>CM042239.1:2669951-3869951 GCA_023566225.1 Romanogobio albipinnatus
CACACTTCTCTCTCACACACACCTCTCTCTCTCTCTCTCTCTCTCTCTCTCACACACACACACGCACACAGTCTCAGCACAATCCGTGCGCCGCTCTTTCCTCCGCTCAGCAGTAAATGTTTGTCTGTTTCAGCATCTCTCTCTCATTCCGTTCTGCAGAACAAGAGCGATGAGCCTCAGAGCGTCTCTGCAGCCGAGCAGCACACACAGGTAACCGGCGTCCGGACGCACACACTCCTCATGTGACTGCGTTCATGCACGGGCTCTGACTTCTGTGGGTGTGTGTTTCAGGATCTCGCTGGGATGCATCTGAAGTCCCCCGCTCAGGTACGAGAGTCTTGATTCGTCGGGATACCGTGAGCTTTATTTCTGGAGCGGAGTTTGCGATCTGTGATCCGTGGGATTATATCCCATCAGTGAGTCCATCCGTCTTTAGAGGAAAGGACAGATCCGGTCGTCTGTCTGTCTGCGTGTATGATTACATGAAATGAAAGGAGTGTGAAATATACGGGTTTGGCCATCAGAGACACTGAAGTGTGTGTAAACACACTCGCGTCTGACCGGCTGATCTGTTATCTCTGAAGTGCGTCAGAACCGTCCACGCATTCGTTTCTCTTTGTGCTAAAGCTAAAGCAGGCATGAACATTCATAAAAGCTATATAGACATTATTAAAACTAATAATAACAGTTACAAAAAACACAACAAAACTACTAAACTTTAAAATATATGAATTGAATCTATAATAGTATGTTAATGAAACTAAAGCTGCATTGATTTAAACCTAATAATAATTTAATATATATATCATTTACTGGTGATGTTTGCTTTGGTCTGAGTTTCTGTGGCTTTTCATTTGTTGGAGATCATTTTACACAACTTTTCCAAGAAGTCAACAATAGTGTTTTTATAATAAAAATAACTAAAATAAAAAAAATCTAAATTAGTACAACATAATCATATGGGAAAAAGTCATAGTAAAATATTAAGTCTTTATCTGTGTGTGTGTGTGTGTGTGTGTGTGTGAGTGTGAGTGTGTGTGTGTGAGTGTGTGTGAGTGAGTGAGTGTGTGTGAGTGTGTGTGAGTGTGTGTGTGAGTGTGTGTGTGAGTGTGTGAGTGAGTGAGTGAGTGAGTGAGTGAGTGTGTGTGAGTGTGAGTGAGTGTGTGTGTGAGTGAGTGTGTAAGTGAGTGTGTAAGTGAGTGAGTGAGTGAGTGAGTGTGTGAGTGCGTGAGTGAGTGAGTGCGTGAGTGAGTGAGTGCGTGAGTGAGTGTGTGAGTGAGTGAGTGTGTGTGAGTGTGAGTGAGTGTGTGTGAGTGAGTGAGTGTGTAAGTGAGTGGGTAAGTGAGTGAGTGAGTGAGTGAGTGAGTGTGTGAGTGCGTGAGTGAGTGAGTGCGTGAGTGAGTGTGTGAGTGAGTGAGTGTGTAAGTGAGTGAGTGAGTGAGTGAGTGTGTGAGTGCGTGAGTGAGTGCGTGAGTGAGTGAGTGTGTGAGTGAGTGAGTGTGTGAGTGAATGAGTGAGTGTGTGAGTGTGTGAGTGAGTGTGTGAGTGTGTGAGTGAGTGTGTGTGAGTGTGAGTGAGTGTGTGTGTGAGTGAGTGAGTGTGTGAGTGAGTGTGTAAGTGAGTGAGTGAGTGAGTGAGTGTGTGAGTGCGTGAGTGAGTGAGTGCGTGAGTGAGTGAGTGAGTGAGTGAGTGAGTGAGTGTGTGAGTGTGTGTGTGAGTGAGTCAGTGAGTGAGTGAGTGTGTGAGTGAGTGAGTGAGTGAGTGAGTGTGTAAGTGAGTGAGTGAGTGAGTGAGTGTGTGAGTGTGTGAGTGTGTGAGTGAGTGAGTGTGTGAGTGTGTGAGTGAGTGAGTGAGTGAGTGAGTGAGTGTGTAAGTGAGTGAGTGAGTGAGTGAGTGAGTGTGTGTGTGAGTGAGTGAGTGTGTGTGTGAGTGAGTGTGTGTGTGAGTGAGTGAGTGTGTGAGTGTGTGAGTGAGTGAGTGTGTGAGTGTGTGAGTGAGTGAGTGAGTGTGTGAGTGTGTGAGTGAGTGAGTGAGTGTGTGAGTGAGTGAGTGAGTGAGTGAGTGTGTAAGTGAGTGAGTGAGTGAGTGAGTGAGTGAGTGTGTGAGTGAGTGTGTGAGTGTGTGAGTGAGTGAGTGTGTGTGTGTGTGAGTGAGTGTGTGTGTGAGTGAGTGAGTGTGTGAGTGAGTGTGTAAGTGAGTGAGTGAGTGAGTGTGTGAGTGAGTGAGTGTGTGTGTGAGTGAGTGAGTGTGTGTGTGAGTGAGCGAGTGAGTGAGTGAGTGAGTGAGTGTGTAAGTGAGTGAGTGTGTGAGTGAGTGTGTGAGTGAGTGAGTGAGTGAGTGAGTGAGTGTGTAAGTGAGTGAGTGAGTGAGTGTGTGAGTGAGTGAGTGTGTGTGTGAGTGAGTGAGTGTGTGAGTGTGTGAGTGAGTGAGTGAGTGAGTGAGTGAGTGAGTGAGTGAGTGAGTGAGTGAGTGAGTGAGTGAGTGAGTGTGTGAGTGAGTGTGTGAGTGTGTGAGTGAGTGAGTGTGTGTGTGAGTGAGTGTGTGAGTGAGTGTGTGTGTGAGTGTGTGAGTGAGTGAGTGTGTGTGTGAGTGAGTGTGTGAGTGAGTGTGTGTGTGAGTGAGTGTGTGAGTGAGTGTGTGAGTGTGTGTGAGTGTGTGAGTGAGTGTGTGTGTGTGTGTGTGAGTGAGTGAGTGAGTGAGTGTGTAAGTGAGTGAGTGAGTGAGTGAGTGTGTGAGTGAGTGTGTGAGTGTGTGAGTGAGTGAGTGTGTGTGTGAGTGAGTGTGTGTGTGAGTGAGTGAGTGAGTGAGTGAGTGAGTGAGTGAGTGTGTGAGTGAGTGTGTAAGTGAGTGAGTGAGTGAGTGTGTGAGTGTAATTTGATTAAATTACTCTCCCCAAAAAGCATTTAAATAGTTATTACTAATTACTTTCTAAATCCTAATATCAACCTCGACTAGTTCAGCAATTCAAGGATAGACTCTTTTAATCCATTCAATAAATGACATAAATTATTCCTATTAACTGACCAAAGTATTACACATGAGAAAGACTTGAAAATGTGATTGTATAAATAATTGTATAAAGCCGTGGCCAAAAGTTTTGAGAATGACACAAATATTAATTTTCTCCACGTCTGTGTGTTTAGCTCTTTTTGTCAGATGTTACGTTGGCATACTGAAGAAGAACTGCAGGCATTTCAAAAGTGGCAAAGACGTTTATTGACAATTACATGAGGTCAATATATGCAGTGTTGACCCGTCTTTATCAACACCTCTGCAGTTCGCCCGGCACGCTGTCAATCAACTTCTGGGCCACATCCTGACTAATGGCAGCCGTTCTTGAATAAGCAATGCTTGGAGTTTGTCAGAACTCTTGACCACAAGGTCTGGGTTTCTGGCTGGGGACGCAGAATGTCGATGTTTTGTTCCCCGAGTCACAGTGATGACTGATCTGAACGCCTCTGATGATTAGACGCTGCATTCATAAGCTCAACAGAATCGCGTGTGATTGGTTATTATAAAACTAAGCATTTAAATATCATCTTATGAAGACATATTATTGGCATATATTGATATTCATATGCCTTTGATCTCATTGACTTGCATTACAAGCATCAGAATTTCATTTTAATATCAGCATCTGCACCAAACTGCATATTTTTTGCTCTATTTTCACTGTAATAAAAGCCTGATGTATCAAAAATGATACTCAATAAAAATGTTTTTTATATTTCTATAAATAGATTTAGTTTAAAGGTTGAGTAAATTGTTCCATTATATTAATTTTTCATATGTCAGGCTGTACAGTGTCTCTTTTTTCCACCCTTCCCCTCAATGTGTTTATGATTTATTATGTTTCTGTATCACTTTTGCAGGAATGTGACGGAGGAGAGGCGACTTCATCCTCGACAGACGGAGAGTGTTTGGCCACACAGGTGTGTGTTCGTCTGGAAAGAGATACATTTGACGACTCAAAGTTTCAAAGCCGCTCTACATGTTTATAATATCTTTAATATTTTCATGCCTTATAGTCACATTTAACAGAGCTGGGCCATAATATAGTTTTTGAGATGATACATTAAAATTGAGACTTGTGTTTTTTACTGAAGTTAAAAGTCTTTTATGGATTTCTGGGAATGTATTTTGAGTCACAGATGCATCGCAGTCTTTGAATATCTCTTCACTGATGCATGGAAGATCATAATCAGAATCCTAATGTTAGTCATGTTAATATTTTGGAAATATGATAAATAAAATAAAATAAAAACGGACAAAAGCTATATAGACCTATTTTAAAAAAAAGAAAAGGTATTATTAAAAATGACGAAAAACACAAAATAACTGAAAATGTAACTAAAATTAAAATAGAAAATAGAAAAATAAAAGCTCTTTCAAAATATTAATAAATCTATGGTAGTTTATAAATGCTACAAAATAATATATAGCAGCAAACGTGTACTTCAACATTTAATCACTTATTAATAAATGTAACACTTGACACACTACAGATACATTTTAGTTAGTTGGTTATTTAGTTACTTAGTTGGTTACTTAGTTAGTTGGTTGGTTACTTAGTTGGTTACTTGGTTAGTTTATTTACTTAGTTGGTTACTTATTTAGATAGTTGGTTACTTAGTTTGTTTATTTACTTAGTTTATTTACTTAGTTGGTTACTTATTTAGATAGTTGGTTACTTAGTTTGTTTATTTACTTAGTTTATTTACTTAGTTTGTTTATTTAATTAGTTGGTTACTTAGTTAGTTGGTTGGTTGGTTACTTAGTTAGTTTATTTACTTAGTTTATTTAATTAGTTGGTTACTTAGTTAGTTGGTTGGTTACTTAGGTCGTTTATTTACTTAGTTTGTTTATTTACTTAGTTTGTTTATTTACTTAGTTTATTTACTTAGTTTGTTTATTTAATTAGTTGGTTAGTTAGTTGGTTGGTTGGTTACTTAGTTAGTTTATTTACTTAGTTTATTTAATTAGTTGGTTACTTAGTTAGTTGGTTGGTTACTTAGGTAGTTTATTTACTTAGTTTGTTTATTTACTTAGTTAGTTTATTTACTTAGTTTGTTTATTTAATTAGTTGGTTACTTAGTTAGTTGGTTGGTTACTTAGTTGGTTAGTTTATTTACTTAGTTTGTTTATTTAATTAGTTGGTTACTTAGTTAGTTGGTTGGTTACTTAGTTGGTTAGTTTATTTACTTAGTTGGTTACTTATTTAGATAGTTGGTTGCTTAGTTAGTTGGTTGGTTACTTAGTTGGTTACTTAGTTAGTTTATTTACTTAGTTTATTTAATTAGTTGGTTACTTAGTTAGTTGGTTGGTTACTTAGGTAGTTTATTTACTTAGTTTGTTTATTTACTTAGTTTGTTTATTTACTTAGTTTATTTACTTAGTTTGTTTATTTAATTAGTTGGTTACTTAGTTAGTTGGTTGGTTGGTTGGTTACTTAGTTAGTTAGTTTATTTACTTAGTTTATTTAATTAGTTGGTTACTTAGTTTATTTACTTGGTTACTTAGTTAGTTTATTTACTTAGTTTATCTACTTAGTTCGTTACTTAGTTAGTTTATTTACTTAGTTTGTTTATTTACTTAGTTTGTTTATTTACTTAGTTTATTTACTTAGTTTGTTTATTTAATTAGTTGGTTACTTAGTTAGTTGGTTGGTTGGTTGGTTACTTAGTTAGTTAGTTTATTTACTTAGTTTATTTAATTAGTTGGTTACTTAGTTTATTTACTTGGTTACTTAGTTAGTTTATTTACTTAGTTTATCTACTTAGTTCGTTACTTAGTTAGTTTATTTACTTAGTTGGTTGGTTACTTAGTTTATTTACTTTGTTGGTTACTTAGTTAGTTGGTTGGTTACTTAGTTAGTTTATTTAATTAGATGGTTGGTTACTTAGTTTATTTACTTAGTTGGTTACTTGGTTAGTTAGTTGGTTGGTTACTTAGTTAAAGATAAGTCAGATAAAGTGCCACACTAAATTGAGACATTTTGGAAATATGACTGGAATCATATTTGAGGTGGAGCTTCAATGGCCTGTTATTGCTTTCAGTTACATGCAAGAACCCATGAGTAAAAATTCACAACTTCAATGCCTTGCGTTGTTGTTGTTGTTGAAAAGCTCACGCATCAGTGTTTTGTAAGCCTGTAAGAATCATCGCTCACTGTTTGATTTCCAGAGCAGCTCTGCTGAAGTTCACACTGCTGTCGGGAATCCTCTGGACGATGAAGCTGTAAGTCAAAACTCAAGTTTAGTCCTTGATTGCTAGTCGTTGGTGTTAGAGAACTGAGTCTGTGTTTCATTGACAGGATGAAGACGGTTTGCTGGATTGGTGGAGAACAGTGGAAGGTATGTTCTTGAAAGTTTAGGCGTTTGACTCGTGTTTGATCTTGAAGTGACCGGTTTATGTTTTATTCATCAGGTTGGGGCGAATGGAATGATTCACAACAGTTTAACGATGAAGATGGAGAACGGTGAGGAAGATCGATAATTATATTACATTTTATAAGAAAAAAGACCTTTCTTTAAGTGTTACTGCAATGTGTTTTATTATATTATTTATATATTAAATTAAAAATACTAAAAACTTTTGAGTTAAATAAAATACAATAAACATTAACTGATATAAAATAAATGTTTTCATAATTTATATTCTAAATATTAATTAATAATTATAATGGCAAACATGTACTCTAACAGTTAATCACTTATTAGAAAATTTAATGTAACTATATAGATTAATGGTTAGTTACTTAGTTAATTAGTTGGTTAGATAGTTGGTTATTTAGTTTAGTTGGTTTAGTTAGTTGTGCAGTTAGTTTATTTGTTAGTTAGTTAGATAATTGGTTAGTTAGTTAAATGTTTAGTTAATTAGTTAGCTGTTTAGTCAGTCAGTTAGTTAGTTAGTTAGTTAGTTAGTTAGTTAGTTGGTTAGTTACTTAGTTAGATGTTTAATTAATTAGTTCGATGTTTAGTCAGTCAGTCAGTCAGTCAGTTAGTTAGTTAGCTACTTAGATGTTTAGTTAGTTAGATGTTTAGTCAGTCAGTCAGTTAGTTAGTTGCTTAGTTAGATGTTTAGTTAATTAGATGTTTAGTCAGTCAGTCAGTTAGTTAGATGTTTAGTCAGTCAGTCAGTCAGTCAGTTACTACGTTAGATGTTTAGTTAATTAGATGTTTAGTCAGTCAGTCAGTTAGTTAGTTAGTTAGTTAGCTACTTAGATGTTTAGTTAGTTAGATGTTTAGTCAGTCAGTCAGTTAGTTAGTTGCTTAGTTAGATGTTTAGTTAATTAGATGTTTAGTCAGTCAGTCAGTTAGTTAGTTAGTTACTAAGTTAGATGTTTAGTTAGTTAGATGTTTAGTCAGTCAGTCAGTCAGTCAGTTAGTTAGTTAGTTACTAAGTTAGATGTTTAGTTAATTAGATGTTTAGTCAGTCAGTCAGTCAGTCAGTTAGTTAGATGTTTAGTCAGTCAGTCAGTCAGTCAGTCAGTCAGTCAGTCAGTTAGTTAGTTAGTTAGTTAGTTAGTTAGATGTTTAGTCAGGTACTCAGTTAGTTAGTTAGTCATTCAGTTAGTTAGTTAGTTACTTACTTAATTAGATGTTTAGTTAATTAGATGTTTAGTCAGTCAGTTAGATGTTTAGTCAGTTAGTCAGTCAGTCAGTCAGTCAGTCAGTCAGTTAGTTAGTTAGTTAGTTAGTTAGATAGATGTTTAGTCAGTCAGTCAGTCAGTCAGTTAGTTAGTTAGTTAGTTAGATGTTTAGTCAGTCAGTTAGTTAGTTAGATGTTTAGTCAGTCAGTCAGTCAGTTAGTTAGTTAGATGTTTAGTCAGTCAATCAGTCAGTTAGTTAGTTAGTTAGTTAGTTAGTTAGTTAGTTAGTTAGATGTTTAGTCAGTCAGTCAGTCAGTTAGTTAATTAGATGTTTAGTCAGACAGTCAGTCGGTTGTGGTCGGTTAGTTAGTTAGTTAGTTAGTTACTAAGTTAGATGTTTAGTTAGTTAGATGTTTAGTTAATTAGATGTTTAGTCAGTCAGTCAGTTAGTTAGTTAGTTACTAAGTTAGATGTTTAGTTAGTTAGATGTTTAGTCAGTCAGTCAGTCAGTCAGTTAGTTAGTTAGTTACTAAGTTAGATGTTTAGTTAATTAGATGTTTAGTCAGTCAGTCAGTCAGTCAGTTAGTTAGTTAGTTAGTTAGTTAGTTAGTTAGATGTTTAGTCAGGTACTCAGTTAGTTAGTTAGTCATTCAGTTAGTTAGTTAGTTACTAAGTTAGATGTTTAGTTAGTTAGATGTTTAGTCAGTCAGTCAGTCAGTCAGTTAGTTAGTTAGTTACTAAGTTAGATGTTTAGTTAATTAGATGTTTAGTCAGTCAGTCAGTCAGTCAGTTAGTTAGATGTTTAGTCAGTCAGTCAGTCAGTCAGTCAGTCAGTCAGTCAGTTAGTTAGTTAGTTAGTTAGTTAGTTAGTTAGATGTTTAGTCAGGTACTCAGTTAGTTAGTTAGTCATTCAGTTAGTTAGTTAGTTACTTACTTAATTAGATGTTTAGTTAATTAGATGTTTAGTCAGTCAGTTAGATGTTTAGTCAGTTAGTCAGTCAGTCAGTCAGTCAGTCAGTCAGTTAGTTAGTTAGTTAGATAGATGTTTAGTCAGTCAGTCAGTCAGTCAGTCAGTTAGTTAGTTAGTTAGTTAGATGTTTAGTCAGTCAGTTAGTTAGTTAGATGTTTAGTCAGTCAGTCAGTCAGTCAGTCAGTTAGTTAGTTAGATGTTTAGTCAGTCAATCAGTCAGTTAGTTAGTTAGTTAGTTAGTTAGTTAGTTAGTTAGTTAGTTAGTTAGTTAGTTAGTTAGTTAGTTAGATGTTTAGTCAGTCAGTCAGTCAGTTAGTTAATTAGATGTTTAGTCAGACAGTCAGTCGGTTGTGGTCGGTTAGTTAGTTAGTTAGTTAGTTAGTTAGTTAGTTAGTTAGTTAGTTAGTTAGTTAGTTAGTTAGTTAGTTAGTTAGTTAGTTATTTGGTTGGTTGGTTGGTTACTTTACACTGATAAGAAAAAAAGTGAGTTGGTCGTGCCGGTGCGACCGTCCACCTCTAGGGGTTCATATATAAAACTAAAACTATTAAAAAACATTTTTGTTAAATGAAATGAAATAAACGTTAACTGAAATAAAATTAAATATTTAAAAAAAGTCTGTTAGATGCCAGTTTACTAAAACTGAAATAAAAATCAATAAAAATGAAAACTGCGAATTAGTTATTTAAGTGAAATATGTCTCTGTCTGCCAGAGCGGTCGAAGCTGTTGCCAACCGGGTGTTCATGGCTGCCAAGTTGTTCGTTCACCTGCTGAACCAGCGGGAGGCGTCGCTGCAGCAGCGGATACACGAGCTCCTGGCTTTAGCGGACGCGGCGGACAGTTTCCACAAGAAGACGGTGACCGCTAGCGTGGGCGGCGGGGTGGCCAGCGTAGCCGGAAGCATCACCACCATCACCGGCCTGGTTCTGGCGCCCTTCACCTTCGGGACGTCCCTCATCGTGACGGCTGTGGGCATCAGTGTGGCGACCGCCGGGGGCGTGACCTCAGCCTCGGCTAACATCACAGACACGGTTCACTCCAACACGGACCGGAAGAAGGTGGAGAAGATGATCCAAGACTATCAGCACGAAATTCAGGATGTTAAAGAATGCCTGGAATTTCTGCAGGTCAGACGCGTTTGTTTTAGTGCTGTCAAAATTAACACGTTAATGCATGCAATTTATATTTTTTCAGCAATTACCGCAGCATCTGTAAGATTTATCTGTGAATCTCCTGTCTGTGACATACTGTAATGTTGAATGGCTATAATGGCTAAAATTGAGCTTAACAAACAAATATTTAAAATATACTGTCTTCATGTTGTTTCTACACAATCGGCTACATTTTTTAAGTAAGCACAACTTTTTTTGCAGTTTAAACAGAAATCATATAATTTAATTGCTCTTAACTTCAAATATTTGAGTAAGATAATGCATAAATGTAACTTAAAATGATCAACTTAAAAATTTGTAGTAGTGGAAACTCTGGCTAGCTTTAACTGGCTAGTTTAAAAAAATGCTACCTTGCTAACTGGTAGCACAATGCTTTGATAGCATTAGCATAGCGTAGCACTTGCTGAATGAGTACAGAAATATAGAACATTTAACATAAATCTGTTCTCAAACCAAGCTCATGCTCCGCTCTTCACCAAAAAAACTATATAATAGAAACTCTTCTAAACTATTATAGCAAAACAATCAGCACTACTAAATCCCCCACTTAACATTAATCTTGCACAAAACACGTAATATAACACTTAATTGTAGCATTTACTCTCCCTTTTTAAGTGTCATGATGTCAAAGCATGCTGGGAAATAGAAATGCCAGCCCAGTTTCAGTAAAATTTAAGTTTGTCTAAATTAAAAGAAACAAGTTCATAAAACTCAAAACAATGAAACAATTCTGACGACTTAAAATGTGACCGTTTTGTGAACTCAAAAGAAGAAGAAAGTTGTAAATACTCACCAAAGTTAATTTGATTGAACTCGTTTGTTTCATTTTAATTTGGCTTTACTCAAACCAATTCATTATTTTGAGCGTTGGAGATTAAATGTGAAATTATTACAATATAAAATATATTTTTAAAAAAAACTTTAATGTTTTAATTACTGACAAAACAAATTATATATGAACATTTGTTATATTAGTATAAATTATGTATTATTAAAATATTTAGAATTAATTTTGATCTTTTCTCTTTCAATTTTCATTTTGGTTAAAGTTTTAGTCATTTGGTTGCTTGTTTAAAGGTGCGTTCACACCGGACGCGATTTGCGCGAGTGATTTACATGTTAAGTCAATGCAGAGACGCGAAATGGCATTCTGCGGCGAGATTCACGCGATTGAGGCGGCGAGATTCACGCGATTGAGGCGGCGAGATTCGAGTGATTGAGGCGGCGAGATTCGAGTGATTCGCGCGATTGAGGCGGTGAGATTCACGCGATTGAGGCGGCGAGATTCGAGCGATTCACGCGATTGAGGCGGTGAGATTCACGCGATTGAGGCGGCGAGATTCGAGCGATTGAGGCGGCGAGATTCACGCGATTGAGGCGGCGAGATTCGAGCGATTCGCGCGATTGAGGCGGCGCGAATGACGCAAATTGAGCGTTTTGAACGCGCGGTTCGTGCGAATCGCTCAAGTTGAAAAATCTGAACTTTGGCGGATATTTCGCGCCGCATTAACCAATCACGAGCTTGCTCTAGTAGTGACGCATTTACAAGCGGAGGCAGAAATCCCAACAACAATGGAGGACGAGATAATCGTGGCCGTATGTGGACACCCGGAGCTGTATGATACATCATCCTATCACTACAGGAACAGGAATAAAAAGAATAAAGGAATAAAAAGGATCTTGCTTGGAAGAAAGTGAGTTATTGTGAGCCATTTCACAACGAGACAGGAGCAGAAAAAAAGAGCCAGAGCCAGCGGCAAATGTGAGAAGGACTAGCCGAGGAAAGGCGGGTCTCGCCGGGTAAACGAGCGCGGAATGTCACTGATCGCCTGGATCTCACAACTCCGAAAAAGCCAGATAAAATGCTCAAATAGGCACTCTTTTTATAAATTAACCAGAGATTTGAGCTTTAAACAACTATATTATCGCCTGAAAAAGTCTTTAAACTACGTTTTGTCACACATTAATATTAGTATTTTTTACAAAAAAGACGTCAAGTGACCGAGACGAGCTGGCTCATATAGAAGCCCCTCCCATGACGCGAATCCGCGTCTGTTGTGTAGTTGCCACACGCGAATTGAGTAAACTCAAAATGTTCAAGCGTCCACCTTCGCGCGAATCGCGTCCGGTGTGAACGCCACATTAGAATTTTATTAAACTGAACATAAATGATAAATTTTGCTTTTTCAACTAGATGAAATGAAATAATTTTAAATAAACAAATATTTAAAAAAAATCTAATTTTATTTCAAGTATTTTTTTTATGGTTTTAGTTAATAATAACCATGACCATTATTTTACTGTACTATATTTGTTTTCTGTTTTAGTTTTTTTAGTGCTTGTTTTATCATGTTGTCACTTTTATTCGTTTTCTTTTAAATATCTATATTGTTTTATTATTATTATTATTAGTTTATTGTAATTTTAGTACTTCAAATGAAACATTTTCTTGGAACTAGATGCAATAAAATAAGTTTAAATTAAACATTAAGTGAAGTAAAATATGAAAAATATAAGTAAGTAATGAAATAGTTTTTATGGTTTTAGTTAATGATAATAACCCTGATACGAACACATGAGAAGAAGGCTGGATATAACATTATGTTTTCTAAAAATAGTAAACAGCTCTAGTTTAAATAGTTATAAAAAATATTTGTAATCATTGATGCACTGTTATAGTTTCAATTATTTTGTAATTTTTTGTTTGTTTTATTATGTAATTTTGATTTTTTTTTTTTTCAGAAATCAAGACTTTTTACCTTTTCATTTTTCTTCTCAAGTAAATGTATCTTGATTTGAAAATATTTGCATTGTAAAACAAAGACAAACACATTAAGTAAGGAAATGATGCTCAAAAAATCTCTTTGTTTGATCCGCTAGCGTTTCCGCGAGCCGCCTTGTATTGTTGTGAGAGAATGTAGTTTAACAGGATCATCCGCTGTTGTCTGAACGTGTTTCTGTTGTGTGTATGAATGCAATGGCCAATCAGATTTGATCAGTCACTGCTGATCTGCTGATTTTATCACTCTCCTTCCTTCGAATAAATATGTCTCTCTTCCTCCGGTTTCTCCAGGCTGGGATGGCGACTCTGGAGGAGTGGAACTTCGAGCAGTACGTGGACAGCATCTCTAGAAAGGCTCTCAACCAGAACGTCAAGCACGTGCTGAAGGAGGGCGGCCGGGCCGGGAAAGCGCTGCTCGTCAACACGGAGAACCTCATCAACACCGTCCAGCTGCTCAGCGTAGCGGGAGGAGCGGCCAAAGCCGCGCAGGTCATCAGCGTCACCACCGGCGTCATGTCCGGCCTCTTCCTCGCTCTTGACGTCTTCTTCCTGGCCAAGGGATCGCTGGAGCTGCGCAAGGGCGCCAAGACCGAGTTCGCGGCCAAGATCAGGGAGGTTTGCAAGGAGCTCCGGGATGGACTCCAGGAGCTGAAGAGAATCCAGCAGCAGCTGCAGATAACCCTGGACGGGGTGGAGATTGAGGAGGAGGAGGAGGAGGAGGAGGAGGAGGAGGAGGAAGAGGAGGAGGAGGAAGGTGATGAAGAACTGACAAAAGAGTCCAGCTAGAGGAATAAGCATAGATGAGCAAGAATACATATTATTAATAATTGAATTATGTTTGATTAAAATCGTTTGTAAGTTGCTTTGGATAAAAGTCTCTGCTAAGAGCATAAAAGTGCATAAATGCGTATTTAATAGACTCACGGTCAAACGTTTGGAATAATTACGATTTTTCTTTTAATTAATTGTTCATTATTAAGTTCGCTTGAAAAAGCCAACTTACTGATATTGTACTTAAACGTATTATTATTATTATTATTATTATTAGACTATCTATCTATCTATCTATCTATCTATCTATCTATCTATCTATCTATCTATCTATCTATCTATCTATCTATCTATCTATCTATCTATCTATCTATCTATCTATCTATCTATCTATCTATCTATCTATCTCTATCTATCATCTGATTATTTCTATCTATCTATCTATCTATCTATCTATCTATCTATCTATCTATCTATCTGACTATTTCTATCTATCATCTATTTCTATGCATCTCATAGCAACCACCCAGAACACTGTGGCAACCGCCCAGAATACCCTAGCAACTGCAGAACATCCTAGCAACTGCATTGCAACCACCCGAGCAACCACCTGAGTACCCTAGTAACCACATAGCAAGACCCTAGCAACCACACAAAGTACCCTAGCAACTGCATAGCAACCACCCCAAGTACCTTAGCAACCACATAGCAACCACCCTAGCAACCACCTGAGTACCCTAGCAACCACATAGCAAGACCATAGCAACCACCCCGTGTACACTAGCAGCCGCATAGCAACACCCTAGCAACCACCTGAGTACCCTAGTAACCACATAGCAAGACCGTAGCAACCACACAAAGTACCCTAGCAACCGCATAGCAACCACCCCAAGTACCTTAGCAACCGCCTAGCAACCACCCTAGCAACCACCTGAGTACCCTAGCAACCACATAGCAAGACCATAGCAACCACCATAGCGTACCACCCCGTGTATCCTAGCAACCGCATAGAAACCACATAGCAACCACCCTAGCAACCACGTGAGTATCCTAGCAACCACATAGCAAGACCTTAGCAACCACCCCAAGTACCCTAGAAACCACACTAGCAACCACCTGAGTACCCTAGCAACCACATATCAAGACCTTAGCAACCACCCCGAGTACCCTAACAACCACTCTAGGCACCACCTGAGTACCCTACCAACCGCATAGCAAAACCCTAGCAACCACACCAAGTACCTTCGCAACCGCATAGCAACACCTTAGCAACCACCCCAAGTGCCCTAGCAACCACATAGCAGGTCTAACCTACTAACTAAAACTCAAAACTATTTCAAACTTTCTGGCTGTACTTTTTAAAGCCAACTTAAAGTTTTCCTCAATGAACTTTTTAATCTAGTTTATTTATTATTATTATTATAAATGATGCTTTGACCACAGGAATAAATGACACTTTAACATGTTTTGCTGTATTCGTCATCAGATAAATTGGTGAGCAGAAGAGACAATCGTAATTATTCCGAACTTTTGTCCGGTAGTGTATACATTATAAATCTAAATATTTCTGCTGTTTGCCAAAGGTCATTAGACAGTCGTTTAGAGTCAAACAATGATAAGAGAGGATGAGCAACTCTTTGATATCCTATGCAATCAACAACATCGTGCCATTACACACTGTGACTTATTATTCCTCAAGTTAAATCTGAAGCTGCTCAGGTATGATGGGTTCTTACATTTCAGCTCCTTAGATGTTCAGCTCAGTGCTTGTAAATATAGCACACAAACAGCAGTCACATGACTCCTTTCCTCAGCACTGGTCAGGACGAATGGTCATTTCCCACCCAGTATGTTCTTTCTGCCACCACTAGAGGGCAGGCGCACCAAACCCGGGACTCAAACACCAGTAATGGATTGTAATTGAATGAATTGCATATATTTAGTTCACCACATATATTTGCAGAGAAAGTCCTCCGAATGATTTATGACATTGACTGGACAAACCGGATTTTTAGAAGTCAAGTCTAATTGTTTCAAAGCACCTTCACTGTAGTAAACAGGAAAATAACCGTGTTAATGTTGGTTTATGTATACATGTAGACTGACGTTTGTGGCATTTGTCTCACTGTTTTTCCGCATCTTTCATACATTGTGTCAAGTTAAATATAGCAGAAAAACCTTCGGTTGCGTTCAGTCCAGCTTTTCTTAAATACACGTCTGAATTAATTTCATTAAATGTCACTTTTTTTTACTATGAAATTCGGTTGTTACATTTCCTAGAGATTACATTTTCTAAATGATAGAAACTTGCAGACACTGACTATATTACTCAGAAATTGTATTCATTATAAACAATGGATTTCTCATTATAAACACTTCCACAAATCGTTACATTTGTTCTTTTATTGTCAAATTGTTCAAGTTTTGAATAAACTGTGCACATATAATGTGACAAATGAAGAGGACATTTGAAACTTGCTTACAATCACCAACCAGCCAATAAACTGAACCCATCCAAACATCAAAAGGACTACCTTTTTTGTCCAATATTTAATATTTCATATTGAGTTGCAGGAAATTACCGGTCATCCAGTGTTTTATAACAGCTCTGCATTCCGTTACTCTTGTGAATTGGTAAGTTTCTTCAGGGCGTGAAGAAATATAGAGCTGAGTATCGTCAGCATAACAATGAAAACTAACGCCATGCTTCCTAATGATATCTCCCAGTGGTAGCATGTACAGGGTGAAGAGCAGCGGTCCTAGCAGAGATGCTCACAAGACTCTGAGCTAGAGTCCAAGTCAAGTCTCAAGTCTCTGGGCTCGAGTCCAAGTCAAGTCTCAAGTCTCTGAGCTAGAGTCCAAGTCAAGTCTCAAGTCTCTGGGCTCGAGTCCAAGTCAAGTCTCAAGTCTCTGAGCTCGAGTCCAAGTCAAGTCTCAAGTCTCTGGACTCGAGTCCAAGTCAAGTCTCAAGTCTCTGAGCTCGAGTCCAAGTCAAGTCTCAAGTCTCTGGGCTCGAGTCCAAGTCAAGTCTCAAGTCTCTGAGGTCGAGTCCAAGTCAAGTCTCAAGTCTCTGGGCTCGAGTCCAAGTCAAGTCTCAAGTCTCTGAGCTAGAGTCCAAGTCAAGTCTCAAGTCTCTGGGCTAGAGTCCAAGTCAAGTCTCAAGTCTCTGGGCTCGAGTCCAAGTCAAGTCTCAAGTCTCTGAGCTCGAGTCCAAGTCAAGTCTCAAGTCTCTGAGCTAGAGTCCAAGTCAAGTCTCAAGTCTCTGGGCTCGAGTCCAAGTCAAGTCTCAAGTCTCTGAGCTCGAGTCCAAGTCAAGTCTCAAGTCTCTGAGCTAGAGTCCAAGTCAAGTCTCAAGTTTTGAGCTAGAGTCCAAGTCAAGTCTCAAGTCTCTGAGCTAGAGTCCAAGTCAAGTCTCAAGTCTCTGGGCTAGAGTCCAAGTCAAGTCTCAAGTCTCTGAGCTAGAGTCCAAGTCAAGTCTCAAGTCTCTGGGCTAGAGTCCAAGTCAAGTCTCAAGTCTCTGAGCTCGAGTCCAAGTCAAGTCTCAAGTCTCTGAGCTAGAGTCCAAGTCAAGTCTCAAGTCTCTGAGCTAGAGTCCAAGTCAAGTCTCAAGTCTCTGAGCTAGAGTCCAAGTCAAGTCTCAAGTCTCTGGGCTAGAGTCCAAGTCAAGTCTCAAGTCTCTGAGCTCGAGTCCAAGTCAAGTCTCAAGTCTCTGAGCTAGAGTCCAAGTCAAGTCTCAAGTTTTGAGCTAGAGTCCAAGTCAAGTCTCAAGTCTCTGAGCTAGAGTCCAAGTCAAGTCTCAAGTCTCTGGGCTAGAGTCCAAGTCAAGTCTCAAGTCTCTGAGCTAGAGTCCAAGTCAAGTCTCAAGTCTCTGGGCTAGAGTCCAAGTCAAGTCTCAAGTCTCTGGGCTGGAGTCCAAGTCAAGTCTCAAGTCTCTGAGCTCGAGTCCAAGTCAAGTCTCAAGTCTCTGAGCTTGAGTCCAAGTCAAGTCTCAAGTCTCTGAGCTAGAGTCCAAGTCAAGTCTCAAGTCTCTGAGCTCGAGTCCAAGTCAAGTCTCAAGTCTCTGGGCTCGAGACCAAGTCAAGTCTCAAGTCTCTGGGCTCGAGTCCAAGTCAAGTCTCAAGTCTCTGAGCTAGAGTCCAAGTCAAGTCTCAAGTCTCTGGGCTCGAGTCCAAGTCAAGTCTCAAGTCTCTGAGCTCGAGTCCAAGTCAAGTCTCAAGTCTCTGAGCTAGAGTCCAAGTCAAGTCTCAAGTCTCTGGGCTAGAGTCCAAGTCAAGTCTCAAGTCTCTGAGCTAGAGTCCAAGTCAAGTCTCAAGTCTCTGGGCTAGAGTCCAAGTCAAGTCTCAAGTCTCTGAGCTCGAGTCCAAGTCAAGTCTCAAGTCTCTGGGCTGGAGTCCAAGTCAAGTCTCAAGTCTCTGAGCTAGAGTCCAAGTCAAGTCTCAAGTCTCTGGGCTCAAGTCCGAGTCCAAGTCAAGTCTCAAGTCTCTGGGCTCAAGTCCGAGTCCAAGTCAAGTCTCAAGTCTCTGGGCTCAAGTCCGAGTCCAAGTCAAGTCTCAAGTCTCTGAGCTCGAGTCCAAGTCAAGTCTCAAGTCTCTGAGCTCGAGTCCAAGTCAAGTCTCAAGTCTCTGGGCTAGAGTCCAAGTCAAGTCTCAAGTCTCTGAGCTAGAGTCCAAGTCAAGTTTCAAGTCTCTGAGCTAGAGTCCAAGTCAAGTTTCAAGTCTCTGAGCTAGAGTCCAAGTCAAGTTTCAAGTCTCTGGGCTCGAGTCCAAGTCAAGTCTCAAGTCTCTTTATTATACAGGGAGTGCAGAATTATTAGGCAAATGAGTATTTTGACCACATCATCCTCGTTATGCATGTTGTCTTACTCCAAGCTGTATAGGCTGGAAAGCCTACTACCAATTAAGCATATTAGGTGATGTGCATCTCTGTAATGAGAAGGGGTGTGGTCTAATGACATCAACACCCTATATCAGGTGTGCATAATTATTAGGCAACTTCCTTTCCTTTGGCAAAATGGGTCAAAAGAAGGACTTGACAGGCTCAGAAAAGTCAAAAATAGTGAGATATATTGCAGAGGGATGCAGCAGTCTTAAAATAGCCAAGCTTCTGAAGCGTGATCATCGAACAATCAAGCGTTTCATTCAAAATAGTCAACAGGGTCGCAAGAAGCGTGTGGAAAAACCAAGGCGCAAAATAACTGCCCGAAAAGCACAAGGTTTGCAATACTCAGAGACATGGCCAAGGTAAGAAAGGCAGAAAGTCGACCACCACTGAACAAGACTTCACAAGCTGAAACGTCAAGACTGGGCCAAGAAATATCTCAAGACTGATTTTTCTAAGGTTTTATGGACTGATGAAATGAGAGTGAGTCTTGATGGGCCAGATGGATGGGCCCGTGGCTGGATTGGTAAAGGGCAGAGAGCTCCAGTCCGACTCAGACGCCAGCAAGGTGGAGGTGGAGTACTGGTTTGGGCTGGTATCATCAAAGATGAGCTTGTGGGGCCTTTTCGGGTTAAGGATGGAGTCAAGCTCAACTCCCAGGTCCTACTGCCAGTTTCTGGAAGACACCTTATTCAAGCAGTGGTACAGGAAGAAGTCTGCATCCTTCAAGAAAAACATGATTTTCATGCAGGACAATGCCCCATCACACGCGTCCAAGTACTCCACAGTGTGGCTGGCAAGAAAGGGTATAAAAGAAGAAAATCTAATGATATGGCCTCCTTGTTCACCTGATCTGAACCCCATTGAGAACCTGTGGTCCATCATCAAATGTGCGATTTACAAGGAGGGAAAACAGTACACCTCTCCGAACAGTGTCTGGGAGGCTGTGGTTGCTGCTGCACGCAATGTTGATGGTGAACAGATCAAAACACTGACAGAATCCATGGATGGCAGGCTTTTGAGTGTCCTTGCAAAGAAAGGTGGCTATATTGGTCACTGATTTGTTTTTGTTTGGTTTTTGAATGTCAGAAATGTATATTTGTGAATGTTGAGATGTTATATTGGTTTCACTGGTAAAAATAAATAATTGAAATGGGTATAAATTTGTTTTTTGTTAAGTTGCCTAATAATTATGCACAGTAATAGTCACCTGCACACACAGATATCCCCCTAAAATAGCTAAAACTAAAAACTACTTCCAAAAATATTCAGCTTTGATATTAATGATTTTTTTGTGTTCATTGACAACATGGTTGTTGTTTAATTATTAATGTTGTAAAATGAATCCTCAAAAATACAACTTGCCTAATAATTCTGCACTCCCTGTAGTAAGTCTCTGGTTATAATAAGTGTTGCATCACATACTGACGCGCCTATACAGTGATCAGTCATCACATTTTAGAGCGTCAAAACAGCATTTATCGTTTGAATTTTGTGATAAAATGAACTGAATACTTTATATTCTTTATACACATTTGTGTCCTCATAAACAATATAGGCTACAAGAACACACACTTTTAAAAACGTTTTTTCCCCACTTTTTGAAAACGGTTCTGTAGGACAACAAGGTTTAACATTAAACAAACGCTCATTTATATTTCATAAAGAAAACTCTTAACCTTGAGTTAACCTCCCGTAATGTTAGGTAGTAGCTAAAGCAAGAAGCAAGCTAACGGTAGATGGTCAATCCTCTAAACATGTTTACTGACCTGTCAGGGTGCGTTTTCAGATCAAATTAGATGTGGTTGAGCCAGAATCTTTTATCTTGAGACTGCATATTTTGCATTGAGCGCTTCTTTTGTTTGGGCCGTCGTGTTGGAAGTTTTTAAACCCAAAACTTATGATGAGTGGCACAGCAGCGGCAGGTGCAGTCGACATGATTGTTCGTTGTCCTCTCATGTGTGGCCGCGCGCAGCAGATACGTAGTACGTAGGCAGGTTATAGGTACCGGAGGGAGGGGAATGACATCGAGCTCCTCAGACGTTTCCTAAAAATAAACATTGTTCACGAGTCCCGCAGCTCGAGTCCGAGTCGAGTCTGAAGTCTTTTGAGGACGAGTCTCAAGTCGAGTCTGAAGTCACTGTGTGTGCG
Source organism: Romanogobio albipinnatus (assembly GCA_023566225.1). Lineage (NCBI taxonomy): Eukaryota > Metazoa > Chordata > Actinopteri > Cypriniformes > Gobionidae > Romanogobio > Romanogobio albipinnatus. The sequence continues at coordinate 2,690,266 of CM042239.1, forward strand.
ACTTAAGTCGCACTTGAGTCCGAGTCTCAAACTCGAGTCCCCATCTCTGGGTCCTAGCACTGAGCCTTGTGGTACTCCATACTGAACATGTGATCGGTGTGACATCTCTTCATTTACTGCTACAAACTGATAACGGTCACATACGTATGATTTAAACCATGACAAGGCAATTCCACTAATGCCAACATAATTTTCGAGTCTATTCAAAAGAATGTTGTGGTCGATAGTATCAAATGCAGCGCTAAGATCGAGTAACACTAATAGAGAGATACAGCCACGATCGGATGATAAGAGTAAATCATGTGTAACTCTGATGAGAGCAGTCTCAGTGCTATGATACGGTCTAAATCCTGACTGGAAATCCTCACAGATACCATTTCTTTCTAAAAAGGAACATAATTGTGAAGACACTGCCTTTTCTAGTATTTTTGACCGAAAGGGTAGATTTGAGATTGGTCTATAATTGACTAATTCTGTAGGATCAAGTTGCGTTTTTTTAATACGTGGTTTAATAATAGCCAACTTAGACGTTTTTGGTACATATCCTAATGACAAAGATGAATTAATGATATTAAGGCCCTGTCCACACGAACACGGGTATTTTCAAAACCGCAGCTTTTTTTACGCGGTTTGGCTGTTCGTCCACACGCAAACGCAGTATCTGATTACTGAAACCAGACTTTTTTTTAAACTTCGGCCAGGGTGAAGATTTTTAGAAACTCTGGTTACAGCGTTGTCATGTAGACTGTGAAACCGGAGATTTTGGCTTGTTAAGTCGAAGTGTGCGCCGTTCTCTCCGTTTTTTTATGTTACTCTGTGTGCCGTTATCGCTTTTGTTTACATGAGTGGAGTCTATGCAACGGCGGACGTAGCTTTTAATAACTCTGCTAACAGCCAACATGTATACAGATACATGCGCAGTTATCTCATTGTATTGCAGAACAGAGGCACCAGAATGCAATAATACAACATAGTAAGGCAAGTATGTGAAGCTTCAGTCCACTTGGACCCTGCCCCTGAGTATATACAGTTACCTGTCACTGAGTCCAAAGTAAACTTGTAGAAGGGTTTCACTGAGCCCATAGCATCCCTCAGTGCATTAGTGCCATGGATGGGACCCATGTGGAAATCAGGCAGCCAATCATAGCGCGGTTTTGCGTTTTCATGTGGACAGAAATTTTTTTTTAAACGCAGGAGGAAAAACTCAGGTTATAAAAATACCCGTGTACGTGTGGACTAGGCCTAAGAAGAGGATCTATGACCTCTGGTAGCATCTCTTTTAATAGCCTAGTCGGTACAGGGTCGAGCGTACATGTTGCTGATTTTGATGATTTAACGAGTTTAGCCAATTCTTCTTCTCCTATAGCAGTGAATGAGTGTGTGTGTGTGTGTGTTCTCCTATAGCAGTAAATGATTGTAGTTTTTCCTCAGTGACACTAAAATGCTCTGTCTGATGTGATACTGTAGTAGACGGCTGCATGGTTAAAATTTTCATCCTAATATTATCAATCTTACATGTGAAGAAGTTCATAAAGTCATTACTGCTGTGCTGTTTACAATCATCAGAAGTTGAAGCTTTATTTTTGGTTAATTTAGCCACTGTATCGAATAAATACCTTGGGTTGTGTTTGTTTTCTTCCAAGAGAGTTGAGAAATAAGCAGATCTAAGCAGTTTTTATGGCCTTTCTGTAGGCAATCATGCTCTCTTTCCACTAATTACGAAAGACCTCTAGTTTTGTTTTCTTCCAGCTGCGGTCCATTTTTCTGGCTGCTGTTTTAAGGGCCCGGGTGTGCTCGTTGTACCACGGCATTGGACTATTTTCTTTAATCTTCTTTAAGTGCATAGGAGCAACTGTGTCTAAAGTACTGGAAAAGAGAGAGTCAATAGTTTCTGTTGCAACATCGAGTTCTTCTATGCTATCTGGGATGCTGAGGAGATGATACTGATGAGGAAGATTATTTAAAAAGCAATCTTTAGTAGCGGCAGTGATTGTCCTGCCATTTTTGAAGTGAGGGGGCGGCTTTGCAACCTTAGCTAAATTAAGTATACATGATACTAAGTAATGATCTGAGATGTCATCGCTCTGCTGCTGAATTTCAACGGTATCAACATTTATTCCATGTGACAATATTAGGTCTAAAGTATGATTATGGCGATGAGTGGGTCCTGACACTTGTTGCCTAACTCCAATAGAGTTTAGTGTGTCTTTAAATGCAAATCCCAATGCGTCTTTTTCGTTGTCTACAAGGATATTAAAATCACCAACAATTAGTACTTTATCAAAGAATTTGCTGATTCTCTATTAGTTATTACTGGCCATAGATAAAGTCTGTATTATGCCCTGGTGGCCAGTATACAGTAGCTAACACAAATGTTGAACGGGTTTTATCATGTACACTACATAGCGTTACATAAAGCACCAAAACTTCAAAGGAATTATATTTGAAACTAGACTTCTGAGTAATAATGAAGATATTATTATAAATTACAGCAACCCCTCCCCCGTTACCTTTCAGACGCGGCTCATGTTTATAACAATAATCTTGGGGGGTGGACTCATTTAAGGTTATGTAGTCGTCAGGTTTTAGCCAGGTTTCTGTCAAACAGAGCACATCTAGATTATTATCTATGATAATTTCATTAACAATAAGCGCTTTTGGGGAAAGGGATCGAATATTCAGCAACCCAAGCTTTATCAATTGTTCATCTGTATTATATCTTTTGTTTATTTGTTGGACATCAATTACATTTTTACTGTTGAATGGTTTTGATGTTTTTTTGTATTTACTAATTCGGGGAACAGACACAGTCTCTATATGATAATATCTAGGTGAAAGTGTCTCTATGTGCTGGGATTTATCTGACTCCGTGTGACGTGAGACAGCTAGCAGACGGTCGGTTTAGCCAGTTTGTCTGCTTCCTGACCTGGGCCCTAGTGAGTCAAGGTTTAGCTCTAAGACTATGTGCCAAATTACATCCCCAGGAGGGATGGATGCCATCCTTCTTCAACAGGTCAGGTCTGCCCCAAAAACTTTTCCAATTGTCTGAACCCTATGTTATTTTGCAATGAATCCAATTTACCACAATTGTTTGCTGGACACTATTTACTAATCCAACCAATTACTAATCCAGAGAGCAGGAGACCCGGGTGCAGAGATGACAAGCTAACAGGCTAACGAAATGCTAACATGTGATGGTGATTTATATTAAAAGCTGGCGATGTCAAATTTAACGTGATAGGCAATATTTAAACAATGTATGGTGATAAGTAAGTTATATTTAGCAGTAGAACAAAGAAAATATATCAAAATATAGATTCAAATGCAAGCAAGGCTGTACAGAGCTACAAACAAGGCAGGAGGCAAACAGGAGACAGGAGCAATCGATGAGGAGCAATCGATCAGCATCAATCAGCATCCAAACAACCAACCATCCAACCCACCAAATAACCACCCAACCAACCATCAAACAATTAACCATCCAACCATCCAACCCACTGAATAACCATCCAACCCACCGAACAATTAAACATCCAACCATCTAACCCACTGAATAACCATCCAACCCACCGAACAGCTAAACATCCAACCATCCAACCCACTGAATAACCATCCAACCCACCGAATAACCATCCAACCCACCAAATAACCATCCAACCCACCGAACAATTAAACAACCAACCATCCAACCAACCAACCATCCAACCCACCAAATAACCATCCAACCCACTGAACAATTAAACATCCAACCATCCAACCCACCGAATAACCATCCAACCCACCGAATAACCATCCAACCCACCAAATAACCATCCAACCAACCAACCATCCAACCCACCGAACAATTAAACATCCAACCATCTAACCCACTGAATAACCATCCAACCCACCAAGTAACCATCCAACCAACCAAACAATTAAACAACCAACCACCCAACCAACCCACCTAATAACCATCCAACAAACCATCCAACCCACTGAACAATTAAACATCCAACCATCCAACCCACCGAATAACCATCCAACCCACCAAATAACCATCCAACCAACCAACCATCCAACCCACCGAACAATTAAACATCCAACCATCTAACCCACTGAATAACCATCCAACCCACCAAGTAACCATCCAACCAAACAATTAAACAACCAACCAACCAACCAACCAACCAACCAACCATCCAACCCACCTTATAACCATCCAACAAACTATCCAACCCACCAAACAATTAAACAACCAACCATCCAACCCACTGAATAACCATCCAACCCACTGAACAATTAAACAACCAAACATACAACCCACTGAATAACCATCCAACCTACCGAACAATTAAACAACCAACCATCCAACCCACTGAATAACCATCCAACCATCCAACCAACCAACCATCTAACCCACTGAATAACCATCCAACCCACCCACTGCTCTCAGATTGAGGTTTCTGCTTGACTGAAATGAAAACTGTTCCAGGAACAGCAAAGTATGTTGATTATATCTGTGCTCATCACATTTTCACAGTTAAAAACAAATCAGACTCCAGATTCAGATGAATTGGAAACGGAAAAAATGCTCTTTTTTTTTTAAGAAGGTGAGATGTTTTTACCAGGACTTTTTGACTGGTATTTTAGTAAATGTACACATACTGTATGTATGCATGGTTTTGCCTTCTTTTATTTGTTCTCCCTGAAGGTGCGGCTTTGATGATTGGTGATCCGTAAAAGACTGAAACCATTCACTCAAAAACATGTTGTCCGCATTCCAGTAAACAGAACTTTAATGAAAGCATAAATATCCAAAATATCCCTGTACTTCCTGTTCTTGCAAAACATTTCTACACTGTGTTGTATGTACATTTTAATTAGATATAAGCATTTATGAACATTTTAAAATTGGGAGTTTACTGTCCTAGAAACCTAATCATAAACAAACCGCCTGATCTCAAATGCAATAAAATCAATTTGATGACTTTTATTTGGCATTTTCTGGAAATTTTCTGACCTGTATTTCAAGAAGACCAGATTAGATTAACTGGAAGTAGTTATGCTTTCATGCAATTGACTGGGTGTGTCACATTTTTAAAAAAAAATGCCTGTGATGGTAATGTAAACAGGTTAAAGCCTTTTAGCAGAAATGGTAACATATATTTCTTCACACATAAGTTCAAGCGATCACACGTTCAGCATATGATCAACAATTTTCTTTCTACCCGAGTTTGAGTTTTTAAAATGTTGTAATTTATTATTTACATTATACACAGTAGCTAATTTTTATGTCCTAGATTTTTGCATCCAAATGTTTTTCAATATTTTTTAATAAAAGTGTATACTTGATTACTGTTCTTGACCATTCCTTCATATAAAGTATTTTTATCAGATAAAATGTCTAATTTGTCTGCAAGGGTACTGTTTAAAAGCACAGTTACCTGACTACTTTTAAGAAGTAGTAAAATCACGAACCCTGATCTTAGTGATTCGGGTTACATTTTTCTCCTCTGGCCAATTAACAAACAGCGTATGATTATTATTCTGGCAACTTTACAGGTCAGAGGTCATAATAGATCGGAATATTCGAAGGATCGGAGGCAACACGCCGGAGACGGGTTTATCGAGGATGACATATTGATTTAAGAATTATTGTAATATTCGAACAATCGGAGTCATCACGCTGGAGACGGGTTTATCGAGGATGACGATGCAATTTCAGGGGGAGGCTAATTGACACGGTCTCTCAGACACTTCAGGGTCATGTGTTGGTCTTCTCTGGGCACAGGTCCAGCATCTGATCTGGATACGGACCGGATCCGGCTGACTGCAGTAAACCTCGGGATAAAACAGAGAGACTATCATTAGCGTAGATGCCATTCTTCTGATGATGTCACGAGTACATCAGGTGTTATGGGAAGTGTTTCCGGTTCCGGCTGACCTAGTTAATGCAGCTTAGCAATCATTTCATTGAAAAAGTGTTTTATGTGTATGCCACAGTAAAGAGATGTGTTTTTAGTCTAGATTTAAACTGACAGAGTGTGTCTGCTTCCCAAACAATGCTAGGAAGACTGTTCCAGAGTTTAGGAGCTAAATAAAGGATCGACCGCCTGCAGTTGATTTGGATATTCTCGGTATGATCAGCTGGCCAGAGTTTAGAGAGCGCAGTAGACGTGATGGAGTATAATGTGTTAAGAGCTCACTCAAGTACTGGAGCTAAACCATTTAGTGCTTTGTAAGTAATAAGCAAGATTTTAAAATGTATGCGATGTTTAATAGGCAGCCAGTGCAGTGTTGACAGAACCGGCTAATATGGTCATACTTCCTGGTTCTAGTAAGAACTGGAGCTGCTGCGTTTTGGACCAGCTGGAGTTTGTTTATTAAGCGAGCAGGGCAACCACCCAGTAGTGCATTACAATAATCTACAGCATGAACGACTCAACTCACTGTTCAGCATTTTGCATTGAGAGCATGTGCCGTAATTTAGAGATATTTTTAAGATGGTAGAATGCAGTTTTACAGATGCTAGAAACGTGGCTTTCAAACGAAAGATTGGTATCAAAGAGCACACCCAGTTTCCTCACTGACCACGAGGACTGGACAGAGCAGCATCAAGTGTTAGACAGTATTCTAGGGCACTACTTGTGGAGCTTTTTTGTCCAATAATTAAAAAATCAGTTTTTTCTGAATTGAGTTTCAGGAAATTACCGGTCATCCAATGTTTTATATCAGCTCTGCATTCCGTTAATCTTGTGAATTGGTAAGTTTCTTCAGGGCGTGAAGAAATATAGAGCTGAGTATCGTCAGCATAACAATGAAAACTAACGCCATGCTTCCTAATAATATCTCCCAGTGGTAGCATGTACAGGGTGAAGAGCAGCGGTCCTAGCACTGAGCCTTGTGGTACTCCATACTGAACATGTGATCGGTGTGACATCTCTTCATTTACTGCTACATACTGGTAACGATCACATAGGTATGATTTAAACCATGACAAGGCAATTCCACTAATGCCAACATAATTTTCGAGTCTATTCAAAAGAATGTTGTGGTCGATAGTATCAAATGCAGCGCTAAGATCGAGTAACACTAATAGAGAGATACAGCCATGATCGGATGATAAGAGTAAATCATGTGTAACTCTGATGAGAGCAGTCTCAGTGCTATGATACGCTCTAAATCCTGACTGGAAATCCTCACAGATACAATTTCTTTCTAAAAAGGAACATAATTGTGAAGACACTGCCTTTTCTAGTGTTTCTGACAGAAAGGGTACATTTGAGTTTGGCCTGTAATTGACTAATTCTGTAGGATCAAGTTGCGTTTTTTTAATAAGTGGTTTAATAATAGCCAACTTAAAAGTTTCCGGTACATATCCTAATGACAAAGATGAATTAATGATATTAAGAAGAGGATCTATGACCTCTGGTAGCATCTCTTTTAATAGCCCAATCGGTACAGGGTCAAGCATACATGTTGCTGATTTTGATGATTTAACAAGATTTCTTTTCGACACAAATTCTTCTTTTCCTATAATTCTATGGTTCAGAAAAATTAACTGGTTTTCCCTTTGAATTAAGATTAACAATTAAAAAAGAAAACCAAGATGAAAACACTGAGTAAGATAATATGTTTTTGTAGTGTTACTGAATATATTGATAGACAGTGCATCTTAAAGAATGAGCAGCATATAAAAGTGAACTAGTGATGTATATTATTAAGTGTTAATGAAACTATATTATTTTGATGAGTGTTCAAAATAATAACAGGTGAGTCACGACCATGAAGACGTCTGCGCCGCAGGTGTGGATATATTGATATTGTTTTATCTACACAAGTGCTTCAGGTGATAAGGATGTAAAAAGTAGGTGAATCATACAGAGGTGTGTTGTGTCTGAATAATCTGAGTTTTACAATCTCTATTTAGAGAATGTTCCTCAAATAATGCGTTATTTGCTGGACGCAGAAAACCAGTATGTGAGTTAGGCATGAAGTGAATGGAGCTGGAGGAAGGGCTGAAGCCAGTCAGTGGAACACATCCGTAGTTTCAAAAATGACGTGTGACTTTAGATAGAAAAAGATTTGGTGGCTGCCTTCCGTGAGGGGATGGAGACGCTGATGTAAAGCTCATTTATAACACGTGCGTGCACACAGATTTGATTTTAGAGTGTGTACACTAAAATCGATGGCAAAGTTCATATTTATGAAAATGGTCTTTAACGTGGAAAAGTGCTTACTTACACAGGTATTTGGAAATCTATAAGCAGCAGCAATAATAATTATAGTAGTAATAATACAAAAAGTGCAATACTCTGACTGTTTAGTGCAATCTTCTAAACTCAGGAGATTATTTATGTTTATATATTCATACTACTCAAATACTGTAAATATGTTCATAATCTGAATGTAACTGTGACCTTATATTTTTTTATACTATTTTTCATATTTTTATTCTTAGAATTTGTATTACTATGTTCTTGTTGTGTTTGTATTGTATATGTGCACTGGAAGCTTCAGCACCAAGAAAAAAATCCTTGTGTGTGCAAGCACACTTGGCAATAAAGCTCTTTCTGATTCTGATAATAATAATTAATATTATTGTCCTGATAATAGTTACTTATACAGAAAAATCAACTCTAATTAAATTAGAATAGCTAAATGAATAAAATGATATATATATATATATATATATATATATATATATATATATATATATATATATACACTCACCTAAAGGATTATTAGGAACACCTGTTCAATTTCTCATTAATGCAATTATCTAATCAACCAATCACATGGCAGTTGCTTCAATGCATTTAGGGGTGTGGTCCTGGTCAAGACAATCTCCTGAACTCCACACTGAATGTCAGAATGGGAAAGAAAGGGGATTTAAGCAATTTTGAGCGTGGCATGGTTGTTGGTGCCAGACGGGCCGGTCTGAGTATTTCACAATCTGCTCAGTTACTGGGATTTTCACGCACAACCATTTCTAGGGTTTACAAAGAATGGTGTGAAAAGGGAAACACATCCAGTATGGGGCAGTCCTGTGGGCCAAAATGCCTTGTTGATGCTAGAGGTCAGAGGAGAATGGGCCGACTGATTCAAGCTGATAGAAGAGCAACTTTGACTGAAATAACCACTCGTTACAACCGAGGTATGCAGCAAAGCATTTGTGAAGCCACAACACGCACAACCTTGAGGCGGATGGGTTACAACAGCAGAAGACCCCACCGGGTACCACTCATCTCCTCTACAAATAGGAAAAAGAGGCTACAATTTGCACCAGCTCACCAAAATTGGACAGTTGAAGACTGGAAAAATGTTGCCTGGTCTGATGAGTCTGGATTTCTGTTGAGACATTCAGATGGTAGAGTCAGAATTTGGCGTAAACAGAATGAGAACATGGATCCATCATGCCTTGTTACCACTGTGCAGGCTGGTGGTGGTGGTGTAATGGTGTGGGGGATGTTTTCTTGGCACACTTTAGGCCCCTTAGTGCCAATTGGGCATGGTTTAAATGCCACGGCCTACCTGAGCATTGTTTCTGACCATGTCCATCCCTTTATGGCTACCATGTGCTCATCCTCTGATGGCTACTTCCAGCAGGATAATGCTCCATGTCACAAAGCTCCAATCATTTCAAATTGGTTTCTTGAACATGACAATGAGTTCACTGGACTAAAATGGCCCCCACAGTCCCCAGATCTCAACCCAATAGAGCATCTTTGGGATGTGGTGGAACGGGAGCTCCGTGCCCTGGATGTGCATCCCACAAATCTCCATCAACTGCAAGATGCTATCCTATCAATATGGGCCAACATTTCTAAAGAATGCTTTCAGCTCCTTGTTGAATCAATGCCACGTAGAATTAAGGCAGTTCTGAAGGCCAAAGTGGGTCAAACACAGTATTAGTGTGCTGTTCCTAATAATCCTTTAGGGGAGTGTATACATATATATAGGAATACAATAAATAGGCTTACACAACATATGTTTCATTAAATAATTAACACATTAACAAAACGAAAGCAAAAAAAACTGTGCAACTCTGTAGGCTACACTGACTGACACGCTCCACAAGTTAAAGGATTTTTTATTTACAAATTAAAGCACAATATATTATTTTTATAAGTGTAATGCCTCTCGCAGTTCAAAGTGCTTATGTTACGTCCAACGTCATCTTCGCGCCAGTTACACTTTCTGCATAAGTTAAATACGGAAGGTGGTCTGGCGAAGATAGATAATTTACTTTATAAAGTTTTAAATATGGATATTTTTCTTTACACAAACCCATCGATTCACTTCAGAAGGCCTTTATTAACCCCCTATATTTGATGGATGGATGCTCTTTTTTTGGGCTTCAAATTTTGGGCTGCCATTATGATGATGGGATTAGCCAGGACATTTTTTGATATAACTCCAATTGTGTTTATCTGAAAGAAGAATGTCATATACACCTGGGATGGCTTGAGAGTGACCAATTTTCATTTTTGGGTGAACTATCCCTTTAAGATTTGCATGAGCCGTTCCTATGCGACGCTGAGGCTAAAATGTGCGACCCATGTGAATTCCATTGAGAGTGCTGTGGAGAAAGTCGAGCGTGATCTAAAACAGCCACTAAAATGACTGATGAAAATAGGGCAAGCATCATCCTGCAAGCTTTTTATACTCATGATGACCACATTTACTAGAGTTTATCAGACAAGTTCTATTGTTTTTATTGTTGACTAGTCGTAGAATTTATAATAGATCATCTGTTATGGTAATATATTTTCACTAAAGATGTGTATTACACCTGTGGCATGTTGTAGCTATAGTTTCTAACCGTGTTGCTATTTTTCATATCAAATGCTAGATAAAGCAAAAGAAAGAAAAAAGCATGGTAATGAGGGGCCATCAATGGTCGTACCTGTAGTTATATCCTCATTATACCAAATGCTATATTTAAACAATTACAAGAACTGTGTTACTTTTCATAAGGCCATGCACAAGTTAGAATCAAGAGTTTTAAAGGCTGGACTTTCTTGAATTATAACAATTGGTTTTCCCCATGTGGTCTTCTAATAATGACAAATATTAGGCAAAACCTGGTTTTGCTTTTCAGATATTCCAAGAGATGACAGGAAATGAACATTTTAAGTAGATAATTTGGTGAGTACCGGAGCGTTGTTTGTTTCCACTTCAAGAACTGGTGACATAAACATTAACTAACAGCAACAAAGGTTCACAAATGAGGTAATTCATTGTTATAGGCCTATATGCCTATCATTTTGTTTTTCTCACATGAAGATCTATTTTCTAAAACAACTATGCAAGATATTGTTAATGTCTTACGCAGTGTCAAGGGAAATAACTAAAGATTAGAGACTCTAGAGATGAAGATGACTGATTGCTCATTCTAAAGTTCAATTCAATCTGCAAGATATGAAAGGTATTTCTTTCATGCATTCAACGTACGTGTACCATTGTTTTCTGAGCACATTTATAGACTCTGGATTGCATGCTATTGCTGCTCAATGGCTCTTTTCTTCTCCTGATGTCTTTCAGGACAGAAAAGAACTTGTTGGACCAGACCAAGAGACAAGATTTTTTTTTGGGTATAAAGGCGTGTTCATATAAATCTGTATTTTATAAATCAGATCAATAAATTCATAACCAGCTCGTTATAATCCAGGACTACAAACACAGTCTCTGCAAAAAAAAAAAAAGTTTTCTGGTACCTAAAGATACTTAAATATAGCACATATAAAGCCTTGTTTTCTAAAAAAAAAAAAATGTATCAAAATGGAGTGAGTTTGTTTAAAACCAGGCAAAATATTTGGCCAGAAAAACCAACTTAATTCAAAGAGGAAACATAATTATTTGTCTTACTCCACTGGCAGATATTTTAGCTTGTTTTAAGCAAAACCACACCTAATCTTTCATAAAACGATACTTAAGAATGTTAAGATATTTTTACAGACAAACAACAAAAATACCGAAGAAGATTTCTTTTGCAGTGCACGGCCAAATGATGTAGCAGTTGAAATGATTTACATGATAATATACACTAAGATATTTCGAAAGGAAATCTTAACAAAAGTTAAGTTCAGTGGCTGCCATAAATTAAGTATTAGATTGGCCGTACAAGTCTTTTAAACTTAAATTATATTAAACTGACTTAAAAACTGGAGTTGAATCTTGTATAACTTAAAACTTATGTAAAGTTATGTAAAAACATAAGTTGCCAATGACTTAATGATCATATCATTGCTCAATGTCAAGCTATATTTAAAAATGGGTTGCACTATTGTCTGTGTTTCCAGACTGAAGAACGAAGACAAAGGTGTAAAAAAACAACAACACACAAATTCTTCTGACGACACTCCTGATGGTGCAGTTGGGATTTTCATGCATTTGTCCTTCGAATGGGTGTGAACCTTCCCTCAGCACCTTCCTTCATTACATTGCTATCTAGAGAAACTAGAAAAGCAGCTCAATAATAACTTGTGATGATCTGTATCATCAATGCGTATGTATAATACCGGCCCCACTTTATATTAGGTGGCCTTAAGTACTATGTACTTACATCAAAAAATAAGTACAATGTACTTACTGTGATCAAATTGTATTGCAAAACACAGAACTGATATTGAGGTGGGATATAGGTAAAGTTGGGGACATGTGTGGTGGTGTGGGTAAGTTTAAGGGCAAAGTTAGGGACAGGTGTGGTGGTGTGGGTGAGTTTAAGGGTAAAGTTAGGGTCAGGTGTGGTGGTGTGGGTAAGTTTAAGGGTAAAGTTAGGGACAGGTGTGGTGGTGTGGGTGAGTTTAAGGGTAAAGTTAGGGTCAGGTGTGGTGGTATGGGTGAGTTTAAGGGTAAAGTTAGGGACAGGTGTGGTGGTATGGGTGAGTTTAAGGGTAAAGTTAGGGTCAGGTGTGGTGGTATGGGTGAGTTTAAGGATAAAGTTAGGGACAGGTGTGGTGGTATGAGTGCGTTTAAGGGTAAAGTTAGGGACAGGTGTGGTGGTATGGGTAAGTTTAAGGGTAAAGTTAGGGTCAGGTGTGGTGGTGTGGGTGAGTTTAAGGGTAAAGTTAGGGTCAGGTGTGATGGTATGAGTGCGTTTAAGGGTAAAGTTAGTGACAGGTGTGGTGGTGTGGGTGAGTTTAAGGGTAAAGTTAGGGTCAGGTGTGGTGGTATGAGTGCGTTTAAGGGTAAAGTTAGTGACAGGTGTGGTGGTGTGGGTGAGTTTAAGGGTAAAGTTAGGGTCAGGTGTGGTGGTATGGGTCAGTTTAAGGATAAGGTTAGAGACAGGTGTGGTGGTATGGGTCAGTTTAAGGGTAGGGTTAGGGACAGGTGTGGTGGTATGGGTCAGTTTAAGGGTAGGGTTAGTGACAGGTGTGGTGGTATGGGTCAGTTTAAGGGTAGGGTTAGGGACAGGTGTGGTGGTATGGTTCAGTTTAAGGGTAGGGTTAGGGACAGGTGTGGTGGTATGGGTCAGTTTAAGGGTAGGGTTAGGGACAGGTGTGGTGGTATGGGTAAGTTTAAGGGTAAAGTTAGGCACAGGTGTGCTGGTATGGGTAAGTTTAAGGGTAGGGTTAGGGACAGGTGTGGTGGTATGGGTCAGTTTAAGGGTAGGGTTAGTGACAGGTGTGGTGGTATGGGTCAGTTTAAGGGTAGGGTTAGGGACAGGTGTGGTGGTATGGTTCAGTTTAAGGGTAGGGTTAGGGACAGGTGTGGTGGTATGGGTCAGTTTAAGGGTAGGGTTAGTGACAGGTGTGGTGGTATGGGTCAGTTTAAGGGTAGGGTTAGGGACAGGTGTGGTGGTATTGGTAAGTTTAAGGGTAAAGTTAGGCACAGGTGTGCTGGTATGGGTAAGTTTAAGGGTAGGGTTAGTGACAGGTGTGGTGGTATGGGTCAGTTTAAGGGTAAAGTGTGTGTGAAAGTGACACGTGACGGCCAAGTATGGTGACCCATACTTGGAATTTGACCTCTGCATTTAACCCATCCAGTTAATGCACACACATTAGGAGCAGAGTAGTGAGTAGTTAACACACACACACTGCAAACGTGTATACAAACACCCAGAGCAGCGGGCAGCCTTGTGTGGCGCCCAGGGAGCGATTAGGGGTTAGGTGCCTTGCTCAAGGGCACCTCAGTCATTTCCCACCGGTTCTGGAATCGAACCAGCAACCTTTGGGTTACCAGTTTAACTCCCTAACCACTAGGCCATGACTGCCCCAGTCATGGGGTAGGGTTAGGGACAGGTGTGGTGGTATGGGTCAGTTTAAGGGTAGGGTTAGGGACAGGTGTGGTGGTATGGGTCAGTTTAAGGGTAGGGTTAGGGACAGGTGTGGTGGTATGGGTCAGTTTAAGGGTGGGGTTAGGGACAGGTGTGGTGGTATGGGTCAGTTTAAGGGTAGGGCTAGGGACAGGTGTGGTGGTATGGGTCAGTTTAAGGGTAGGGTTAGGGACAGGTGTGGTGGTATGGGTCAGTTTAAGGGTAGGGTTAAGGACAGGTGTGGTGGTATGGGTCAGTTTAAGGGTAGGGTTAGGGACAGATGTGGTGGTATGGGTCAGTTTAAGGGTAGGGTTAGGGACAGGTGTGGTGGTATGAGTCAGTTTAAGGGTAGGGTTAGTGACAGGTGTGGTGGTATGGGTCAGTTTAAGGGTAGGGTTAGGGACAGGTGTGGTGGTATGGGTGAGTTTAAGGGTAAAGTTAGGGACAGGTGTGGTGGTATGGGTCAGTTTAAGGGTAGGGTTAGTGACAGGTGTGGTGGAATGGGTCAGTTTAAGGGTAAGGTTAGGGTCAGGTGTGGTGGTATTGGTGAGTTTAAGGGTAGAGTTAAGGACAGGTGTGGTGGTATGGGTCAGTTTAAGGGTAGGGTTAGGGTCAGGTGTGGTGGTATTGGTGAGTTTAAGGGTAGAGTTAGGGACAGGTGTGGTGGTATGGGTCAGTTTAAGGGTAGGGTTAGGGACAGGTGTGGTGGTATGGGTAAGTTTAAGGGTAGGGTTAGGGACAGGTGTGGTGGTGTGGGTCAGTTTAAGGGTAGGGTTAGGTTTAAGGGAAATGTCAACTGTGTAATTACAAATGTAACTACAGAAATTAATTACAGATGTAATTACATGCAGGTATTTTTTAAAATGTAAGTACAATGTAAAAACATGTATGTACACAATAAGTGCATTGTATCAAATTATGAATTAAAATGTTAGTACACAGTAGTTAAGGCCACCTAATATAAAGTGGGTCCAAAATAACTAACACACCAGACAAGGTGGAGTGCAGTGGCCTAAAGTAGGAGTAATCGTGCCAGATTTAACGGAATCTTGTTTGTTTTTACAAATGCCAATTTGGATGGTGAAATTCTTTAATTCTCACTCTCTTTTCAGATCAATAAAACATCATGCTCGTTTTATGAATGTTTTTAGAATTGACGATCAAGTAGACTCAAGGTTATTCTTGATGGACCGAGTGTTTTCCCATGTTACTTCCAGTGTTTGGTCATTTAATGTGAAAAAAGCAAATGCCTAAACCTCACCCTGAGTAAATATTTAAGGAGATTCCACGTACCGTAGAACAAAGGCTGAAGAGGCAGTGATTAGACACTAACCACAAGATCATTTCTGACAAATGTCACTCTGCACACAACCCTTTTACCAGCAGAGTACCAGTGACAACACGGAAAAATGTGAAAAAATGTTTAACACTTGTACATTTTACAAACAGTGACAAAGAAATGGAAAGTGACAAACTCAATTGAGAAGAGAAAATACTATTTGAGTTTTTTCTTGTAAAACATACTTTTTAAAATTGAAAAATAATTCCTTCAAACTGTATAAAAAACACCTAAAACGAAACATTACTCAAGGATATATATCTAAACCAAGTTGGCTTTAATGTAACTTCTACATTTTATATTATGTAACACAATGAATTAAACAAACTCAAATAGTATTTTTTCTAGTATTTTCTAAACCAATTTGATGTAACTTCTACATACTTGTATATTATGTGAGGTTTTGTCAGACTCTTTGTCTGAACTATTGTCAATCAAGTGCATCACAAGTGGTGATGGTAAGTTGTGATTGTGTCAGCGGAGTATTTGAGTTAAGGTGCAGCGGGAATGTATGACTATGAGCTGCAGCAGTGCTACTCCTCCCCATGCTATACATCATAATGTGTGTTGATTTTGCTTTTACGCTTGAATGTTCAGATGACGAACTCTGAAGTGAAAAAGAAAAAAAACATTTGAAACCAGAGTGTCCAACCCTTCAGGTCCCACCCTGAATGCGAGTTATTAAAGTGAGAGAAGCTTGACTCCTTCATCATTGATCATAAACTCATTGAACTTCTCACATACGGGTAAGAAACACTTTAAGCTTCTTTTAAACACGGCTGTTAACATATTACATACGCAGAGACAGAATTATATTACACAAAGATTTAACACATGAGGTATATTCAAAATATTAGAAATGTCATGATACTTTGATGTGTATTTAAAGTACACTCTTGGAAAAAAAGGGGTTCTGAATTTTAACCTTTTAAAATTGAATGCTAAAAAAATATATATGTCTAATGTTTCAAAATATTTTTCCTGGTAATTTTTTTTTTTACAAACTGTTTATTTCATAAACTTTAGTAAAAATGAAAACTGAATAAAAAACTGAACAAATTCAAACTAAATCCATAAAATGGCCCTATGATGGAACCCCTAATATTACGGGGTTTTTTAAGGTTCCATAATCTAAGATGAACGACATTGCATTAGATAACATAATATCAAACTAACTGCACATTTATGAGCCATTTTTTTTTTAAATTTACCTTTAACCAACAAACTCATTGTTTACTTGAAAAATGTTTGTGCTATCATTCTCGAAAACAAATGACTGTTTGCTTTGGTATTTATTTTTATTATGGTAGTACATTCTTTTCCATTGTAACTAAAATGTCCGGATATTTCTAGGAACCACAATTCCTCCCATTTATACTTTATCTTTTATATTTCTTATAGCAGATTACACAGATTGTATTGATTGAATATTAGATTTTTGAATATATATTGTATGGTTCGATTACAATGATTAATCATTCGACGTATCATTTCATTTTATGTGTTGATGTGTTATTGGATGGTGCTGTCAGAATTGCCCGACTTTTGTAGAGCTCCAGACTAGGGAATGAATAAGCAGCCAGTGGCTTCTAAAGTGAACTTTTTGAAAAGCTATTTTCGTTGTTGTTGTTGTTGTTGCCAAATGACATGGTCTGCATTCACATTCAGTTTAGGGGATGAATTCTGAGGATCCATCAAGTTCTGTAATTTTACACTTTACCATAGTTAGAAGGTCAGGGGTTGTGTAGAAGGGTTGCAGAAATATGTGCATTGTAGTAGTGCTTGTGTGCACATATAGGAAGAAATGAATGTGCTGTAATTGCTTCTTATATTTCATAATATAGCTAAGATAGCATCTTAGTTCCTTTAAACAAACAACTACTGCTGGATAAAAAAAGACATTGAAGGGATAGTTCATCCAAAAATTGAAATTCTGTCATCATTTACTCACCTCATGTTGTTCCAAACCTGTAAGACATTTATGAAATTAAGATATTTTTAACAATTTTTGTCCCTTCATAGACAGCCTCAAAGGCAACTACCACTTTGACACTTCAAACATTTAATAAAGATCGAGAATCCTAAAACTAATCCATATGAATCGAGAGGTTAGACAAAATTTTCTGAAGAGACTTGATTGCTTTATTTGATGAATATATCGGACATCATATCAGACAAAGTAAACGGGAACTCAAGCTCTTGCTTTGTGTATAAGAACCAATGAGGTTCTTTCTCGTGTTATGCAGCACATTTGAGCTTCCACAAGAGTTTGTTCTTATGTGTCAAGCAGGTACGGTTGAGCTTCTGTTTATTTTCACTGATCAATGTTTATATGTGAATAAAAGCCTAAATTAAATCTGTTCATCATATAAAGCGATCACGTCTCTTCAGAAAATTTGGACTAAACCGCTCAAGTAATATAGATTAGTTTAACGCCTTTTTGAGGCTTCAAAATGGTAGTTGCGTAAACTGTCAATGGAGGGACAGAAATTTCTCAGATTTCATTAAAAAAAAAATCTTAATTTGTGTTTTGAAGATGAATGTCAGTCTTGCGTATTTGGAAGGGTTAGTAATTTTGATTTTGGGGTGAAAATGATAACGGTATAATTTCAAAACTTTTTCAAAAACTGTTTCAAGGTTTGCGTTCTCTAGCCACCAAACACTGTTGCCTTGTGGATGAGCGGCTGGAAGATTTTTCTATTTTGGTTGAAAATGGTGTTGTGTAAGTGGCCCCAAATTAAATAAATGATGATTATTTACAATTACAACAGAAATTAATCAATCAAAAACGTACTTTAGTTGGACAAAAACTTTTTTCTAGAGCTGATGTACAGCCTAAACAATCTCTCTTCCATTAATTTCCTATCACTGTAAAGCTGCTTTGAAACAATCTAAATTGTTAAAAGCGCTATATAAATGAAGGTGAATTGACTTGACTTGTAATGGTTAAATTGTTAACGTTAAAGTGCCATACAGCTATTAATAATATTACTAATTAAATTAACTAACATAAACTATGTAAAGTCTGTAAAGTCAGAAGAACCGACCGAAACCGTTTTTTGTTTGTGGCGTTTTTCTCTTTTCTTTGAGTTTTTCCCGTTTCCCATGGCCCTTCCCGCTGTTCGTCTGCTCTGCCTGGAGCAGGGAGACCGTCCGCTGGAAGCGCATACACGGGACTTCTTGGACCTCGCGTGGCAGACGCACTTCCCAGACCGTTCGCTCTGTGTTTTTTACTATGCTGGCCTGAGCGAGCGGTCGAAGGCTTGCGTTCCAGCGGGCGGTCCCAAGGAGGATTTCGCCGCATTCGTGGAGTGGGTACTGGTAGCCAACAACTCGCCACTCACCATTGGCCCCGCTGAGGAGGACAGCAGTACCAGTCCCGCTCCCCCACTGCCAGAGACCAGCCAACCACCATCAGCGAGTGATGCAACGGAGAAGTTGCCCGAGCCCCCCGCAGACCGTGGACAACGGCCACCCGCGAGTGACGAGTCTGTACCGAGGACAAGGACGGAGTGTGTCATCGCCGCGGAGCCCGGACCACCAACAAGATCTGACCAGGGGTGTGAGCCGGCAACGCCGTACATCGCGGAGGGAGTTATTGTGGAGTTCGGGGGCTGGGAGGAAAGCCCCGCCCACAAACCCGCCACAGTGGATGAGTTGCAGGAAGCTACTGGCAGCTACATTGAAGAGCTGAGGAATGTGTTTGAGGTAGACCTGATAGACTTTTTTGGTGACGTTTTCCCTGTGACTCCTGTTTTCCCAAAGACCCCTGTTTCTCCAGTGTCTCCTGACTCTCCAGTGTCTCCTGCCTCTGAAGACCCACCCAGCCTCCCTCTCCCACCTCCTCAGTCAGTCTATTCCTCAGTGCTCCCTTCGCTGCTGCCCTTCGGCCCCTCTACTCCACCCACATGCTGTGTGGACACGCCGAGTGTCTTCAGGCCACCAGCTCTGTCCGGCACTGAGGTTCCCCTGTCTCCGCCTCCAGCCTCCGTGCCCCCTGCTCTGCCTCGGCCTGTCGACACTTCAGCACCTCCCTGGCTCCTCCCTCCCTCGGCTCCACCGGACACCATCGGCCATACGGCTTCTTCGGGCTCCCTCGTCTCTCCAGCTCCGCCTTGGTCAGTCGTCGACCTGCCTTCACCTGCGGCTTCGTCTGGCTCCGCCTTCCCTTCAGCTCCGCCTTTGTCCTCGGTCCCTCCAGTTCAGCCGCTGTCCTCTGGTTTCCCGGTTCCACCTCGGGTGCTCGTCGCTGCGGTGCCACCTCGGTCTCCAGGACCATCAGCTTTGCGGGGGCTCGTCGGCTTCATCCTTGGCTCCTTCTCCGTTGGTCGTCCCCAGGGTGTCGTCTACCTCCCAGTCGTCTCCTCCATGGCTCCTCCCACCATCGACTCCGCCCTGGGGCCTCGTCCTGGCTGGTTTCTGGCACACCACCTGGCTTCTCCTGCTCCAGGCTCCCCACTGGCTCCTCCCTCCTTCCACGCCCCCATGGACTTGTTCTTTCTGTTGGACTGTTTTTCTTTGTTTTGGACTTGTTTGTTTAGTGTTTGCCTGTCTGTTTCCACGCCCTCCTCCTGAGCCCCCACCCTCCCTCCTCAGATGTTCCCTTTACGGCGCGAGGACGCGCCTTTCCGGGAGGGGGCGTTATGTTACATGTATGCCCTGTCTTGTGTGTTTTGAGTATGATTCTGTTTCTCCCCAGTTTAGGTAATTAGTCATGTCAGTCACCTGTGTCTCGTCCACCACCTGCACCTCGTTATCCTCATTTGCTCTGTGTATTTAAAACCTCAGTTTGCCCTCAGTGTTTGTCGGTTCTCGTTTATGTTGTACGTGTCTATCGTGATCCTGAGTTTTGATATTAAAGTTCCTGTTTCCTGTTATCCTGGCTACCCTCGTCTCTGTGAGCTCATTGCCTGCACGTGAACTGTAACAATCAGATTTTAAATTGTCAAAATATATATATATATATATATATATATATATATATATATATATATATATATATATATATATATATATATATATACACTCACCTAAAGGATTATTAGGAACACATGTTCAATTTCTCATTAATGCAATTATCTAATCAACCAATCACATGGCAGTTGCTTCAATGCATTTAGGGGTGTGGTCCTGGTCAAGACAATCTCCTGAACTCCAAACTGAATGTCAGAATGGGAAAGAAAGGGGATTTAAGCAATTTTGAGCGTGGCATGGTTGTTGGTGCCAGACGGGCCAGTCTGAGTATTTCACAATCTGCTCAGTTACTGGGATTTTCACGCACAACCATTTCTAGGGTTTACAAAGAATGGTGTGAAAAGGGAAACACATCCAGTATGGGGCAGTCCTGTGGGTCAAAATGCCTTGTTGATGCTAGAGGTCAGAGGAGAATGGGCCGACTGATTCAAGCTGATAGAAGAGCTACTTTGACTCAAATAACCACTCGTTACAACCGAGGTATGCAGCAAAGCATTTGTCACAAGCCACAACACGCACCACCTTGAGGCGGATGGGCTACAACAGCAGAAGACCCCACCGGGTACCACTCATCTCCACTACAAATAGGAAAAAGATGCAACAATTTGCACGAGCTCACCAAAATTGGACAGTTGAAGACTGGAAAAATGTTGCCTGGTCTGATGAGTCTGGATTTCTGTTGAGACATTCAGATGGTAGAGTCAGAATTTGGCGTAAACAGAATGAGAACATGGATCCATCATGCCTTTTTACCACTGTGCAGGCTGGTGCTGGTGTAATGGTGTGGGGGATGTTTTCTTGGCACACTTTAGGCCCATTAGTGCCAATTGGGCATGGTTTAAATGCCACGGCCTACCTGAACATTGTTTCTGACCATGTCCATCCCTTTATGACCACCATGTACCCATCCTCTGATGGCTACTTCCAGCAGGATAATGCTCCATGTCACAAAGCTCCAATCATTTCAAATTGGTTTCTTGAACATGACAATGAGTTCACTGTACTAAAATGGCCCCCACAGTCCCCAGATCTCAACCCAATAGAGCATCTTTTGGATGTGGTGGAACGGGAGCTTCGTGCCCTGGATGTGCATCCCACAAATCTCCATCAACTGCAAGATGCTATCCTATCAATATGGGCCAACATTTCTAAAGAATGCTTTCAGCACCTTGTTGAATCAATGCCACGTAGAATTAAGGCAGTTCTGAAGGCCAAAGGGGGTCAAACACAGTATTAGTATGGTGTTCCTAATAATCCTTTAGGTGAGTGTATATATTGTTGTTGTTGTTGTTGATTATACAAACTGAAATACTTTCTTTTCATTTTTAATTACAGGTTACAAAAATCAAAACATAAAGATCACTGATGGGAAGTAAATGGATCTATGTGGCAATCCTGGGGTTGGCATGCATGATGCTTGGAGTCAAGGGGACAAATATAACAACCAGTAGCCCTCCCAACATCAACACCAACCAGACGATGACCGTCCCTCCCAACATAACCATGAACCTGACCAACTCAAGCTCTCTCAACATGACCACCAACCTGCCCATGACCCGCCCTTCTAACATGACCATGAACCTGACCAACACAAGCCCTCCCAACATCACCACCAACCTGCCCATCGCCGTCCCTCCCAACACGACCATGAACATGACCAACACAAGCCTTCCCAACATTACCACCAACCTGCCCATGAACCCCCCTTCTAACATGACCATGAACCTGACCAACACAAGCCCTCCCAGCATCACCACCAACCTGCCCATAAGCCACCCTTCTAACATGACCATGAACCTGACCAACACAAGCCCTCCCAGCATCACCACCAACCTGCCCATAAGCCCCCCTTCTAACATGACCATGAACCTGACCAACACAAGCCCTCCCAGCATCACCACCAACCTGCCCATAAGCCCCCCTTCTAACATGACCATGAACCTGACCAACACAACCCCTCCCAGCATCACCACCAACCTGCCCATAAGCCCCCCTTCTAACATGACCATGAACCTGACCAACACAAGCCCTCCCAGCATCACCACCAACCTGCCCATAAGCCCCCCTTCTAACATGACCATGAACCTGACCAACACAAGCCCTCCCAGCATCACCACCAACCTGCCCATAAGCCCCCCTTCTAACATGACCATGAACCTGACCAACACAAGCCCTCCCAGCATCACCAACAACCTGCCCATGACCCACCCTTCTAACATGACCATGAACCTGACCAACACAAGCCCTCCCAACATCACCACCAACCTGCCCATAAGCCCCCCTTCTAACATGACCATGAACCTGAACAACACAAGCCCTCCCAGCATCACCACCAACCTGCCCATAAGCCCCCCTTCTAACATGACCATGAACCTGACCAACACAAGCCCTCCCAGCATCACCAACAACCTGCCCATCGCCGTCCCTCACAACATGACCATGAACCCGACCAACACAAGCTCTCCCAACATCACCACCAACCTGCCCATAAGCCCCCCTTCTAACATGACCATGAACCTGAACAACACAAGCCCTCCCAGCATCACCAACAACCTGCCCATAAGCCCCCCTTCTAACATGACCATGAACCTGACCAACACAAGCCCCCCCAGCATCACCAACAACCTGCCCATCGCCGTCCCTCACAACATGACCATGAACCCGACCAACACAAGCTCTCCCAACATCACCACCAACCTGCCCATAAGCCCCCCTTCTAACGTGACCATGAACCTGACCAACACAAGCCCTCCCAACATCACCAACAACCTGCCCATTGCCGTCCCTCCCAACATGACCATGAACCCAACCAACACAAGCCCTCCCAACATCACCACCAACCTGCCCATGAACCCCCCTTCTAACATGACCATGAACCTGACCAACACAAGCCCTCCCATCATCACCACCAACCTGCCCATTGCGGTTTCTCCCAACATGACCATGAACCCGACCAACACAAGCCCTCCCAACATCACCACCAACCTGCCCATGAACCCCCCTTCTAACATGACCATGAACCCGACCAACACAAGCCCTCCCAACATCACCACCAACCTGCCCATGAACCCCCCTTCTAACATGACCATGAACCTGACCAACACAAGCCCTCCCAACATCACCAACAACCTGCCCATTGCCATCCTTCCCAACATGACCATAAACCTGACCAACACAAGCCCTCCCAACATCACCACCAACCTGCCCATGAACACCCCTTCTAACATGACCATGAACCTGATCAACACAAGCCCTCCCAACATTACCACCAACCTGTCCATCACGGTCCCTCCCAACATGACCATGAACCTGACCAACACAAGCCCTCCCAACATCACCACCAACCTGCCCATGAACCCCCCTTCTAACATGACCATGAACCTGACCAACACAAGCCCTCCAAACATTACCACCAACCTGCCCATCGCGGTTCCTCCCAACATGACCATGAACCCGACCAACACAAGCCCTCCCAACATCACCACCAACCTGCCCATGAACCCCCCTTCTAACATGACCATGAACCTGACCAACACAAGCCCTCCCAACATTACCACCAACCTGCCCATCGCGGTTCCTCCCAACATGACCATGAACCCGATCAACACAAGCCCTCCCAACATCACCACCAACCTGCCCATTGCGGTTTCTCCCAACATGACCATGAACCTGACCAACACAAGTCCTCCCAACATCACCACCAACCTGCCCATTGCCATCCTTCCCAACATGACCATAAACCTGACCTACACAAGCCCTCCCAACATTACCACCAACCTGCCCATGAACCCCCCTTCTAACGTGACCATGAACCTGACCAACACAAGCCTTCCCAACATTACCACCAACCTGCCCATTGCGGTTTCTCCCAACATGACCATGAACCTGACCAACACAAGTCCTCCCAACATCACCACCAACCTGCCCATTGCCATCCTTCCCAACATGACCATAAACCTGACCTACACAAGCCCTCCCAACATTACCACCAACCTGCCCATGAACCCCCCTTCTAACGTGACCATGAACCTGACCAACACAAGCCCTCCCAACATTACCACCAACCTGCCCATCGCGGTCCCTCCCAACATGACCATGAACCCGACCAACACAAGCCCTCCCAACATCACCACCAACCTTCCCATGACCCGCCCTCCCAACAATATAACATCATCAGGCTCTAATACCATGACCAACATCAATAATCAACCGCTAGTAAGCCAAGCACTTTTTCTTGTTTAAAAACGGAAATAATAACAATCTTGACTGTTAAAGTGAACGTTTATTGCATTTATGTTTTTGTATCAATTAAATTTGTCTTTGTGTTTATTGCAGGAAATTACTGGCAGGGCTAACTGCAGGAGCGATAGGGCTTGTTTCTCCGCTCCACCTTCCTGTAATCCAGGTGCACAAGATTCCTGCTATTTCCTTTCCACAAGAGGAGTAAATGGAAATACAGATACTTTTACCTTTGAGCTCAGTGGCGAGTCAGATGGTTACATTGCAGCTGCCCTATCTCGAGACAGCAGTGTAAGTGATCAAATCCAATTGCTTTTTAATCATATATATTTTTTAAATAATCTAATATTTAAGAACTTTAATCTTACCTTTCTGGTTCACTGACTAATTTCCTTTTCACATCTTTAGGTTCAAGGTGCCATCGTCTATGCTTGCGCCAACATCAATGGTGCACTGAAGTTCATCCGTTCCACACTGAACAATCAAATACTGACTCAGGATAACACAGTAAGGCAATTTTTCAGAGAGCCATCTCTATAAAACCTATGGCAATATCAGAAACGAAGATTATTAACAGAAATAATATAGTAGTATATAAAAGCAGTGAAGGCTTCAAGGAAAATCTCAGTTCTAGTACTATCCACACAGATCTCAAAAGGTTGCCTCTAAAATCTGTGTAAAGATGAAATAATGCATAAAACTAATTAAACTATTCTGGCTTACAGCACTGTATATGCCTCATTATATGCATTTCCTGTGCCATCTTAGCCGTGAGATATTAAATAGCATTACTTCTGTTGTGCTGCAGTTCAACCCTGGAAGTTTCAGTGGCTCCCTTAACGGAAGAAACATTCAATGCATTTTCAACGCTGCAGGTCTCAGCAGCAGCACTTCCCGTGCAGTAACCATAGGAACTTTCATCTCTGTTTTAACAGGCAGCATCTCGAGTGGTGAGTGCAACACTTTGATCAAGTAACTGACACATATTTTGTTTTGTCACAGAAGTAAAACATTGTCTTCCCTTTACTCCAGGTTATCTGGATTCTCCAGTTATGAGACTGATTACAAATGGAGCAGTGGACTTAAGCAACCCTAACAGCACAGATATTTCAGTCATAACACCCAGTACAAATGTCACTGCATCTAATGCCACAACCTTAAACAACACTGTATCTATTGCCACTGCAGCACCAAATGCCACTGCATCATCTATAACCAC
Organism: Romanogobio albipinnatus; assembly: GCA_023566225.1. Classification (NCBI taxonomy): domain Eukaryota; kingdom Metazoa; phylum Chordata; class Actinopteri; order Cypriniformes; family Gobionidae; genus Romanogobio; species Romanogobio albipinnatus. The sequence continues at coordinate 2,716,279 of CM042239.1, forward strand.
TGCAGCACCAAATGCCACTGCATCATCTATTGCCACAGCAGCACCAAACGCCACTGCATCTAATGTCACTGCATCATCTATTTCCACTGCAGCACCAAACGCCACTGCATCTAATGTCACTGCATCATCTATAGCCACAGCAGCACCAAACGCCACTGCATCTAATGTCACTGCATCATCTATTGCCACAGCAGCACCAAACACCACTGCATCTAATGTCACTGCATCATCTATTGCCACAGCAGCACCAAACGCCACTGCATCTAATGTCACTGCATCATCTAGTGCCACAGCAGCACCAAACGCCACTGCATCTAATGTCACTGCATCATCTAGTGCCACAGCAGCACCAAACGCCACTGCATCTAATGTCACTGCATCATCTATTGCCACAGCAGCACCAAACGCCACTGCATCTAATGTCACTGCATCATCTATTGCCACAGCAGCACAAAACGCCACTGCATCTAATGTCACCGCATCACCTATTGCCACAGCAGCACCAAACGCCACTGCATCTAATGTCACTGCATCATCTATTGCCACTGCAGCACCAAACGCCACTGCATCTAATGTCACTGCATCATCTATTGCCACAGCAGCACCAAACGGCACTGCATCTAATGTCACTGCATCACCTATTGCCACTGCAGCACAAAACGCCACTGCATCTAATGTCACTGCATCATCTATTGCCACAGCAGCACCAAACGCCACTGCATCTAATGTCACTGCATCATCTATTGCCACAGCAGCACCAAACGCCACTGCAGCTAATGTCACTGTATCATCTATTGCCACAGCAGCACCAAACACCACTGCATCTAATGTCACTGCATCATCTAGTGCCACAGCAGCACCAAACGCCACTGCATCTAATGTCACTGCATCATCTAGTGCCACAGCAGCACCAAACGCCACTGCATCTAATGTCACTGCATCATCTATTGCCACAGCAGCACCAAACGCCACTGCATCTAATGTCACTGCATCATATATTGCCACAGCAGCACAAAACGCCACTGCATCTAATGTCACCGCATCACCTATTGCCACAGCAGCACCAAACGCCACTGCATCTAATGTCACTGCATCATCTATTGCCACTGCAGCACCAAACGCCACTGCATCTAATGTCACTGCATCATCTATTGCCACAGCAGCACCAAACGGCACTGCATCTAATGTCACTGCATCACCTATTGCCACTGCAGCACAAAACGCCACTGCATCTAATGTCACTGCATCATCTATTGCCACAGCAGCACCAAACGCCACTGCATCTAATGTCACTGCATCATCTATTGCCACAGCAGCACCAAACGCCACTGCAGCTAATGTCACTGTATCATCTATTGCCACAGCAGCACCAAACACCACTGCATCTAATGTCACTGCATCATCTAATGTTACTGCATCGTCTATTGCCACAGCAGCACCAAACACCACTGCATCTAATGTCACTGCATCGTCTATTGCCACAGCAGCACCAAACACCACTGCATCTAATGTCACTGCATCATCTATTGCCTTAGCAGCACCAAACACCACTGCATCTAATGTCACTGCATCATCTGTTGCCACTGCATCGTCTATTGCCACAGCAGCACCAAACACCACTGCATCTAATGTCACTGCATCATCTATTGCCACAGCAGCACAAAACGCCACTGCATCTAATGTCACCGCATCACCTATTGCCACAGCAGCACCAAACGCCACTGCAGCTAATGTCACTGTATCATCTATTGCCACAGCAGCACCAAACACCACTGCATCTAATGTCACTGCATCATCTAATGTCACTGCATCGTCTATTGCCACAGCAGCACCAAACACCACTGCATCTAATGTCACTGCATCGTCTATTGCCACAGCAGCACCAAACACCACTGCATCTAATGTCACTGCATCATCTATTGCCTTAGCAGCACCAAACACCACTGCATCTAATGTCACTGCATCATCTATTGCCACTGCATCGTCTATTGCCACAGCAGCACCAAACACCACTGCATCTAATGTCACTGCATCATCTAATGTCACTGCATCGTCTATTGCCACAGCAGCACCAAACACCACTGCATCTAATGTCACTGCATCGTCTATTGTCACAGCAGCACCAAACACCACTGCATCTAATGTCACTGCATCATCTATTGCCTTAGCAGCACCAAACACCACTGCATCTAATGTCACTGCATCATCTATTGCCACAGCAGCATCAAACGCCACTGCATCTAATGTCACTGCATCATCTATTGCCTTAGCAGCACCAAACACCACTGCATCTAATGTCACTGCATCATCTAATGTCACTGCATCGTCTATTGCCACAGCAGCACCAAACACCACTGCATCTAATGTCACTGCATCGTCTATTGCCACAGCATCACCAAACACCACTGCATCTAATGTCACTGCATCATCTATTGCCACAGCAGCACCAAACACCACTGCATCTAATGTCACTGCATCGTCTATTGCCGCTGCAGCACCAAACACCACTGCATCTAATGTCACTGCATCATCTATTGCCTTAGCAGCACCAAACACCACTGCATCTAATGTCACTGCATCATCTATTGCCACAGCAGCACCAAACACCACTGCATCTAATGTCACTGTATCATCTATCGCCACAGCAGCATCAAACGCCACTGCAGCTAATGTCACTGTATCATCTATTGCCACAGCAGCACCAAACACCACTGCATCTAATGTCACTGCATCATCTAATGTCACTGCATCGTCTATTGCCACAGCAGCACCAAACACCACTGCATCTAATGTCACTGCATCGTCTATTGCCACAGCAGCACCAAACGCCACTGCATCTAATGTCACTGCATCATCTATTGCCACAGCAGCATCAAACGCCACTGCATCTAATGTCACTGCATCATCTAGTGCCACAGCAGCACCAAACGCCACTGCATCTAATGTCACTGCATCATCTATTGCCACAGCAGCACCAAACGCCACTGCATCTAATGTCACTGCATCATCTATTGCCACAGCAGCACCAAACACCACTGCATCTAATGTCACTGCATCATCTATTGCCACTGCAGCACCAAACACCACTGCATCTAATGTCACTGCATCATCTATTGCCACAGCAGCAGCAAACACCACTGCATCTAATGTCACTGTATCATCTATTGCCACAGCAGCACCAAACACCACTGCATCTAATGTCACTGCATCGTCTATTGCCACAGCAGCAGCAAACACCACTGCATCTAATGTCACTGCATCATCTATTGCCACAGCAGCACCAAACACCACTGCATCTAATGTCACTGCATCGTCTATTGCCACAGCAGCAGCAAACACCACTGCATCTAATGTCACTGCATCATCTATTGCCACTGCAGCACCAAACACCACTGCATCTAATGTCACTGCATCATATATTGCCACAGCAGCAGCAAACACCACTGCATCTAATGTCACTGTATCATCTATTGCCACAGCAGCACCAAACACCACTGCATCTAATGTCACTGCATCGTCTATTGCCACAGCAGCAGCAAACACCACTGCATCTAATGTCACTGCATCATCTATTGCCACAGCAGCACCAAACGCCACTGCATCTAATGTCACTGCATCGTCTATTGCCACAGCAGCACCAAACGCCACTGCAGCTAATGTCACTGCATCATCTATTGCCACAGCAGCATCAAACGCCACTGCATCTAATGTCACTGCATCATCTATAGCCACAGCAGCACCAAACGCCACTGCATCTAATGCCACTGCATCATCTATTGCCACAGCAGCATCAAACACCACTGCATCTAATGTCACTGCATCATCTATTGCCACAGCAGCACCAAACGCCACTGCATCTAATGCCACTGCATCATCTATTGCCACAGCAGCACCAAACGCCACTGCATCATCTAATGTCACTGCGGCACAAAACGTTATTGCATCTAATGCCACTGCATCTTCTAATGCCACTGCAACATCAAACACCACTACAACTAATGCCAATGGAGTATCTCAGAGTACTAACAATGCTGCAGCAAACACTGGCACAACAAATGTAAGTGTGAACAGACTGGTGAGACACTTTCTTTTTCCCAATTAAGATTGTGTACGATGCTTTTTTGAAGTAAAAGTTGAAGTGTTAGCCAATTTGACGATGTTAACATCTACTGTATTGTGTCATATGGTAAATTGCTATAATATTTTATGTGAAGTTCTCAAACACAATTTTGAGACGAATGAACCCATCTAATCTCTCAATGAACTGCCTGAGCATATAATCAGCCGCTCACCTTGCTCTGGCATCCCTCCACCTCCCCAACTCCACCAACATAATTTAGGCATCTCATTACCATACTCATACAAGCATTAGTAGTCCCTCTGGGGGGCATATCTAAGATTGGGTCCCTCCACTGCGGACAGCAAGCCAAATACGCTTGACCTCATTAGCTTAAAGATTATATGGGCAAACAGTTTTTGAACATTCTCAACAGATGTTTGAATTTTAGCACTGCATTTCATGGCTTGTTTGAACATAACATTGCAGGATAAGGTCACCAAGGACAACTGTAAGAAGGACAAGGCATGTTTCTCCACTCCAGCCAGCTGTGATCCATCTACCTCCAATAGCTGCCTTTTTGCCTCCACAAGAGGGGTAAACGGAAACACAGAGAATCTCACTTTTGAGCTCAGCGGGGATTCGAATGGTTACATTGCAGTCGGCCTCTCTCGAGACAACAAGGAGGTCTGTAAAATATCTCATTTATTTCTCATATACACTCACCTAAAGGATTATTAGGAACACCTGTTGAATTTCTCATTAATGCAATGATCTAATCAACCAATCACATGGCAGTTGCTTCAATGCATTTAGGGGTGTGGTCCTGGTCAAGACAATCTCCTGAACTCCAAACTGAATGTCAGAATGGGAAAGAAAGGGGATTTAAGCAATTTTGAGCGTGGCATGGTTGTTGGTGCCAGACGGGCCGGTCTGAGTATTTCACAATCTGCTCAGTTACTGGGATTTTCACGCACAACCATTTCTAGGGTTTACAAAGAATGGTGTGAAAAGGGAAACACATCCAGTATGCGGCAGTCCTGTGGGCCAAAATGCCTTGTTGATGCTAGAGGTCAGAGGAGAATGGGCCGACTGATTCAAGCTGATTGAAGAGCAACTTTGACTGAAATAACTACTCGTTACAACCGAGGTATGCAGCAAAGCATTTATGAAGCCACAACACGCACAACCTTGAGGCGGATGGGCTACAACAGCAGAAGACCCCACCGGGTACCACTCATCTCCACTACAAATAGGAAAAAGAGGCTACAATTTGCACGAGCTCACCAAAATTGGACAGTTGAAGACTGGAAAAATGTTGCCTGGTCTGATGAGTCTGGATTTCTGTTGAGACATTCAGATGGTAGAGTCAGAATTTGGCGTAAACAGAATGAGAACATGGATCCATCATGCCTTGTTACCACTGTGCAGGCTGGTGGTGGTGGTGTAATGGTGTGGGGGATGTTTTCTTGGCACACTTTAGGACCCTTAGTGCCAATTGGGCATGGTTTAAATGCCACGGCCTACCTGAGCATTGTTTCTGACCATGTCCATCCCTTTATGACCAGCATGTGCCCATCCTCTGATGGCTACTTCCAGCAGGATAATGCCCCATGTCACAAAGCTCCAATCATTTCAAATTGGTTTCTTGAACATGACAATGAGTTCACTGGACTAAAATGGCCCCCACAGTCACCAGATCTCAACCCAATAGAGCATCTTTGGGATGTGGTGGAACGGGAGCTTCGTGCCCTGGATGTGCATCCCACAAATCTCCATCAACTGCAAGATGCTATCCTATCAATATGGGCCAACATTTCTAAAGAATGCTTTCAGCTCCTTGTTGAATCAATGCCACGTAGAATTAAGGCAGTTCTGAAGGCCAAAGGGGGTCAAACACAGTATTAGTATGGTGCTCCTAATAATCCTTTAGGGGAGTGTATATACACATACACTTTTCTAAATCTTTAATTTCCTTTGTTAGAATGTGATTTCAAAGCACCATATCTGGCTTTGGCTTCTCTGACTTATTTACCTTTTCTTCTCACAGGGTGATGGTGACACCATCTATTCTTGTGTCAAAAACAATGGTATAGTGAAGTTCATCCGTGCCACACTGAACAACACCATTCTGACTCCGGATGACTCTGTAAGACTCCCTTTCACAGAGATTTTTCTTTGAAATGCTCTGCCAATGTTTGCACAGATGATTCTTGGCTATAAATCACATGGTATTGAACAACAACATGGAAGAAAAAAACATTCTGAGACAGCCATACAGTAGAACAGTAATGGTGCAAATGTATATTAGACAGTAGTGAACGAAAAAGGGAAACCCAGAGTGGACCTAAAGGAGTTATGGGATGCTTTGTGATGGAACTCCACTCACTTTGACCCCTACTTTGTAGAAATATATATATGTAATGAAGGACAGCTAGTTGTTGGTGTGCGAGTAAACCTCATTCCTCTGATCTCAAGAGAAGCTCTAGTGACTGATGCTAGAAGTTGCAGCCTTTAGCCTCCTTGTTAGAACGTCCAACTCCATATATATATATATATATATATATATATATATATATATATATATATATATATATTTTTTTTTTACAAATTTAAATTTTTTGTCTTGCAGTTTAGACCTGGCTCCTTCCTTGGCTTTATGAACAACACAAAGATTCAGTGCATTTTCATAGCTTCAGGTCTCAACAGCAACACCCGAGCGGCAAACACAAACGCTTATCTCTTCTTCTTCACTGGCAACTATACGAATGGTGAGAGCGAGGCTATTATTCAAATACTGAAAGAGATTTTATATTTTTTTAGACATAATTAAAAGTAAAGTAACAAAATTTAAACATTTTCTTTATTTCCATTTTCTCAGGCACTATGGGGTCTCCATCAACACGAATGACTACAGCTTCGCCAGTTGATCTAACCAACAATAACAGCTCAGATGTTGTAATAATAACACCCACTACAAATACAGACTCTAGTACTACCACTTCTACTACGTCTACTACGTCTACTACAACTACTACAACTACTACAACTACTACAACTTCTACAGCAAAAACTACAAAAGGAGGGAGCAACACATTGCAGCAAGCAACTTCTCAGGGTAAGAACTTGATACTGCATGATCCTGAACTTGATACTTAAAACATCAGGGCAATGGAGAGGCTGCTCACAGCAGAGCCAATTGGGTGGAGCTTGTCGTCCAGTTCCACCTCTCTGGATGTAATGGGTGGAGCTTGAAGCTCCAGCCATTAGGTCCACAGCATAGACTATAAAAAAAGATGGACGACATACCTTCACTATCTTCCATTGTAGAAAAGTGCCAAAAGCCACTAATGTCTGAGTATGGTGCTGACATCTTGCACTGATTTGGGACCTGCGTCTGGTTTATGAGCTATTCTGGGACCCACCACTTGGGGGCAAGCAATCAAGGCACTTTAGTATATGACACACTTGGTCCACAGAGGTGGAGCTGGACGTCATTTAGATCTGAGTGACACAAATGCCTGCTCTTTAAATGCATGTTCATTTAGATTAGTGTTCTTATTTGAAATAGCATAGTATGTACATTAATTATTACTTTTTTCTTGTCTTTTCAGCTGCTCTGATAATTCTATCAGGGATCCTTGCAGTTCTCCTGTTGTAAGGATGCTTCCTGGACGTGTCAATCGCTTTCTGAAACTGGTCGATGAGCACTGAATGCTTGATGAACCCAACACTAATGTATATGTAATTCAGCACATTTATAACTGTGCAATATTGTTACCCTGGGAAATATGAAGCAAGGAGCTGAAACTATAAACAACATTTATTTAATCTGTGTGAGAAAGATTGTGTGTATGAGTGTGTGTTTTTGTGTTTGTACTCTACAAATGTACTGATACTTAAAAAGGCTGATGAGAATTTGTATAATCAGTCTGTTAATGTAATGGCCGCATGTGTGATGCCACCAAGTGCTACAATGTCTAGCAATAGCTAAGAGAATTATTTAAACTTCTTTAATTTATTTTGTAATGAAAGTGCACTGCTGCCTCAAAACACTGAGTTTTAAATGAAGTAACTTGTATATTTTTTGAAGAATTATGCTAAATAAAAGTATTTACATAAAAGTAAACAATGAAATTGCTATATCAGTGGTTCTTAAAGGGGTGGTAAAAAAACATTTCACTTTTCTAACTTTAGCTAGTGTGTAATGTTGCTGTTTGAGCATAAACAACATCGGCAAAGTTACAACGTTCAAAGTTTAAATCAAAGGGAGATATTTGCTTTTAAAGAAATCAGTTTCTAAGGACTACAGCAAACGGCCGGTAGGGACTACAGACATTCCTCCAGGGTCTCTGACATCACCAGCCCCAATATTTACATAAACCCCTCCTCCGAGAATATTAAATAAGGGGGGCGAGGCCATTTTGTATCCGCGGGGAAGAGTTGTTGTGGTATAGTTAGTAGGCTGGAGTGTTATTGTGGTATAGTTAGTAGGCAGGAGTGTTGTTGTGGTATAGTTAGTAGGCTGGAGTGTTGTTGTGGTATAGTTAGTAGGCTGGAGTGCTGTTGTGGTATAGTTAGTAGGCTGGAGTGCTGTTGTGGTATAGTTAGTAGGCTGGAGTGTTGTTGTGGTATAGTTAGTAGGCTGGAGTGTTGTTGTGGTATAGTTAGGCTGGAGTGTTGTTGTGGTATAGTTAGTAGGCTGGAGTGCTGTTGTGGTATAGTTAGTAGGCTGGAGTGTTGTTGTGGTATAGTTAGTAGGCTGGAGTGTTGTTGTGGTATAGTTAGTAGGCTGGAGTGTTGTTGTGGTATAGTTAGTAGGCTGGAGTGTTGTTGTGGTATAGTTAGTAGGCTGGAGTGTTGTTGTGGTATAGTTAGTAGGCTGGAGTGTTGTTGTGGTATAGTTAGTAGGCAGGAGTGTTGTTGTGGTATAGTTAGTAGGCTGGAGTGTTGTTGTGGTATAGTTAGTAGGCTGGAGTGTTGTTGTGGTATAGTTAGTAGGCTGGAGTGTTGTTGTGGTATAGTTAGTAGGCTGGAGTGTTGTTGTGGTATAGTTAGTAGGCTGGAGTGCTGTTGTGGTATAGTTAGTAGGCTGGAGTGTTGTTGTGGTATAGTTAGTAGGCTGGAGTGCTGTTGTGGTATAGTTAGTAGGCTGGAGTGTTGTTGTGGTATAGTTAGTAGGCTGGAGTGCTGTTGTGGTATAGTTAGTAGGCTGGAGTGTTGATGTGGTATAGTTAGTAGGCTGGAGTGTTGTTGTGGTATAGTTAGTAGGCTGGAGTGTTGTTGTGGTATAGTTAGGCTGGAGTGTTGTTGTGGTATAGTTAGTAGGCTGGAGTGTTGTTGTGGTGTAGTTAGTAGGCTGGAGTGTTGTTGCGGTATAGTTAGTAGGCTGGAGTGTTGTTGTGGTATAGTTAGTAGGCTGGAGTGCTGTTGTGGTATAGTTAGTAGGCTGGAGTGTTGTTGTGGTATAGTTAGTAGGCTGGAGTGTTGTTGTGGTATAGTTAGTAGGCTGGAGTGTTGTTGTGGTATAGTTAGTAGGCTGGAGTGTTGTTGTGGTATAGTTAGCAGGCTGGAGTGTTGTTGTGGTATAGTTAGTAGGCTGGAGTGTTGTTGTGGTATAGTTAGTAGGCTGGAGTGTTGTTGTGGTATAGTTAGTAGGCTGGAGTGTTGTTGTGGTATAGTTAGTAGGCTGGAGTGTTGTTGTGGTATAGTTAGGCTGGAGTGTTGTTGTGGTATAGTTAGTAGGCTGGAGTGTTGTTGTGGTATAGTTAGCAGGCTGGAGCGTTGTTGTGGTATAGTTAGCAGGCTGGAGCGTTGTTGTGGTATAGTTAGTAGGCTGGAGTGTTGTTGTGGTATAGTTAGTAGGCTGGAGTGTTGTTGTGGTATAGTTAGGCTGGAGTGTTGTTGTGGTATAGTTAGTAGGCTGGAGTGTTGTTGTGGTATAGTTAGCAGGCTGGAGCGTTGTTGTGGTATAGTTAGCAGGCTGGAGCGTTGTTGTGGTATAGTTAGTAGGCTGGAGTGTTGTTGTGGTATAGTTAGTAGGCTGGAGTGTTGTTGTGGTATAGTTAGCAGGCTGGAGCGTTGTTGTGGTATAGTTAGTAGGCTGGAGTGTTGTTGTGGTATAGTTAGTAGGCTGGAGTGCTGTTGTGGTATAGTTAGTAGGCTGGAGTGTTGTTGTGGTATAGTTAGTAGGCTGGAGTGTTGTTGTGGTATAGTTAGTAGGCTGGAGTGTTGTTGTGGTATAGTTAGTAGGCTGGAGTGCTGTTGTGGTATAGTTAGTAGGCTGGAGTGCTGTTGTGGTATAGTTAGTAGGCTGGAGTGTTGTTGTGGTATAGTTAGTAGGCTGGAGTGTTGTTGTGGTATAGTTAGCAGGCTGGAGCGTTGTTGTGGTATAGTTAGTAGGCTGGAGTGTTGTTGTGGTATAGTTAGTAGGCTGGAGTGCTGTTGTGGTATAGTTAGTAGGCTGGAGTGTTGTTGTGGTATAGTTAGTAGGCTGGAGTGTTGTTGTGGTATAGTTAGTAGGCTGGAGTGTTGTTGTGGTATAGTTAGTAGGCTGGAGTGTTGTTGTGGTATAGTTAGTAGGCTGGAGTGTTGTTGTGGTATAGTTAGCAGGCTGGAGCGTTGTTGTGGTATAGTTAGTAGGCTGGAGTGTTGTTGTGGTATAGTTAGTAGGCTGGAGTGCTGTTGTGGTATAGTTAGTAGGCTGGAGTGTTGTTGTGGTATAGTTAGTAGGCTGGAGTGTTGTTGTGGTATAGTTAGTAGGCTGGAGTGTTGTTGTGGTATAGTTAGTAGGCTGGAGTGTTGTTGTGGTATAGTTAGTAGGCTGGAGTGTTGTTGTGGTATAGTTAGTAGGCTGGAGTGCTGTTGTGGTATAGTTAGTAGGCTGGAGTGTTGTTGTGGTATAGTTAGTAGGCTGGAGTGTTGTTGTGGTATAGTTAGTAGGCTGGAGTGTTGTTGTGGTATAGTTAGTAGGCTGGAGTGTTGTTGTGGTATAGTTAGTAGGCTGGAGTGCTGTTGTGGTATAGTTAGTAGGCTGGAGTGTTGTTGTGGTATAGTTAGTAGGCCGGAGTGTTGTTGTGGTATAGTTAGTAGGCCGGAGTGCTGTTGTGGTATAGTTAGTAGGCCGGAGTGTTGTTGTGGTATAGTTAGTAGGCTGGAGTGTTGCTGTGGTATAGTTAGTAGGCTGGAGTGTTGTTGTGGTATAGTTAGTAGGCTGGAGTGTTGTTGTGGTATAGTTAGTAGGCTGGAGTGTTGTTGCCAATGCCGACGAAACGCTGTTATTTTCATCCGGATTGCAGGTCCACTTTGTTCAGCTTCCTAGGGACGGGGGCTGCAGTGCGTTTAACATAAAACATGTTATATGCATGTGTGTGTGAGACAGAGGGGAACAGGTGGCATATGCAGCAGATATATGCTGCCCATCATAAATCAAAGCACGAGACAGACAGGGGTCGGAGGAGAAGACCGGAAAATGTGACATAATGGACAATATTGGTCTGTATTTGCAACACACGAGCCGCGGTTCAGCTGCGCGAGACACACACTGCAGTGTGAAGCACAACAGGCGCGCGAGACACACACTGCAGTGTGAAGCACAACGGGCGCGTGGCTCATCTCACGGAGGAAAGCTTCCACAATCTGCACCAGCTCAATGCAGGATTCGCACAACGGCTTGTCCTGAAAGATGTATTTAAAAACAGAAGCTGTTCACGGGCCACAACCTGTAAGTGTGATTTATTAATAGTTTGTGTTATTAATTGTACACTGTAGCAAGGAAGTAAACAGATGACAACGCTGCTCTGCAAACCAGTTTGTTAAATGCTCATTCATACTTAACGTTATCCGACAAACACCTAACGCTACACACTTTTTAAAATCTCAACAGTGAACTTGGCATTAGTGTAAATGATTCTTTGATTAGAGCTTTTATGTATTTGTAGCAATACGTGGCCGTCTAGTAGTGACTACGCCACCCCGAATTACCGGGGAAATAATCTAATAAATAGGACACAAGTCCGTTTGCTCATGAGAGGCAAGAGACGTGAGTTCAAATAGAAACAGGCATTTTTTTATTGAAGAGAGCAATTAAACAAACACAATCAATTGTCTCATTACGTAATAAACAAAAGTTAAGGCAACCAAAACAAAAGACTATGATCACGGCAGGGGCTGAGACCACAGAGAAGCAGGCTAGCTATAGCTGCATCTGGCAATGAAACACCTTGAAGAATCACTCCACTACAAAATAGTGATTAAGAATCACACCACACTTTTAACCCCTATCTAGGGTGAAGGCCTGCAGCTAAAACCCACCAGCCTGCCTCCAGGGAAACCCAGCTCCTGCAGGATACAGAAAAGAAATAAATTTAGAAATGATTAGAGATAGACAAATCGAAATGAGACAAATAATGAAAACAAATTCAAGCTATGAGATAAATGATCATCTATAATAAATGATCATCTATAATAAAAACAAAGAAAATAAATATAAACCAGTCACATTCATAAGAAATAAACAAAACACAATTTATGAGACCAAATAAAGTACTCCTTCTGGCCCACTTGAGCCCGAAAGAACGAATAAATTGCCTGAGCAATAGATAAAGTGAAGTCCAGCAGTACAATTCGGCTTCCACAAAGCAGCAGACGTGGCTCACAAAAGCATGGGTTGCTGACAGCAAGTTCGTTAAAGTAGCTGCTCAGCCTTGCTTTAACACGAGCAAAAGAGAACTCCTAAACACAAATAGTCATTAACTATCTAATTAAAAACAGTTGTAGATTAAAAGAAACGATAGTAAATGTACTCACCCTGATTCAACTTCGGCGCGCACACACACAATCACAGGCACATAGAATTCATATGCTGTTAGTGAGTCAATAAACAGCTGATACTCCGACGCAGAAAGTGAGGAGACGTCACACCAACGGAAGCCCAAAGGCGTGCCACACTAAAACGCATTGCAGATCGCTCAACCAAACGAACTACCCGAAAAGTTACAAAATACCATTAAAACTTACCACAATGAAGGTGTCACCACGAGAACGCGCACAGCCTCGATGGCCGAGTGTCACACTAAACAAATACAGATAAAAGGCACCATAAAACACTTAATACTAACATCTAAACAACCCCGACTGCACAGCTGATACACATACCTCCGCGATCTCTTGGAATGAATGACAAAGGGGCGGGCTTTCAATGACGTATCCCAGGGAGCATCCACAGACTCTATATACCCCAAGGGACAGAACCCTATTGGCCATATATGTAATGAGGGTGACGTGGCAATGAGTCACTCACTTCACCACATTTTACCCACCCTTTTGTGTCGTCGCCCCGACGATAGATTACAAATCACCACGTATTAGTCCCAAGGCCTAAACAACCTAGAAGTTATGCTGGATATAGACCCTGGAACACACGGGACATCTCTCATTCTCTCTACTGATCGAGGAAGATGGTAGAGATTAGGGTGTTGACCTGCAGTAGCTCGTCTCGTTCGTCGTACTGCTCCAACACCATCTCCCTCGCTTTGAACCGGCCGGGGAATAAACACCCCTGCCCGGCTCGAATCAGCATCAGGTGCCAACTCACCAGCTACCGAGGGTGCAGACACTATTGGTGGAGGCCCCACCATTTCCGGCGATGATGATGCCGGTGGCTGGCGCCTAGATACGACTGCTGGTTGCAATGCTACGGTTTGGCCTGACCCTGCCTCCCAATTATCAGAAACGGCCACCCAGAGGTCTACTTCCTCTACTTCCCCCAATGACGACGGCGTCCCTACTAAAGGGCTATTAGAAGGTACAACTCTTGGGGATTCTCGTTGTATACGAGTCCTCATCGATGAACGATGAACGTGTCGGATCTTACTCAGATCATCCGTAGGTGCCACAGCATATACAGACCCTCCATCCATAGGAGCTCTCACGATCTGATACACCACCGAGCTCCACAGGTCCTGAATTTTATGACGGCCTCTCACGCTGTGATCCCGGAGATAAATCAGCTGACCCTCCCTCAGTGGTGCATCACGAGCGTGTTGATCATGCAGTCTTTTACGTCGCTCAGCAGCAGCCTTCAAACGCCCTCGTGCCCCTTCAAACGCCACGTGCATCCTAGCTTGATGCTCTATCATCCACTCATGAACCCCACCCCCTCCAGATTCCTGGACCCCACCCAACAGGAAATCCACCGGGAGTCTGGGCTCCTGACCAAACATCAGAAGATATGGAGACGCACCTGTACTCTGGTGAGGGGTGGTGTTGTAACAGAACAAGATCTGCGGGAGGCAAGATGCCCAGTCCCGTTTACGGGAGGTCGGTAGAGTGCGAAGAAGGTTATGAAGGGTTCGATTGAACCGTTCACACTGGCCGTTGCCTGCCGGATGATAAGGGGTAGTTCGAGATTTTTCGATCCCATAGAACCTACAGAGTTGCTTCATAAGGGCAGACTCGAAATTCCGGCCCTGGTCGGAGTGAATACGACCTGGAACCCCGAACCTGAAAAACCACTCGGTCACTAAAGCCTGTACCACAGTCTCTGCCCGCTGATCTCTAGTGGGGACCGCCAGAGTAAATTTACTGAACACGTCTGTTAACACCAGCACATTCTCTTGTCCAGAACTGGAGGGCTCAAGCAGGGTAAAATCGATAGCTAGGATTTCATTTGGCCTAGAAGCTAAAACATGACCCATGAAACCCCGAGCAGTTGGCTGGACGTCTTTAGCCAGCTGGCATCTTTCACACTCCCGACACCACTGTGCCACTTCTGCCGACATCCCCGGCCAATAACACCGCTGACGCACTAATTCAGTAGTGCGTTCAACACCCTGGTGTCCATGATGTTGATGCAACTCAGTCAATACCTCATGCTTTAAAGCTGCTGGCAGAATCAACTGTAGCACCTCCTCACCCCCATCAGGGCGTGACACACGTCGATAAAGGACCCCATCCTTTTGTAAAAGACGGTCCCACTGCTGAAGCAATGTCAAAACAGGCTTCGGAAGCTGCCGGCGCACTGCAGCGCTGGGAAAAGAACCCTGTTCCCAAAATGCCAAAACCCTCTGAATATCTGGATCCGCCTCTTGTAACAAACTCAAATTTTCAAACGAAAAACTGGGCAATGCTGTAATTACTGCTTGATTCACCTGTACTACCGGTTCGGCCTCTGCCACCTGCCTTACCACAGCTGGAATTATGGTCCCTGGTAAGAAACTCTCCCGAATCTCCTGACAACCCAAATTCTGTCTAGAAAGGGCGTCAGCATTTCGGTTACTCCTGCCAGAACGATACCGAACCTCAAAGTCAAAGGCGGCCAACTGGGCCGCCCAACGTTGTTCGGTAGCTCCCAGTTTAGCAGATGTCAGGTGGCTAAGGGGATTGTTGTCAGTATAGACAATACACTTCTGACCCAATAGGTACTCCCTAAACTTCTCGGTCATTGCCCACTTGAGCGCCACAAATTCCAACTTCATGGAACTATAGTTAGTCATGTTGCGCTCAGCGGGCCTCAGGCCGCGGCTGGCATAAGCAATAGGGCGTACCATCCCTTCCTGCTCCCATCGGAGGGCTTCACTCCTCACCTCTAATAAAGTAGAATTGGGTTGTCGGCGCACCAGCTGTTTAAGCTCACGTCTCAACATATTGTTATTAACATATTCAACGAACTGATCACGTAACAACGTTTCAGCATTTGCCATTACATTTGGCGACTGTTGCTTAACTCTCTCCAGGAGACTCATCAAGGCGAGGGAAAACTCCAAGAGTGTTTCCCCCTCCTGTTGTCTCCGGGAGAAGAAAGCTTCCTGCAAGGCTACATACGACAATGAACATCCATACAATTCACGCAGTGCCTTAATGATTCTCTCAGGGTCCCCTCGCTCTATCTCTGACCGATATCGGATCTCTTCTCGCGCCTCCCCCTCCAAATTGTCAAAGAGAAAGAAGGCCTGATCCGCAGGGGATAAATGACGGGCTCTCATACAAGCTTTAGCTTCCTCAACCCATTCATCAATATTTACCCCAGCCCTCCCACTAAATTTTGGACACCTTCTATCTCTAGGTACAAATACCAGCCTATCAGTAACTGGAATGTTACCAGTCGCCGCTGGAAGTATAGGGGCAGTAACTGTGGCAGAGGTGCTAGCTCCCGCAACATTGACACCCTGCAATTCAGAGGCCCTCTCTTGTCGCAATCTCTCATTGTCAG
This sequence comes from Romanogobio albipinnatus, assembly GCA_023566225.1. Classification (NCBI taxonomy): domain Eukaryota; kingdom Metazoa; phylum Chordata; class Actinopteri; order Cypriniformes; family Gobionidae; genus Romanogobio; species Romanogobio albipinnatus. Next base: position 2,732,547 of record CM042239.1, read on the forward strand.
CTCTAAGCTGAGCTACAAGCTCTTTTAGTTCTTGTAATTCTCCCTCCATTCTAATAGCACGTACCTACTTAATTTAGCAGAACTCAGCACCCACAACAAATGGTGGGTCAAGCCAAAAACTGCAATCGTCTGAGCACACGTCTGCTGCTTTGTTCCCCCTGAAGGAAAAGAAAAACCAAACACACAAAAAAAGAAAATTTAATTAATAAAGCAAAATATACAACTCACGTCTCTGCCAGATAGTCTGTGCAACCCTGCCGACTACGCCACTTGTAGCAATACGTGGCCGTCTAGTAGTGACTACGCCACCCCGAATTACCGGGGAAATAATCTAATAAATAGGACACAAGTCCGTTTGCTCATGAGAGGCAAGAGACGTGAGTTCAAATAGAAACAGGCATTTTTTTATTGAAGAGAGCAATTAAACAAACACAATCAATTGTCTCATTACGTAATAAACAAAAGTTAAGGCAACCAAAACAAAAGACTATGATCACGGCAGGGGCTGAGACCACAGAGAAGCAGGCTAGCTATAGCTGCATCTGGCAATGAAACACCTTGAAGAATCACTCCACTACAAAATAGTGATTAAGAATCACACCACACTTTTAACCCCTATCTAGGGTGAAGGCCTGCAGCTAAAACCCACCAGCCTGCCTCCAGGGAAACCCAGCTCCTGCAGGATACAGAAAATAAATAAATTTAGAAATGATTAGAGATAGACAAATCGAAATGAGACAAATAATGAAAACAAAATCAAGCTATGAGATAAATGATCATCTATAATAAATGATCATCTATAATAAAAACAAAGAAAATAAATATAAACCAGTCACATTCATAAGAAATAAACAAAACACAATTTATGAGACCAAATAAAGTACTCCTTCTGGCCCACTTGAGCCCGAAAGAACGAATAAATTGCCTGAGCAATAGATAAAGTGAAGTCCAGCAGTACAATTCGGCTTCCACAAAGCAGCAGACGTGGCTCACAAAAGCATGGGTTGCTGACAGCAAGTTCGTTAAAGTAGCTGCTCAGCCTTGCTTTAACACGAGCAAAAGAGAACTCCTAAACACAAATAGTCATTAACTATCTAATTAAAAACAGTTGTAGATTAAAAGAAACGATAGTAAATGTACTCACCCTGATTCAACTTCGGCGCGCACACACACAATCACAGGCACATAGAATTCATATGCTGTTAGTGAGTCAATAAACAGCTGATACTCCGACGCAGAAAGTGAGGAGACGTCACACCAACGGAAGCCCAAAGGCGTGCCACACTAAAACGCATTGCAGATCGCTCAACCAAACGAACTACCCGAAAAGTTACAAAATACCATTAAAACTTACCACAATGAAGGTGTCACCACGAGAACGCGCACAGCCTCGATGGCCGAGTGTCACACTAAACAAATACAGATAAAAGGCACCATAAAACACTTAATACTAACATCTAAACAACCCCGACTGCACAGCTGATACACATACCTCCGCGATCTCTTGGAATGAATGACAAAGGGGCGGGCTTTCAATGACGTATCCCAGGGAGCATCCACAGACTCTATATACCCCAAGGGACAGAACCCTATTGGCCATATATGTAATGAGGGTGACGTGGCAATGAGTCACTCACTTCACCACATATTGTTTATCTACAGGCCAGCTAAACATGGCTCTGTGTTTGATTTGGATACTATAGTAAAGCCAATGTTTAGTGTTCGTTCTTGCGACAGATATTTGGCTATAATCGTCTAAAAATACAAAAGTAACACTGCCATTCAGTAGAGATCACTATAGATCCGCAGTCTTTACTCTTGAGGACTGAACAGGTTCTGCTCGATCATCTTCACTAAAATTGTCTGGGTCTGATTCGGGCTCAAATTGGGATGGTTTTATTGATGCCATTGTTTCTAATACTACCCAAAGCACAGGCTACCGGTGAAGGGAAGGGGCATTTTGACAAACGTGCACTAGGCGGTTAGCCAATCACAACACACTGGGCCAGCTAACCAATCAGAGCCCATTGCGTATTTTTGAGGGACCAGTTTCATAGAACCCAGAAACCATCAGACCGTTTTTACAAGGAGGGACAGAGCAGTGTAGAATAAAGGTCTAATATATGAAAAATAATGCAATTTTTTTTAAAACAAAGCATGAACACGTTACAGTGCAGCCCACAAACACAATCAAGCCTTCGAAAGAGTGTGTTTTACCACCCCTTTAACTGGTGTGTACCAACCCAAAAATGGGTCAATGATGGCAGCAGGACAGAACAGTGCTAAAGGAAAATAGTTAGGGTAGTAAATTAAATAGTCTTAACAGAAATAGAGAGACTCGTCCCATATTGTTGGTAAAAGCTGCGTGTTCAATCAACTTCTATGGTATTTCGCTGCTAATTTTGGACACTTTGTACAAGTGTGTGACCTGCTGCCATGCTCAAAAACCATGAATTTACAGGAATATTCCAATCACTTTAAAGATGATGAAGCATTAGATTAACTGTCAACACTTTTTTTTGTGTCTTTCCATAAGGGAAATGATGCTGAATCTGTGATTTCTTACCAACCCTCTGTTTTCATACGGAGGGTTTTGAAAACTAAAATCACACATGAAGTTTATAAAAGCCAAGTGAATAAAATTTACCAACTAAAAATAATTTGTGGTCCGAATGCAAACAACCTTTTCACTGTCCATCTTTGTTTCACCAGTCACAACATCTCATCTACATAAAGTCATTTTCTTAGCTTCTCTCCAAAGAAAATATGACACAAACATTATTTACATATAGGCAAAGGAGTTGTCTGCCTATTCAAATGATTCGTTGTATTCCTACTCAAATAAAAACTATTATATATTGTAAATACATTATAATAAAGTCTATCAGGGGCACAAAAAAGAACACTATAATCAGACATTATTAGAAATAAATCAGATTCTTGCCAGGTTAATGTAGGTGGATATTGAAAAATCGCTTAAAACTCACAATGTTGGTCTTATTGTTGGCATTGCTACACACCAAACTCAAAGACCCCAGCACAGAGAGACATTTGGGAACATTTACATACATGGGTAGATTTACATTCATGTTTTTTAACATGCTTTCCAAGCAAATGACTTCCAAGAAAGCTCACCATACATACTGTCAAAACTTGCTTCAAACATGCCAAGTGTCCATCTGATCAGCCTGTTGAGTTTGTTCTTTATAATATGTGAGTCTAATCAATTATAAATAACAGAATTTCAAGTAGAAGCTGTTAAATCTCAAATTTACCAACATGAAACTACATTTCAATACGAATTATGTAAGAAAAGCTTTAATAAAGTTACTTTGGCAATGGTCCATGTTGGCCAAGCACATTAAGATGAATCCATAACATGTGCATAAAAATAAAAGAAAACCACAGGAAATAAGAATAAGGAAAAGTAATGTTTAAAGAGGTGGACAGAGCAGCACCCAATACATCACTATATGAACACATACACCGATCAGGCATAACATTATGACGGGTGAAGTGAATAACACTGATGATCTCTTCATCACCTGTTAGTGGGTGGGATATATTAGGCAGCAAGTGAACATGTTGTCCTCAGAGTTGATGTGTTAGAAGCAGGAGAAATGGGCAAGCGTGAGGATTTGAGCGAGTTTGACAAGGACCAGATTGTGACGGCTAGACGACTGGGTCAGAGCATCTCCAGAACTGCAGCTCTTGTGGGGTGTTCCCGGTCTGCAGTGGTCAGTCTCTATCAAAAGTGCTCAAGGAAGGACCAGTGGAGAACCGGCCACAGGGTCATGGGCGGCCAAGGCTCATTGATGCACGTGGAGAGCGAAGGCTGGCCCGTGTGGTCCGATCAAACAGACGAGCTACTGGAGCTTTTCTATTACATCACGTGGATGGCCGGCTGCGTGTGCGTGGCTTTCCTGGGGAACACATGGCACCAGGTGCATTATGGGAAGAAGGCGTGGCGGCGGAGGCAGTGATGCTTTGGGCAATGTTCTGCTGGGAAAACTTGGGTCCTCCATCCATGTGGATGTTACTTTGACACGTCCCACCTACCTAAGCATTGTTGAGCCCATGTACAGCCTTTCATGGAAACGGTATTCCCTGGTGGCTGTGGCTCTTTCAGCAGATAATGCGCCGCCACAAAGCACAAATGCTTCAGGAATGGATTGAGGAGCACAACAACGAGTTTGAGGCGTTGACTCTGCCTCCAAATTCCCCAGATCTCAATCCAATCGAGCATCTGTGGGATGAGCTGAACAAACAAGTCCGATCCATGGAGGCCCCACCTCGTAACTTACAGGACTTAAATGATCTGCTGCTAACATCTTTGTTCTAGATACCACAGCTCACCTTCAGGGGTCTAGAGGATTCCATCAGAGACGGGTCACAAAAGGGGGACCAACACAATGTTAGTGGTCATAATGTTATGCCTGATCGGTGTATGGTAATATGTACATATTAAAGTGTTTCAACAGTTTTATCTTGTGTCATCTCAGTTAGAAACAGAGCTTCCCCTCATGACGGACGAGATACAGGGCCATGCATTACAAATGTCTTGTGAAAGAAGTCTTATGATCTTGCAGTGTCTATAAATCAAATCAAAATCAAATCAACATTTATTTTTATAGCACGTTTAAAAACAACATAAGTTGACTAAATTGCTTTACACTCTCAACATTACTAATAAAACAATTGACAATACACCCAATACAAGTCACTTCTCAGACTCCAAGCCCTTATGGGCAGTTGTAAGCAAGAGAGAAGAGATGCGTTTTCAACACAGATTTAAAACATCCCAACGAGTCACAGGTTCTAATATGCGGAGGAAGGCTATTCCAGAGGCGTGGCGCAGCCACAGAGAAAGCACAATCTCCTTTAGTCTTCAACCGTGATTTAGGAACACTCAAAAGGAGACTCTGCGACGATCTTAAAGGTCTGGCCATACAGTGATGTTGTAACAGACCAGAGATATACTCTGGAGCAAGACCATGTAATCCTTTAAAATCCATTAATAAGATCTTATATTGCACTCTAAAATCAACAGGAAGCCAGTGCAGCGATGCCAGCACCCGAGATATACTACAGCATTTCTTCGTGCTGGTCAGCAGTCTGGCCACGGCATTTTGCACCAGCTGCATTCGAGCAAACACATTTTTTGACATCCCCAGATATAAAGAATTGCAATAATCCAGTCTGGACGAGATAAAAGCATGAAGCACAGCCTCCATTTCTGCATTTGGCAGACGCTTTTATCCAAAGTGACTTACAGTGCCCTTATTACAGGGACAATCCCCCTGGAGCAACATGGAGTAAAGTGCCTTGCTCAAGGACACACTGGTGGTGATCACTGGGATCGAACCAGCAACCTTCTGCATATCAGTTCCATGGTTTAACCCACTGGACCACCATCAATTTGGCAATGCTCCTCAATTGAAAGAAACTGCCTTTAACCACAGCATTAATATTAATAATCAAATTTTAGCTCAGAATCAAAAATCACCCCAAGATTCCTCACTTGCGTGGTGACGTTAGTGGCTAAAGGGCCAAGGTGAGGTGTGATCTTTACGGACCAAAGATCACCACTTCTGATTTAGACTCATTCAGCTGTAAAAAGCTAGATGCCATCCAGGCCTTAATCTCATCCAGGAAGTCAAGCAAAGCCCTAAGTTTGGAGTTGCCATCACACTTCAGAGGTTAATACAACTGGGTGTCGCCAGCATAACAGTGATATACCACCTTATATAAGGAGAAAAGTAGAGGGCCCAGACATGAACCCTGAGGAACCCCTGATATTACAGGCTGAGAGGATGAAATAGAGTTCCCTAGTTCCACAGCAAAGGTTCTATCATGCAAGTAGGAGGAGAACCATTGAAGAGCATGTCCCTTGATACCCCCACTGTATCAAATGCTGCTCTAATATCAAGAAGCACTAAAACAACACAATTCCCAGCATCTACTGACATCCGCAAGTCATCTGAAACTTTGAGAAGGGCCGTTTCGGTGCTATGCCGAGACCTAAAACCAAATTGAAATTGATTGTTTGGAAATTGGCTTATAATTGTTTAAAACTGCCGGGTCCAGACTTGTTTTGTTTGTTTTTTTTAGCAACGGCTGCACCAAGGCATGCTTAAAATAAGATTGAACTAGCCCCTCTAAAAAACTCTGGTTCACTATAGACGTGATTGAGGAACGCATCACATCCCAGATCTGAATTAACAGGCGCGGTGGAATAACATCAAGAGAACAGTAGGCTGGTTTCAAATGCTGAATAATTTTAGCAGATATGAAGGTGTAACAGGTTCAAAGATAGCTAATTGGCCAGCATTCATCGAGTCAGGGGGTCCGCGACAGGAATGGACATACTAGCTCTAATAGTAGAGATCTTATCCATAAAAAAACTTTAAAAGTTTTCACAAGCTCTCCCAACAGTTGGATAAACACTCTTGAACACTCTTGTGAAAAAGTAGTGTGTTTAATTGTATTGAAAGTGTACCTTTTGTGTACTTAAAATCTTAAAAGTATACTTTTTAAAAAGTGCACTTGCAGATAATATGATATAATTAAAATTAAAGGCCACTTAAGTGTACTTAAAGAGAATACACTTTCATGACAATATTTATAAACACTCTTAAGTGCACTTTTAATAAGTGCAGCTTGTAATAATGTCTACCTATATTTTACTTAAACATATAAAAAATAATTATTGTTATTTATATTTTATAAAGTACACTTATTTTTATATTGACATACTAAAGCACATGGGGGAAAAAAATCCATAAGGACATTAGTTAATGTATTTTAAATGTGTTTAGTCTATAATGTATATTGTGTGCATTAATGTATTTCTCCAGTATACTCCAGTACAACTTATTGTTGAAATTTTTATCACTAGCTCCTGCTCTATGAACTCAACTACATGTGTCAGTTTTTTATATAATATTTGACATGAAGTTTAATTTATGAGAGGAGTAGCCTAGCTATTTGTGCTTAATGTAAAAGCAATGTTGTACTGTACTTAACATCTATGTACAGAATACTTTCAATATCATTATGTTGTTCTACGCCGATTCAACACACATTTAATTGCATTAATTGCTAGCAATAGTTGAACAAATCTAAACAAAATTAATTTGCATTCAAATTCAGTTAAAACACATTTAATTTTAATCAGACTACACTACACTGTAAACATGATTGACGTTTAGTTAGGTGAATGAGTCAAGTTCTCTGAACTTACAGTCCAACTACACAGAGTTAGAATAACTTGAACAGAAATGGAAAACATTTATAATCAACATTTAACCATTTCTCTTTAATATTTTAATGCGCATGCGCCAAAAATACTACGTCATGATTTTGAAAGATGCGCTGTCTGCCATGTTTCTGTAATCGCGATGCGTGAGGAAAACTGAAGCTGATCAAACAAGAAGAGAACAACGGAGTGACCCTTTTGGATCATTGATTACAGATGAGACGTTATGTGCTGCAAATCACGTAAGTATATCTTGATTTAAGCTTTCTTGATTTTTAATTTTCACCGTAACATGGCAGTTGCGATTAAGAGTGTATTTAGTTTAATCGCAGATAGACGCAATATGTGATATTAATCATGTTTCCTATCATCGTGTATCTATGATTGCATTATGATCATTTCTTATATCGGAATGTGATCGCGTGTGTGGCCGTGTTCGAGGAATTTGGCTGCTGAAAATACAATATTTTAATCAAACTCCGAATTTTTAAATGAACTAAATGACTTAAAGTTATAGTAACATTAGACATTTATATACATTTAATCCATATTATAGCAACCAGTAGCCTAATATTCAATATATCACCCACCTCTAGAAATAATGTTTGTAATGTATTTTTTTACTATTTGTGTTTTTGTAATATTTTCTGCTTATCTGGAGTTACTTTATGTTTAATTTTGTATGATCAGTATAGATGTGTTATTGGAGATCCGGTGCAAGCTGTGTGGAATCACAGAGCCGTATTGATGATGTGAAGTTATTGTTAATTATGAATTTATGCCCAGCCATGATGACACTCTGATCACACACTACAAGCTAAAACACTGCTATCAAGTCTATAGCTTTTAAATGCTTTGCATCTTGTCCATTTGTAAGTAATACATTCCCACCTGTGCATTTACAGATCCCCCTAATCATTATATATTTTACAGGTAACAACCCAAAGGAATGGGGCCGCAGCATTGCTGTGTCAATGAAGATGATGTGTTGCGTGGGATCTGGTGTTTGTGGGAAACGTGAAGGGACCTCTCCCAGCATTCTACTATGATGTTGCCCTGACGACTGAGGTAATTCATCACATAGGTGATGCAGTTGTGGTCAGAAGTTTACACACACCTTGCAGAATAAACTGCTTCATCAGGGCAGTACTAAATAAAAAGACAACATGCTAATTTTTATGATCCCTCTTATTGCTAAAATTATTATTATTATTTTTTTAACAGATACAGCAGTGTGAATATAAACTTTGGAGCGCAACTGTACATCTGTCGCTTTCATTTTATTGAGCCAATTATAATAATGGATAGATCTGTTTTATAAACAATTGTTCTTTTTCTTTCCTCAAGGTATATATTTTTTGCTTTCCTGCCTCTTTGGAACATGTCCGTTCTCCTCTACTGTGGAGAGATGGTGCACAAGTTTTCTGCCGATGGAGAGCTTCTGGAACATTGACATAAACAACACTTTCCAACAACTTCAAAATAGTTGGTGATAAACAATTTTTTAAAAAAAATGTGCCTTTGGAGTTCTTCAGGTTTTTATTTTTTACTTTCATTCACCGTAATGCTGGAATAAGATTTTAGAATAAACCTTTTGGTCCTAACTTTGGTGCTAGTAAAGGTTCAATAAGATCTCATTTGTTAACATTATTTAATGTATTAGCCAACATGATCTAACAGTGATGAGCAATATTTTTTTACAGTGTTTATTAATATTTGTTGACCTTAGTTAATAAAATATAGTTCAAAGCTAGTTAATGAAATTTATAGCCATTGTTCATTAACTAATTAACCTATACAGCTTTCGATTTTAAGATTGCATTAGTAATAGGGGTGTAATGGTACACAAAACTGACGGTTTGGTACAGCAGGGGAGAGAAAACGTCTCGGTTACGGATGTAACCCTCGTTCCCTGAGGGAGGGAATGGAGACATACGTCCCGTCGCCAGGTGCTTTGCTTCCGCTGGGAGGCCGAGTCACGAGTTCGGCTCCTCAGAAGAGAAAAGCAATGATCATGCATTCCACTTCCTTTTTTATACCCGCGCTGCGGGGCGGTGCATGGAATGTGTGAATCGCATGCCAATCTTCATTGGCTCGTTTTAAAAAACTCGAAGGAGCCGAACTCGTGACTCGGCCTCCCAGCGGAAGCACAGCACAGCACAGCACCTGGCGACGGGATGTACGTCTCCGTTCCCTCCTTCAGGGAACGAGGGTTACATACGTAACCGAGACGTTCCCTTTCAGTCGGTCACGTTCAACGTATGTCGGAACTGACCGACGAATTGGGATCTCTACCAAAACACCAGGAGGAAGCAACACTCCTTGTTGAGTGTGCTCGCAACCCGAACGGGCAAGGCACGTCTTGGGACTGGTAAGCCAAGACGATAGCATCCACTATCCAGTGGGCTAACCTCTGCTTGGAGACAGCCTTTCCCTTCTGCTGGCCTCCGTAACAGACGAAGAGTTGCTCTGAGGTCCGAAAGCTTTGAGTCCGGTCAACGTAAGCGTGAAGAGCGCGGACGGGACATAAAGCCAAGGCTGGGTCTGCCTCCTCCGAAGGCAGCGCTTGCAGGTTCACTACCTGGTCCCGGAAGGGAGTGGTAGGAACCTTGGGCACGTATCCAGGCCGGGGTCTCAGGACAACGTGAGAGTTGTCCGGCCCGAATTCTAGGCACGATTCGTTGACCGAAAGTGCATGCAGGTCCCCTACCCCAATCAAAGGGAGGGCTCTGAAGTGCTCTGAGCACTAGAGCCAAGTCCCAAGAGGGTAACGAGTTTGGATGAGGAGGATTTAGCCTCCTCGCACCTCTGAGGAACCTGACGATTAGGTTGTGCTTTCCCACGGACTTACCTTCGACTGCATCGTGATACGCCGCTATTGCTGCGACGTACACTTTGAGGGTGGAGGGAGACAGCCTTCGCTCCAGCCCATCTTGCAGGAAAGAAAGCACGACACTAACCGAACACCTTCGGGGGTCTTCCCGGTGGTAGGGGCACCATTCAACGAACAGGTTCCACTTCAAGCGTAGAGGCGCCTCGTAGAGGGGAGAGATGGTGTCCACCACTGCCTGTGGTTGACCACCTAGAACCTCCGCGTCCCGTCCAGGGACCAGACATGGAGTTTCCAGAGGTCTGGACGCGGGTGCCATAGAGTGCCCCGTCCCTGAGAAAGAAGGTCCTTCCTCAGGGGAATCGGCCAAGGAGGGGCTGTCGCGAGGAGAGTTAGTTCTGGGAACCAGATCCGGTTGGGCCAGTAGGGCGCAACTAACAAGACCTGCTCCTCTTTGTCCTCCCTGACCTTGCACAGGGTCTGTGCAAGAAGGCTCACTGGGGGAAACGCATATTTGCGCAGGTCCCGGGGCCAGCTGTGCATCAGTGCATCCGTGCCGAGGGTGCCCCCGGTCAGGGAATAGTACCACTGGCAATGGGTCGAGTCCGGAGAGGCAAACAGGTCTACCTGTGCGGCTCCAAAGAGGTCCCATATCAGCTGGACCGCCTGGGGATGGAGTCGCTACTCTCCCGAAGGTGCAGGCAGCCGTGAGAGCTCGTCAGCTGTCCGGTTGAGCGCACCTAGGACATGAATGGACCTCAGATGCTTCTGACTCCAAAGGAGGTGGTGGGCGAGTTGGAACATGCAACGGGAGCGTAGACCACCCTGGCGGTTGATGTACGCAACGGCTGCAGTGCTGTCCGTACGGACCAGTACATGCTTGCCACGTAGCGGCCCCTTGAGGCGGCGCAGTGCCAAGTGTACCGCTAACAACTCGAGGCAATTGATATGCCAATGCAATTGAGGTCCTGTCCACAGACCTGAAACTGCATGCCTGTTGTACGTGGCCCCCCAGCCCGTGGAGGCATCCGTGAAGAGCACAGCATGCCTGGACACTTGTTCTAAGGGCACACCAGCCCGGAGAAACGAAGCGTCGGTCCACGGGCTGAAGGTTTGGTGGCAGTAAGGAGTCACTGGGACCCGGTACTGGCCGCTCTGCCACGCTCACCTCGGGACTCGGCCATGGAGCCAGTGTTGAAGCGGTCTCATATGAAGCAATCCGAGCGGCGTACCCGCGGCTGCAGATGCCATATGCCCCAGGAGCCTCTGAAAAGATTTCAGTGGGACCGCTGTCCTGCTCTTGAACGAATTCAAGCAGTTCAACACCGACTGGACCCGCTCTTCCGTAAGGCGTTCCGTAAGTCTGGCTGACCGAATCCAGCTCCATACCGAGATCAGAGATCCTCTGTGTGGGACAGAGTTTGTTCTTCTCTCAGTTGACCCAAAGGCCCAACAGGCTAAGGTGACTGAGTATCATGTCTCTGTGTTCGCACAACTGCTCCCGAGACTGGGAGAGAATGAGCCAGTCGTCGAGAAAGTTGAGGAAGCGAACGCCGCGTTCTCTGAGCGGAACAATGGCTGCCTCTGCGACTTTCGTGTTTTACGTCACCTGCTTCGGGACGGCCGCCTTTCTTTTCCATCCAGGCCTGCCATTCATGCGAGGGCCTCAGAGGAGCATCCGACCAAACCGTCATGCAGAAGGTTGCGAAGTACAGCTCAACCTGAGCCCTAAAAAGGTGGAGCAGAAGACACAGAGCAAAGGATAAAAAATATTAACAAATATGCTACCCACTGGCCACGACATCCTCCAGGATGAGGCCAGGGGCCGCCAGAAGGTGGCGGCCACAACAAGCTCTGGAAGGCGGGTACAGCAAAGCTAAAGTCTAATCGTGCACAAGCGAAAGACGCCTAACCCCGCCCCAAGACCACTGGCAAAGTCGCTATCCATTCTGCCTCACACCAACCTGCAATACTAAACAAACCCCAGAATGCATAGAAGGAAGCGGGCCTTGGCCGGACGACTCTCAAATGAGAGGAGGCTGACATTATGGATGCTAAAGCCTACATTCACACTTAGTGAAGGGGCCGGGGCGACAGTGTTATAGAGAAACGTCTCCGTCTTTTTTTTAAAGACTATAATACTATATGTTTGCAATATAATACAAAATGTTGATTAACATCACGTTATGTTTTAAAACAAAATAAATTCACAATATGTATGGAGACATTTTGCAAAAGTGAATTTTATATATATATTAAATAAAATCTCTTTTTTTTAAAAATATATACACGACTCACGAGGCAACATCCATTTAAGCATGCGTGTTTATTTTAGTAGTCAGTGAACAGCCTGAGAAACATTTAAATAGATTTCAGTTAATAATGGTTATATACATATATAAATATAAATATTAGTTAAAATAAAAAAAATCGTTTTATATTTCCCCACAGAGGTGCGTCATATGCCGCTTTGCGTTGAAAGGCTTGTAAGTTAGGACATGAGCAGGGAAGTTTGGTCCTTCATCCCGCAGGATAGCCTGAATCCATTTCCGTCAAACTCCACCATCAACAGGGAAGGAATGAAGCGACGGATATAGATGCTTTTGGGAATAACAAGAACAGCCCGATAAGCTACAATCACACTTGCTCGTTGCTTGCGCCATTTGTTTACCTGTATCCCTGCCCGGGGAGGAAGAAGATTACCACGACGATTGCGTATTTTCGGTCGCAAATACAGAAGTTGTGAGAAAGGTCTATTGGCCCAAAAGGCCTAATAAACCCGCAGGAAACTAAACGGTGGCATAAAAATTCCAATACAGCAAAGGAGCCCATGCTTTGGGCTTCTAAAAAATCGTTCTAACCACCCAACATGGGAACTTCAGGGGCCTAGAAAACACATCCTATAAACGATTCAAGATCCAACAATCCCACGACCCTAAACAGGGAGCATACATTATAAAAATAATCATATCTTTTTCCCTCAAAAGACTTCTCAACTTCTTGCAAAAGACAACACCAAAAAGCCTTATTCCATTCTTCTCATATATGCTTAGGTGCACCACTACTACAGACCTGAAGGGGGTGCTCTCACAGACCAGCCAGGCGGGGCCTAGAATACCATCATCATGGGCCCACCCCAGGGCCGGATGTAAGAAGCACCTGGGGAGAATATGAAGAAGAGGAGTGAGGGTCAATGCAATTCTTAGCTCACCCTCAGTGATACAGAACTCCTGCTTCACCCGGGAGTCCGCCTCTGTGCGCCCCACCCTCGACTGAGGGGGCGCACGAGAGGCGATGCTTGCCCTCGGGCCCCGTCTTCGGTCCTTGGACCGTGATGCCTCCCACCTGCCAGGGACCCGGATCTCAGTGGTATGCAGGTTCTCAGACGCTGCCGAATATACATCTGCGATGCTGGTCCTCAGACCCAGTCTCCAGCTGCTGCACAATCACTGCATCAGGGAAACATCCCCTGATTGAGATCCTCAGCAAATCTGCCTGGTGCACATGCAACACCGCCATGGTGAGAGAAGTAGCACTGGGCTGACCTGCTGCTGTGTATGCCCTGCCAATAAGTTTGCGAAGCATCATTTTGAAGACTTAGATGGCAGGGTTGGAGCTCTCAGTGTCCTCGCCCACCCAGATACGAGATTGCAAACATCCCGTCAGTCAGTGGCGACGACACATACCCATATTCTCTTATCCTCCCAACATCAGCGACATACCGCTGATGTCATACCGCTGATGTCAGTGAACAAGCCGAATATTTGTTTAGAAATTTATTTAATTCATCTCCCTCTTGCTGGTCTACCTTTGTATTGTGTGACATAGTCCAGTGAAGGTGTTTTACAGGAGTGATGCGAGGCATGATTTCGGCCTCTGTGCTCGTACTGGCCAGTGGAAAAGCTGCTAAAGAATGCTTAAAGGCTCTGTCGTTTCAAAGAATAGCACAACAGCGAGCGCGTCGAGTATAAACACCTCCCCAAACAGACGAGGCGCGCACTTAGTCAGCGGAGGCGCACGCTGCAGAGCCAAACAAAAGTATAAACAAGGCTTAATTTTATGAAGTTGGCAGAAGACGACTGTACATTCATGAGAGGGACGTGTGCACATTACTTCAAGTGTGTCAACTCAGACAAGAAGGACAAGAAGAACGTAATAGTCAAATTCAAATGCAGTCTAATGCAACCATTGTCTAAAACCGAAATAACTATCGATGTCGCTAAATAGCACTACCAATAAAAAACATCTTTTGCACTTTTGCACTTGCAATGACGTTTTTGTGTTGTGAACCTCTTGCATTCAAAGAGAATAAAATAATGACAACAATAAGAGAAGAACAAATGTTAATCTTGTCATGGCATTAGAGTTTAAATCTGTTGTGTCTAATATGAATAGACCCATGCTATTCCCAGATATTCCCAGATAATAACTTTACCTCTACCATACTTTTAACAGACTTGGATCTTTTGTGATTCTGTCTGTCATCCTTTCTTGCAATGTCTTGAGCCTTCACTTTGCCAATTATATGCTATATTGTTAGTAGCCTGGATAACCCACAGTCATGCTACATCATATCGACTTCTCCTGGATGTAAAATGCTCTGTAGTAACCTACATTTTGTCATTTTAGAATGTTAAGTTCAACTTCTGTAGTTATTTTGGTGAAAGTAACTCAAAAGTAATACAGGAATAATGTAACATTAAAATTCTGAGACAGTAAAAAATATAAATAAAACTAGACCAATTTTTAAAATATATATATAAATTATTAATCATTTTATAGTGTTGTCACCAAGTTGTACTTTTTTTTGTGTCTTTCCATAAGGGAAATGATGCTGAATCTGTGATTTCTTACCAACCCTCTGTTTTCATACGGAGGGTTTTGAAAACTAAAATCACACATGGAGCTTATAAAAGCCAAGTGAATACAATTTACCAACTAAAAATAATTTGTGGTCCGAATGCAAACAACCTCTTCACTGTCCATCTTTGTTTCACCAGTCACAACATCTCATCTACATAAAGTCATTTTCTTAGCTTCTCTCCAAAGAAAATATGACACAATCATTATTTACATATAGGCAAAGGAGTTTTCTGCCTATTCAAATGATTCGTTGTATTCCTACTCAAATGACAACCAAGTCAATCAGGGGCATAAAAAACTAACACTATAATCAGAAATTATTAGAAATAAATCAGATTCTTGCCAGGTTAATGGTGGATCTTGAAAATCACTTAAAACTCACAATGTTGGTCTTATTGCTGGCGTCGCTACACACCAAACCCAAAGACGCCAGCACAGAGAGACATTTGGGAACATTTACATACATGGGTAGATTTACATTCATGTTTTTTAACATGCTTTCCAAGCAAATGACTTCCAAGAAAGCTCACCATACATACTGTCAAAACTTGCTTCAAACATGCCAAGTGTCCATCTGATCAGCCTGTTGAGTTTGTTCTTTATAATATGTGAGTCTAATCAATTATAAATAACTGAATTTCAAGTAGAAGCTGTTAAATCTCAAATTTACCAACATGAAACTACATTTCAATACGAATTATGTAAGAAAAGCTTTAATAAAGTTACTTTGGCAATGGTCCATGTTGGCCAAGCACATTAAGATGAATCCATAACATGTGCATAAAAATAAAAGAAAACCACAGGAAATAAGAATAAGGAAAAGTAATGTTTAAAGGGTTAGTTCACCCAAAAATGAAAATTATGTCATTAATTACTCACCCTCATGTCGTTCGACACCCGTAAGACCTCCGTTCATCTTCGGAACACAAATGAAGATATTTTTGTTGAAAGCTGATGGCTGAGAAAGGCCTCAGATAGGCCTCCATTGACACTCAGTACATTCACACTCTCAAGACCCATAAAAGGCACTGAAAACGTCGTTACAAAGTCCATCTCACTACAGTGGCTCTACAATAATTTTACAAAGCAACGACAATAGTTTTTGTGCGCAAAACAAAATCAAAATAACGAATTTATTCCACAAGTTCTCGTCTTCCGTGTAGGCCTCGGACGTGAACTCATGAAGCACCATGACGCATGCGCGAGAATATGACGCAGATCCGGCGTTCGGACACATGACCCAGAAGCGAGGAGGAGATTTGTTTACAAGCAGAGGAAGACGCGCCGTATCTAAGCTGTTGAATTCTACATTGATCGTGCTTTAGGTCTCGGCGTAGTGCTCAAAATGGGGCTAAAGTGTGCATTTCATGGATTCCCGAACGCCGGATCTGCGTCATATTCTCGCGCATGCGTCGTGGTGCTTCGTGAGTTCACGTCCGAGGCCAAAACGGAGAGAGATTGACGATGGCCAGAGAACTAAACAAAAATGTAGTCCGCTTACACTTTAGGGCGGTGATATTAATCTTATTTTGTTTTCGCTTCAAAGGATTATAAAAAGAAGATATGAGGTAAAACTATTATAAACTATGCTCGCGCATCGTCTAGCACAACTTCCTTCCCTTCATAGCACTGTCATTTCTCCCCAAACATGCATTTAACGTCAGATTCAGCACAATCTGTGATTGTTGTCAAATGCACTCTCCACTTTGGCTAAATTGCAGACCGTGTTTGATTAAATGAAAAACACAATAATCCGCGCAATAGACGCTGTTTCCAAGTTCAAGGCGCGTGTGTGTGTGTGTGTGCGCGCAGTAGACGTGATGGAGTATAATGTGTTAAGAGCTCGCTCAAGTACTGGAGATAAACCATTTAGTGCTTTGTAAGTAATAAGCAAGATTTTAAAATGTATGCGATGTTTAATAGGCAGCCAGTGCAGTGTTGACAGAACCGGCTAATATGGTCACACTTCCTGGTTCTAGTAAGAACTCGAAAAGTTCACTGAAAAGAAACGAATGACGTGAGAGTGAGTAAATAATGACAGAATTGAAGTTAGCATGTTAAAATGTGAATTAAAAAAAAATGAATACAAAGCTTCATATAGTTTAGGAAGACTCTCCCTCAGTTTTCTCTCAGGAAATCCAGTTTGGAGGATTTGTAGCTGAGTTATAGTTAGTCTTTGCTATCTATACCTGGTACTAGTAGTTGCCTCTTATGACAAGTCAATGTGTCATTTTTAACCTGACTTGGTTTGAATAAAAGAGATTATTGTTACTGCATTGGTACAGACTATTTTTGATATCATTAATCACCAAAGACATTCATCTCAAAGCTTGTTCACTTGAATAGACACGGATTTGAAAGATGATTTATTTGAAAAATATAACCCTGTATTTTGTGAAATATTTTCCAGTTCCAGTCAGTGATAAAGAGAGAGAAATATGAGAACGGAGGAGGAGAAATGTGATCATGTGACACTGACTGAAGTCACACTGGTATGTAAAGCTGAACTTCTGCATCATTCTATCATCTCTCATCTCTCTTTCTCTCTCACAGGAACAACTTTCATTCAGTGCTCAAATAAAAGCAGAAAGAATCGAGAAGTGAACATGAGGGTTTTCTTCAGGACTCTGTCGCTTCTACTGGGTAAGTGAAACATCTTTTCTAATATCTTGGGTGTTTCTGAAAGATGAGGCTGGAAACAGAATGTAGATCACTAACAGAAGAACAATAATATACAATACATCATTCTAGAGAACACTGAATATTACCCAATTAAATAAAAAATGAAATGGGATAAAAAAAAAATCACATCATTGCTTTTGGATTTTCTTGCAAAACCTTTTTTTTTTTTTCATCACCATTCCAAATTTACAGCAGAATTTGAGTTTGTCTCATATTTGGTGACATTTGCATCATTGATTCTGTTATTGTTCTGTTTATTACTGTGAAGCTGCTTTGAAACAATCACTATTGCTATATAAATGAAGTTTTCTCATTCTGTGTTTCTCATTTTAAGGGTTTTTCTCAGTTCAAATCAAGGCAGATGAAAAAGAAGGTGAGATTTCATGAATTAAACACCATTACATCTTGTGTTAGATGAACATTTTTAGGGATTTTCACAATTTCAGACACATGAAAACTCTTGAACTTAAAAATCCCATGCAAAGGAACTTTAAATACCAATGGATTTAAAGATGAAAATAAAGTACAGAATAATTCAATCATTAGAAATGGCTCTAGGTACATCTATACTGAACAAAGAAGCAGTTTTTGAGACTCTAGGGACTATTTAGGATTTATTTATTGAAGTATTTATTTCTTTATAAAGATGTAATGTCTTTCAGTTGATTTCATCTAAGGCTAAGGACTGAAAAGCGTGCATGTAAAGACCTTAAAAGAGTGGTTGATTATAATTTCTCTTTTTAAACTTTAGTTAGTGTGTAATGTCGCTGTTTGAGCTTAAACAACATCTGCAATGTCACAACACTCAAAGTTCAATGCAAAGGGAGATATTTTCCTTTAAAGAAATATTTTTTTAGGACTACAACAAACGGCTGGTAGGGACTACAACGAGCTTATTCATGGGTAAGTGACATCACTAATCCTAAAATTTACATAAACCCCGCCCACGGGAACACGCACAAAGAGTCGTTCAAGCTGTCGCACCCGTCACATTTATTGCAATACAGTACGAACACAAATGTCATAAAAGCAAGATGACAACATAAGTTATAACCATAATTAATAATTAAAAAAAAAAAATTTAACATTTATATAGCGCTTTTTTTGGCACTCAAAGCTACTTTACATAGAAGGGGGGAATCTCCTCAAACTAGGGCTGGGCAGATCGATCCTAGAGTATCGTATTGTATCGGCATTCTATCGAAAGTATCGATTCTCACATTGAAATATCGATTCTACCTGGGATTTATTTTAAACAAGTGATTTTAGAATATGTTTATAATAGTAGTAGGCCATATAGTATATAAATTTACTTAAATATGAACGTCAATGGGAACTATTTCTTCTTTCAAAGCGCCACAATCTCTCAGCGCAGAATCGAGTGCATTGCTGCAGTCATGACTTGACTTCTTGCACTCCGGTTAACAACGATGAAGCTTCATGTGACATTTGTCAACAAACAAGTCGCCATTGTGGCAATACCACAAACATGACAAAGCATCTAAAAGTTAAACACCCTAAAGAGCACAAAGTAGTACAGCTGAGCCGAGAAGGTAACACAGTCATGACCAGGGGCGGGTCTAGACTATTTTTCGTGAGGGGGCCAGGCTGGGGCCCACATTTAAATACATGTAAACAGTGAACCAGTATAAAAAGCCCTACACTGGAGGTAATAATACTGTATATTATTGATAACAAAACTATTATTCTGCGTGAAAAGGAATTAAAAATGAGTAACTTGAAATGTGATGTGAAATAAATAACTCAACAGTAGTAAAGGGGGATTGTCCCTGTAATACTGCAAGTCGCTTTGGATAAAAGCGTCTGCCAAATGCGTAAATGTAAATGTAAATGTAAAGTCACATGGCCTGTGGTAAATGCACTGCAAGCTTTTTCCATCATTGTTGTATATAGATAACAAATGCTCTATCTTGATAAGCTGTAGAAGTGTTTATTCATATTTATATTGCCTTATAAATATATTATATTATTCAGTGTTTCGCACTGGATTTTGTGAGACTGCTGGGTAGACATAGATCCCTCCCCGAAAGAGCATTTTTTTTTCCATTTTAAATTTAAATGCATAAATCTGGTGCAAAGCAAAATTAAGTGACTAGATCCATGATTATTTACATTTTTTTTGTAAAAAAGTTTTGTTTAGTAATTAATTTATTGGTTACATCGATATGAATGGTGATCATACAGGGCCCATATATGATAGTTCATAAATGGTAAAGCATGTAGAGTATGCATTTGAACCATCAAAAATATGTAGCAAAAGAGGTTACCTTTGTTGAATTAACTTATTTCTAGAATAATTACTGGGGGCCTGTAATACAGCATTTTTATTATTTACATATTTACTAGGGGTGTAACTGTTCAAATTACTCATGGTTCAGTTTGCATGTGCTATATTCAGGGAGAAAAGTCAAATAAAAATAAAGAAATAAGAACAAATAATCTAACAGCACAAATAAATACAATAGAGCAAAATAGACAGTGCTTGGTAGGTCCAACATTAGTTTTCAGGTACAGAAATTGAATATCAGTAATCAAATGTAAAATAGCATTGCATATTTTACTGTATAAGTTAAATTGAAGTTAAAAAAGCTATTCAATCAAGAGCAGTGAGTGATTTCCTTGTCTTTTGTTGTTTGATTAAAAACACAGACAGCAGGAATATTATGTTTGCTAGGATACTCAAGACGGTCATGTTGACTATTTTTGTGTGAATTTGTCCGTTTAAGCGCAAGACTTGAAAGAGAACGCGGTATTTGCTCGCTATCTGAGATGCGGGTTTGCGTGCTTCGGATGAACGCACACATACAATCTTCTCACGGCGCGCGCAACTTCTCATTTGCGTCTTCTGGCTCCTGAATGTGTAAATTGGTTTAGTTTTAGTTTATTTTTGTGCACAAATTATTTTTTACTAAGCTTTAAAGCAGAGAAAACAACCAACCACCGCACTTGGCCGTCCGTTTGTGCCCACTATGTACTCTGATAACAACACGTGTGGGATGAGTGAAGTGGCCACATGCCATGCATGCATAAAATTAAATAGAAATAAGCAAAACACTGTAAAATATTTGTTATGGTTAAGAAAACCTCTAGTACAACTAGTAAAGAATTAATACTGACAAGTCCAACAACATATTACATTCCAACTCTGATGGAATAGGGGGGCACTTGGGGTGGCCAATTACATTTTGGGGTGGCACCCCTCTGGCCCCGCCCCTGGTCACAACCCTCTTGATCTTCTGGCTCGAGGCAGAGTTCTTTAGCAGAATCCTTTCAGAGGTAGGCATTATCAGGTACAAAGTGATGATTACATAAATTATACAATACTGGTCTTGAAAGTACTTGGTATCGGACAGAAAAGAAAATGATTGGTAACGCCCATCCCTACCTGCATCACCAACTGGATGATGCGACGGCAGCCATATTGCACCAGAACGCCCACCACACACCAGCTGATTGGTGGAGAGGAGACAGAGTGATGAAGCCAATCATATATATACATATATACGTATATGGGGATGATTAGGAGGCCATGATGGACAGGGGCCAATGGGCAAATTTGGCCAGGATGCCGGGGTTACACCCCTACTCTTTATCAAAGGACATCCTGGGATTTTTCATGACTACAGAGAGTCAGGACCTCGGTTTAACATCTCATTCGAAGGACAGTGCTTGTTACAGTATAGTGTCCCCATCACTACACTGGGACGTTAGGACCCACACAGACCACAGGGTGAGCGCCCCCTGCTGGCCTCACTAACACGCGTGAAACAAGCTGCAATTTTTAAAAATAAAATGTCATAAATGATTTATTCTAAAGTCTGTGAAGTTTAGCCGAACTACGTCCCATCTGTCCTCATGTCATACTCTCATCCACAGTTTCATTTGTGTAGCACTTTTCACAATACACACTGTTTTTCCCTTGAACATATTCCAGTGAATGCAGCAGGATGGGGCACAGCCAGCCAGTCGACACTATATTACGACTGGGATTACTGGTATCCCCAAAACGCTCTGGATATGAATCCCTACACCTGCATGTCTACACTGTCAGAAAGCAACCCGTGGTGGAAGCTGGATCTGGGGAAGGTGTTCACCATGAACAGAGTGGTCATCACTAACAGAATCTACTACAGCGAGTGGATAAACGGGGCAGAGATTCGGGTCGGAAACGTTTCTTCAGATGTTTTCAGCAACCCCATGTGAGTCTCTCTGATATATTCTTATTTACAGAGATTCTGTCCAGTTGGCTGGTAACTTTTTACATTTTTACTAAGCATCTTTAGAGCCAGTTCACTGTTTGCCTCCACCGTTCACTGATGATAACTCTGACCGGTTATACAGAACATCCTGTTGATATGAATCAGAGACTTTGTTGTGTCTTGTACAGAAGAATTAGACACCAAAAAGTATGATGGAGCAGGATACTCTTTTTAATCATTCCATGCAACAGAACAACCATCTAAGTTTCGCTTTCACTTCTTCTCTCTCTTCTTTTCCTTTTTCTAACTCTCCAGCGACACCTAGTGTCAACAACATAACATATTCCCCTTTTACTCAAGAACACATTCCCTTAGTAATTACACATATCAGTTATAACTTTTTTTTTTTCATCACTTCCTTACTTTACTTTGAATGCATTTCTAAATATAGCATTCACAAAATATACAATATAACAGCAGGCTTCAAATACAATGAATTGCATTTTTTTCTTCGTTTTTTAGTGCACAAAATCTTTTAACCCTCTGGAGTCTGAGCTCTTTTGGGGCCCTTTAGAAGTTGTGACATGCTCTGACATTTGTGTTTTTTTTTTTCAGTTGCTTATAAACACATTAATGGCAAAAGTGTAATTACACTGTATTCAGCACAAACTGGGCTGTCATAATATGTGAGCAACATGTATGTACATGCTTGTATTTTTGAGAGAAAAAGGTTTATGCACGTTTTTTGAAAAAACAAAAAGGTTTGCTTTAAAATTAAGTCCTCAAAACACACAATAGATATGTGTTCACTAGACTTTTGACTCCAGGGTGTATTTGTATGGATTTTTTTCTTAAAACTGATGTGAGAATCATTTAGCCTACTCATTTACATAAAACAATACACTGATTTAAAATTTGTAAGACAGTCAATATGCGAGGAGGCGTGATAGCTAATGAATAATGCTGGAGATCACCTGAGAGGACAAAATAACAATAGCCTGCATAATGAGCTGCATAATGAGCTGCATAATGAATGAGCTTCAGGTAGGCCTATGTGACAGAGAGCAACAGAGCAAAGGAAATATATTGTTTTGTAGTTTATTTTATTTGGAATGTAATCAACAAAGGCCTATTACACTCACCTAAAGGATTATTAGGAACTCCATACTAATACTGTGTTTACTCCATACGTATGCTGTGTCTACGTGGCATTGATTCAATAAGGTTCTGAAAGCATTCTTTAGAAATGTTGGGCCATATTGATAGGATAGCATCTTGCAGTTGATGGAGATTTGTGGGATGCACATCCAGGGCACGAAGCTCCCGTTCCACCACATCCCAAAGATGCTCTATTGGGTTGAGATCTGGGGACTGTGGGGGCCATTTTAGTCCAGTGAACTCATTGTCATGTTCAAGAAACCAATTTGAAATGATTGGAGCTTTGTGACATGGGGCATTATCCTGCTGGAAGTAGCCATCAGAGGATGGGCACATGCTGGTCATAAAGGGATGGACATGGTCAGAAACAATGCTCAGGTAGGCCGGGGCATTTAAACCATGCCCAATTGGCACTAAGGGGCCTAAAGTGTGCCAAGAAAACATCCCCCACACCATTACACCACCATCACCAGACTGCACAGTGGAATCAAAATGAAGTGAGTTTTTGCTTAAAACAATCTATATTATCTGCCTCAACAATTAACGATTTATTAAACCATAATTTATGATTTATTACACCAATTTATTAAAACACAACAATTAAATGAGATTAATGCCCGCTTATAGGCAGAGGCTGAAACAGGAAGCACCCGCCCTCAGAACCATCCAGTGCTGGTCGGACCAATCAGATTCTATGCTACAGGACTGTTTTGATCACGCGGACTGGGAGATGTTCCAGTCGGCCTCTGATGACGACATCGAGGTCTACGCTGATAGCGTAACGTGTTTCATCAGGAAGTGCGTAGAAGACGTTGTTCCGACCAGAACAATTCGGCTGTACCTAAATCAGAAGCCGTGACTAAATGGGGATGTTCGCGCGGCACTCAATGCGCGGACCTTCACTTTTAACTCCGGTAATGCGGAGGAGCATAAACAAGCAAGCTATGCCCTCCGGAAAACCATCAGAGCAGCAAAACGGCAGTACAGGGACAAGATTGAAGGACAGTTCAACACCACCGACTCCAGAAGCATGTGGAGGGGAATTAACACCATCACGGACTATAAAGGGAACACAAACTCCACCGTGAACACCGCTGCCTCTCTCCCGGACGAGCTAAACACCTTCTATGCTCGCTTTGAGGGAACTAACACCGCCCTCGCGGAGAGAGAGCTCGTGGCTGAAGATGCAGAGGTTAGTTTACTCTCCGTATCTTTAGCGGATGTAATCCGATCCTTCCGGCGGGTGAACGTCCGTAAAGCTGCGGGTCCAGACGGCATTCCGGGCCGCGTGATCAGAGCGTGCGCGCACCAACTGGCTGGAGTTTTCACGGACATCTTTAACCTGTCCCTCTCCCTGTCCGTGGTCCCCACATGCTTCAAAACGTCCACCATTGTTCCTGTACCGAAGCAATCAAAAACACTCTGCTTAAACGACTGGCGTCCTGTTGCTCTGACCGCCATCATCAGTAAATGCTTTGAGAGACTAGTCAGAAGCCACATCTGCTCTGTTCTCCCCCCCTCACTGGACCCACTGCAGTTTGCATACCGCACAAACCGCTCCACTGATGATGCCATTTCATCAACAATTCACACTGCTCTCTCCCACCTGGAAAAGAGGAACACGTATGTGAGAATGCTGTTTGTAGACTACAGCTCAGCATTCAACACCATTGTGCCCTCCATACTTGACATGAAACTCCTAGGCTTAAACAGCCTGTTATGCAGCTGGATCCTGGACTTCCTGTCAAACAGACGCCAGGTGGTCAGAATGGGCAGTAACATCTCCTCATCACTGACTCTTAACACTGGAGCCCCTCAGGGCTGTGTTCTCAGCCCACTCCTGTACTCCTTGTACACACATGACTGTGTGGCAACCCACAGCTCCAACACCATCATCAAGTTTGCTGACGATACGACAGTGGTAGGTCTCATCACTGACAATGATGAAACGGCCTACAGAGAGGAGGTGCACACTCTGACACGGTGGTGTCAGGAGCACAACCTCTCCCTCAACGTCAGCAAGACCAAGGAGCTGGTGGTCGACTTCAGGAGGAATGAGAGTGAACACCGCCCCATCACCATCAATGGAGCACCGGTGGAGAGAGTCAGCAGCTTCAAGTTCCTCGGTGTCCACATCACAGAGGAACTCTCATGGTCCGTCCACACTGAGGCCGTTGTGAAGAAGGCTCATCAGCGCCTTTTCTTCCTGCGACAGCTGAGGAGGTTCGGAATGAACCGCCACATCCTCACACGCTTCTACACCTGCACCATAGAGAGTCTGCTGACTGACTGCATCACCACCTGGTACGGCAACAGTACCGCCCGCAACCCGGCCAGCTGCTTCATCGGAGGTGAGCTTCCCTCCCTCCAGGACATTTACGCCAGGCGGTGTGTGAAGAGAGCTCAGAGGATCATCAGAGACTCTAGCCACCCGAACCATGGGCTGCTCTCACTGCTGCCATCAGGCAGGCGGTACCGCAGCATCAGAACACGCACCAGCCGACTCCAGAACAGCTTCTTCCCACAAGCAATCAGACTACTTAACTCTTGTTCCATCAGGATCATAACACACACTGGACAGGATATCACTCAGCACAAACCACTGGAGATACACACACATTATATACACATTTATTTATCATATAGCATCTATTGTACATCGGATTTCTATTTGTGAACATATTGTATACTGTACATTGTATATTATTACTATAGCTTAATGTATACTGTTATTGTTTAATGTATGTTTAGTGTATATTGTTTAAAGTATATGTATATTGTAAGTATGTGTATATTGTTTAAAGCTGTGAGAACTACACTCACATTGTGTAAATTATTTATTGTTTATTGTAGTGTATACTGTGCTGTGAGTAATTGTGTGCGCATCAGATGTGTAATCTGTTGTTGTTTAAATGTTGTACATGTTATGTCATGACTACTATGTTTGCTCGGACTGCACCTAAGAATTTCACCTGCTGTTGCACTTGTGCATGGTAGAGTGACAATAAAGTGATTTGATTTGATTTGATTTTGATTAAAACCATGTTTTTACTCCAAACTTACTTTATCTCACAAGTCAAATGTTTTAAATAACCTTCTGTGATCTCATTTGGCTTTGGATCAAAACATCTGACAGAGAATATATAATTTTACAATATTCTGCATCATTATAAAAGCTCAAATAGCATTGCATTATAAATATAATCTATTTTGAAAACACCCAACATGGTATAAATAACACAGATAAGCCATATATTGTCGCGACTGTGTGTTTATTATCTTCAAACGTGTCTATCTGCATGTTATTTCGATCTCTGGAAGTTGTTTATGTCAGAGAGAATGTCACATGGTATCTTCTTCATGCGTGCTATATGGACTACATGTGCACGGAGCGCCCTCCGGCTGCCAGAACTGAAAACACAACACATCAGTATTGAGCGCTCATAATGATTACATCTGCGATTGAATAAATGACACTTCTCTGTATCGAAATTTGACACAGACATATGAGAATCTATATCAGTATTTCTCTTCATCTGCACACTTTTGAACTAAAAGCCCTGAGGGATGTTGTTTTGTCGCGAGTCTTCATGACGAGCATAGAGGAGTTTTTTATGAATGAGATCTGCTGAGACTCATATTACAATCAAAGATACCGACGCGGTTTTCATATTCATATCTCCTGACACATATTAACAAATTATGACTTTGAGAATAAAACAGAGGGCATAAATGGAAGCTTGAGTCTTAGATCTTTGAAATGATGTATAGTTTGTCAAGGTAATTACTTACATCTGACAGTAATTTTGAGCTGATTTAAACAAAGAAAGCTTCAGTGCGTCCATGCGCAGGTTTTTGCGTTTAATATTCACAGATGCTTACAGAGTAAACTTAGCCTACTTACACACAGCGGTGGAATCTGCTTCTTTCTGAAATTATTCCAGGATTACTAAACCCGCGGGCAATATTTCCCGCGATTATCCTCGGCTCGCCTATGACAGCAAACACATGAAGCAGGACTTGCCATGGCAGAAAGGATGATAGTCAGCCTTCAGTATCCTCTTTTGTTACTTCTCCAAGCGTATCCCTGAGGGCGAGGCAAGCCCTCACAGAGAAATGCGTTGAGTTTTGCTGCATGAGGGACATGAGGCCATTTTAAGTTGTAAGTGGCCATGGTTTCCAGGGGCTAGCTCAAGAATTGATTAATGTTGGTGCTACATATGCTCATGTATCGGCCCAGTCCATCCTGCCTCACCATAGCACCGTTTCCAAGGCTTGCCTAGAAAAGGCAGATGAGAGGAGGGAAGTTCTGGCACAGATGCTCAAAGATGCTCTGAAGAATGGATATGTAGGGATGAGCACGGATATGTGTACTGATGACTACAAAAAGCTAAGTTCACAACGTGCCATTATATCACAGACGACTATACATTAGTTAGTAAAACTCTCACCACAGCAATGTTTCCTGTGGAGGATGCTAAAACGGGGAAAAATATCAGACGCGAGATAGTGGCCTGCTGGTCAACAAATTTGGCCTCGACCCTTGCTCCCTCAGCCGAATAGTGTGGGTAACAGATCAAGGCAGCAACATAATCAAAGCCCTGGAACCATATAGGAGGCTTTCTTGTCTCGATCACCTAATTAATACTGTTCTTCGCCACGGTCTGCATGCCGACACACTGGCCGACAGCGCGCCGGATATAGGAGAGACCATATCTGCTGCTAAAGGACTCGTAAGATATCTGAAACAATCTGGTCTGGTTGCGCAATTATCGAAGACAGTGCTACAAATGGGGGAGACACGATATAGCACAGTTTACCTCACACTCAAGTTAGTGCAAGACATATACCCAGAGCTGTGGGAGAAGCTAGAGACCCGTGGCGAGCTTGAGCGCATTGAAAATATTGCACCTGACTTATTGAGCTTTCTGGTCACCATTTTGGAGCCATTCTATAATGCCCAGAGAGAGTTGGAGGGCGACAAATATGCAACCATAAACCTTGTCTACCTCTGGTTTGAGAGGTTGAAGAGCAAGCCCTCTCCCACCAACTCTCCGCAGCAAGCCTTTGTGCGCCAGAGACATGCTGAGCTCATAGTGCAAAAAATCCAGGTGAACATGCTTCCCAAAGTTGCTCTTTTCCTCTGGCCCAAATTCAACAAATTGAGGATGATGTCTCCTGTAGAGATATGTGAAGTACATGCTCTTGCCTAGGGAGGAAGATGCGTCAGCCGCTGACAGTGCAATGGGCAGTACTAGCTTCACACCACCAGCAGCCCGGCCCAGGAGAGACTCTGACTTTGTAGAGTGGGAGAACCAAAATGATAACGAATCAGATGAGGATGAAGTGGCCATGTACAATTCACAGAGGCATGCCATGCCATGGATGATGACAGGGACCTACTGAAATCCAAAACTGATCCAAAGTTCATTCTTTTTCATTTTTTTCTTTTTTACCTTTCTTAATTCGGATCTATTTGCGATCCATTCAGTTCTGAATAAACAAACAACACAGTCTAAATGCTTCATCCTTGTTGCATTATTCACAGTGTTGGGCAAGCGACTCTGAAACTGTAGCTTTACAAGCTACTTGTAAGTTAAAGTAAGTTACATTCAAGCTACCCTTTTGAAAAAATAGTTAGCTACACTACAAGCTACTATCAAAAAGTAGCTACATTGAAAATATATATTTTTTTACAATGACATTGTTGCAAATAACTGAATAATTGTTACTGAAGAATGATATAATATTTGAGGTTTCAAGCAACATCATAATGTAATTATGATTTCAAAGAGTAAGATAATCTTACTCAGGTTGATTGGGACAATTTTCCCCTCATTTTTTGCTTCTTATTTATTAAATCCAGGCAACTGACTTGACGAAACATTGATTAAAATTAAGATACAATTCACTTTAAAGAAAGGTTTTCTACAAAACAAAGCTTAATAAAGTGGTCAAAATAATTTCTGATTTGAGCGAACATCATTTTACCGGTGATGAGCATGACATTATTGAGCTGCGCCTCACACCGGTTGCTTTCACTCATTAAAGGCTTGTTCTTGTCAGTCCCACGTATAAAAAAATGGTCGGGTTGAAATCGGGCTCGGGCTCATAATTACAGTTAATGTGTCGGGCCGGGCTCGGACACAACATGCACGGGCTCGGGTAGGGTCGGGCTTGATTTTTTGGGCCCGATCTAAGCTCTAAGTTGAAGTAGGAATGCAGTACTTGATGTGTTTGTTTGAGATGATATGTGTGTGGGCGTCGTCTCTGGAGCCTCAGTATTTGAATCTCAATAGAGCGCGTGCTCCGTGGGTGTGGTCGCATTAGTGTATAATGAGCCGCTCAGGAACAACTAACATCTCTCTGCTTTCAAACAGATTACATAAACACAGAATATTTGTTTTTGATTTGGTTTACATTGTTTAAAACCTGACATTTTAGTGTTTCTTTAGACATATGTTTCATGTTTGAGAGACAAGTATTCACTAAACTAGAGGTCATTTTCTGAAGACTATCTGAATGAACGTCTTTGACAGAGTGGCTACAGATCGCACATCATGTTTGATTTCTTTATTTTGCAAAAAGCACAACAATTTGTTTTTATTGTGACTGTACTCAAATAAAATGAAACTTAACAGATTATAATGATGTATAACACTTGCCTGAATGATAAAAAGCGACATGGTTATTTGAGTCTCTTTGGCACTGATAAGAAAAAAAGTGAGCTGATCGTGCCGGTGCGACCGCCGACTCTAGAGGGTTAACTCAGCCTCTAGAGTAACAGCAGAAGCCTTTATGGTGACAGGGCACACAAGCTTATTTGTGGTTGCTTGGTCATGCATGTAAAGAAAAGTATACTCAGGCAGTTCAATTTACATTTACATTTATGCATTTGGCAGACGCTTTTATCCAAAGCCACTTACAGTGCCCTTATTACAGGGACAATCCCCCTGGAGCAACATGGAGTAAAGTGCCTTGCTCAAGGACACACTGGTGGTGACCGCTGGGATTGAACCAGCAACCTTCTGCATATCAGTTCCATGGCTTAACCCACTGGACCACCATCTCACAATTTCGTGCACTGAACGGGTGTCAGCTGATCGACATACTCGGGCAAAATGTCCCGTTTTCTGACAGTTTTTACATTTTACACCGGCAGCGGGGCAGTTTGTGCATTGGCCAAATGTTTCTCAGACCCACATTTTTTCTTGCCGAGTCGAGTGTGTCACCTGTATCAGGAAGTGTGTAGAAAATTCATGGCCCCTCAGTTCCAAGACAGTGAAGTAGAAGAGCTCTTTTTCTCTCTTGGGGCCACTCCTCACCGGCTGCATTGATGACTAGTAGGTAGTTGTGGAAAATTTTCTCTCACGTTGTAAATGATATAGCCGGCTCCCCCGGGCATGGAAGGAAGGGGCTTGGAAATGGAGCATTTAAAGCAGACATGCTTCTTCAATTTTTAAGCGTAGGCATTCAGCATCCTCGTCGCCAATTTTCTTGTGTCTTGTACAGAAGAATTAGACACTGAAAAGTATGATGGAGCAGGATACTCTTTTTAATCATTCCATGCAACAGCACAACCATCTAAGCTTCGCTCTTTCACTTCTTCTCTCTCTTCTTTTCCTTTTTCTAAGACTTCAGCAAACTGTTTAAAAAAATCTCTGCTGCTAACCAAGGCTGCCTTTTATTTAATCAAAAATACAGTAAAAACAGTAATATTCCTGTAACTTATTCCTGAGAACTAAGCTGGGTTTACTGATCAACTTCTAACATGAATAATGTCGCCAATATTGGTGATTGTCTTGGTTATGAGAACATTCATAACATAAAAAAATCCAACAATAATAATATTTGTAACAAGCTTGATTAGCATGGCAAAATTGTAAAAACATCATATTGTACATAAGTTGGGGGAAATATCAAACCATAAAATATACAGTAAATTAAATTAATTTAGAGAGAAGAAAATAAACAAAAGCAACTGACTCTATTGTCTCTCTCCAGATGTGCTGTAATTTCTAGTATCCCAGCAGGAGTTTCCTACAGCTACTCGTGTAATATGATGGAGGGACAATATGTATTTGTGGTATTTCCTGGAACTTCTAAGACTCTGACTCTCTGTGAGGTGAAAGTCTATGTGATTTATCCTGGTAATTCATAACAACCTGCTCTAAACCCTTTTTTTTTTACATTTTGAAGCCATACTCATTCCATTCCAGTGGTTTTAATATAGTTATAGATTGTAGTTCTAGTCTAGAACCAGACAGATCTGGTAGAAATGCATTCCTAAAATAACGTAAACGCTTATAAAATAAAATATATCTTGATACTGTTATTTTACAGGTAATTTGGCAGCAGGAGGAAGAGTTACACAGTCATCAACCTATTACAGCTGGATCGCAGAACATGCCATTGATTTAAATCCAGGTTTCACACAACCATCGTTAGCGTGCATGTCAACCAATTATCAGACTAACCCATGGTGGAGGCTGGATCTGGGTCAGATTTACAGAGTTAGTCGAGTGGTCGTCACTAACAGACTAGACTGCTGTCCGCAACGAATAAACGGAGCAGAGATTCACATCGGAAACTCTTTGGATAACAATGGCAACAACAATCTTGTGTGAGACCCTCTTTCAGTGGCTTAATATCCATAGAAATCCCTGATTCCTCAAGGCTGAAAACACAAGTGCAGAAAGAATAAAGTCTAAATGAAGTTTTCTCTGTCTCTCTGTAGATGTGCTGTGATTTCTAGTATTCCAGCTGGTGGTTCGTCCACCTACACTTGTAACGGTATGGAGGGTCGATATGTGAATCTGATCATTCCCGGAAATTCAAAGGCTCTCAGTCTGTGTGAGGTGGAGGTCTATGGAGAAGGTCTGAACAAACACACAATGTTGAAATATGTCCATTTATTATTGATTTCTTTACTGATTATACTACTCTCAGCAGTCAATAAAACAAACGTGTGGCAGACACCATGTTCCCATTCAGTCTGTCACGTTCAAAGTTATGTCGGACTGACGTCATGGGGTCTCGTCTGGGAACCCAATCAGATGCTGAAGTAAACAAAACGATCTTACTCGCGCTGACTGACACATCTGAAGCGTGCGCACAAAGATGCCATTTGCTAAAATCATTTCAGTAAAAAAAAATTCTCATTAATGTACACATAGCACCCCATATTGACAGAAAAACACAGAATTGTTGACATTTTTGCAGATTTATTAAAAAATATATTTATTAAAAATATATCACACCTAGGTATTTAGACCCTTTGCTGTGACACTCATATATTTAACTCAGGTGCTGTCCGTTTCTTCTGATCATCCTTGAGATGGTTTTACACCTTCATTTGAGTCCAGCTGTGTTTGATAATACTGATTGGACTTGATTAGGAAAGCCACACACCTGTCTATATAACCTTATAGCTTACACCTTACAGCTCACAGTGCATGTCAGAGCAAATGAGAATCATGAGGTCAAAGGAACTGCCAGAAGAGCTCAGAGACAGAATTGGCAAGACACAGATCTGGCCATGGTTACAAAACAATTTCTGCTGCACTTAAGGTTCCTAAGAGCACAGTGGCCTCCATAGTCCTTAAATGGAAGACGTTTGGGACGACCAGAACCCTTCCTAGAGCTGGCCGTCCGGCCAAACTGAGCTATCGGGGGAGAAGAGCCTTGGTGAGAGAGGTAAAGAAGAACCCAAATATCACTTTGGCTGAGCTCCAGAGATGCAGTCGGGAGATGGAAGAAAGTTGTAGAAAGTCAACCATCACTGCAGCCCTCCACCAGTCGGGGCTTTATGGCAGAGTGGCCCGACAGAAGCCTCTCCCGCATGGAGTTTGCTAAAAAACACCTGAAAGACTCCAAGATGGTGAGAAATAAGATTCTCTGGTCTGATGAGACCAAGATAGAACTTTTTGGCCTTAATTCTAAGCGGTATGTGTGGAGAAAACCAGGCTCTGCTCATCACCTGTCCAATACAGTCCCAACAGTGAAGCATGGTGGTGGCAGCATCATGCTGTGGGGGTGTTTTTCAGCTGCAGGGGCAGGATGACTGGTTGCAATCGAGGGAAAGATGAACACGGCCAAGTACAGGGATATCCTGAATGAACACCTTCTCCTGAGTGCTCAAGACCTCAGACTGGGACGAAGGTTCACCTTCCAACAAAACAATGACCCTAAGCACACAGCTAAAATAACGAAGGAGTGGCTTCACAACAGCTCCGTGACTGTTCTTGAATGGCCCAGCCAGAGCCCTGACTTAAACCCAATTGAGCATTTCTGGAGAGACCTGAAAATGGCTGTCCACCAACGTTTACCATCCAACCTGACAGAACTGGAGAGGATCTGCAAGGAGGAATGGCAGAGGATCCCCAAATCCAGGTGTGAAAAACGTGTTGCATCTTTCCCAAAAAGACTCATGGCTGTATTAGATCAAAAGGGTGCTTCTACTAAATACTGAGCAAAGGGTCTGAATACTTAGGACCATGTGATATTTCAGTTTTTCTTTTTTAATAAATCTGCAAAAATGTCAACAATTCAGTGTTTTTCTGTCAATATGGGGTGCTGTGTGTACATAAATGAGAAAAAATGAACTTAATTTTTTTTTAGCAAATGGCTGCAATATAACAGTGAAAAATTTAAGGGGGTCTTGTAGTTTTTCATGTTGATTAGTCTCCCCAGGTGTTTCCCATTCACCACACCCCTTATAATCTCATTTAGCTAGTCTTCCCTGTGTGTATATTAAAGCCTAGTTCACACTGCCCGATTTTAGCCTCGATTTTGACTAGCCGACAGGTTTTGCGAAATCGCCGACAAATGCCCGAAATCATAGGCAAATCGGTGCTCATGCACATGAGTGACAATCACACAGTGTGAATGTTCATAGACGCCCGTGAGATATTTGGCATGCTAAATATCTGGACCTGTCGGCGATTCAAACTCCTGCTGTGTGAAATGTGTTCTGACTGAAAAATATATCGGCGATGACCGACAGCCAATGAGAGAGCAAGATACAGGGCAGCGGGAGGTTCGGGGAGGAGTTATAGACCATAATATTAGTATTTTAATAGCTATATGTACAGTTACATCAAACAGAAACAAAGCACAAACATTTGCTTGATCAGCCGCAACAGCAGCACATTGCAATATTATTTATTTACCTCAAACTCTCTTTGTCCTTGCTCCCTGTGTCTCCCCAACCATTTCCTCCACCATAATCTTTTTTTATTTTTCTGCTTTTTGCTGACAATTTGGACCGGAAGTTTCTGAACTGCAGTCTATATTTTTAATAACAATTCCAGTCTCGCGCGAGAACTCCAGTCTGACGTTCATGTGATCTCGCGTTGTTTCCTTCTCACTTCTCGCTTGTGCTTTGTTGTGAAACGTAATTTGCAGACGGGACAGAGTTGTCGGCGATTTTTCCTCTTGTACAGTCATGCAGTGTAAAACCTCCTGTCGCTGATCCATCCTGCAGTGTGAACACAGCAGTGACTGAATGTTGGCCCAGATAGTCATACAGTGTGAAAAGACCAGTGATCCTACGAGTTTGAAAACCGTGCAGTCTAAACGTGGCATAAGCCCATGTTTTCTCTGGTTCTCTTTCGGTCGCTGTTTAATGCTAGGTGTTCTCTGGTCCCAGTGTTTTCTTTTGTGTTTTTTTCAGTGTTATTTTGTTCCTGATTTGTTTCATTGTTTATTTTCATTAATATTTCCCCTGCACATCTCTGCCTGCCGTCTGTTAAATCCCGGTTTTCTGACAGAGAAAACATGGGCTTAATATACACACGGAGAAGACTAGCTAAACGAGATAATAAGGGGTGTGGTGAATGGGAAACACCTGGGAAGACTAATCAACATGAAAAACTACAAGAACTACAAAACCCCCACAGGAAACAGGACACAGACACAATGCACAGATAAACCTCAACATAAAAGTCCCACAGAGTGCCAGACACAGTGTGACAGATACTGTCATTTTACAGGTAATTTGGCAGCAGGAGGACTCGTCATACAGTCATCAACCCGTGACAGCTGGATCGCTGAACAGGCCATTGATTTCAATCCAGGTTTCACACAACCATCATTAGTGTGCTCATCAACTAATACTCAGACTAGCCCATGGTGGAGGCTGGATCTGCGTAATACTTACAATGTTAGTAGAGTGGTCGTCACTAACAGACGAGACTGCTGTCAGGAACAAATAAACGGAGCAGAGATTCGCATCGGAAACTCTTTGGATAACAATGGCAACAACAATCCCAAGTGAGACCCTCTTTCAGTGGCTTAATATCCATAGAAATCCCTGATTCCTCAAGGCTGAAAACACAAGTGCAGAAAGAATAAAGTCTAAATGAAGTTTTCTCTGTCTCTCTGTAGATGTGCTGTGATTTCTAGTATTCCAGCTGGTGTTTCGTCCACCTACACTTGTAACGGTATGGAGGGTCGATATGTGAATCTGATCATTCCTGGAGATTCAAGGATTCTCACTCTGTGTGAGGTGGAGGTCTATGCAGAAGGTCTGATCCAAATATGTTGAAATATGTTGAAATATGTCCATTTATTATTGATTATACATGCTCTCAGCAGTCAATAAAACACACATGTGGTCGACACAGGTCCCATCAGAACCTCTGATCTAAACGATAGAGAGTAACATCATGTGTGTGTGTTTCAGGTCAAACTTTTGTGAAGCTCAAACTGAAGTCCAGTTTGAGTCTTGTGATGATTTAGTGTGTACCAAAAGGGGTGCCAGTCTGGTTTATTAGACGGACAAATTTGAAATATTCATAAAATGTAACTTCTCCAAAGAAATCTAATAAAGGTCTTAATCATCATATCCTGTTTCTTTGTGAGGTTTTTATCAATTCAAATGACCCTTCACAGAGCTCAGAGGATCATCAGAGACTCTAGCCAACCGAGCCATGGGCTGCTCTCACTGCTGCCATCAGGCAGGCGGTACCGCAGCATCAGAACACTGTATATTATTATTACTATAGCTTAATGTATATTGTTATTATTTAATGTATGTTTAGTGTATATTGTTTAAAGTATATGTATATTGTAAGTATGTGTATATTGGTTAAAGCTGTGAGAACTACACTCACATTGTGTAAATTATTTATTGTTTATTGTAGTGTATACTGTGCTGTGAGTAATTGTGGGCGCATCAGATGTGTAATCTGATGTTGCTTTAAATGTTGTACATGTCATGTCATGACTACTATGTTGCTCGGAACTGCACCTAAGAATTTCACCTACTGTTGCACTTGTGTATATGGTTGTGTGACAATAAAGTGATTTGATTTGATTTGATTTGATTTTCACAGACCAGAGCAGGTGAAACAACATATAATCACATTCATGAAGTGCAATAAAAATTCATAATACTTTTGGAAATGCCCATCAAAGGTGTGAACAGTTCATATAGCTTTAATCACCAAATACATTTAGGAATTCCAGTTGAGTTCAAAATGAAGAAAACCAATAAACAAATGAAATACAATTAGCACAAAGTAACGGTCAAATTTATAATATCCCATAAAAATGACCAACAGCAAAAGAGAGTGACACTTTCCCTAGCATGACTGGTTTATCATCAGTCTAAGGTTGGGTGCACAATTTCTCTTCGTACACGACTTCAGCAGAGATTCAAACATTCCATACACGGCTTCAGCAGAGATTCAAACATTCTATACACGGCTTCAGTGGGAGATTCAAACATTCCATACACGGCTTCAGCAGGAGATTCAAACATTCCATACACAGCTTCAGCGGGAGATGAAGGGGCAGGATGACTGGTTGCAATCGAGGGAAAGATGAACACGGCCAAGTACAGGGATATCCTGAATGAACACCTTCTCCTGAGTGCTCAAGACCTCAGACTGGGACGAAGGTTCACCTTCCAACAAAACAATGACCCTAAGCACACAGCTAAAATAACGAAGGAGTGGCTTCACAACAGCTCCGTGACTGTTCTTGAATGGCCCAGCCAGAGCCCTGACTTAAACCCAATTGAGCATTTCTGGAGAGACCTGAAAATGGCTGTCCACCAACGTTTACCATCCAACCTGACAGAACTTCTACTAAATACTGAGCAAAGGGTCTGAATACTTA
The DNA here is from genome assembly GCA_023566225.1 of Romanogobio albipinnatus. Taxonomy (NCBI): domain Eukaryota; kingdom Metazoa; phylum Chordata; class Actinopteri; order Cypriniformes; family Gobionidae; genus Romanogobio; species Romanogobio albipinnatus. The sequence continues at coordinate 2,769,682 of CM042239.1, forward strand.
GGACCATGTGATATTTCAGTTTTTCTTTTTTAATAAATCTGCAAAAATGTCAACAATTCAGTGTTTTTCTGTCAATATGGGGTGCTGTGTGTACATAAATGAGAAAAAATGAACTTAATTTTTTTTTAGCAAATGGCTGCAATATAACAGTGAAAAATTTAAGGGGGTCTTGTAGTTTTTCATGTTGATTAGTCTCCCCAGGTGTTTCCCATTCACCACACCCCTTATAATCTCATTTAGCTAGTCTTCCCTGTGTGTATATTAAAGCCTAGTTCACACTGCCCGATTTTAGCCTCGATTTTGACTAGCCGACAGGTTTTGCGAAATCGCCGACAAATGCCCGAAATCATAGGCAAATCGGTGCTCATGCACATGAGTGACAATCACACAGTGTGAATGTTCATAGACGCCCGTGAGATATTTGGCATGCTAAATATCTGGACCTGTCGGCGATTCAAACTCCTGCTGTGTGAAATGTGTTCTGACTGAAAAATATATCGGCGATGACCGACAGCCAATGAGAGAGCAAGATACAGGGCAGCGGGAGGTTCGGGGAGGAGTTATAGACCATAATATTAGTATTTTAATAGCTATATGTACAGTTACATCAAACAGAAACAAAGCACAAACATTTGCTTGATCAGCCGCAACAGCAGCACATTGCAATATTATTTATTTACCTCAAACTCTCTTTGTCCTTGCTCCCTGTGTCTCCCCAACCATTTCCTCCACCATAATCTTTTTTTATTTTTCTGCTTTTTGCTGACAATTTGGACCGGAAGTTTCTGAACTGCAGTCTATATTTTTAATAACAATTCCAGTCTCGCGCGAGAACTCCAGTCTGACGTTCATGTGATCTCGCGTTGTTTCCTTCTCACTTCTCGCTTGTGCTTTGTTGTGAAACGTAATTTGCAGACGGGACAGAGTTGTCGGCGATTTTTCCTCTTGTACAGTCATGCAGTGTAAAACCTCCTGTCGCTGATCCATCCTGCAGTGTGAACACAGCAGTGACTGAATGTTGGCCCAGATAGTCATACAGTGTGAAAAGACCAGTGATCCTACGAGTTTGAAAACCGTGCAGTCTAAACGTGGCATAAGCCCATGTTTTCTCTGGTTCTCTTTCGGTCGCTGTTTAATGCTAGGTGTTCTCTGGTCCCAGTGTTTTCTTTTGTGTTTTTTTCAGTGTTATTTTGTTCCTGATTTGTTTCATTGTTTATTTTCATTAATATTTCCCCTGCACATCTCTGCCTGCCGTCTGTTAAATCCCGGTTTTCTGACAGAGAAAACATGGGCTTAATATACACACGGAGAAGACTAGCTAAACGAGATAATAAGGGGTGTGGTGAATGGGAAACACCTGGGAAGACTAATCAACATGAAAAACTACAAGAACTACAAAACCCCCACAGGAAACAGGACACAGACACAATGCACAGATAAACCTCAACATAAAAGTCCCACAGAGTGCCAGACACAGTGTGACAGATACTGTCATTTTACAGGTAATTTGGCAGCAGGAGGACTCGTCATACAGTCATCAACCCGTGACAGCTGGATCGCTGAACAGGCCATTGATTTCAATCCAGGTTTCACACAACCATCATTAGTGTGCTCATCAACTAATACTCAGACTAGCCCATGGTGGAGGCTGGATCTGCGTAATACTTACAATGTTAGTAGAGTGGTCGTCACTAACAGACGAGACTGCTGTCAGGAACAAATAAACGGAGCAGAGATTCGCATCGGAAACTCTTTGGATAACAATGGCAACAACAATCCCAAGTGAGACCCTCTTTCAGTGGCTTAATATCCATAGAAATCCCTGATTCCTCAAGGCTGAAAACACAAGTGCAGAAAGAATAAAGTCTAAATGAAGTTTTCTCTGTCTCTCTGTAGATGTGCTGTGATTTCTAGTATTCCAGCTGGTGTTTCGTCCACCTACACTTGTAACGGTATGGAGGGTCGATATGTGAATCTGATCATTCCTGGAGATTCAAGGATTCTCACTCTGTGTGAGGTGGAGGTCTATGCAGAAGGTCTGATCCAAATATGTTGAAATATGTTGAAATATGTCCATTTATTATTGATTATACATGCTCTCAGCAGTCAATAAAACACACATGTGGTCGACACAGGTCCCATCAGAACCTCTGATCTAAACGATAGAGAGTAACATCATGTGTGTGTGTTTCAGGTCAAACTTTTGTGAAGCTCAAACTGAAGTCCAGTTTGAGTCTTGTGATGATTTAGTGTGTACCAAAAGGGGTGCCAGTCTGGTTTATTAGACGGACAAATTTGAAATATTCATAAAATGTAACTTCTCCAAAGAAATCTAATAAAGGTCTTAATCATCATATCCTGTTTCTTTGTGAGGTTTTTATCAATTCAAATGACCCTTCACAGAGCTCAGAGGATCATCAGAGACTCTAGCCAACCGAGCCATGGGCTGCTCTCACTGCTGCCATCAGGCAGGCGGTACCGCAGCATCAGAACACTGTATATTATTATTACTATAGCTTAATGTATATTGTTATTATTTAATGTATGTTTAGTGTATATTGTTTAAAGTATATGTATATTGTAAGTATGTGTATATTGGTTAAAGCTGTGAGAACTACACTCACATTGTGTAAATTATTTATTGTTTATTGTAGTGTATACTGTGCTGTGAGTAATTGTGGGCGCATCAGATGTGTAATCTGATGTTGCTTTAAATGTTGTACATGTCATGTCATGACTACTATGTTGCTCGGAACTGCACCTAAGAATTTCACCTACTGTTGCACTTGTGTATATGGTTGTGTGACAATAAAGTGATTTGATTTGATTTGATTTGATTTTCACAGACCAGAGCAGGTGAAACAACATATAATCACATTCATGAAGTGCAATAAAAATTCATAATACTTTTGGAAATGCCCATCAAAGGTGTGAACAGTTCATATAGCTTTAATCACCAAATACATTTAGGAATTCCAGTTGAGTTCAAAATGAAGAAAACCAATAAACAAATGAAATACAATTAGCACAAAGTAACGGTCAAATTTATAATATCCCATAAAAATGACCAACAGCAAAAGAGAGTGACACTTTCCCTAGCATGACTGGTTTATCATCAGTCTAAGGTTGGGTGCACAATTTCTCTTCGTACACGACTTCAGCAGAGATTCAAACATTCCATACACGGCTTCAGCAGAGATTCAAACATTCTATACACGGCTTCAGTGGGAGATTCAAACATTCCATACACGGCTTCAGCAGGAGATTCAAACATTCCATACACAGCTTCAGCGGGAGATTCAAACATTCCATACACAGCTTCAGCGGGAGATTCAAACATTCCATACACAGCTTCAGTGGGAGATTCAAACATTCCATACACGGCTTCAGCGGGAGATTCAAACATTCCATACACGGCTTCAGCGGGAGATTCAAACATTCCATACACAGCTTCAGTGGGAGATTCAAACATTCCACACACGGCTTCAGTGGGAGATTCAAACATTCCATACACGGCTTCAGCAGAGATTCAAACATTCTATACACAGCTTCAGCGGGAGATTCAAACATTCCATACACAGCTTCAGCAGGAGACTCAAACATTCCATACACGGCTTCAGCAGAGATTCAAACATTCTATACACAGCTTCAGCGGGAGATTCAAACATTCCATACACAGCTTCAGCAGGAGACTCAAACATTCCATACACGGCTTCAGCAGAGATTCAAACATTCTATACACAGCTTCAGCAGGAGACTCAAACATTCCATACACGGCTTCAGCAGAGATTCAAACATTCTATACACAGCTTCAGCAGGAGATTCAAACATTCCATACACGGCTTCAGCAGAGATTCAAACATTCTATACACAGCTTCAGCGGGAGATTCAAACATTCCATACATGGCTTCAGCAGAGATTCAAACATTCTATACACGGCTTCAGTGGGAGATTCAAACATTCAATACACAGCTTCAGCAGGAGATTCAAACATTCCATACACAGCTTCAGCGGGAGATTCAAACATTCCATACACAGCTTCAGTGGGAGATTCAAACATTCCATACACAGCTTCAGCAGGAGATTCAAACATTCCATACACAGCTTCAGCGGGAGATTCAAACATTCCATACACGGCTTCAGCAGAGATTCAAACATTCCATACACAGCTTCAGCAGGAGATTCAAACATTCCATACACAGCTTCAGTGGGAGATTCAAACATTCCATACACGGCTTCAGCGGGAGATACAAACATTCCATACACAGCTTCAGCGGGAGATTCAAACATTCCATACACAGCTTCAGCGGGAGATTCAAACATTCCACACACAGCTTCAGCGGGAGATTCAAACATTCCACACACAGCTTCAGCGGGAGATTCAAACATTCCATACACGGCTTCAGCGGGAGATTCAAACATTCCATACACGGCTTCAGCGGGAGATTCAAACATTCCACACACGGCTTCAGCGGGAGATTCAAACATTCCATACACGGCTTCAGCGGGAGATTCAAACATTCCATACACGGCTTCAGCGGGAGATTCAAACATTCCACACACGGCTTCAGCGGGAGATTCAAACATTCCATACACAGCTTCAGTGGGAGATTCAAACATTCCATACACGGCTTCAGTGGGAGATTCAAACATTCCATACACAGCTTCAGTGGGAGATTCAAACATTCCATACACGGCTTCAGCAGAGATTCAAACATTCTATACACAGCTTCAGCGGGAGATTCAAACATTCCATACACGGCTTCAGCGGGAGATTCAAACATTCCACACACGGCTTCAGCGGGAGATTCAAACATTCCATACACAGCTTCAGTGGGAGATTCAAACATTCCATACACGGCTTCAGTGGGAGATTCAAACATTCCATACACAGCTTCAGTGGGAGATTCAAACATTCCATACACGGCTTCAGCAGAGATTCAAACATTCTATACACAGCTTCAGCGGGAGATTCAAGCATTCCATACACGGCTTCAGCGGGAGATTCAAACATTCCATACACGGCTTCAGCAGAGATTGAAACATTCTATACACAGCTTCAGTGGGAGATTCAAACATTCCATACACAGCTTCAGTGGGAGATTCAAACATTCCATACACGGCTTCAGCGGGAGATTCAAACATTCCATACACGGCTTCAGCGGGAGATTCAAACATTCCATACACAGCTTCAGCGGGAGATTCAAACATTCCATACACAGCTTCAGCGGGAGATTCAAACATTCCATACACGGCTTCAGCGGGAGATTCAAACATTCCATACACAGCTTCAGCGGGAGATTCAAACATTCCATACACAGCTTCAGCGGGAGATTCAAACATTCCATACACGGCTTCAGCGGAGATTCAAACATTCCATACACAGCTCAGCGGGAGATTCAAACATTCCATACACAGCTTCAGCGGGAGATTCAAACATTCCATACACAGCTTCAGCGGGAGATTCAAACATTCCATACACAGCTCAGCGGGAGATTCAAACATTCCATACACAGCTTCAGCGGGAGATTCAAACATTCCATACACAGCTTCAGCTAGAGATTCAAACATTACATACACAGCTTCAGCGGGAGATTCAAACATTCCATACACGCTCAGTGGGAGATTCAAACATTCCATACACAGCTCAGAGGGAGATTCAAACATTCCATACACAGCTTCAGCAGAGATTCAAACATTACATAAACAGCTCAGAGGGAGATTCAAACATTCCATACACAGCTTCAGCGGGAGATTCAAACATTACATACACAGCTTCAGCGGGAGATTCAAACATTCCATACACGCTCAGTGGGAGATTCAAACATTCCATACACAGCTCAGAGGGAGATTCAAACATTCCATACACAGCTCAGTGGGAGATTCAAACATTCCATACACAGCTCAGAGGGAGATTCAAACATTCCATACACAGCTTCAGCGGGAGATTCAAACATTACATAAACAGCTTCAGCTAGAGATTCAAACATTCCATACACAGCTCAGAGGGAGATTCAAACATTACATACACAGCTTCAGCGGGAGATTCAAACATTCCATACACGGCTTCAGCGGGAGATTCAAACATTCCATACACGGCTTCAGCGGGAGATTCAAACATTCCATACACGGCTTCAGAGGCAGATTCAAACATTCCATACACGGCTTCAGCAGGAGATTCAAACATTCCATACACGGCATCAGCAGGAGATTCAAACATTCCATACACGGCATCAGCGGGAGATTCAAACATTCCATACACAGCTCAGAGGGAGATTCAAACATTCCATACACAGCTTCAGCGGGAGATTCAAACATTCCATACACGGCTTCAGCGGGAGATTCAAACATTCCATACACAGCTTCAGCGGGATATTTATCATTCCATACACAGCTTCAGCGGGAGATTCAAACATTACATACACGGCTTCAGCGGGAGATTCAAACATTCCATACACGCTCAGAGGGAGATTCAAACATTACATACACAGCTTCAGCGGAGATTCAAACATTCCATACACAGCTTCAGCGGGAGATTCAAACATTCCATACACGGCTTCAGCAGAGATTCAAACATTCCATACACAGCTTCAGCGGAGATTCAAACATTCCATACACAGCTTCAGCGGAGATTCAAACATTCCATACACAGCTTCAGCAGGAGATTCAAACATTCCATACACAGCTTCAGTGGGAGATTCAAACATTCCATACACGGCTTCAGCAGAGATTCAAACATTCCATACACAGCTTCAGCGGAGATTCAAACATTCCATACACAGCTTCAGCGGAGATTCAAACATTCCATACACAGCTTCAGCAGGAGATTCAAACATTCCATACACAGCTTCAGTGGGAGATTCAAACATTCCATACACGGCTTCAGCGGAGATTCAAACATTCCATACACAGCTTCAGCGGGAGATTCAAACATTCCACACACAGCTTCAGCGGGAGATTCAAACATTCCATACACAGCTCAGAGGGAGATTCAAACATTCCATACACGGCTTCAGCGGAGATTCAAACATTCCATACACAGCTTCAGCGGGAGATTCAAACATTCCATACACGGCTCAGAGGGAGATTCAAACATTCCATACACAGCTTCAGCGGGAGATTCAAACATTCCATACACAGCTTCAGCGGAGATTCAAACATTCCATACACAGCTTCAGCGGAGATTCAAACATTCCATACACAGCTTCAGCGGAGATTCAAACATTCCATACACAGCTTCAGCGGAGATTCAAACATTCCATACACAGCTTCAGCGGAGATTCAAACATTCCATACACAGCTTCAGCAAGAGATTCAAACATTCCATACACGGCTTCAGCGGAGATTCAAACATTCCATACACAGCTTCAGCGGGAGATTCAAACATTCCATACACAGCTTCAGCGAGAGATTCAAACATTCCATACACAGCTTCAGCGGGAGATTCAAACATTCCATACACAGCTTCAGCGGAGATTCAAACATTCCATACACAGCTTCAGCGGAGATTCAAACATTCCATACACAGCTTCAGCAAGAGATTCAAACATTCCATACACGGCTTCAGCGGAGATTCAAACATTCCATACACAGCTTCAGCGGGAGATTCAAACATTCCATACACAGCTTCAGCGAGAGATTCAAACATTCCATACACAGCTTCAGCGGGAGATTCAAACATTCCATACACAGCTTCAGCGGGAGTTTCAAACATTCCATACACAGCTTCAGCGGGAGATTCAAACATTCCATACACAGCTTCAGCGGGAGATTCAAAGCTGTGTACGGCTTCAGCGGGAGATTCAAACATTCCATACACAGCTTCAGCGAGAGATTCAAACATTCCATACACAGCTTCAGCGGGAGATTCAAACATTCCATACACAGCTTCAGCGGGAGTTTCAAACATTCCATACACAGCTTCAGCGGGAGATTCAAACATTCCATACACAGCTTCAGCGGGAGATTCAAAGCTGTGTACGGCTTCAGCGGGAGATTCAAACATTCCATACACGGCTTCAGTGGGAGATTCAAACATTCCATACACAGCTTCAGCGGGAGATTCAAACATTCCATACACGGCTCAGAGGGAGATTCAAACATTCCATACACGGCTTCAGGGGGAGATTCAAACATTCAATACACAGCTTCAGCAGGAGATTCAAACATTCCATACACAGTGTAGTGTATCTTTGTGTGGTGGAGGAAGGAAGAAGACGGGGTCGGCGTGACTGGGACTGTGTCTTTTATTACTCAGAACTGCTATAACACAAAACATGCACGTGGGCGTGGACTCAACACACTCAACAATCGTTGACTCAAAACTTTTCTCTCAGATACTGCTTTCTCTAGGTAGTCCCGAAAGCTCGAAAGCTGAGGAAAATGGTCCCACCTGTCATCGGGGAGCGGGTCCACGGACGCGGGCTCTCGGACGCTGCGCGCCGGTCAGCAGAAATTTTTGGGGGGCCGGCCGACGCGCTCCCACGACCCTCCCGGGCCGGCGGGAGCACCCCTGCCTGGTTCGCCGGCCCTGACCCCGCCGGGGGCCGGACGGGGGCGGCCCCCAGTTAGAGGCCCCCGGTTGCAATACCGCCTTCATCCACAGTGTGGCTGAATCACCGTCCCAGTCCTGGATTAATCTCGAAAGGCTCCCGGCCATTCAAATAATTTACAAACGGTCACTTTGCGATTCCCTCTTTCCCCCGGGCCGATGACCCCCGCTGACCGCTCCCAGGCCACGCCCCCGTCCCACGAACCCGTTATTTGTCCGATTACCCGCTATATCCGGAAAATGATCAGGTGACCCCCCCTGACCGCACCCAGGCCACGCCCCCGTCCCACGAACCCGTTATTTGTCCGATTACCCGCTATTTCCGGAAAATGATCAGGTGACCCCCCCTGACCGCTCGCGGGCCACGCCCCCGTCCCACGGACCCGTTATTTGTCCGATTACCCACTAATTTTACCGACCGCCCCCGTTCGGAGACGGGCGGTCGTGGCTCCTCGAGACTCGGGATTCCGCCTCTCCGGTGGCCCCCGACTCGGGGCCCCGAAGCGTGAAGCTCTACGAAGTTGTATTGTTTGTACCCTGCGCTCAGGAGCTGGGCCCTTACCGTACGCCGTCAGGAGGGCCCCCACGAGCCACCGTGCAAAATTTCAAGCCGTTCGGGGCCTCCCGCTACGAACGGGAGCTGGAAACGCAAAGACGTCCCACTTCCCAATTATGTAGTGGCCGCCAAATAAGTGGTCCACGGACACAGTGTTTATGGATGATATTTAACACTTAATATCAATTTTCATGGATAAAAACACCCCTACTGTACTTGGCACACTCAACCGAACACGTTCATGTAACTTTCGAGCCGTTTTAACGCTTAATTTGCATAGAAATGGCAGTGTCCGTGGACCAGTTATTTGGCGGCCACTACATAATATGGAAGCGGGACGTCTTTGTGTTTTGGGCTCCCGTTGAGCTCTGGAAGGCTCTAGGGCCACCAAACCAGTGCTCATGACTACGTCTCAGCGTCCCCCTATCAGATCGGTGTACTTTACCATATGTGATTCCCAGAAATCATGTAACAGTTTCCGAGAATTCAGATTATTATTATTTTTTTTTACAATTAATTTGTTAACATTCTTTTATTCAAATGAAATGTGTAAAAGACATTTGTTTTGCAGCCAAGAAAAGACATGAGAGTATGAACCTTTCAAACATTTATTAGGAACACATGGAACAACAAAATAATGAACGGTGAACAGATTGAAAACGAAAAGAACTGTGTGGCTTTCCCCTGCCGCTTTTCCAAGATCCAGAGGGATTGGCCGACAGCACCACGAAAGGGGGATCAGGAACGTCCTCTTCCCCGGCCTGGGCCCCTTCTGAAAAGAACGAGAAAGAGTCAGCAAACACGCACACAAATGGTTAAACAAGCCCCCCCTCAAAAGAAGGGCATAGAAGCGGTCGGCCGTGGAGATGTCGTGGATTGGGATACCTTGTGCCGGTCGACCGGGAGAGCTGGCTCCTCCTCAGCAGGTGGTAGCAGTGAGTCAGTCTGTATAAAGTCTCTCTAAGACTGTCCAGAAGCTTGCATAGTTCTTCCACCTCTTCCCGTAACATCTGGCAGTTGGGGTTATCACAGAGGGGACAATCCTCCTGCCTCGGATCCAGTCCAGGCTCCTTCCCCGGCTCCTGCCTTGCCTCCTGCCTTGCCTCCTGCCCCGCCACCTGCTCCGTCACCTGCCTAGCCTCCTGCCCCGGCTCCTGCCCTGCCTCCTGCCCCTCCTCGACCATGGATTGACTGTCTCTATTCATCTTTGAAATGATGAAAACCAAAGTGTAGAACGTGAAAAATGTAAGTGAGTGAAAAAGATTGTCGGGACAGGGGTCTTTTATAGCCTACGGGTTCAAACTTCATGTCCAACGAGTGCGAAATCGGATCGAGGAAAAGGCCGACCAATCGGCGGGCGGCACATCGGATAAGGATGGATGGGGGAATTTGAACGAAATGTGGTTACAAGTGGATGGGGGAATTTGAACGAAACGCGGTTACACGTGGGTGGGGAAATTTGAACGAAACGCGGTTACACATGGGTGGGGGAATTTGAACGAAACGCGGTTACACGTGGGTGGGGAAATTTGAACGAAACGCGGTTACACGTGGGTGGGGAAATTTGAACGAAACGCGGTTACACATGGGTGGGGAAATTTGAACGAAACGCGGTTACACATGGGTGGGGGAATTTGAACGAAACGCGGTTACACGTGGGTGGGGAAATTTGAACGAAACGCGGTTACACATGGGTGGGGAAATTTGAACGAAACACGGTTACACATGGGTGGGGAAATTTGAACGAAACGCGGTTACACATGGGTGGGGGAATTTGAACGAAACGCGGTTACACATGGGTGGGGGAATTTGAACGAAACGCGGTTACACGTGGGTGGGGAAATTTGAACGAGACGCGGTTACACATGGGTGGGGGAATTTGAACGAAACGCGGTTACACGTTGGTGGGGGAATTTGAACGAAACACGGTTACACGTGGATGGGGGAATTTGAACGAAACACGGTTACACATGGATGGGGGAATTGGAACGAAACGTGGTTTCAAGTGGATGGGGAAATTGGACGAAAACGCGGTTCCAAGTGGATGACAGTGTTTATGGATGATATTTCACATTTAATATCAATTTTCTATAGATGAAAACACCTCTACTGTACTGAGCACACCCAACCGAACACATTCATCCAACTTTCAAGTGACTAAGGGCCTCCCGCTACGAACGGGAGCTGGAAACGCAAAGATGTCCCACTTCCCAACTATGTAGTGGCCGACAAATAACTGGTGCACGGACACAGTGTTTATGGATGATATTTAACATTTAATATCAATTTTCATGGATAAAAACACCTCTGCTGTACTGGGCACACTCAACCGAACACATTCATCTAACTTTCAAGTGACTTGCCGCCTTCTGCTCCGAACGGGAGCTGGAAACGCAAAGACGTCCCACTTCCCAATTATGTAGTGGCCGCCAAATAAGTGGTCCACGGACACAGTGTTTATAGATGCCATATCACATTTAATATCAATTTTCATGGATAAAAACACCTCTGCTGTACTGGGCACACTCAACCGAACACATTCATCTAACTTTCAAGTGACTTGCCGCCTTCTGCACCGAACGGGAGCTGGAAACGCAAAGGCTTCCCACTTCCCAATTATGTAGTGTCCGCCAAATAAGTGGTCCACAGACACAGTGTTTATAGATGCCATATCACAATTAATATAAATTTTCATGGATAAAAACACCTCCTGCCTTGCCTCCTGCCCCGGCTCCTGCCCCGGCTCCTGCCTTGCCTCCTGCCCCGCCACCTGCTCCGCCACCTGCCTCGCCTCCTGCCCTGGCTCCTGCCTTGCCTCCTGCCCAGGCTCCTGCCTTGCCTCCTGCCTCGCCTCCTGCCCTGGCTCCTGCCACAAAGACGTCCCACTTCCCAATTATGTAGTTGGTCGCCAAATAAGTGGTCCACGGACACAGTGTTTATAGATGCCATAACACATTTGATATCAATTTTCATGGATAAAAACACCTCTGCTGTACTGGGCACACTCAACCGAACACATTCATCTAACTTTCAAGTGACTTGCCGCCTTCTGCTCTGAACGGGTGCTGGAAACGCAAAGGCGTCCCACTTCCCAATTATGTAGTGGCCGCCAAATAAGTGGTCCACGGACACAGTGTTTATGGATGATATTTAACATTTAATAACAATTTTTACACATTAAAACACCTCTACTGTACTGTGCACACTCAACCTAACACGTTCATGTAACTTTCAAGTCATATGAGTGCTTAATTTGCATAGAAATGGCAGTGTCCGTGGACCAGTTATTTGGCGGCCACTACATAATTGGGAAGCGGGACGTCTTTGTGTTTTGGGCTCCCGTTGAGCTCTGGAAGGCTCTACGGCCACCAAACCAGTGCTCGTGTCTACGTCTCAGCGCCCCCCTATCAGATCGGTGTACTTTACCATATGTGATTCCCAGAAACCATGCAACAGTTTCCGAGAATTCAGATTATTATTATTTTTTTTTTACAATTAATTTGTTAACATTCTTTTCTTTAAATTAAATGTGTATGAGACATTTCTTTTGCAGCCGAAAAAAGACATGACAGTAGTGAACTTTTCAACATTTTATTTGGAACACACTGAACGGAAACAGGGGGAACAAATTAAAAGAACTGGGGTGGTTTTCTCATCCGCTTGGCCAAGATCCGGAGGGTCTTTGTCTTTATCGGTGACAGCATGACAAAAGGCGAACCCTTTCTGGGAGTCAGGACCCTCTGTTTCTTTGGTGTGCTGGGTACCTTCTGAAAAGAATGAGAAATAGAAAAAAAGAGTCAGCAAACAAGGCAACAAACGGTTAAACAACCAATGAGAATGACAGACTTACGGAAGCGGCAGTTTCCACATCCTCCTCCGCTCCTGGGCTGGCGGAGGGCGACGGGCTGGCGGAGGGCGGCGGGCTGGCGGAGGGCGGCGGGCTGGCGGAGGGCGGCGGGCTGGCGGGGGTTGGCCTGGCTGGCCTGGTGGGCCTGGTGGGCTTGGTTGGCTTGGTGGGCCTGGTGGGCCTCTTTCCTTTTCTAGGCTCGAGGGCCTGCGGGGACCCCGGGGGAGTGTCCTCTCCCTCCACGGCCGCATTAAACAGGCCTCGGTGCTCGCCCGCCTGTTTGGCATTTAAATTCAGCGCATAGAAACGGTCGGCCGTGGAGGTATCGTGGCACATAAATTGGGACAGCTTGAGCCGGTCCCCGGGGTTATGAGTGTTCTTGCCCTGTGCGGATAGAGTGGAAAGCATAGTTAGAAACAAACAAACACACACACACACACACATCAGAAACTCACATAGAGAAAAAGGCCGTGCAGTAGTGCGCTTACGTGGGTGGCGATGGACGTCCTAATGTCCGTAAAATTCGGGGTTCCTGTGAGGCCCATCCCAGCCCATGCTTCCTGAAAGTACTGGTTCAAATTTTTGCATGAGCTGGGCTTTGATGTAAAGAAAAAAAAAGTGGGGTCGGACCCCCCCACCATATAGGGCCTCAGCTCCAGGAACCCCGTCATCCACCCGTATTCCTCCTCTGTTAAAGCCAGTTGGGCCGCCCCGAACGCTTGATTTGTCTTATGTGCAAGGATCTGCGGAAACAGAGACAAAGCATAAGAGAGAGAGAGAGAGAGAGGAACGTAGCAGAGAGAAAGAGAGAGAGAGAGAGAGAGAGAAAACCACTCACGTTTATCACATACCAGCCATCCCTGTATGTGTCCCTGGCCACCTCGACCTCCCGGATCGTCATGTTTTGGAACACCCCACCGCGATGCCGTGTCCGTACAACGACCACTGGTCGGTCCTTTCCGGCGACTGGCGGAGGCGGGCTGCGTGAAAAGAGGGAGAAGTGTCAAGCGGGTGTGTGTGTGTGTGTGTGTGTGTTTGTGTATTGGAGGTCAGAGTCAAAAACTTACCCAGGATCTCAGGGATGGCAACCTTTGCCTTGGCCAGGCACTGGCGGATAGTGGACTTGCAGATAAGGCGGCCCTCCTTGGCCTGCTTTACTTTGACCTCGTGCATGACCACTCTTCGCCGGACGGAGCGGATCATATTTTTGATCTCCCGGTTCAGCCCCACCATTACTTTCTTGGAGAGCCTGCTGGTGGGCGGCGGGGTCTCGGTCACGTAGGCCAGGAACTGGGCCACATTTTTTAAATAGTGGTGAATCGTCGGCTCCGCGATCTTGGCCTGGTTGAGGTTGTTCAGCCAAGACCGCATCCTCGCCGTCTGATTAAGGAAGCCCAGGCTAGCCAGGTCCGTCTGCCCCGCCGCCATGTAGACCACAAAATTCCGTATACGAAATACTTTGGAGGCTACATTATTCACCAGCCTCGGGCCCGGATCCGCTCCCTGCTGGTGGCCTCGGAACTCCTCAAGTAGGATATCTGCGGAAAAACAAACAAGAACGACAGGGTCAGTCAGAACAACGGCCACAGAGAAGGTGATAAAGTGACAGAGAGCGCAAGAGGTACTCACTCAAAGCTGGCACGTAATCCGGGAAAGGGTAGGAGGAGGAGGAGGAGGAGGAGGAGGGGGAGGAGAAGGAGGTCGACGCGGTCGCCACAGCAACAGCAGTAGCAGCAGCAGCAGTAGCAGTAGTGACAAAGATTGTCGGGGCAGGGGCCTTTTATAGCCTACGGGTTCCAACTTCATGTCCAACGAGTGCGAAATCGGATCGAGGAAAAGGCCGACCAATCGGCGGGCGGCACATCGGATAAAGATGGATGGGGGAATTTGAACGAAACGCGGTTACACGTGGGTGGGGGAATTTGAACGAAACGCGGTTACACGTGGGTGGGGAAATTTGAACGAAATGCTGTTACACGTGGGTGGGGAAATTTGAACGAAACGCTGTTACACGTGGGTGGGGGAATTTGAACGAAACGCGGTTATACGTGGGTGGGGAAATTTGAACGAGACGCGGTTACACGTGGGTGGGGGAATTCGAACGAAACGCGGTTCCACGTGGATGGGGAAATTTGAACGAAACGCAAAGACGTCCCACTTCCCAATTATGTAGTTGGCCGCCAAATAAGTGGTCCACGGACACAGTGTTTATAGATGCCATAACACATTTGATATCAATTTTCATGGATAAAAACACCTCTGCTGTACTGGGCACACTCAACCGAACACATTCATCTGACTTTCAAGTGACTTGCCGCCTTCTGCTCCGAACGGGAGCTGGAAATGCAAAGGCTTCCCACTTCCCAATTATGTAGTGGCCGCCAAATAAGTGGTCCACAGACACAGTGTTTATAGATGCCATATCACAATTAATATAAATTTTCATAGATAAAAACACCTCCTGCCCCGGCTCCTGCCTTGCCTCCTGCCCCGGCTCCTGCCTTGCCTCCTGCCCCGCCACCTGCTCCGCCACCTGCTCCGCCACCTGCCTCGCCTCCTGCCCTTGCTCCTGCCTTGCCTCCTGCCCAGGCTCCTGCCTTGCCTCCTGCCCCACACTGCTCCGCCACCTGCTCCGCCACCTGCCTCGCCTCCTGCCCTGGCTCCTGCCACAAAGACGTCCCACTTCCCAATTATGTAGTTGGCCGCCAAATAAGTGGTCCACGGACACAGTGTTTATAGATGCCATAACACATTTGATATCAATTTTCATGGATAAAAACACCTCTGCTGTACTGGGCACACTCAACCGAACACATTCATCTAACTTTCAAGTGACTTGCCGCCTTCTGCTCCGAACGGGAGCTGGAAATGCAAAGGCTTCCCACTTCCCAATTATGTAGTGGCCGCCAAATAAGTGGTCCACGGACACAGTGTTTATAGATGCCATATCACAATTAATATAAATTTTCATAGATAAAAACACCTCCTGCCTTGCCTCCTGCCCCGGCTCCTGCCTTGCCTCCTGCCCCGCCACCTGCTCCGCCACCTGCCTCGCCTCCTGCCCTGGCTCCTGCCTTGCCTCCTGCCCCGGCTCCTGCCTTGCCTCCTGACCCGGCTCCTGCCTTGCCTCCTGCCCCGGCTCCTGCCTTGCCTCCTGCCCCGCCACCTGCTCCGCCACCTGCTCCGCCACCTGCCTCGCCTCCTGCCCTGGCTCCTGCCTTGCCTCCTGCCCAGGCTCCTGCCTTGCCTCCTGCCCCACACTGCTCCGCCACCTGCTCCGCCACCTGCCTCGCCTCCTGCCCTGGCTCCTGCCACAAAGACGTCCCACTTCCCAATTATGTAGTTGGCCGCCAAATAAGTGGTCCACGGACACAGTGTTTATAGATGCCATAACACATTTGATATCAATTTTCATGGATAAAAACACCTCTGCTGTACTGGGCACACTCAACCGAACACATTCATCTAACTTTCAAGTGACTTGCCGCCTTCTGCTCCGAACGGGAGCTGGGAATGCAAAGGCTTCCCACTTCCCAATTATGTAGTGTCCGCCAAATAAGTGGTCCACGGACACAGTGTTTATAGATGCCATATCACAATTAATATAAATTTTCATAGATAAAAACACCTCCTGCCTTGCCTCCTGCCCCGGCTCCTGCCTTGCCTCCTGCCACCTGCTCCGCCACCTGCCTCGCCTCCTGCCCTGGCTCCTGCCTTGCCTCCTGCCCAGGCTCCTGCCTTGCCTCCTGCCCCGCCACCTGCTCCGCCACCTGCTCCGCCACCTGCCTCACCTCCTGACCTGGCTCCTGCCTTGCCTCCTGCCCCGGCTCCTGCCTTGCCTCCTGACCCGGCTCCTGCCTTGCCTCCTGCCCCGGCTCCTGCCTTGCCTCCTGCCCCGCCACCTGCTCCGCCACCTGCCTCGCCTCCTGCCCTGGCTCCTGCCTTGCCTCCTGCCCCGCCACCTGCCTCGCCTCCTGCCCTGGCTCCTGCCACAAAGACCTCCCACTTCCCAATTATGTAGTGGCCACCAAATAACTGGTCCACGGACACAGTGTTTATGAATGCCATATCACATTGAATATCAATTTTCATGGATAAAAACACCTCTGCTGTACTGGGCACACTCAACCGAACACGTTCATGTAACTTTCAAGTCATTTGAGTGCTTAATTTGCATAGAAATGGCAGTGTCCGTGTGGCCAGTTATTTGGCGGCCACCACATAATATGGAAGTGGGACGTCTTTGTGTTTTCCGCTCCCGTTTGTACCAAAAGGCCCCGGATCGCTAGTGCCGTCGAATGCTAGTACATGGGGCGCTCGGGTACCACGTGTCAAAGAGCCGAATTCCTCGGGTTTTGGGAAGTGCCTTTAAAAAAATCAGCAAAAATATTCACAGAAAACTCCAAAAACATGTGCTCGTTCCCTTTTTTGACCTCTTGACCCCTGAAAGAGGCCGAAGGCCCACCAAACTTTTCCGTCCGACTCGGGGGGCCGCGGCGAGAAGAAAAACGGCGCCCCCTAGCCGATCGGCCCTTTCCAAGTGCCGTCCACGAGTCCGCTACGGCAAACCCATTCAAATAATAGCCGAGGTGGATCCTGCTACAAAGGTCCCGCGGGCCCCAAATTTCGCACAGTGGCTCCTGGGGGCCCCCAGAGCGACATACTGACGCCGCCTGGCTGTGGGGCCAAGAGGAAAAATTTTGAGCCTTTGACTCCAATTTCTCACACGATCCTCTGTCGCTCTTGCACCCACAGAGGATTCGGAGTGGTTTTTTGATTTTTTAGACCAACTTTTTCCCAGAAGGTCCTGGCGTTTCACGTTTCGGGGCCATGAGTCGGGGGCCCCAAGGGAGTCTTGACGTCAAATCTCGAGATGCCGCGACCTTCCGTCTCCGAACGGGGGCCGTTCCACTTCACAATTACGCGAGTACCGGTTTCGAGGGATAGGGTTAGGGTTAAGGTTGAAGGTCCGGAAGGTCCTGGCGTTTCACGCTTCGGGGCCGTGCGTCAGGGGCCCCCAGAGAGTCTCGACGTCAAATCTCGAGACGCCACGGCCTTCCGTCCCCGAACGGGGGCCGTCCGACTTCAGATTTACGCCCATACCGCCCCGGCGGGATCGCTGTCCCTTTTATGACCTTTCGACCCCTGAAAGAGGCCGCAGGGCCACCAAACTTCTCCGCCCGTCTCGTGGGGTACTGGCGAGAAGATAAACGCCGCCCGTTAGCCGATCGACCCTTGGGAACCTACTTTTTTTCTGCACTTCCCATTCCCCTATTAAATAACATGCGAGTTGGATTTCCCCGCCAAGGTCCCCGTGACCCCGAATTTTGCACGGTGGCTCACGGGGGCCGCCCGAGCGACGTGCCGAAACCGCCGGGCCCTAGTGCAAAGGTGAGACGTTTTCAACCTCCAGAATCTACCAGCTCTACCTCAAGGCTCTTTCACTGATACAAAGACAGAGAGGCCTGTGAATGATCAAGGGCGGGGGATGGGCGGTTTTTCGGGAAGGTCCTAGAGTCTCACGCTTCGGGGCCGTGCGAGGGGGGCCCCTAGAGAGTCTTGACGTCAAATCTCGAGATGCCACGCCCTTCCGTGCCCGTACGGGGGCCATCCGACTTCAGATTTACGCCCATACCGCCCCGGCGGGATCGCTGTCCCTTTTTTGACCCTTCGAGCCCTGAAAGGGGCCGAAGGCCCAACAAACTTTTCCGTCTGACCCGGGGGGTCGGGGCGAGAAGAAAAACGGCACCCCCTAGCCGATCGGCCCTTTCCAAGAGGCGTCCCCGAACCCGCTACGGCAAACCCATTCAAATAATAGCCAAAGTGGAACCTGCTACGAAGGTCCCGCGGGCTCCAAATTTTGCACGGTGGCTCACGGGGGCCCTCCGAGCGACACACCTAAAGGGCGCGGCCCTAGGGTCTAGGGAAAAAATTTGCGGCGTCACAGAGCCAGACGCTTCGGGGGGCCTGGTCGGTGGCCCCCTGGGCCTCGGGATCTCAAATCTCGAGGTGCCCCGGCATTCCGCTTCCGAACGGGGGCGAATTGAAAATTTAGTGGGTAATTGGACAAATAATGGTTCCGTGGGATGGGGGGCGTGGCCACCCCGCCCACCTGAGGGTTAGACCAATGGAAATACGGGAAAATGCCAAAATAGTAGGTAATCGGGCAAATAGTGTGTTGGTGGGACGCTGGCCACACCCACACTGACCCCTCCACAAGACCGATAGGCGAACGGACTAATAGCGGGCTGACGGGCAGTGGTCAATGAGAGGACCATTCCCTAATGTTGAATCGGGCAAATAGCAGGTTTTTGGGACCGACTCTGCCCCCTACCCCCTTTGACCAGTGTAACGATGGGAAACGGGCATTTAAGTGTTTTGTGGACTGGGGGGGGGGGCACCCGTTAGCCCTTGGTCGCCCCCTATATGCGTCCAAACGGCCGTTATCCCGGGGGAATCGAGCTGCGGTCAGCGGAAGGGGGGGTTAGTACAAAAGGTCCGATGGCGAAGTAAATAACTAGCATAAGAGATCCGAATCCACCCTACGGTCCCTCCGGGTGTTATTGCGCCAATTGGACAATTAAACGCATTGGTTTTTTCCCACGAACCCGCTATATGTACTTCCTCTCGACAGGCTCCTCAGACACGTGTGCACAGTCCCAGTCCAGGTCTCTCTCTCCCATCTCTCTCTCTGCTGCAGCTTATAAGCAGTCTCTCCAGCCAATTACTGCAATCAGAGACAGGTGTTACTCATTTGCACTTAACCCACTTACCAACCGCTCGGCCCTGCTCTCGCTCTCCCGTTACAGACCTAGCAAAACCACGCCCCCTCCGCCACACACAGCTTCAGTGGGAGATTCAAACATTCCATACACGCTCAGAGGGAGATTCAAACATTCCATACACGGCTCAGAGGGAGATTCAAACATTCCATACACAGCTCAGAGGGAGATTCAAACATTACATAAACAGCTTCAGCTAGAGATTCAAACATTCCATACACGGCTTCAGCGGGAGATTCAAACATTCCATACACGCTCAGTGGGAGATTCAAACATTCCATACACAGCTCAGAGGGAGATTCAAACATTCCATACACAGCTCAGAGGGAGATTCAAACATTACATAAACAGCTTCAGCTAGAGATTCAAACATTCCATACACAGCTCAGAGGGAGATTCAAACATTACATACACAGCTTCAGCGGGAGATTCAAACATTCCATACACGGCTTCAGCGGGAGATTCAAACATTCCATACACGGCTTCAGCGGGAGATTCAAACATTCCATACACGGCTTCAGAGGGAGATTCAAACATTCCATACACAGCTCAGAGGGAGATTCAAACATTCCATACACAGCTTCAGCGGGAGATTCAAACATTCCATACACGGCTTCAGCGGGAGATTCAAACATTCCATACACAGCTTCAGCGAAAGATTTATCATTCCATACACGGCTTCAGCGGGAGATTCAAACATTACATACACGGCTTCAGCGGGAGATTCAAACATTCCATACACGCTCAGAGGGAGATTCAAACATTCCATACACAGCTCAGAGGGAGATTCAAACATTCCATACACGGCTTCAGCGGAGATTCAAACATTCCATACACAGCTTCAGCGGGAGATTCAAACATTCCATACACGGCTCAGAGGGAGATTCAAACATTCCATACACAGCTCAGAGGGAGATTCAAACATTCCATACACAGCTTCAGCGGGAGATTCAAACATTCCATACACGGCTTCAGCGGGAGATTCAAACATTCCATACACAGCTTCAGCGAAAGATTTATCATTCCATACACGGCTTCAGCGGGAGATTCAAACATTACATACACGGCTTCAGCGGGAGATTCAAACATTCCATACACGCTCAGAGGGAGATTCAAACATTCCATACACGGCTCAGAGGGAGATTCAAACATTCCATACACAGCTCAGAGGGAGATTCAAACATTACATAAACAGCTTCAGCTAGAGATTCAAACATTCCATACACGGCTTCAGCGGGAGATTCAAACATTCCATACACGCTCAGTGGGAGATTCAAACATTCCATACACAGCTCAGAGGGAGATTCAAACATTCCATACACAGCTCAGAGGGAGATTCAAACATTACATAAACAGCTTCAGCTAGAGATTCAAACATTCCATACACAGCTCAGAGGGAGATTCAAACATTACATACACAGCTTCAGCGAGAGATTCAAACATTCCATACACAGCTTCAGCGGGAGATTCAAACATTCCATACACAGCTTCAGCGGGAGATTCAAACATTCCATACACAGCTTCAGCGGAGATTCAAACATTCCATACACAGCTTCAGCAGAGATTCAAACATTCCATACACGGCTTCAGCGGAGATTCAAACATTCCATACACAGCTTCAGCAGAGATTCAAACATTCCATACACGGCTTCAGCGGGAGATTCAAACATTCCATACACGGCTTCAGCGGGAGATTCAAACATTCCATACACGGCTTCAGAGGGAGATTCAAACATTCCATACACAGCTTCAGCGGGAGATTTATCATTCCATACACGGCTTCAGCGGGAGATTCAAACATTACATACACGGCTTCAGCGGGAGATTCAAACATTCCATACACGCTCAGAGGGAGATTCAAACATTCCATACACAGCTCAGAGGGAGATTCAAACATTCCATACACAGCTCAGAGGGAGATTCAAACATTACATGCACAGCTTCAGCGGAGATTCAAACATTCCATACACAGCTTCAGCGGGAGATTCAAACATTCCATACACGGCTTCAGCAGAGATTCAAACATTCCATACACGGCTTCAGCGGAGATTCAAACATTCCATACACAGCTTCAGCAGAGATTCAAACATTCCATACACAGCTTCAGTGGGAGATTCAAACATTCCATACACAGCTTCAGCGGGAGATTCAAACATTCCATACACAGCTCAGAGGGAGATTCAAACATTCCATACACGGCTTCAGCGGAGATTCAAACATTCCATACACAGCTTCAGCGGGAGATTCAAACATTCCATACACGGCTCAGAGGGAGATTCAAACATTCCATACACAGCTCAGAGGGAGATTCAAACATTCCATACACAGCTTCAGCGGGAGATTCAAACATTCCATACACAGCTTCAGCGGAGATTCAAACATTCCATACACAGCTTCAGCGGGAGATTCAAACATTCCATACACAGCTTCAGCGGAGATTCAAACATTCCATACACAGCTTCAGCGGAGATTCAAACATTCCATACACAGCTTCAGCAAGAGATTCAAACATTCCATACACGGCTTCAGCGGAGATTCAAACATTCCATACACGGCTTCAGCGGGAGATTCAAACATTCCATACACAGCTTCAGCGAGAGATTCAAACATTCCATACACAGCTTCAGCGGGAGATTCAAACATTCCATACACAGCTTCAGCGGGAGTTTCAAACATTCCATACACAGCTTCAGCGGGAGATTCAAACATTCCATACACAGCTTCAGCGAGAGATTCAAACATTCCATACACAGCTTCAGCGGGAGATTCAAACATTCCATACACAGCTTCAGCGAGAGATTCAAACATTCCATACACAGCTTCAGCGGGAGATTCAAACATTCCATACACAGCTTCAGCGGGAGATTCAAACATTCCATACACGGCTTCAGCGGAGATTCAAACATTCCATACACGGCTTCAGCGGAGATTCAAACATTCCATACACAGCTTCAGCGGGAGATTCAAACATTCCATACACGGCTCAGAGGAAGATTCAAACATTCCATACACGGCTTCAGCGGAGATTCAAACATTCCATACACAGCTTCAGCGGGAGATTCAAACATTCCATACACGGCTTCAGCGGAGATTCAAACATTCCATACACAGCTTCAGCGGGAGATTCAAACATTCCATACACGGCTCAGAGGAAGATTCAAACATTCCATACACGGCTTCAGCGGAGATTCAAACATTCCATACACAGCTTCAGCGGGAGATTCAAACATTCCATACACAGCTTCAGCGGAGATTCAAACATTCCATACACAGCTTCAGCGGGAGATTCAAACATTCCATACACAGCTTCAGCGGGAGATTCAAACATTCCATACACAGCTCAGAGGGAGATTCAAACATTCCATACACGGCTTCAGCGGAGATTCAAACATTCCATACACAGCTTCAGCAGGAGATTCAAACATTCCATACACGGCTCAGAGGAAGATTCAAACATTCCATACACGGCTCAGAGGAAGATTCAAACATTCCATACACGGCTTCAGCGGAGATTCAAACATTCCATACACAGCTTCAGCGGGAGATTCAAACATTCCATACACAGCTTCAGCGGGAGATTCAAACATTCCATACACAGCTTCAGCGGGAGATTCAAACATTCCATACACGTCTTCAGCGGGAGATTCAAACATTCCATACACGGCTTCAGTGGGAGATTCAAACATTCCATACAAGGCTTCAGCGGGAGATTCAAACATTCCATACACGGCTTCAGTGGGAGATTCAAACATTCCATACACAGCTTCAGTGGGAGATTCAAACATTCCATACACGGCTTCAGTGGGAGATTCAAACATTCCATACACGGCTTCAGAGGGAGATTCAAACATTCCATACACAGCTTCAGCGGGAGATTCAAACATTCCATACACGGCTCAGAGGGAGATTCAAACATTCCATACACGGCTTCAGGGGGAGATTCAAACATTCAATACACAGCTTCAGCAGGAGATTCAAACATTCCATACACAGTGTAGTGTATCTTTGTGTGGTGGAGGAAGGAAGAAGACGGGGTCGGCGTGACTGGGACTGTGTCTTTTATTACTCAGAACTGCTATAACACAAAACACGCACGTGGGCGTGGACTCAACACACTCAACAATCGTTGACTCAAAACTTTTCTCTCAGATACTGCTTTCTCTCGACAGGCTCCTCAGACACGTGTGCACAGTCCCAGTCCAGGTCTCTCTCTCCCATTTCTCTCTCTGCTGCAGCTTATAAGCAGTCTCTCCAGCCAATTACTGCAATCAGAGACAGGTGTTACTCATTTGCACTTAACCCACTTACCAACCGCTCGGCCCTGCTCTCGCTCTCCCGTTACAGACCTAGCAAAACCACGATCCCTCCGCCACACACAGCTTCAGTGGGAGATTCAAACATTCCATACACAGCTTCAGCGGAGATTCAAACATTCCATACACAGCTTCAGCAGGAGATTCAAACATTCCATACACAGCTTCAGCAGGAGATTCAAACATTCCATACACAGCTTCAGCGGAGATTCAAACATTCCATACACAGCTTTAGCAGGAGATTCAAACATTCCATACACAGCTTCAGCGGAGATTCAAACATTCCATACACGGCTTCAGCAGGAGATTCAAACATTCCATACACGGCTCAGAGGGAGATTCAAACATTCCATACACGTCTTCAGTGGGAGATTCAAACATTCCATACACGGCTCAGAGGGAGATTCAAACATTCCATACACGGCTCAGTGGGAGATTCAAACATTCCATACACGGCTCAGTGGGAGATTCAAACATTCCATACACGGCTCAGAGGGAGATTCAAACATTCCATACACGGCTCAGAGGGAGATTCAAACATTCCATACACGGCTCAGAGGGAGATTCAAACATTCCATACACAGCTTCAGCGGGAGATTGAAAAATTCCATACACGCTTCAGCAGGAGATTCAAACATTCCATACACAGCTTCAGCAGGAGATTCAAACATTCCATACACGGCTTCAGCGGGAGATTGAAACATTCCATACACAGCTTCAGTGGGAGATTCAAACATTCCATACACGGCTCAGAGGGAGATTCAAACATTCCATACACAGCTCAGAGGGAGATTCAAACATTCCATACACGGCTTCAGCGGAGATTCAAACATTCCATACACAGCTTCAGCAGGAGATTCAAACATTCCATACACGGCTCAGAGGAAGATTCAAACATTCCATACACGGCTCAGAGGAAGATTCAAACATTCCATACACGGCTTCAGCGGAGATTCAAACATTCCATACACAGCTTCAGCGGGAGATTCAAACATTCCATACACAGCTTCAGCGGGAGATTCAAACATTCCATACACAGCTTCAGCGGGAGATTCAAACATTCCATACACGTCTTCAGCGGGAGATTCAAACATTCCATACACGGCTTCAGTGGGAGATTCAAACATTCCATACAAGGCTTCAGCGGGAGATTCAAACATTCCATACACGGCTTCAGTGGGAGATTCAAACATTCCATACACAGCTTCAGTGGGAGATTCAAACATTCCATACACGGCTTCAGTGGGAGATTCAAACATTCCATACACGGCTTCAGAGGGAGATTCAAACATTCCATACACAGCTTCAGCGGGAGATTCAAACATTCCATACACAGCTCAGAGGGAGATTCAAACATTCCATACACGGCTTCAGGGGGAGATTCAAACATTCAATACACAGCTTCAGCAGGAGATTCAAACATTCCATACACAGTGTAGTGTATCTTTGTGTGGTGGAGGAAGGAAGAAGACGGGGTCGGCGTGACTGGGACTGTGTCTTTTATTACTCAGAACTGCTATAACACAAAACACGCACGTGGGCGTGGACTCAACACACTCAACAATCGTTGACTCAAAACTTTTCTCTCAGATACTGCTTTCTCTCGACAGGCTCCTCAGACACGTGTGCACAGTCCCAGTCCAGGTCTCTCTCTCCCATTTCTCTCTCTGCTGCAGCTTATAAGCAGTCTCTCCAGCCAATTACTGCAATCAGAGACAGGTGTTACTCATTTGCACTTAACCCACTTACCAACCGCTCGGCCCTGCTCTCGCTCTCCCGTTACAGACCTAGCAAAACCACGCCCCCTCCGCCACACACAGCTTCAGTGGGAGATTCAAACATTCCATACACAGCTTCAGCAGGAGATTCAAACATTCCATACACAGCTTCAGCAGGAGATTCAAACATTCCATACACAGCTTCAGCGGAGATTCAAACATTCCATACACAGCTTTAGCAGGAGATTCAAACATTCCATACACAGCTTCAGCGGAGATTCAAACATTCCATACACGGCTTCAGCAGGAGATTCAAACATTCCATACACGGCTCAGAGGGAGATTCAAACATTCCATACACAGCTTCAGCGGGAGTTTCAAACATTCCATACACAGCTTCAGCGGGAGATTCAAACATTCCATACACAGCTTCAGCGAGAGATTCAAACATTCCATACACAGCTTCAGCGGGAGATTCAAACATTCCATACACAGCTTCAGCGGAGATTCAAACATTCCATACACAGCTTCAGCGGGAGATTCAAACATTCCATACACAGCTCAGAGGGAGATTCAAACATTCCATACACGGCTTCAGCGGAGATTCAAACATTCCATACACAGCTTCAGCAGGAGATTCAAACATTCCATACACGGCTCAGAGGAAGATTCAAACATTCCATACACGGCTCAGAGGAAGATTCAAACATTCCATACACGGCTTCAGCGGAGATTCAAACATTCCATACACAGCTTCAGCGGGAGATTCAAACATTCCATACACAGCTTCAGCGGGAGATTCAAACATTCCATACACAGCTTCAGCGGGAGATTCAAACATTCCATACACGGCTTCAGCGGGAGATTGAAAAATTCCATACACGCTTCAGCAGGAGATTCAAACATTCCATACACAGCTTCAGCAGGAGATTCAAACATTCCATACACGGCTTCAGCGGGAGATTGAAACATTCCATACACAGCTTCAGTGGGAGATTCAAACATTCCATACACGGCTCAGAGGGAGATTCAAACATTCCATACACAGCTCAGAGGGAGATTCAAACATTCCATACACGGCTTCAGCGGAGATTCAAACATTCCATACACAGCTTCAGCAGGAGATTCAAACATTCCATACACGGCTCAGAGGAAGATTCAAACATTCCATACACGGCTCAGAGGAAGATTCAAACATTCCATACACGGCTTCAGCGGAGATTCAAACATTCCATACACAGCTTCAGCGGGAGATTCAAACATTCCATACACAGCTTCAGCGGGAGATTCAAACATTCCATACACAGCTTCAGCGGGAGATTCAAACATTCCATACACGTCTTCAGCGGGAGATTCAAACATTCCATACACGGCTTCAGTGGGAGATTCAAACATTCCATACAAGGCTTCAGCGGGAGATTCAAACATTCCATACACGGCTTCAGTGGGAGATTCAAACATTCCATACACAGCTTCAGTGGGAGATTCAAACATTCCATACACGGCTTCAGTGGGAGATTCAAACATTCCATACACGGCTTCAGAGGGAGATTCAAACATTCCATACACAGCTTCAGCGGGAGATTCAAACATTCCATACACGGCTCAGAGGGAGATTCAAACATTCCATACACGGCTTCAGGGGGAGATTCAAACATTCAATACACAGCTTCAGCAGGAGATTCAAACATTCCATACACAGTGTAGTGTATCTTTGTGTGGTGGAGGAAGGAAGAAGACGGGGTCGGCGTGACTGGGACTGTGTCTTTTATTACTCAGAACTGCTATAACACAAAACACGCACGTGGGCGTGGACTCAACACACTCAACAATCGTTGACTCAAAACTTTTCTCTCAGATACTGCTTTCTCTCGACAGGCTCCTCAGACACGTGTGCACAGTCCCAGTCCAGGTCTCTCTCTCCCATTTCTCTCTCTGCTGCAGCTTATAAGCAGTCTCTCCAGCCAATTACTGCAATCAGAGACAGGTGTTACTCATTTGCACTTAACCCACTTACCAACCGCTCGGCCCTGCTCTCGCTCTCCCGTTACAGACCTAGCAAAACCACGCCCCCTCCGCCACACACAGCTTCAGTGGGAGATTCAAACATTCCATACACAGCTTCAGCGGAGATTCAAACATTCCATACACAGCTTCAGCAGGAGATTCAAACATTCCATACACAGCTTCAGCAGGAGATTCAAACATTCCATACACAGCTTCAGCGGAGATTCAAACATTCCATACACAGCTTTAGCAGGAGATTCAAACATTCCATACACAGCTTCAGCGGAGATTCAAACATTCCATACACGGCTTCAGCAGGAGATTCAAACATTCCATACACGGCTCAGAGGGAGATTCAAACATTCCATACACGGCTCAGTGGGAGATTCAAACATTTCATACACGGCTCAGTGGGAGATTCAAACATTCCATACACGGCTCAGAGGGAGATTCAAACATTCCATACACGGCTCAGAGGGAGATTCAAACATTCCATACACGGCTCAGTGGGAGATTCAAACATTCCATACACGGCTCAGAGGGAGATTCAAACATTCCATACACAGCTCAGAGGGAGATTCAAACATTCCATACACGGCTTCAGCGGGAGATTCAAACATTCCATACACGGCTCAGTGGGAGATTCAAACATTCCATACACAGCTCAGAGGGAGATTCAAACATTCCATACACGGCTCAGTGGGAGATTCAAACATTCCATACACGGCTCAGAGGGAGATTCAAACATTCCATACACAGCTTCAGCGGGAGATTCAAACATTCCATACACGGCTTCAGCGGGAGATTGAAACATTCCATACACGCTTCAGCAGGAGATTCAAACATTCCATACACGGCTTCAGCGGGAGATTGAAACATTCCATACACAGCTTCAGTGGGAGATTCAAACATTCCATACACGGCTCAGAGGGAGATTCAAACATTCCATACACAGCTTCAGCGGGAGATTGAAAAATTCCATACACGCTTCAGCAGGAGATTCAAACATTCCATACACGGCTTCAGTGGGAGATTCAAACATTCCATACACAGCTTCAGCGGGAGATTCAAACATTCCATACACAGCTTCAGCGGGAGATTCAAACATTCCATACACAGCTTCAGTGGGAGATTCAAACATTCCATACACAGCTTCAGCGGAGATTCAAACATTCCATACACAGCTTCAGCGGAGATTCAAACATTCCATACACAGCTTCAGCGGAGATTCAAACATTCCATACACGGCTTCAGCGGGAGATTCAAACATTCCATACACAGCTTCAGTGGGAGATTCAAACATTCCATACACGGCTCGGAGGGAGATTCAAACATTCCATACACAGCTTCAGCGGGAGATTCAAACATTCCATACACGGCTCAGAGGGAGATTCAAACATTCAATACACAGCTTCAGCGGTGATTCAAACATTCCATACACAGCTTCAGCGGGAGATTCAAACATTCCATACACAGCTTCAGCGGGAGATTCAAATATTCCATACACAGCTTCAGCGGGAGATTCAAACATTCCATACACAGCTTCAGCGGGAGATTCAAACATTCCATACACAGCTTCAGCGGAGATTCAAACATTCCATACACAACTTCAGCAGGAGATTCAAACATTCCATACACAGCTTCAGCAGGTGATTCAAACATTCCATACACAGCTTCACCGGGAGATTCAAACATTCCATACACGGCTTCAGCGGGAGATTCAAACAATCCATACACGGCTTCAGCGGGAGATTCAAACATTCCATACACGGCTTCAGCGGGAGATTCAAACATTCCATACACAGCTTCAGCAGGAGATTCAAACATTCCATACACCGCTTCAGTGGGAGATTCAAATATTCCATACACGGCTTAAGTGGGAGATTCAAACATTCCATACACGGCTTCAGTGGGAGATTCAAACATTCCATACACGGCTTCAGCGGGAGATTCAAACATTCCATACACGGCTTCAGCGGAGATTCAAACATTCCATACACAGCTTCAGCAGGAGATTCAAACATTCCATACACAGCTTCAGCGGGAGATTCAAACATTCCATACACGGCTTCAGCGGAGATTCAAACATTCCATACACAGCTTCAGCGGGAGATTCAAACATTCCATACACGGCTTCAGCGGGAGATTCAAACATTCCATACACAGCTTCAGCGGGAGATTCAAACATTCCATACACGGCTTCAGCGGGAGATTCAAACATTCCATACACGGCTTCAGCGGGAGATTCAAACATTCCATACACAGCTTCAGCGGGAGATTCAAACATTCCATACACGGCTTCAGCGGAGATTCAAACATTCCATACACAGCTTCAGCGGGAGATTCAAACATTCCATACACGGCTTCAGCGGAGATTCAAACATTCCATACACAGCTTCAGCGGGAGATTCAAACATTCCATACACGGCTTCAGCAGGAGATTCAAACATTCCATACACGGCTTCAGTGGGAGATTCAAACATTCCATACACAGCTTCAGCGGGAGATTCAAACATTCCATACACAGCTTCAGCGGGAGATTCAAACATTCCATACACAGCTTCAGCGGGAGATTCAAACATTCCATACACAGCTTCAGCGGGAGATTCAAACATTCCATACACAGCTTCAGCAGGAGATTCAAACATTCCATACACAGCTTCAGCGGGAGATTCAAACATTCCATACACAGCTTCAGCAGGAGATTCAAACATTCCATACACAGCTTCAGCAGGAGATTCAAACATTCCATACACAGCTTCAGTGGGAGATTCAAACATACCATACACGGCTTCAGCAGGAGATTCAAACATTCCATACACAGCTTCAGCGGGAGATTCAAACATTCCATACACAGCTTCAGCGGGAGATTCAAACAATCCATACACAGCTTCAGCGGGAGATTCAAACAATCCATACACAGCTTCAGCGGGAGATTCAAACAATCCATACACAGCTTCAGTGGGAGATTCAAACATTCCATACACAGCTTCAGTGGGAGATTCAAACATTCCATACACGGCTTCAGCGGGAGATTCAAACATTCCATACACGGCTTCAGCGGGAGATTCAAACAATCCATACACAGCTTCAGCGGGAGATTCAAACATTCCATACACAGCTTCAGCGGGAGATTCAAACATTCCATACACGGCTTCAGCGGGAGATTCAAACATTCCATACACGACTTCAGTGGGAGATTCAAACAATCCATACACAGCTTCAGTGGGAGATTCAAACATTCCATACACAGCTTCAGTGGGAGATTCAAACAATCCATACACAGCTTCAGTGGGAGATTCAAACATTCCATACACAGCTTCAGTGGGAGATTCAAACATTCCATACACGGCTTCAGCGGGAGATTCAAACATTCCATACACAGCTTCAGTGGGAGATTCAAACAATCCACACACAGCTTCAGTGGGAGATTCAAACAATCCATACACAGCTTCAGTGGGAGATTCAAACATTCCATACACAGCTTCAGTGGGAGATTCAAACATTCCATACACGGCTTCAGCGGGAGATTCAAACATTCCATACACAGCTTCAGTGGGAGATTCAAACATTCCATACACAGCTTCAGCGGGAGATTCAAACATTCCATACACAGCTTCAGCGGGAGATTCAAACATTCCATACACGGCTTCAGTGGGAGATTCAAACAATCCATACACGGCTTCAGTGGGAGATTCAAACATTCCATACACAGCTTCAGTGGGAGATTCAAACATTCCATACACGGCTTCAGTGGGAGATTCAAACATTCCATACACGGCTTCAGCGGGAGATTCAAACATTCCATACACAGCTTCAGTGGGAGATTCAAACATTCCATACACAGCTTCAGTGGGAGATTCAAACATTCCATACACAGCTTCAGCGGGAGATTCAAACATTCCATACACGGCTTCAGCGGGAGATTCAAACATTCCATACACGGCTTCAGCGGGAGATTCAAACATTCCATACACAGCTTCAGCGGGAGATTCAAACATTCCATACACGGCTTCAGTGGGAGATTCAAACATTCCATACACAGCTTCAGCGGGAGATTCAAACAATCCATACACGGCTTCAGCGGGAGATTCAAACATTCCATACACGGCTTCAGCGGGAGATTCAAACATTCCATACACAGCTTCAGCGGGAGATTCAAACAATCCATACACAGCTTCAGTGGGAGATTCAAACATTCCATACACGGCTTCAGCGGGAGATTCAAACATTCCATACACAGCTTCAGCGGGAGATTCAAACATTCCATACACGGCTTCAGTGGGAGATTCAAACATTCCATACACAGCTTCAGCGGGAGATTCAAACATTCCATACACGGCTTCAGTGGGAGATTCAAACATTCCATACACAGCTTCAGCGGGAGATTCAAACATTCCATACACAGCTTCAGCGGGAGATTCAAACAATCCATACACAGCTTCAGCGGGAGATTCAAACATTCCATACACAGCTTCAGTGGGAGATTCAAACATTCCATACACAGCTTCAGCGGGAGATTCAAACAATCCATACACGGCTTCAGCGGGAGATTCAAACATTCCATACACAGCTTCAGCGGGAGATTCAAACAATCCATACACGGCTTCAGCGGGAGATTCAAACATTCCATACACAGCTTCAGCGGGAGATTCAAACAATCCATACACGGCTTCAGCGGGAGATTCAAACATTCCATACACGGCTTCAGCGGGAGATTCAAACATTCCATACACGGCTTCAGCGGGAGATTCAAACATTCCATACACGGCTTCAGCTGGAGATTCAAACATTCCATACACAGCTTCAGAGTGAGATTCAAACATTCCATACACAGCTTTAGAGGGAGATTCAAACATTCCATACACAGCTTCAGCAGGAGATTCAAACATTCCATTCACGGCTTCAGCGGGAGATTCAAACATTCCATACACAGCTTCAGCGGGAGATTCAAACATTATTGTATATAAATATAAATATATATAATAAAAT
Organism: Romanogobio albipinnatus; assembly: GCA_023566225.1. NCBI lineage: Eukaryota > Metazoa > Chordata > Actinopteri > Cypriniformes > Gobionidae > Romanogobio > Romanogobio albipinnatus. Next base: position 2,802,448 of record CM042239.1, read on the forward strand.
GTAATATAAATAAGAAAAATATTAGAATAAAAATATTTTAATTAATTAAATGGTCATTAATGGACCATACTTATTGCACAAATAGTAGACCTATTTAGTACCAAAAGATCTCCTCAAAATATTCAATAAATATTATTAAACTATAGAACATATATTTAATTGAAAAATATTTAAGGTGTATGGTCTCATTTGACCATCAATGAGTATGAGTATGAGCAATTAGTAAGGAATACCTGAGGGCTAAATACAAGAAAAACATTAACATTAATGTTAACAATGTTGCATCTCCATCACTCTCCATAATAAAATGATACGGTAAATGCTTGAAGTAATAATCAATGCACACTATGCTGTACTGTTTACCAAAAATTGCTGCAAATACCTGTATAGTGAAACTCATCTATCCATTCAAATGTATTGTTTGTTTGGAACTATTGAGAGCACATGATCCATGTGATTGCACACACCGCCGGGAGATGAGAGCATGGTGCAACTCTGTTTTTCAACGCGCAATAGCTCCAAAACGCCATTTATTGTTTGAATTTCATATTAAAACTTTAAACATTTTAAAAGCTTAGACTTTGTTTCATATCAAAAGCAGGTTTGGCCATTTGAGAGCGAGCGACCCGCGTGAGTGACAGAGAGAGAGAGAGAGAGCAGGGAAAGGAAATGCAGATGAATGAATAGCCTACGAGTGTTTTAAATAGCGTTAAAAAAAGAATAACGACGTGCAATATGTGGTGGCCAGTGTTGATTCTGTGGCGCATTGCCACAAATAAGTCTATGTGTGGGAAACACTGGATTGGTTACTACGTCCATCAATCAAACCTTTGCTGGCAAGGCATTGGCTAGGCATTGACTGCCTTTATCCAATGAAAACCATGGGCACTTTGACACCTGCCGGAGTCAGTAATGCGCTTCCTGTATATAATGAGTCATCAGAAAGCCTGTGATTGAAGGAGAGAGACCTGGGAGGATTCATATTATGCGGAAGAGACTAAGCTGCAGGGGATATCGCCAGAATACTGATTAGAATCGATATTTAATTGAAAATGGACATGATTGATTACTCTAACTGAAAATGCTAATTTTTCGTTGTTTTGGATTAAAAAGTGGAATGCAGTGGACTCTTACACGGACATGTATGCTGCTGTTTTTTGGTTTCGTCTGATCTGATCTGAACGACAGGAGATGAAAGATGAGTAATGTGTTTATTATGCTAATGTTTACATGACCAGTCCTTTAGCATTTCATTTAACCCTTTCCTCTCTGGTGTATTTATTGCAAAAACAAGCTCAGAACATGAATCTTGAGTGTTGTATCTTTCAAATCACATATAGTTTGTGATAGTTGATTAAATATTTTGTATAAAACAACTTCCGTCAATCCCCCGCCCACGATCCGCTGCGGGTTAAGAAGTTAAAGCAACATGCACCCAGACCACTACATCATTAATCGGGGGTTCACGATTAACTGAAGTTAAGCTGGAATCGCAAATTGGTTCAGTGTTGAGATTGCTCAATTTTAGTTAAATATGCTAATATGCTCTGACATCAGTGCATTGATCTGTTCGCATTAAAGGCACAACAAGTACGATTTTGGATTAAAATATCCAAAACCACTAGAACAATGTTTTATATTTTGGTCACTTGTCTACTTACATTATCCCAAATGTTTCCAAGAATTTTGAAATCTACAGAAATAAGCGATTTCAAACAGGATACGGACTGTGTCCAATGCGTCCCCTATCAATGACATCACACCTGCATTACCCTCGATTTCCTGTTTATTTTGTAGAAACCATGAAAACACCAAAGACGCTTTAATATTTTATGTGTTTTATTAGGTGAGCAGATGTCTCTCTCAACATCTTGCTCATTCAACAAACTATGCAACACAGAAGATTCAGAGACTTCTCGCAAAATTGTCCCCAACTGAAACTCTGGGGCATGAGGGTTCAGAGACACGGCAGTGACGTCAGCACCCATCGACTCTCTTCTTTATTACTTATTTTCACCCCACATGAAAACAAAATAATAAATTAAATAAAATAATAAAACCACATGTCTGAACAATGTATGCAGCAGGCAAAAAAAATAAAAAAATAGAATAAAATACATGAAAATAAATAGTAATACAGCCTCAATTTTATGGGTGGGTTACATATATGTCTATTTTAGCATAAACCAACATGTTTCTACCTTGTAAGGGAATCATAGGTTCTTCGTTAGAGGTATATAATGTCTGGTTTTAGTGTGCTGCCAATGGAAGATAGCAGAAGACAGCAGGATAGACAGAGGGTGAGAGTGAGGATGGAGAATGGAGAGGGTAGAGGAACCGAGGAATGGAGAAACACATACAACTGGCATGAGACAATAACTTTCAATGTCTCTACCATATGTCTCTGACATATAAAAATAATAAACAAGATATATTGGCACAATAACTGGTGTCTGGTCCTGTGAATCAACCATAACGGGGAAAACTTTTAATTTTCAGGCTACACATCATCACCACCAACCTGACCATGACTCGCCCTACCAATATGACCATGAACCTGACCAACACAAGCCCTCCCATCATCACCACCAATCTGCCCATAACCCACCCTTCTAACATGATCATGAACCTGACCAACACAAGCCCTCCCATCATCACCACCAACCTGACCATGACTCGTCCACCCAACATGACCATGAACTTGACCAACACAAGCCCTCCCAACATCACCACCAACCTTCCCATGACCCGTCCTCCCAATATGACCATGAACCTGACCAACACAAGCCCTCCAATCATCACCTCCGACCTGCCCATGACCCGTCCTCCCAACATGACAATGAACTTGACCAACACAAGCACTCCCAACATCACCAACCTTCCCATGACCCACCCTTCTAACATGACCATGAACCTGACCTACACAAGCCCTCCCAACATCACCATCAACCTTCCCATGACCCACCCTTCTAACATGACCATGAACCTGACCAACACAAGCACTCCCAACATCACCAACCTTCCCATGACCCACCCTTCTAACATGACCATGAACCTGACCAACACAAGCCCTCCCATCATCACCACCAACCTGCCCATGACCCACCCTTCTAACATGACCATGAACCTGACCAACACAAGCACTCCCAACATCACCAACCTTCCCATGACCCACCCTTCTAACATGACCATGAACCTGACCAACACAAGCCCTCCCATCATCACCACCAACCTGCCCATAAGCCCCCCTTCTAACATGACCATGAACCTGACCTACACAAGCCCTCCCATCATCACCACCAACCTTCCCATGACCCACCCTTCTAACATGACCATGAACCTGACCAACACAAGCACTCCCAACATCACCAACCTTCCCATGACCCACCCTTCTAACATGACCATGAACCTGACCAACACAAGCCCTCCCATCATCACCACCAACCTGCCCATGACCCACCCTTCGAACATGACCATGAACCTGACCATCACAAGCCCTCCTATCATCACCACCAACCTTCCCATGACCCACCCTTCTAACATGACCATGAACCTGACCAACACACGCACTCCCAACATCACCACCAACCTGCCCATGACCCACCCTTCTAACATGACCATGAACCTGACCAACACAAGCACTCCCAACATCACCAACCTGCCCATGACCCACCCTTCTAACATGACCATGAACCTGACCTACACAAGCCCTCCCAACATCACCATCAACCTTCCCATGACCCACCCTTCTAACATGACCATGAACCTGACCAACACAAGCACTCCCAACATCACCAACCTTCCCATGACCCACCCTTCTAACATGACCATGAACCTGACCAACACAAGCCCTCCCATCATCACCACCAACCTGCCCATGACCCACCCTTCTAACATGACCATGAACCTGACCAACACAAGCACTCCCAACATCACCAACCTTCCCATGACCCACCCTTCTAACATGACCATGAACCTGACCAACACAAGCCCTCCCATCATCACCACCAACCTGCCCATAAGCCCCCCTTCTAACATGACCATGAACCTGACCTACACAAGCCCTCCCATCATCACCACCAACCTTCCCATGACCCACCCTTCTAACATGACCATGAACCTGACCAACACAAGCACTCCCAACATCACCAACCTTCCCATGACCCACCCTTCTAACATGACCATGAACCTGACCAACACAAGCCCTCCCATCATCCCACCAACCTGCCCATGACCCACCCTTCTAACATGACCATGAACCTGACCATCACAAGCCCTCCTATCATCACCACCAACCTTCCCATGACCCACCCTTCTAACATGACCATGAACCTGACCAACACAAGCACTCCCAACATCACCACCAACCTGCCCATGACCCACCCTTCTAACATGACCATGAACCTGACCAACACAAGCACTCCCAACATCACCAACCTGCCCATGACCCACCCTTCTAACATGACCATGAACCTGACCAACACAAGCCCTCCCATCATCACCACCAACCTGCCCATAAGCCCCCCTTCTAACATGACCATGAACCTGACCTACACAAGCCCTCCCATCATCACCACCAACCTGCCCATGACCCACCCTTCTAACATGACCATGAACTTGACCAACACAAGCACTCCCAACATCACCAACCTTCCCATGACCCACCCTTCTAACATGACCATGAACCTGACCAACACAAGCCCTCCCATCATCACCACCAAACTGCCCATGACCCACCCTTCTAACATGACCATGAACCTGACCATCACAAGCCCTCCCATCATCACCACCAACCTTCCCATGACCCACCCTTCTAACATGACCATGAACCTGACCAACACAAGCACTCCCAACATCACCACCAACCTGCCCATGACCCACCCTTCTAACATGACCATGAACCTGACCTACACAAGCCCTCCCAACATCACCATCAAACTTCCCATGACCCACCCTTCTAACATGACCATGAACCTGACCAACACAAGCACTCCCAACATCACCAACCTTCCCATGACCCACCCTTCTAACATGACCATGAACCTGACCTACACAAGCCCTCCCAACATCACCACCAACCTTCCCATGACCCACCCTTCTAACATGACCATGAACCTGACCAACACAAGCACTCCCAACATCACCAACCTTCCCATGACCCACCCTTCTAACATGACCATGAACCTGACCAACACAAGCCCTCTCATCATCACCACCAACCTGCCCATAAGCCCCCCTTCTAACATGACCATGAACCTGACCTACACAAGCCCTCCCATCATCACCACCAACCTGCCCATGACCCACCCTTCTAACATGACCATGAACCTGACCAACACAAGCCCTCCCAACATCACCGCCAACCTGCCCATGACCCACCCTTCTAACATGACCATGAACCTGACCAACACAAGCACTCCCAACATCACCAACCTTCCCATGACCCACCCTTCTAACATGACCATGAACCTGACCAACACAAGCCCTCCCATCATCACCACCAACCTGCCCATGACCCACCCTTCTAACATGACCATGAACATGACCATCACAAGCCCTCCCATCATCACCACCAACCTTCCCATGACCCACCCTTCTAACATGACCATGAACCTGACCTACACAAGCACTCCCAACATCACCATCAACTTTCCCATGACCCGTCCTCACAACATGACAATGAACCTGACCAACACAAGCACTCCCAACATCACCAACCTTCCCATGACCCACCCTTCTAACATGACCATGAACCTGACCTACACAAGCCCTCCCATCATCACCACCAACCTGCCCATGACCCACCCTTCTAACATGACCATGAACCTGACCAACACAAGCCCTCCCATCATCACCACCAACCTGCCCATGACCCACCCTTCTAACATGACCATGAACCTGACCATCACAAGCCCTCCCATCATCACCACCAACCTTCCCATGACCCACCCTTCTAACATGACCATGAACCTGACCTACACAAGCACTCCCAACATCACCATCAACTTTCCCATGACCCGTCCTCCCAACATGACAATGAACCTGACCAACACAAGCACTCCCAACATCACCAACCTTCCCATGACCACCCTTCTAACATGACCATGAACCTGACCTACACAAGCCCTCCCAACATCACCATCAACCTTCCCATGACCCGTCCTCCCAACATGACCATGAACCTGACCAACACAAGCCCTCCCATCATCACCTCCGACCTGCCCATGACCCATCCTCCCAACATGACCATGAACTTGACCAACACAAGCACTCCCAAAATCACCAACCTTCCCATGACCCCCCCCCCTTCTAACATGACCATGAACCTGACCTACACAAGCCCTCCCAACATCACCATCAACCTTCCCATGACCCGTCCTCCCAACATGACCATGAACCTGACCAACACAAGCCCTCCCATCATCACCTCCGACCTTCCCATGACCCACCCTTCTAACATGACCATGAACCTGACCAACACAAGCCCTCCCATTATCACCACCAACCTGCCCATGACCCACCATTCTAACATGACCATGAACCTGACCAACACAAGCACTCCCAACATCACCAACCTTCCCATGACCCACCCTTCTAACATGACCATGAACCTGACCTACAGAAGCACTCCCAACATCACCATCAACCTTCCCATGACCCGTCCTCCCAACATGACAATGAACCTGACCAACACAAGCACTCCCAACATCACCACCAACCTGCCCATGACCCACCCTTCTAACATGACCATGAACCTGACCAACACAAGCACTCCCAACATCACCAACCTGCCCATGACCCACCCTTCTAACATGACCATGAACCTGACCTACACAAGCCCTCCCAACATCACCATCAACCTTCCCATGACCCACCCTTCTAACATGACCATGAACCTGACCAACACAAGCACTCCCAACATCACCAACCTTCCCATGACCCACCCTTCTAACATGACCATGAACCTGACCAACACAAGCCCTCCCATCATCACCACCAACCTGCCCATGACCCACCCTTCTAACATGACCATGAACCTGACCAACACAAGCACTCCCAACATCACCAACCTTCCCATGACCCACCCTTCTAACATGACCATGAACCTGACCAACACAAGCCCTCCCATCATCACCACCAACCTGCCCATAAGCCCCCCTTCTAACATGACCATGAACCTGACCTACACAAGCCCTCCCATCATCACCACCAACCTTCCCATGACCCACCCTTCTAACATGACCATGAACCTGACCAACACAAGCACTCCCAACATCACCAACCTTCCCATGACCCACCCTTCTAACATGACCATGAACCTGACCAACACAAGCCCTCCCATCATCCCACCAACCTGCCCATGACCCACCCTTCTAACATGACCATGAACCTGACCATCACAAGCCCTCCTATCATCACCACCAACCTTCCCATGACCCACCCTTCTAACATGACCATGAACCTGACCAACACAAGCACTCCCAACATCACCACCAACCTGCCCATGACCCACCCTTCTAACATGACCATGAACCTGACCAACACAAGCACTCCCAACATCACCAACCTGCCCATGACCCACCCTTCTAACATGACCATGAACCTGACCAACACAAGCCCTCCCATCATCACCACCAACCTGCCCATAAGCCCCCCTTCTAACATGACCATGAACCTGACCTACACAAGCCCTCCCATCATCACCACCAACCTGCCCATGACCCACCCTTCTAACATGACCATGAACTTGACCAACACAAGCACTCCCAACATCACCAACCTTCCCATGACCCACCCTTCTAACATGACCATGAACCTGACCAACACAAGCCCTCCCATCATCACCACCAAACTGCCCATGACCCACCCTTCTAACATGACCATGAACCTGACCATCACAAGCCCTCCCATCATCACCACCAACCTTCCCATGACCCACCCTTCTAACATGACCATGAACCTGACCAACACAAGCACTCCCAACATCACCACCAACCTGCCCATGACCCACCCTTCTAACATGACCATGAACCTGACCTACACAAGCCCTCCCAACATCACCATCAAACTTCCCATGACCCACCCTTCTAACATGACCATGAACCTGACCAACACAAGCACTCCCAACATCACCAACCTTCCCATGACCCACCCTTCTAACATGACCATGAACCTGACCTACACAAGCCCTCCCAACATCACCACCAACCTTCCCATGACCCACCCTTCTAACATGACCATGAACCTGACCAACACAAGCACTCCCAACATCACCAACCTTCCCATGACCCACCCTTCTAACATGACCATGAACCTGACCAACACAAGCCCTCTCATCATCACCACCAACCTGCCCATAAGCCCCCCTTCTAACATGACCATGAACCTGACCTACACAAGCCCTCCCATCATCACCACCAACCTGCCCATGACCCACCCTTCTAACATGACCATGAACCTGACCAACACAAGCCCTCCCAACATCACCGCCAACCTGCCCATGACCCACCCTTCTAACATGACCATGAACCTGACCAACACAAGCACTCCCAACATCACCAACCTTCCCATGACCCACCCTTCTAACATGACCATGAACCTGACCAACACAAGCCCTCCCATCATCACCATCAACTTTCCCATGACCCGTCCTCACAACATGACAATGAACCTGACCAACACAAGCACTCCCAACATCACCAACCTTCCCATGACCCACCCTTCTAACATGACCATGAACCTGACCTACACAAGCCCTCCCATCATCACCACCAACCTGCCCATGACCCACCCTTCTAACATGACCATGAACCTGACCAACACAAGCCCTCCCATCATCACCACCAACCTGCCCATGACCCACCCTTCTAACATGACCATGAACCTGACCATCACAAGCCCTCCCATCATCACCACCAACCTTCCCATGACCCACCCTTCTAACATGACCATGAACCTGACCTACACAAGCACTCCCAACATCACCATCAACTTTCCCATGACCCGTCCTCCCAACATGACAATGAACCTGACCAACACAAGCACTCCCAACATCACCAACCTTCCCATGACCACCCTTCTAACATGACCATGAACCTGACCTACACAAGCCCTCCCAACATCACCATCAACCTTCCCATGACCCGTCCTCCCAACATGACCATGAACCTGACCAACACAAGCCCTCCCATCATCACCTCCGACCTGCCCATGACCCATCCTCCCAACATGACCATGAACTTGACCAACACAAGCACTCCCAAAATCACCAACCTTCCCATGACCCCCCCCCCCTTCTAACATGACCATGAACCTGACCTACACAAGCCCTCCCAACATCACCATCAACCTTCCCATGACCCGTCCTCCCAACATGACCATGAACCTGACCAACACAAGCCCTCCCATCATCACCTCCGACCTTCCCATGACCCACCCTTCTAACATGACCATGAACCTGACCAACACAAGCCCTCCCATTATCACCACCAACCTGCCCATGACCCACCATTCTAACATGACCATGAACCTGACCAACACAAGCACTCCCAACATCACCAACCTTCCCATGACCCACCCTTCTAACATGACCATGAACCTGACCTACAGAAGCACTCCCAACATCACCATCAACCTTCCCATGACCCGTCCTCCCAACATGACAATGAACCTGACCAACACAAGCACTCCCAACATCACCAACCTTCCCATGACCCACCCTTCTAACATGACCATGAATCTGACCTACACAAGCCCTCCCAACATCACCATCAACCTTCCCATGACCCGTCCTCCCAACATGACCATGAACCTGACCAACACAAGCCCTCCCATCATCACCTCGGACCTGCCCATGACCCGTCCTCCCAACATGACCATGAACTTGACCAACACAAGCACTCCCAAAATCACCAACCTTCCCATGACCCACCCTTCTAACATGACCATGAACCTGACCTACACAAGCCCTCCCAACATCTCCATCAACCTTCCCATGACCCGTCCTCCCAACATGACCATGAACCTGACCAACACAAGCCCTCCCATCATCACCTCCGACCTTCCCATGACCCACCCTTCTAACATGACCATGAACCTGACCAACACAAGCACTCCCAAAATCAGTGTGTTCTGTGAAATGGTGAGAACACCACAAATTGGCGACGAGGATGAGCGTTTCAGTGCCGAGCCCGCTCCCGTTTCTTTCTGTTATTGGGGAGCCACCAATTCCATTTGAAACATGTAAGAAAATTTTTTATAATTACATGACCGTCATCCAGGCAACTGGAGATGCATGGCCGGACGCGCGCAGACGAGCGGTCTTGCTTCATTGCTTGGGGACAGAAGGCCAGCGCCTGTTTTATACTCTGCCAGACCAAGGTACTACTTTTGATGAAGCAATGGCTGCACTTCAGAAACACTTTGTGCCTAAAGTTAAAGTTAATAAAATTATGCTGCATTATTTTCCTGTTTAACACTGTGAAGCTTTCTTTGAAACAATCTACATTGTTAAAAGCGCTATATAAATAAACTTGACTTGACTTGACAAGCACTCCCAACATCACCAACCTTCCCATGACCCACCCTTCTAACATGACCATGAACCTGACCAACACAAGCCCTCCCATCATCACCACCAACCTGCCCATGACCCACCCTTCTAACATGACCATGAACCTGACCAACATAAGCCCACCCATCATCACCACCGACCTGCCCATGACTCGTCCACCCAACATGACCATGAACTTGACCAACACAAGCACTCCCAACATCACCACCAACCTTCCCATGACCCATCTGTTGTGTTGGGAAGTATATATCACTTAAATTCATAGTAATGGCTTACTATAATACATGTAATGTGAAACTGCACCACTAGGGGCTCTAGTGAGAAACTGTGTTGAGTGATAGGAAGAGAGAAGAATGAAGTTTTGAGTTTTTGGTTGTACACCGCATGGAGTGTGTTCTGTAAAAAAGTGTGTTCTGTGAAATGTTGAGAACACCACAAATTGGCGACGAGGATGAGCGTTTCAGTGCCGAGCCCGCTCCCGTTTCCTTCTGTTAGTGGGGAGCCACCAATTCCATTTGAAACGTGGAAGAAAATGTTTAATAATTACATGACCGTCATCCAGGCAACTGGAGATGCATGGCCGGACGCGCACAGACGAGAGGTCTTGCTTCATTGCTTGGGGACAGAAGGCCAGCGCCTGTTTTATACTCTGCCAGACCAAGGTACTACTTTTGATGAAGCAATGGCTGCACTTCAGAAACACTTTGTGCCTAAAGTTAATGTCATAGCGTGCCGACACACGTTCAGACCACGTGTGCAAAGAGCGGATGAGACTATTACCCAATATGTTGCCGCTTTAAGAGCGTTAGCAGCCCCCTGTGCGTTCGGGCAAATGGAGAGTGAAATGCTCCGTGATCAGTTGATCGCAAATGCGTCATTGATTACAGTAAAGGACAAATTACTGTTGGAGGACGACCTCACTCTAGAGAAAGCGATTACAATCGCATGTCAAGTGGAAGCTGCAGTTAAATATTCGTCATTACAAAATCAAAATCAAATCAAAATCAAATCACTTTATTTGTCACTCTACATATGCACAAGTGCAACAGTAGGTGAAATTCTTAGGTGCAGTTCCGAGCAACATAGTAGTCATGACATGACATGTACAACATTTAAAGCAGCATCAGATTACACATCTGATGCGCACACAATTACTCACAGCACAGTATACACTACAATAAACAATAAATAATTTACACAATGTGAGTGTAGTTCTCACAGCTTTAAACAAAATACACATACTTACAATATACATATACTTTAAACAATATACACTAAACATACACTAAACAATATACATTACGCTATAATAGTAATTAATACAATGTATAGTATAAAATATTATTCACAGATTGAAAAATTGAAATCCAAAGTGCAATAGATGCTGTATGATAAATAAATGTGTATATAATGTGTGTGTATCTACAGTGGGTTGTGCGGAGTGATATTCTGTCCAGTGTGTGTTATGATCCTGATGGATCAGGAGTTAAGTAGTCTGATTGCTTGTGGGAAGAAGCTGTTCTGGAGTCGGCTGGTGCGTGTTCTGATGCTGCGGTACCGTCTGCCTGATGGGAGCAGTGAGAGCAGCCCATGGTTCGGGTGGCTAGAGTCTCTGATGATCCTCTGAGCTCTCTTCACACACCGCCTGGCGTAAATGTCCTGGAGGGAGGGAAGCTCACCTCCGATGATGCAGCTGGCCGTGCGCACTACCCTTTGCAGGGCCTTGCGGCTGCGGGCGGTACTGTTGCCGTACCAGGTGGTGATGCAGCCAGTCAGCAGACTCTCTATGGTGCAGGTGTAGAAACGTGTGAGGATGTGGCGGTTCATTCCAAACCTCCTCAGCCGTCGCAGGAAGAAAAGGCGCTGATGAGCCTTCTTCACAACGGCCTCGGAGTGGACGGACCATGAGAGTTCCTCTGTGATGTGGACACCGAGGAACTTGAAGCTGCTGACTCTCTCCACCGGTGCTCCATCGATGGTGATGGGGCGGTGTTCTCTCTCATTCCTCCTGAAGTCGACCACCAGCTCCTTGGTCTTGCTGACGTTGAGGGAGAGGTTGTGCTCCTGACACCACCGTGTCAGAGTGTGCACCTCCTCTCTGTAGGCCGTTTCATCATTGTCGGTGATAAGACCTACCACCGTCGTATCGTCAGCAAACTTGATGATGGTGTTGGAGCTGTGGGTTGCCACACAGTCATGTGTGTACAGGGAGTACAGGAGTGGGCTGAGAACGCAGCCCTGAGGGGCTCCAGTGTTGAGAGTCAGTGATGAGGAGATGTTACTGCCCATTCTGACCACCTGGCGTCTGTTTGACAGGAAGTCCAGGATCCAGCTGCATAACAGGCTGTTTAAGCCTAGAGCCCGGAGTTTCCCGTCAAGTATGGAGGGCACAATGGTGTTGAATGCTGAGCTGTAGTCCACAAACAGCATTCTCACATACGTGTTCCTCTTTTCCAGGTGGGAGAGAGCAGTGTGTATAGTGGATGAAATGGCATCATCAGTGGAGCGGTTTGTGCGGTATGCAAACTGCAGTGGGTCCAGTGAGGGGGGGAGAACAGAGCAGATGTGGTTTCTGATTATTCTTTCAAAGCATTTGCTGATGATGGGGGTCAGAGCAACAGGACGCCAGTCGTTTAAGCAGGTGGTTTTTGACTGCTTAGGTACAGGAACAATAGTGGACGTTTTAAAGCATGTGGGGACCACAGACAGGGAGAGGGACAGGTTAAAAATGTCCGTGAAGACTCCAGCCAGTTGGTGCGCGCACGCTCTGATCACACGGCCGGGAATGCCGTCTGGACCCGCAGCTTTACGGACGTTCACCCGCCGGAAGGATCGGGTTACATCCGCGACAGATACGGAGAGTGCACTAACCTCTGTATCTTCAGCCGCGAGCACTCTCTCCGCGAGGGCGGTGTTAGTTCCCTCAAAGCGAGCATAGAAGGTGTTTAGCTCGTCCTGGAGAGAGGCAGCGGTGTTCATGGTGGAGTTTGTGTTCCCTTTATAGTTCGTGATGGTGTTAATTCCCCTCCACATGCTTCTGGAGTCGGTGGTGTTGAACTGTCCTTCAATCTTGTCCCTGTACTGCCGTTTTGCTGCTCTGATGGTTTTCCGGAGGGCATAACTTGCTTGTTTATGCTCCTCCGCGTTACCGGAGTTAAAAGTGAAGGTCCGCGCATTGAGTGCCGCGCGAACATCCCCATTTAGCCACGGCTTCTGGTTAGGGTACAGCCGAATTGTTTTGGTCGGAACAACGTCATCTACGCACTTCCTGATGAAACACGTTACGCTATCAGCGTAAACCTCGATGTCGTCATCAGAGGCCGACCGGAACATCTCCCAGTCCGCGTGATCAAAACAGTCCTGTAGCATAGAATCTGATTGGTCCGACCAGCACTGGATGGTTCTGAGGGCGGGTGCTTCCTGTTTGAGTCTTTGCCTATATGCGGGCAAAAGTAGGATGGAAGCGTGATCCGATTTGCCAAATGGTGGGCGCGGGAGGGACTTGTAACAATCCTTGAAGGGGGAGTAGCAGTGATCTAAGACGCGGTTCCCTCGTGTTGAAGTTAACATGTTGGTGGTATTTGGGTGCGATGCGCTTGAAGTTGGCTTGGTTAAAGTCCCCGGTCACAATAAACGCAGCCTCAGGATGCGCGGTTTCCTGCTCACTCACTGTCCTGTACAGTTCCTTTAGTGCCCGGTTTGTGTCGGCTTGCGGGGGAATATACACAGCTGTGATGATGACCGCGGTGAATTCCCTCGGTAGCCAGAATGGTCGGCACAGAAGCATGAGAAATTCCAGATCAGGAGAACAGAAAGACTTGATAGAATGTACGTTCCTCTGATCACACCAGGATCGGTTAATCATAAAACATACACCCCCGCCTTTGCTTTTCCCGGAGAGATCTTTTTCTCTGTCCATTCGATGCACGGAGAACCCCGCGGTTTCGATGGCCGAATCTGGAATCTCAGCGGACATCCAAGTTTCTGTGAGGCAGATAATGCAGCAGTCCCTCGTGTCTCGCTGGAAAGAGATCCGCGCTCTCAGCTCGCAGAGTTTATTGTCCAGAGACTGAACATTTGCCAGTAAAATACTGGGAAGTGGGGGTCGGTTTGCGCGGCGTCTTACTCTGAAAAGTACGCCGGCTCTCTTCCCTCTTCTCCGGCCGCGTTTGCGTGGTCGGGCCGTCCAGACAAAGAGCTCCGCTGCTGTGTTTGTAAACGGCGGTTCGTCACTGAAGAATTTAAAGTCCGGTTTTCGGAGTGCGATTGCCGAACCAATGTCCAAAAGTGTCTGTCTGTCGTACGTAGTAAGGCAGACAACATCCAAGACAAAAAACACAAAAACTATAAACAGAACAAACAAAAAACTACAATGTTTCAGCAGAGCTTGCGACGTTGCGGCCATCCTCGGCGCCATCTTGACTCAGGAATTACTCTGTAATTCCACTGCTACAGCTATGAAGTTGGTACAAGCCATTAGTATGGATACTAAGTACGGCAGAGGGGGAAAGGGCTCGCGCGCAACTAAGCAGTCACACGCTGCTCAGAGACAATCGAACAATCGAAAACAAACAACGCCCGATAAAAACGCCCTGATAAAAACTGCCCTGCTGCTAAAATATCATGCAGACACTTTGGCAAAAAGGGTCACTTTGCTAGAGTGTGTAAAGCAGCCGTGAGTGAAGTAAGAGAGGTGGTAGTTCCAGACGTGACTGTGCTCTGTGTGGATAGCATGAAACAATCTGCTACAGCCAATGATAAGATCACATGTGAAGTGAATTTTGAACCACCAGATGGTAATAAACACAAGTTACGACTGGTTGTAGATACGGGCGCATCAGTTTCCATACTTCCAGAAGCTGTGTACAAGAAACACTTTTCACAATGCACACTGAGTAAGCCCAAAATCAAACTAGTCACTTACGCAAAAGAGAACTTACCAGTTATGGGCTGCTTATCAGCATTAGTAGGTGTATCAGCAAACGACAGCATTGTCCCAGCTACTTTTTATGTAGTTAGATTTAATTAGACTGCTGAATCTGGACATTGTAAGTGGAAAAGTAAAGCACATAGACAATGAATGTGAACTCTCACCTGCACCTCCTCATACGGCTGAGCATTCCACACGTCCTGTGTACACAGTGTCACCTGTATCTGCTACTCACCTCGGATGTGTGAAAGGATTCATCCACAAAGTGCAAGTTAATTCAACAAAAATTGAGACACTTACCTCTCAGCATCCGCAAGGAGGTGTCCACTGAGCTTAATCGCCTCCTTACAGCGGGCATAATCGAACCAGTTGATGCTTCTGTATGGGTGAGTCCGTTGGTGGTGGTACGTAAGCGTGATGGCCATATTAGACTGTGTGTAGACCTCCGTGAGCCCAATAAGAGTGTGATTATGGATTGCTACCCATTACCTCACATGGAGGATTTGTTTACAGAACTGGCAGGTACTTCACATTACATCCAAATTGATCTGAGTTCAGCTTATCACCAGCTTCCTCTCCATCCTGACAGTCGTAATCTCACTGCGTTCATAATGCACAAAGGCCTTTTCCGTTTCACCCGGGTTCCATTTGGACTAGCGTCAGCACCGTCAGCCTTCCAAAAAATTATGCAAACGGTCCTAAGGGAGCTGGAGGGTGTAAAGAATTACTTAGACAACATTATAGTTTATGGTAATTCTCAAGAGGCCCATGATAGGCACCTCCAAGCTGTTTGTCAAAGGCTAGAAGAGGTTGGCTTGCGGATTAACTTCAACAAAAGCTCCTTCAACCAAACAAGCATTCCGTTCCTGGGCCATGTAATTTCTAAAGAAGGACTACGTCCCAGCCCAGATCACCTGACTGCCATTGCAGAAGCACCTCGACCTACAGATATGGTAGCTTTACGTTCGTTCCTAGGGCTCACTTCATGGTTCAACACATTTCTTCCGAACTATGCTACTGTGGTTGACACCACTACAGTGGAGTAAAGAAACTGATGATAGCTTTGATATGCTTAAGAGAATGCTGCTGGAGAGCCCTGCTCTTTCTATTTATGATCCTTCCCTGCCGACGTTCATTACTACAGATGCTTCAGATTACGGCCTTGGTGCTGTTCTGACACAGCTATATCCTGATGGTGTTGAATGTGTGATAGCTTTTGCATCCAGGACGCTATCAACATCTGAGAGGAAGTATTCTACTGTGGAGAAGGAGGCACTTGCGTGTGTCTGGGTGGTAGAAAAGTGGAGAACGTATGTGTGGGGACATCGTTTCACCCTAAGAACTGATCATCAGGCCCTTACCACTCTCCTCTCCACAAAGGGCATGAATAGAGCAGGCATGAGGGTAGCTCGTTGGTCTGCTAGGCTCATGTGCTTCCAGTATGATCTACAGTACCGTCCAGGTAGTAAAAACTGTGTTGCGGATTGTCTCTCACGTATGCCACCGAACCACACAGACACCACTGTATCCACTGAAGAGGATTTGATTTCTGAAATCGCAGAAATTCAGCCATTTCTGACTGCGTTGCCGCTAGTGGATTTTAAAGCTGAATGCGAGGACTGTCCAGAGCTGTCACAGTTATGCCAAACAATTCAGTCAGGTTGGCCTAAACTGCAAAAGTCTGTCTCCTTTTGTGACTTGCGTCCATACTTTCCTGTTAGACATAAACTGGCTGTTGAATCTCCATTGATTTTCAGAGGGAGTCGTTTGATTGTTCCTATTGCACTGCGGGAACGCCTCATCCACCTGGCACACGAGGGACATCAGGGGCTGGTGCGAACCAAACAGCGTCTGAGGGAGTTGTATTGGTGGCCACAGATGGACGATCTTGTTCACACAATTCTATCTGCATGTGTGACCTGCCAGGCCAGTGATAAATCGGCTAAAACATTCACAGTTCCAATGCAGCCAGTGGAGTTCCCAAAAGGCCCATTTCAACTTGTTGCTATTGATATAGTAGGACCTTTCGAAAAGGGAGCTACTGACTGTAGATTTGCAATAACACTGATTGACTATTTCAGCAAATGGCCAGAAGTTGGTTTTGCTTCATCAGTAATAACAGAGGCTGTTCTGAAATTTCTGACCACTATCTTTGCTCGAGAAGGAAACCCCTGCACCATTACGACAGACAATGGACCACAGTTCACTTCATCTGAATTTGCTGATTTTGTGAAAACACAGGGAATAAAGCACATAAAGACCAGTGTTTATCACCCACAGGCTAATGGGGCAATTGAAAGGTTCAACAGGGTGCTTAAAGAATGTCTTCAGGCTGCTGAGATGGCTCGTAAGCCCTGGAAATCTGCAGTCCTGACCACGTTGAAGAGCTATCGAGCAACACCCCATGCTACAACGGGTGAGACCCCTTTTCTGCTCTTAAGGGGCTGACCTATGAGAACAAAGTTGAACATTCTTCTGCCTGAGAAGAGCCCTGATCACTTTGCTCAGGTTAGAGCTTGTGGACACAAATGCAGAACAAAAGTAAACAATACACTGATCGTAAGAGAGGAGCTAAATTTCTGAAAATCGCGATTGGTGATAAGGTGAGAGTGAGGAAGCCTTTTCATGTGAAAAAAGGAGAAGCCCGGTTCACTGATCCGTTGTCAGTACAACAACAAACAGGACCGAGTACTATCATCTTAAGTGATGGGAAAAGATGGAATCTTTCCAAGATGGTCTTTCGCTATGCCCAGAAAGAGAGGAACACTCTGCACAAGATGAAATACCCGAAAGAGGCTGTACAACGGAGAATGCTACTTTGAGTTTGAATAGAGGCTTGAGACAGAGATGCCCACCCATGTGGACTCAAGGCTATGTGATGGAGTAATGTGTCTGAAGAGAGAGAAATAAGTCAGACCAAGAAGATATGTAAAGGGTGTAGGCGGATCGCTGCCCTATTTAAAAAATATCAATGTACACTGAAATGTTTGATGAATGTTATTGTTACCTTAAAGTATAAAGTGTACTAAGATTTAATTATGCTCATTTGAAATGCCTATTTGAGAGTTTAGTTGAGACTGTGTTTGAATGCACAAGTGTTCATTTGAAAATTTTGTTTAATTTTTGAGTAAATAAGACTTGAAATTCATTATCTTATTTAAAAAAGATAAAAAAAAAAAAGATAAGATAAGATAAAAAATCTCATTCATATTATAAGAGAAGCAATTCTGTTTGAGTAACAGGGGAGATTGTGTTGGGAAGTATATATCACTCATAGTAATTCATAGTAATGGCTTACTATAATACATGTAATGTGGAAATGCACCACTAGGGGCTCTAGTGAGAAACTGTGTTGAGTGATAGGAAGAGAGAAGAATAAAGTTTTGAGTTTTTGGTTGTACACTAGTGCAGTGGTTCCCAACCACGGTCCTGGTGGACCCCCAACAGTGCACATTTTGCATGTCTCCTCAATCAAACACACCTGATTCAGGTTATCAGCTCATTAGTAGCTACTCCAAGACCTGATGTGGGTGTGTCAGACAAAGGACACATCCAAAATGTGCACTGTTGGGGGTCCACCAGGACCGTGGTTGGGAACCACTGCACTAGTGATGGGAAGTTCGGATCATTTTACTGACTCGGATCTTTGAATCTCGTTCAGCAAAATGAACGAATCTTTTTTCAAGTCATTTCGTTCATTTCAGCAGAATCGAATTAAAATGTTACATTTTTCATTTTTAAACACATTTAGTACTTTTGAAATAAAAAAATGAACTATAAGCTAATGCAGCCATGGCCAAACTTTGAGAAATAAATTATTAATTAATTGCTTAGCTTGATTCAGGCTATGTATGCATTCTGTTAGTTCACCTCACCTCACCTCACCTCCCGATCCAAATCCTGCTTCTTCTTTTTTTCCAAATCGTTTCCCTCTCGTGTCTGTCTTCAGGTTCGAGCCGTTAGTTCCGTCATCATGTCTGATGCTCTGATCTGGCCGTGACAGCCGAGTAATACACATGCGTCCGGAAACAGATTTGATTTAGTTCATCTCGAGTCTCGGTTTGAGTCATTCGTTCATCAAGTCCCAGTCATCAAGTCACAGTCACCGGAAACAGATTTGAACAGTTCATTTCGAGTCTCGGGTTTGAGTCATTCGTTCATCAAGTCCCAGTCATCAAGTCATAGTCACCGGAAACAGATTTGAACAGTTCATCTCGAGTCTTTGAGTCGTTCCTTCAAGTCCCCATAGGTTAAATGCAGAAACAAAAATGATCAGTTCATCTCTCGAGTCAGTCTTTGGGTCTTAGTCTCGTTCTTTTGTCACGTGACCGCTTCCCGGGATCAGTGTCTCGCAACATATACAACATTACAGTCGTATTATTGACTGTATATTATTTTTTGTTTAGGAATTCTCATACAATTATCTAAAGATATCTGCAACAAACATCTGAAAAATAACAAAGTGACATCTTGTTCCTGTCAGTCTATTTTTATTGTTAAATGTTTCTTGTGCCCCTGTGGTGTTTTTTTTTATTATTATTGAAATTATATATATATATATATATATATATATATATATATATATATATATATATATATATATATATATATATATATATATATATATATATATATATATATATGATGATATGGCTTTGCTATTTACTGAAGATTAGAACCCACTGTAAACAAGTCTCAATCTTTGCTTTATCAAAGTGATTTCCCCATCATACAGATAAAGTTTAAAGCATTAACCAACTCTTTAATAATATAATTCTGTTATAGAAAAGAACCATCATTACAGATATTCACAAATATAAGTGTAAGAAATAAAAAAGGTACAATTTGAGGCCAGAACGCGCATCAAAAAAGTTATATGTGAATTATTAACTAATTTCTGCATGCAATACGGCTGTCATGTCACGTGACAAAAGAACGAGACACTCCCAAAGACTGACTCGAGATGAACTGATCTTTTCTGTTTCTGCATTCAGCCTATGGGGACTTGAAGGAACGACTCAAAAGACTCGAGATGAACTGTTCAAATCTGTTCCCGCCGGTACAGACTGCATATCCGTGCCTTAATATGGGGCTGGGACTTGATGAACGAACGACTCGAGAAATGAACTAATCATTCTGATTCCTGTAGTAGCGTATGAGATGTTGCGCCATGCGCATGCGCGGGTCAATACAAAATGAACGAATCGCTCTCTGAGACGACTCGGCGTTCCCGAGTTATATTAAGGATTCGTTCAAAATGAACGAATCGTTCATGAACGACACATCACTATTGTACACCGCATGGAGTGTGTTCTGTAAAATAGTGTGTTCTGTGAAATGGTGAGAACACCACACCGTCCTCCCAACATGACCATGAACCTGACCTACACAAGCCCTCCCAACATCACCACCAACCTGCCCATGACCCGTCCTCCCAACATGACAATGAACCTGACCAACACAAGCCCTCCCAACATCACCAACCTTTTTTTCCTGATTACGATTATGTACAATGCTTTTTGGAAATAAAAGTTGAAGTGTTAGCCAATTTGATGATAACATCTACTGTATTGTGTCAAATGGAAAATTGCTATAAAATTTTATGTGAAGTTCACAAACGCAATTTCGGGACGAATGAACCCATCTAATCACTCAATGAACTTCATATCAGCTGCTCACCTTGCTCTGGCATCCCTCCACCTCCCCAACTCCACCAACATAATTTAGGCATCTCATTACCATACTCATACAAGCATTAGTAGTCCCTCTGGGGGGCATATCTAAGATTGGGTTGAAGCTGTTTCCTCTAGCCCCTCTACTGCGGACAGCAAGCCAAATACGCTTGACCTCATTAGCTTAAAGATGTAGTAAACAGCACATTCCAGGGCCCAGTTTATGGCCGGGCTCCTCTCTGTCCATAACAGTGGACAAAGGTTTGCTACATTTTGATTGGATCTTGGTAGACTGACACAAACAAACTGTCCAACACCATGAGATAACGATGCTAGGACAAGAGCCAGACACCTCTTAGAGAGCAACAAGAAGAACTCTTGTACCAAGCCCAGGAAGGACAAAACATCTCATTAGTCAACATGCAGTTTCTGCCCTTCACCCAAATCCCTAGTGTCCTGGTCTATGACTGCCATAAAAATTCCACAGGACCTTAGCAGTAGTGGGTGAAAGAAAGACCAAAATGATCCATCCAAATCCAGTCATAACTATGTTTGGAAACCTTAAGACTGATGTAAACTACACACATCCATTTCATACTTATTCAGGGAAGTAAGTATTCTCAGTGACAGCTATTTGTAATGCAACATCTTACACAGAATCAGCTGTTAATGAACAAATTAATGAACAGTTCAATCTTTTCCCATCATGTTTGGTTTCTATTTGTTTAGAATATTGCAACACTGGAATGGAGAAGCACCAAATTGCAATCTCCTCCTATTCGGAAAAGGATAACGGAACCCTTTCAATTGACACACCTTGTTCTGAGTCTTCCCGCGAGGATGAGACTGTGCCAGAGCAACCAAGTTTTGAGCCTCTGGTTAATCCAGAGAGACAACAAAAGATCCAAGGATCTAAGTCTACAGCTTGTGAGGCAGCAACAGATACGACCATGTTCTGAGCCTCCAGCCTGTGAGGAAAGAGACATTAACAACCACTACGTTCAGAGTTTTAGTCCAGCGAGACGACTACAGCACGTCCCGAGTCTCCATGCCAGAGAGACCAAAGCGGATTGACCAAGTCCTGAGTGTCTGAACGACAGAGTCTGTTAAAAAGGCTCTCCAATCTGTATTCGATTTATAAAAGATACACTAATGCCCCCTTGTGGCTAAATAAATATTACTTTAAGGCATAGAAGACGTGCATTAACGGAACAGTCTAGTTATTGGGGCGTGGTCTATAGAGCATACACAGAGAAAGTTTGATGGAGTTATGCCGCCTGGTTTGATCGATTTGACAGAGTGCGTTCATATACCAAACCACTACTGTTTAAATGTGGCTGCAAAATTACCACCCATTAAAGAAATATACGTCTCTGACCGGACGTCTTGTGACTGCTCATTTTCCACCAGAACATAAGATAGTCTTCAACACAAGTGGTCCTTCGAGCCGGATGAGGAGCTGTCACAAGTAAGATGTATCAAAGTGATCCTGACACCAGACCTGAATCCCCTGAGCCCACTGTCAGACCCCGGCGATCAGTGCGTTTACCTAGTTATCTATCAGACTTTGATGTCACCGGATACCACCCAAGGCTACAGTCACAGTACAGAGCAGACACTTCTTCTCCTGAACTGAGTGACGATTCTGAGCCACCAGGAGCAGCCTCACTCAACATAGCTGCCACCTACCATGAACACAGACAAAGTCCTCAGCATCGGCAGCCACCTGAATGGAGCCCTATCAGGGAAGAGGTACAGCAGCATAAATTCTCCACTCCACATTCTGAGTTGTCATCAGTGGTCTTAGCAGAGTTTCAGCAGCTTAGAAAGGAGAATGAGGAACTGCGGTATTTTGCAAATGCGCAGATGAGACGGTTAGAAAAAAGGAATGAGGATCTTGAAGCACAGATGAAACAGCTAGTGGCAAGCAAACAGACCAGTCATAATCTAGCAGGTATGTCCTTACCAATTCCTCAGCCTCGTCTTCATCCCCCTCAGCCTCGTCTTCATTCCACACAAAGGGATAAAGAAGCTAAACCTGTACCCTTACCTCGATCGAAACTGCTTAAAATTGTGAGTGGTGGTGCAGATGATCAGGGTAGACATGACTTCCTTTCCGACCTAGATCAGAGGCTTAAGAGGCTTGAGATGACTTCACAGCAGACCTATTCCAGTCCTATCTCACCTCAACAGTCTTCCCCCCAGAGACCCTCACACTACAGCAGAACCGATGATAGCAGAGGTGTCAATCGTCACACAGAGCAACGTATCCCTCCCAGCCAAGAGAGCACTTACCGTGGACCAGCTCCCACCATCCCAAAATTTGTGAAGCCAGACCCAAGAGAGTTTTCTCGGTTACGAATCGCGTTGGAGAATATTCTACCGGCTGATGCCACTGAGAGATTCAAGTTTCAGATACTTGTCGACCATCTAAAATTGGAAGAAGCTCTGCTTATAGCAGATTCTTACAGCAACTCCTTGTATCCCTTCTCAGATACTATGGAAGCACTTAATCAGCAGTATGGACAACCTCACCAGCTGGCCCTTCAGAGAATCGCAGAACTTATGGATGCCTCGAACATCATCAGGGGAGATGTGAAAGCTTTTAGGATGTTTGCATTAAGAGTTCGCTCATTAGTCAGTATGCTTCAGCAGCTGGGCAAGAAGGGTTATGTTGAATTGGAATGCGGATCCCATGTTTCAAGGTTATTGTGTAAGCTTCCACATGATCTGCAGACAAGCTTCAGAAGGTTTATCTATCCACAACAAGTATCTATCCCTACATTACTGGATTTCTCAGACTGGCTAGAGTTCGAGCTGCAGGTCCAAGAAGATAATTCCAGGTTCTCTCTTTCCAAGAGTAGGCCAGTAGCTATGAGCAGAAAGGGACAAAGTAAGGATTTCAAACGTCCAACCAACCCAACAAGTATATTCCTTGGTACAGAGAAATGCACTGTCTCAAGATCCATGCCAGTGAAAGATACTGAGTCTAAGTCCAGAGAGAGAAACATCTTCTGTCCATATTGTGATGGACATGATCACTACTTAAATGGCTGCTCTCATTTCAGTCAGTTGAACAAAGATAAGAAAGTGGAATGGATTCAAACAAACCATCGCTGTTGGCGTTGTGGACGAGGGCACCAAGCGGCAAGATGTAATCTCAGAACTCTTTGCAAAATCTGTAACAGCAGACACTTGTTTGTCCTCCATGAGGTTAATAATCGGCCCCCCACAAAGACAAATGACTCTCCTGATCCTGGAATCTCTGAGAGCTGCCTAGTGAGCACTACCACAGAGACTTTGTATCTAGATCGACCCACTGGCAGTCGCCAAGTTTTGTTAAAGCTTTGTAAGGTGCTCTTGAGAAATGGAGATCATTGCTTGGAAACTTACGCCATACTAGATGATGGGTCCGAACGTACAATACTCCTTCACTCAGCAGTTCAACAGCTTAAGTTGATGGGTCAGCCTGAAGAATTAGTTTTACGTACAGTACGTCAAGACCGCCACAATCTACCTGCCTTCCAACCTGAGATTTCCTTCAAGATTCACAAGGCCTTTACCGCTGAACCACTCGGACTGGCTGAACATACACATCCAATCAGTGAGTTACAGAACAAGTATCAGCATCTTCAGGGATTACCGCTGCAACCGATTGATTCCGTACAGCCACTCCTCCTCATAGGTTCGGACTATCCACACCTCATTACACCGGTTGAACCAGTTCGTCTAGGCCCTCCAAATGGACCTGCTGCCATTAGGACCCGACTGGGTTGGACATTGCAGGGTCCCACTCAAGAAATTAAGCATTGCCTCTCAGAACAACAGTGTCTCTTCACTTCTACTTCCTTTTCCCCTACCGACCTGTATAAGCAAGTGGAGAGATTATGGCAATTAGATGTACTTCCGTATCGCAGTGAGAAACTCATTACTCGATCCAAGCAAGATCAAGAGGCCATTGCGTTACTTGAGTCAAAGACGACTAGAGTTATGGTAGATGGAGTTGCTCGATATGCCACTCCATTGCTTCGAGTGAAGAACATGCCCATACTGCAAGCTCCAAATGATAGTACCCTGCCTTGTCTCAGAGGAATAGAAAGAAGGTTAGCCAAAGATCCAACTCAAGCAGCATCTTACAGGGCTGAGATGAAAAGGTTGGAGGAGGAAGGATATGCTTCAGTGATATCTCCAGAACATGTGAAACAGACAACTGAATCATGGTATATCCCACACCATATGACTCAGCACAATGGAAAGAACAGAGTCGTTTTCAACTGTTCCTTTCAGCACAGAGGGAAGAACCTGAACGAACTCCTACTTCCAGGTCCTACATTAGGCCCTACCCTGATGTCTGTTCTGCTGAGGTTCCGTGAGCACACAGTGGCTTTAAGCAGTGACATCAGGGGAATGTTTCACCAGGTGCGTCTACTGCCAGAGGATCGCCCTCTGTTACGTTTCCTGTGGCGAGATCTCAAGAGAGAAGAGCTTCCCCAAGTCTATGAGTGGCAAGTCCTTCCCTTTGGGACGACATGCAGTCCATGTTGTGCAACATTTGCATTACAGAAACACATCATG
This sequence comes from Romanogobio albipinnatus, assembly GCA_023566225.1. Lineage (NCBI taxonomy): Eukaryota > Metazoa > Chordata > Actinopteri > Cypriniformes > Gobionidae > Romanogobio > Romanogobio albipinnatus. Next base: position 2,828,198 of record CM042239.1, read on the forward strand.
GATCATAGTCAAACAGGAGAAGATGTACGTGAAAGCATTGAGAAATCCTTCTATGTGGACAACTTCCTCCAAAGTTTCAGTTCCAAGGAAGAAGCAGAGTCACTGGTGACAAAGTTGCGAAACCTCTTAGCTACAGGTGGGTTTGATTTAAGACAATGGGCTAGTAACTTCCCTAATATCCTGAGCCATGTCCCATCTCATGCTAGGTCCACCAGCATTGAGTTGTGGCTGACACAAGGTCAACCAGATGCTCAAGAATCCACACTTGGTCTACACTGGCACTGTATATCAGACACACTGTCATACAAGTACCGTCCCATTGACTACTCAGTCCCCACAATGCGCAACATTTATAAGGTCTTGGCCAGCCAATATGACCCATTGGGTTACATTGTCCCTTACACTACCAGAGCTAAAATATTAGTTCAGCGCCTGTGGGACAAGAAGAGAGAATGGGATGACCCCCAACTACCAAGTGAGTTAATCCACGCCTGGCAGGCATGGGAGTCGGAGTTGCCAGACCTCCAACTCATCTCTCTCTCCCTAGATGTTATGTTACTGCAGAGTTAGACAATACTCAATGTCTAAGAGAGATACATATATTTTGCGATGCCTCAGAGCAAGCCTATGGCTCTGTAGCCTATTTACGGACACAGAGTCCCCAGGGAGACATAGAAGTAGCTTTCCTGAATGCCCGTTCAAGAGTTTCCCCCAAAATGCTGCAGTCAATCCCTCGTTTGGAGTTGTGTGCTGCCTTAACTGGAGCTCAGCTGGCTAAGCTTCTGAAGTCAGAGCTTAATATTCCAATCCATCAGGTTACGCTCTGGTCTGACTCAACTACTGTGCTAACCTGGATCCAATCTGATTCATGTAGATTCAAGGTTTTTGTTGGAACGAGAGTAGCAGAGATACAGGAATTGACCGACCCAGGGGCTTGGCACTATGTAGATTCCAAAACAAATCCAGCCGACGACATCACACGTGGCAAAACTTTGGCTGAGTTGTCCAACCCAAGCAGGTGGAATCAGGGACCACCATTTCTCCTTCTGCACACAGATCAGTGGCCCCAAAGTCCACTTCTCCATCTACAAAGAGAAGATGAGGAGGTGAAACGAGCTACTTTTTGCGGACTTACTATTCCAGCCGTAAATCCCGATTTGCCTGATTGTAGTCAGTTCCAGTCCTATGACAAATTGCTCGAAGCTACTGCCTGGGTATTGCATGGGGCGGCCTCGGATGATGATGTTCTGACTGCAGATGAATACCAAGAAGCAGAATTAACTCTCCTACGACTGGCACAGAGCCAAAGTTTCCCTGTTGAATTCAGCCATATTAAGTCAGGTAAACCTTTACCCACGAGTAGCCGTCTCCTGTGCCTCGCTCCGGAATATGATAGTGATATGCAGCTCCTGAGGGTTGGTGGTCGTCTCAGAAGGACTGAACAACTAGATGAATTTGCAATTCACCCCATTGTTCTTGACTCTAGACATCCCCTGAGCAAGTTGATCATTCAAGATTTTGATGCAAAACTGCACCATCCAGGAGCTGAACGTGTATTGGCAGAAGTGCGACGCAAATACTGGATCTTGAAGGGCAGGGAAGTTATTCGGCAACATCAAAGATCTTGTTTAGGCTGTAAAAAATGGAGAGGTAAGCCAAGCACTCAGAAGATGGCTGACCTTCCCCCATCAAGACTGCGCTTATTGCAACCAGCCTACTACTCAACGGGGGTAGATTGTTTTGGACCCTATCTCATTAAAATTGGACGCAGGAATGAGAAACGATGGGGGCTCATATTTAAGTGTCTGACTACACGAGCGGTGTATTTAGACATCCTCAGCAACATAGACACTGACTCATTCTTAATGGCCTTCAGACGATTCATCTCCCGTAGGGGGAAGCCATTTGAGATCATCTCAGATCAGGGGACGAATTTTCGAGGTGGTGATCGAGAGTTACAAGAAGCCTTTTCAGCACTTCACCCAACATTAAAAGAGCAGCTAGCTAGCCAACAGATTCGATTCAAGTTCAATCCCCCTGGTGCTCCACACTTTGGAGGCTGTTGGGAAAGGGAAATCCGATCCCTTAAAACTGCCCTCTGTGCTACTATAGGAGATCAGATTGTAACTGAGGAAGTCCTACGAACTGTACTTGTTGAGATCGAGGGCATTCTCAACTCTAAACCCCTCGGTTATACTTCGTCTGATGTAGCTGACTTGGACCCAATCACTCCTAATATGCTGCTCATGGGGCGGCTGGACTCATCCCTACCTCAAGTGGTGTATCCCCAATCAGAGATGTTGAGTAAAAGACGGTGGAGGCATAGTCAGATTATGGCTGACCATTTCTGAAAACATTTCATCCACAATTATCTACCAGGACTGCAATCACGCCAAAAATGGCACAGAGAGTCAGGAAACTTACCACCTGGAACTATTGTTATGATTGTTGACCAGCAGCTCCCTCGTGCTCTGTGGCCAGTTGGACAAGTTACTAAAGTTTTCCCTGGAGAAGATGGTAGAGTCAGGGTGGCTGAGGTTGAAGTAAAGAACAAAACCTACCTTCGCCCAATTTCTCGTCTTATCAGCCTCCCGAATCTGCCTGACTGATTACCCCTTAGTATTGTGCCCAAACTGAGATTGCCTTTTCCAAGGTACACATTTACGGAGTAAATGTGGGGGCGGCTGTTAAAAAGGCTCTCCAATCTGTATTCGATTTATAAAAGATACACTAATGCCCCCTTGTGGCTAAATAAATATTACTTTAAGGCATAGAAGACGTGCATTAACGGAACAGTCTAGTTATTGGGGCGTGGTCTATAGAGCATACACAGAGAAAGTTTGATGGAGTTTTTTTGTTTTTTTGTTTTTTTTATTTGTAGAAAAAAAAAGACAAAATGGACAATACATAATAATGAACATTTTTCACAAATGTAAATATGCCAGATTATAGCCAAAGGCTCATTTCCATCTGCAGACCCCCAAACAGGTAGATGTTACACATAAATACACATAACTACATATAGACACACTATGCACAGGCTATACACAGAGAAGCAAGGACAATAACAGTGATCACAACACACAAGTCCATAATGCACTATATCCATGCTATACTAACTCCTATTACACAACCCATGTCACACTAATAGTTCTATCCCCTTTATTTTTATAAAACACTAACTCTATTTTACATCTGGTATATATACTAATGATTACTAAACATGCTCACATATTTGTGTGTCCTTCAACCACACTTTTAAACAATTCCTAAAAATAGGCCAACTTGTGCTTTCCCTAACTGACTGAGGGATACTATTCCAAAAGCTCACCCCCTGATATGATAGAGCGTTCTGGGAAAAGGATGTCCGCCTAAACGCCAAAACACAGTCACCTCTCATATTGGCTCTAGTCACTCGAGACCCGACATCACTGATAGACTTTTGTTTAATAAAATCACTCAATGGTAGAGGCGCCAAACCATGTATGACTTTATAGATTAAACAGGCTGATTTAAATAATTTGAAATTCGCAAAATTTTAAAACTTATATTTATCTAAAATATTACAATGATGATATGATGAAGGTTTCTTATCTAATATTTTCAATGCTCTTTTGTAGCATACCTCAATTGGCCCGATAGCAGCATGACTTGTATAAGCCCAACTTGTGATACAGTATTCAATATGAGCCAGTATCATAGAGTGCAAGAACGTAATCGCTGCTGTATCTGTTAATGAGGTACGAATTTGTTTAAAGTTCCGTAAATTAACATTTACAGTATTCACAACTTTTTTGATATGTTTTTTAAAAGATAATTTCGAGTCTATCAGAACTCCTAGATACCTAAATTCCTCAACATTAGTTAATTCTTGTCCACCCAAGCAAACTTTTACTGTGGCCACAGTTGTTTTAGGTTTACTAAAAAACATTGATACAGTCTTTTTAACATTAAGACACAAGCATGAATCATTCAGCCATTTTTGCAAATCATTTAAAGCGAATGAAAGCTGATGGGCAGCATCCTCAGCACTTTTGGCATGTGTAAAAATTACCGTATCATCAGCATACATAATCGTGTCAACATTTTTGCATACATTGGGCAAACTATTCACATACAGTGAAAATAGCAGAGGTCCTAAAATTGATCCCTGAGGAACACCCTGTGTATATTGAAGATAGGGTGACTTACAATTCTTTATTTGCACACATTGTTTTCTATCTGATAAATAAGACTGTATCCATTTAACTGTTTGATTACTAAAGCCAAATGTTAACAGTCTAGACAAAAGCTTTAAGTGTTTCACAGTATCAAACGCACGCTTAAGATCAACAAAAACAGCAGCAACGTAACTGTTTTTATCTAAATAGAACTTCACCTTCTCGACAAAAACACAAATAGCCGTTTCAGTTGAGTGAAGAGATCGGAATCCAAATTGCATAGGGTGCAGACCCGGATTAGAATCATTAAGATGTGCAATGATAGAGTTGGCGACCCACTTCTCTGCTATCTTAGAAAAGATAGGAAGTATGCTGATAGGTCGATAATTAGCAGGGTCTAGTTTATCACCCGATTTATATATTGGTATGACATTTGCAACCTTCCAACTCAAGGGAACGACTGCCTGCGTAATTGACAAATTAATAAAATGGGTCACAGGCACCAAAATACAAGATTTAAAAAGCTTCAGAAGATTGGTATCAAATCCAAACACATCCCTTGCTTTAGAATTGATTAATTTAGAGATTATGTTATCTACTTCATTTTCTGTAATTGTTTGAATATTAAACTTAGAATTTAGAGTTACGGCATCCATATAAAGGTCAATGTGGGCCATATTTTGTTGAGAGTCACAAGAGCTAGAAAACAATTGAGCAATCTCATCAATGGTATTTTGAAAGAAATAATTTAATTTAGTTGCTAGGTTGAGAGGCTCTGATACCAGTTCATTAGCAAATTTGAGTTCAAAGTCTTTATCAGCAATATGCTTACTTGTACCCATGAGTTTGTTCAATCAACTTACAATTTCCTCTGGCACCATTAATTACAGACATGTAGAAATTTGCTTTTGCCATTCTCAAAGTTTGTGTGACTTTATTTCTTGCGGATACAAAATGTAATCGATCAGTAGTTAATCCAGATTGTAATGATTTTTTTTAGTAATTTATCTCTGAGTATCATAAGCTGTTTACACTCATTATTGATCCAAGGCAAAGAATAAACTCGTTTCTTTAAATGAATCACTTTCTGAAATTGAGATAGAACCATTTTAATAGTAGAGTTTATTAAATCACAACATTGATTAGTGTCATCACATAATACTATACTAGACCAATCAAAAGTATTTAGAGCTGCAATTAAGCATTGTTCTTGGCTCTTTGGAATAAACGTTTGTTTCATATTAATGTTTTTACTGACACTTCTCAATCGTTTTTTAGTCAACTTTCTAGAAAAGAATATGGCATTGTGGTCCGACAAGCCAGTTAGGAAATTGTACGTTTTTTTTATTCTATCTGGTTTGTTAGAAAACACCAGGTCTATTAAAGTTTTAGAACGATTTGTCATTCTAGTGGGATCACTGATCATTTGTATTAATCCAAAATTATCTGTAATTTCTTTCAGTTTCTTTCTGTCACTTTTGCTGTCCCAATTTACATTTAAGTCTCCCATTAGAATAACCTCATTATTAAAGTCACAACAACTCAGAAGTGCTTTAAATTGATCATAAAAATCTACTTTTGCTGACGGCGGACGATAAAGACATAGAATAGTAAATGACATTTCTGTTGAAAGTGACACTTTAACTCCAACACATTCAATTGATATTTCATTAGGCCAAATTATTTGTGTACATTTTAAAGAATCCTTCATATAAATTAACACCCCTCCTCCCTTCCCTTGATGCCTATCCTTTCTAAAGACATTGTAGCCCTGTAGTGATACCATTGCTTGTGGGGAAGAGGGTTTAAGCCAAGTTTCTGAAAGTCCTAAGAAATCCACATTTGAGTTAAAGAGAAGATGCTCTAATTGTTCCCTCTTAGGGGCCTGTTGGGGAAATATTTAATCACAGAAGATTTAATCTTCCAGACCTGTTTTCTCAATTGTGTTTTAAATGAGTCAGATCAAAGAGGCCCCACCTGTGGGAGCCCAAACATTGCCCCTTTTATCTTTTATGGCTCTTGGAATTGGAGTTCCTGACTAGCATCTATGCGTTTGAATAGTTATGCTGATTAGGAGTAGGTGATACTCTGTCTGTTGTTACAGATGAAGGACCATTGTGTTTCTTGCTTTTAATTGCTCAAGGCGAAACCTTCAGTGGGTTTCGCCAGATGTATGGGAAATTACTGAAGGGGTTATTTAGACATTGGGGGTATAAGAAGCTTGTGGCTTCTTTGTGTCTCCAGTTCACACTCAAGGCAGCCCGAGCGGCTGCACTGACCGTGGCTCTTCCTTGCAAGGAAAATAAATCTTTATAAAGACAATTGGATTATGGTTTGTCTCTTATTAGTGATGTCGACAAATTAATTTTTGCCATAACAGTTGGTGTCAGAATAGTGGGATTCCTTGGATGTGCCTTCTGGACCCTGAGAGCAGGTCGGTGACTGATCATCCTGGACGTTAGAGTCACAGCCTTACCCCGAAGGATTGAGGGAGAAGGGCTGACTGCTCTGGGGTGTCTGGAGGGTCCAGCCACTGGAATCAGAGAAATCGAATCCGATGGCAACGGGGCGCTTCTGGTAAGGGACAAACTCTTGAAAAAAAATTCAGGGGGAATTTTATTTTATTTTATAGAATTTGGTTAAATTGAATTGATAGGGATAAACCATAGGGGGAGTCTGACTCTGTGATGAATGCAACGTGGTTGATATGTTTATTGGATAGAAACTGAAATCACGTGGGCGATTAAATAAGACCTAGATTGGTCTGGGAACCATATTACCTAGATTGGGTTGGTTCCGCCCGAAATAAGACCTAGATTGGTCTGGGAACCATATTACCTAGATTGGGTTGGTTCCGCCCGAAATAAGACCTAGATTGGTCTGGGAACCATATTACCTAGATTGGGTTGGTTCCGCCCGAAATAAGACCTAGATTGGTCTGGGAACCATATTACCTAGATTGGGTTGGTTCCGCCCGCGGTCAGGTAACCAGGGCACAAAATCGGGCACTATTGAGAGTGTCCGCCCGGCTGATCTTGGGTGAGAAGATCAGATCTGTCCAGGAGACGTCCAACAGATTAATAGCGCGCGCGCGAAAAGCCACAGAGTCGCACTGCCAATATGGGGAAATCCAAAGCAAGCTAGCTGAATATGAGACACCGGTATTTTATCAAATGAGAAAATGATATGGCCAGAAATGCATGCAACGTATATGAAATTCATTAAATGTCATGATATGAGTGTCACCGCTGAGTGACCGGACTGGGACTGTGAAAGAGTCCGTTGAAGGAAAAGGATAAATCGATGGGCTGTTGTGAGAACACGCGTGTGAGAAATGTGAGCAGACACCGAAATGCTGGGTGTGAGAGGCATTGACTGTGGAGAAATGAAACAGAGAAATTAAAATGCCACAGCTGTTTAAAGATCGCTGGTGAGTATGAACTTTTACTAAATTTTAGCTAACAATTTGAGTGATATGATCAGTAATTTGATTAGTCGGTATAAAGATTGTAAGATGAACAAGAGCAAATGCTGTAAGCAGCTCCGCTCTGAAACCCTGACTTCAAAGAAATTTGCTGGACTGATGAAGATAATGGGCAGAAATGTTTTTATTGTAATTGGAAGTTGACTGGCTACAAACAAAGAGAGAACAAGAAAATTCAAATTTGTAGATTTTTGTGCGTATTCATTAATTTATAAAATGGGGGAGGTGCCATACCCGAAGGGAGATATACATTTTGAGTAACTAAAAATAATGTTGGTGAAAAAAGCAGATAAACTTTGATGAAGCACTATAAATTGCAAGCCATTGTCTGTTTTATTGGACCCCGAGCGAGCTCTGTTCTCAGACAGACTGTCACTGTTGGAGCACACAGGTTACTGAACGCTGCTCCATAAGCTAAAGATGAGAGCGTTTAATTGTGCTCAGCTGGGCCATTGATTTCACACGTAACTGTGTCTAAACACCCATAAGGTGTAAAAAGTGTGGCAAATCAGGTCACCAGACTAAATTCTGTAAACGAAACTCAGTAAAAAATAATAAAACAGAGATTTACACTAAGCAAATGAGAAAATAATAAGCTTGATAAAGTCTTTAGTGATTATTTTCGAAGGATTTGAGATAATTTTAATATGAGGTTAAAGTTAAAGATGATAAACTATATTGTAAAAGATATATAAGATATATAAATCCTGATTAATCGAGTTTTAAATGAAAAAGATATCATAAATATGTTCTTGCTCTTCTCACCTTTGCAAACCTCTGATAATGATGATTTGACTGAATTTTGGGTTGCTGAAATAACTATAGGTGTTAAAATGTTGAAAACCCTAGAAATTGATGTTTTGGTTTCAAAAGATAAGCTTGTGCTGAGCTGAAATAAACTATTTGTAATCTCAATCCGGCCACCACGTGGCCTAACCTGAGTAACAGAGACTCAATCTGAGTGGAAATTAAAGTTTCTGAATTCATTTTGGGGGCAAGAGACAAATATAAAGTCATGATCATTTGAAAATGTGATTTCTGTCAAAGGATATAGTTAAAAGGAAAATGTCTTATATTTATTTGAAAACAAAGCCAGATCTTACACTGAGCTAGTGTGAGGAGTGAGAAGTTTATGAAAATGCAGTGTACCAGCCCTGAAGGCCTCAGAGTCTCTCTCTGATCCCAGACCAGCTCAAAGCTGATATCTGACCCTGTGCCACAGATGATAGAAGATATTGATGAGTAAAGGCACAGGCATCATGTGAACATAATATACAGTTGTTTGTTAAGATAGGAAAAGGTGCCATCAAGAGGGCAATAAGACATGTTTTAAAAATACAGACTTTTAATGAACTGAAATGTTTGACTAATGTTTGATAGGACCAGTAACTTCTGTCTGCTCTTAGCCTTCACCATGTACAGAACTGATGGCCTTGGTCACAGATGTAGCAGAACATTAAAATGAATGGACAGGTGTTTTGGCTAAATTCACTGAAAATAATATAAGCACTGCTATGGGGCAGCTTTGAAGAAGCATGATGGATTTTAGTGATTAAGTTGTGTTATGATTAACCTGTCTCCATGTTTTTGCTAATTTGAAAGCAGACCAGATGGCTCTGATGACTCTTGAATGCACTTTCCAAAAGGCTCCAGAAAATATCTGATCCTGTTGAGGGTCAAAGAAGCGATGAGAGGCTGAGCACGATGTGGTTGTTCCCGATGACGGGTAAGACTTCCTACGGCCTGACAGGGGGCAACCCAAGCCAGGGATATCACGATAAGTCGCCTTGGACCCCCTACCAAAAAAAAAAAAAAAAAAAAAAAAATTGCAGGAGGGGGTTTTATGTGAGGTGTGTATGAGAGGTGAGGCAGATGTCTGTGAGGCCAGCAGCATCTCTGTTGGGGGGGAAGCTGTGTTTCGTAGGGGCCAAGGTCAAGACTGGACACAGCAGCCCCTGCCCTAATAATGGCCCCTCTATACCGCTCACCAAATACCGCATAAATTGAGAGCCAGGAAACACCCTGAAGAAAAGAGCAAGGACGAGATTGGCATTCAAGAGCCAGCTGAGACCATGCTGATCATCCTTAACCTTGCGGAGAACAGAACAAAATTTATTAATTTGTATCAGGAAAATTGTGTGATCAGGATCTAATATTATTATGAGTTTACTTCAGCAGGCATAATTCAGAGACATGGTGATGGCTTTAAGATGAGGACGGCTTTTGAAGCTTAAAGGGAAGGTCTGAATAACAAAGGTATCTAAACTAAAGATAACTTGAAACAATAAGTTACACTATGAAATTTCTAAACTTTGTGAAGGCTTAATGAATTAAGGGTTAATGAATTTAACATTATAGTTAAGGGTTAATGAATTTAACATTATAGTTAAAGTCTTAGAAGACTGTTGAAAAGATTATCTGGGTGAGAGAGAGAGAGGGAGGCTGGAAGCAGGAATTGTACTCTATCTGTTATCGCTCTGTTAAAGCTGAGACTACACAAACACAATGATATCAGAACAAAACAAACCAGCTGACTTTTCTAAAAATAAATTACTAATGTACAGACATAATTTGAAACTGGTTAAGAAACCATGTAGAAGCACATTTTGAGAATGAGCAGTTCATATTTATGTGTCCTGATGGAGTGTAGTGTGCCATTAACCTCTGGAATGAGTGTCTTTATCATTACAGATGGGTTAAGTTAAACAAAAACAACTTTAGAGGAAGTTGATTATTCTGAGTGAATCTGATGAAAAGATGCTCAGAACATGGGACGAGCTTTAAGTGGATTGGACATCCAGCTCTGTCTGTCACTGGTAATTATGACCAATTTTGTCATGGATGAAGACGATTTGAATTAATCTCTGGATTAATTAAGAGAAAAAATGACCATTTAACTGAAGTCACTATCCAAATGATCTAGAGACTCCCTCGGCCGGAGGGCGAACCAAAAAGATAACTTCTAAAAGGAAAAGTTATTTTATACTCTATTTTTCATTTATTAAATAGGCATGATATTTTGCATATAGGAAATCGCAATTTAAAAAACAAAACAGGATTTCTGACAGGGATTTTGAACATCCAAAGTAAAATTAGGCTAAAATGGATATTGAAATATGAAAGTTTTTAATTCAGATTGGTTTTAACCAGCGTTAAGGAAATTGATGTGGCAAGGTTGATGATAAGAATCACTGCCAAATGACATGATGTAAGAGGAGTTTTAATGGACAGGGCATGGAGAAAAGGGTACTTTAAAGGAAATCCTAATTAATTAAATAACTTTGAATGGTTTACTGATAACAGGAACTGAAAAGATTTTGATAAAGAATTGAGAATGATTAAGTATGATGTCATGAGATAAAGATGAGCAAACGAGCTGATTGAACGTAATACGAATTGATAACGAATTGATTAACATTAACAAATTTAGATTTATGTTCGATAATTGTTTAAATATGATGTGGGCTATGATGAATGACAATGGGTCTGTTGGAAATAGTAAGTAGGGTAGTTTGTGAAGAATTGTGTTGAAATGACTGACTGAAGGAAGGTTGATAAGAATGTGATGCACATTGAAAAACTGTGGGCAAAGCACAAAATGTAAACTGAAGGATGTTTTATGTAGAGATTTAAAGCGCTAAGATGGATTATTATCTATCTTACTTATTTGTATTGTTTAGTTTGAGTTTGAGTGAATGATCAAAAGAACCACTGATTGTTTGTTTTTCATATATGTTTTCTAAAGCGTTTAGTCTCTGAGGAGTGACTGTGGGTCTGACCTAGGGATGTGTGTGTCGTCAAACGGTTGATAGCAGAAAGTTGGAATGTTTGGATTTTGGAGGTATCACACACCCCTAACATGATGGGAGAGCAGTGACAGTGATTACTGACTTAGCCTGGCTTACAGAGATGAAATACGGATTTGCCTTTCAAGACTTAAATGCGCAGCGTAACTAACAACAAAGAGTTTATTTCAACAGGAAACCGTGAGAGCAGATGCGGCTGCGAAGGCCGCGGCTGCGAAGGCCGCGGCAGCACAGCAGTCAAAGGAACCAGAATGTATTGTATTATCTGAAACTAACACAAATGCTTTGATTTCCTTACAGAGTATGCAGGCATTTGCCACAGCAGCGGAGAAGCACCTGTGGAGACGTGGCTGGAAACTTATGAATGATGTGTGAATGTGCAAAATGGCGTCTAGACAAGAAGTGATGGAAAGCCTTGTTTACCCCAACAATATTTTCAATGATTATGATAAATGGCTGCATGGGCGAGCCTACAGCCAAAGGGGGAATGGTAATGGTAATGGGTACTCAAATGAATGAAGTTTATAAGGGGGTTACAACATTTGCTGAAAATTTCGCATTTTGATGCATATTGAAATACATGAAAACGAGAAAAGGCCTTGATTAAATCTGAGCCCGTTTGAGACATTTTTTTTTTTGGAAGACCACCATTCATGGGAATGGAAGGGGGTAAACAATAGCTTGCATCATTAGAATTGTGAATTATTGCAAAGAAATGTCTCTCTGTTGTCTGGTGTATGTGTGCAGGCGAAAGCTGCTACAGGGGAAACCGGCTGAGACTCCCTTGCACAACATCAAGCCAGGAGATCACGTGGTAAAACAGGACCTGAGTACGAAGAGCTGGAAGGCGGAAGGGTGGCTAGGGCCTTTTGTCAGGCTTCTGACGACACTGCCATCACGGTAGCGGAGAGAGCGACGTGGGTGCATGCGAGCCATTGTAGAAAAGTCCCACCAGTGATCGGGGAGGAGGAGCCAAGAGGAGAGAGAAGCAGGAGGAAAACGTCTGTGCGAGCAGACATATAAACATCATTTGCCGTTATCATCTCAGGAGCAGACACTGGCACAACGTGGTGCTGAGCCAACCAGTTTTCAAGTTAAACCCTATTTCAAGCCTACAGAATCCAGTAGGTGGTGCTTAGAGCTGCAGCGGACATCGAGCAAGGGAAGATTCCAACAAAACATCCAACGTCTGCTTGCAAGAGAACGCAGCGGTATAACCACACAGACATGTTGATTACACCATTGAGAGTGATGCATGTTCAAGGAGATGTGTGCGTGTGCTCACGAGACTGAAGCTGAATGTGAAAGCAGGGTGATCTGACTGCAGAGTCAGAATTGACATCAAGAATTCGACCACAGGGAACTGCACAGCGGTGATAGGTGGTATCACAACAGGTTTTACCTGTACGTTTAGCAAACCAAGTGACAGAAACCATTTCATGCCACAGAAAGACTGGACAGGGTGCTGTTACCCAGCTTTAATGAATGTGATGAGTGACTATTATTACTACTTCTATTTTTATTATATACACATTTTAAATTGTTCTTTTTTGCAAGTTATCAAAGAATGATAAAAGGGGGAAATTGTTGGGGAAAAATTTAATCACAGAAGATTTAATCTTCCAGACCTGTTTTCTCAATTGTGTTTTAAATGAGTCAGATCAAAGAGGCCCCACCTGTGGGAGCCCAAACATTGCCCCTTTTATCTTTTATGGCTCTTGGAATTGGAGTTCCTGACTAGCATCTATGCGTTTGAATAGTTATGCTGATTAGGAGTAGGTGATACTCTGTCTGTTGTTACAGATGAAGGACCATTGTGTTTCTTGCTTTTAATTGCTCAAGGCGAAACCTTCAGTGGGTTTCGCCAGATGTATGGGAAATTACTGAAGGGGTTATTTAGACATTGGGGGTATAAGAAGCTTGTGGCTTCTTTGTGTCTCCAGTTCACACTCAAGGCAGCCCGAGCGGCTGCACTGACCGTGGCTCTTCCTTGCAAGGAAAATAAATCTTTATAAAGACAATTGGATTATGGTTTGTCTCTTATTAGTGATGTCGACGAATTAATTTTTGCCATAACAGGCCATACTGCGTATATTCAGATGGCCTCCTAAGAGCCCTTTATTTTTACACTGTCTATCCCATGTAGTCCTGGCTTGATTAAGAGTCTGAAATAACTTACATGATCGATGTTTTTTAAATACCGGGTTCCTTTGTGTGCACATGGATATGATGCGTTGTGAGGCCATACCAGACTTAGTTGTAATAGAATCCTGTAGAGGTGGTATTTGCCCAGATGGCTGCTGTAGCCCAGGTAGCAGTGATGGTATTAGCCCAGGTAGCTGCTGTAGCCCAGGTAGCAGTGATGGTATTAGCCCAGGTAGCTGCTGTAGCCCAGGTTGCAAAGGTGGTATTAGCCCAGGTCGTTGCTGTAAACCAAGTAGCAGTGATGGTAATAGCCCGGGTGGCTGCTGTAACCCAGGTAACAGAGAATGAATTTGCCCGGAGAACTGCTGTAATCCAGGTAGTAATGATGGTATTAGCCCGGGTAGCTGCTGTAACCCAGGTAACAGAGGTGGTATTAGCCCAGGTAGCTGCTGTAACCCAGGTAACAGAGGTGGTATTAGCCCAGGTAGCTGCTGTAAACCAGGTAACAGAGGTGGTATTAGCCCGGGTAGCTGCTGTAAACCAGGTAACAGAGGTGGTATTAGCCCAGGTAGCTGCTGTAACCCAGGTAACAGAGGTGGTATTAGCCCAGGTAGCTGCTGTAAACCAGGTAACAGAGGTGGTATTAGCCCGGGTAGCTGCTGTAAACCAGGTAACAGAGGTGGTATTAGCCCAGGTAGCTGCTGTAACCCAGGTAACAGAGGTGGTATTAGCCCAGGTAGCTGCTGTAACCCAGGTAACAGAGGTGGTATTAGCCCAGGCAGCTGCTGTAAACCTGGTAACAGAGGTGGTATTAGCCCAGGCAGCTGCTGTAAACCAGGTAACAGAGGTGGTATTAGCCCAGGTAGCTGCTGTAACCCAGGTAACAGAGGTGGTATTAGCCCAGGCAGCTGCTGTAAACCAGGTAACAGAGGTGGTATTAGCCCAGGTAGCTGCTGTAACCCAGGTAACAGAGGTGGTATTAGCCCAGGCAGCTGCTGTAAACCTGGTAACAGAGGTGGTATTAGCCCAGGCAGCTGCTGTAACCCAGGTAACAGAGGTGGTATTAGCCCAGGTAGCTGCTGTAACCCAGGTAACAGAGGTGGTATTAGCCCAGGCAGCTGCTGTAAACCAGGTAACAGAGGTGGTATTAGCCCAGGTAGCTGCTGTAACCCAGGTAACAGAGGTGGTATTAGCCCAGGCAGCTGCTGTAAACCAGGTAACAGAGGTGGTATTAGCCCAGGCAGCTGCTGTAACCCAGGTAACAGAGGTGGTATTAGCCCAGGTAGCTGCTGTAACCCAGGTAACAGAGGTGGTATTAGCCCAGGCAGCTGCTGTAAACCAGGTAACAGAGGTGGTATTAGCCCAGGTAGCTGCTGTAAACCAGGTAACAGAGGTGGTATTAGCCCAGGTAGCTGCTGTAACCCAGGTAACAGAGGTGGTATTAGCCCAGGCAGCTGCTGTAAACCAGGTAACAGAGGTGGTATTAGCCCAGGTAGCTGCTGTAACCCAGGTAACAGAGGTGGTATTAGCCCAGGTAGCTGCTGTAACCCAGGTAACAGAGGTGGTATTAGCCCAGGCAGCTGCTGTAAACCAGGTAACAGAGGTGGTATTAGCCCAGGCAGCTGCTGTAAACCAGGTAACAGAGGTGGTATTAGCCCAGGTAGCTGCTGTAACCCAGGTAACAGAGGTGGTATTAGCCCAGGCAGCTGCTGTAAACCAGGTAACAGAGGTGGTATTAGCCCAGGTAGCTGCTGTAACCCAGGTAACAGAGGTGGTATTAGCCCAGGCAGCTGCTGTAAACCAGGTAACAGAGGTGGTATTAGCCCAGGCAGCTGCTGTAAACCAGGTAACAGAGGTGGTATTAGCCCAGGTAGCTGCTGTAACCCAGGTAACAGAGGTGGTATTAGCCCAGGCAGCTGCTGTAAACCAGGTAACAGAGGTGGTATTAGCCCAGGTAGCTGCTGTAACCCAGGTAACAGAGGTGGTATTAGCCCAGGTAGCTGCTGTAAACCAGGTAACAGAGGTGGTATTAGCCCGGGTAGCTGCTGTAACCCAGGTAACAGAGGTGGTATTAGCCCAGGCAGCTGCTGTAAACCAGGTAGCAGTGATGGTATTAACCCAGGGGGCTGGTGTAATCCAGGTAGCTGTAATGGTGTTAGCACAAAGAACTGCTGTAACCCAGGTAGCAAAGGTGGTGTTAGCCAAGAGAACAGCTGTAGTTGTGACACAGGACTTAAAACAGGACCAGGATTTTGCTCAACATCACCAGCCAGAAGTAGTATCATCAAAAGATTCATAACCCCAGGGAATGATCTAGATACTGTTTGATCAAGTTTACCTGGGGGCGGTCTAGCATGTCCACAATCCAGGATTCTTGCATACAGAGTTATGCCGCCTGGTTTGATCGATTTGACAGAGTGCGTTCATATACCAAACCACTACTGTTTAAATGTGGCTGCAAAATTACCACCCATTAAAGAAATATACGTCTCTGACCGGACGTCTTGTGACTGCTCATTTTCCACCAGAACATAAGATAGTCTTCAACACAGAATCAGAAGACACACAGAGACATTTGCAACAAGGTTAAGCTCAGGAGAGCAAACCTTCACTTCGAGGTTCCTTCGTCTGCGTGTTCCAGATTAAGGACCTTCTGCACCTACTTCAGGGCCTCATCTGCGTGTTCCAGATTTTAGGACCCTTTGGTGCTCCAGGAGATCAGCATCCCACAGCTATTCTTGTTCAAGACTGTTGAAACGGATTCCAGCTCCTTACCCACTGCATTGTCACCCAGCACAACCAGTGGAAGAAGTCACCTCCATCGGACTGCTCACTCAACCAAGTGGAACGTAAATATCACTTAACCAAACCTCTTTCCAGAAACCATGGCACTGTTGTATATTATCAGTATATGATTTTCCAATTTACATTAGAGGTAACATAACTGATGCTAGTTAATAACAAATAATCTTTTATGTGTTTGATGAATAATAAGGTTCTTCACCTTAATTTCAGAGAAACAACAGTTTATCTTTCCATGAGATAACGCAACTCTTCCATAGCCACACTCAACTTATGAGCTACACCTGGACCAACCACTTGGGGTTGCAAATGCATGTTCATTTAGATTAGTGTTCTTATTTGAAATAGCATAGCATGTTCTTTAATTATTAATTTTTTTTCTTGTCTTTTCAGCTGCTCTGGTAATATCTGGGATCCTTGCAGTTCTCCTGTTGTAAGGATGCTTCCTGGACGTGTCAATCGCTTTCTGAAACTGGTCGATGAGCACTGAATGCTTGATGAACCCAACACTAATGTATATGTAATTCAGCACATTTATAACTGTGCAATATTGTGACCCTGGGAAATATGAAGCAAGGAGCTGAAACTATAAACAACATTTATTTAATCTGTGTGAGAAAGATTGTGTGTATGAGTGTGTGTTTTTGTGTTTGTACTCTACAAATGTACTGATACTTAAAAAGGCTGATGAGAATTTGTATAATCAGTCTGTTAATGTAATGGCCGCATGTGTGATGCCACCAAGTGCTACAATGTCTAGCGATAGCTAAGAGAATTATTTAAACTTCTTTAATTTATTTTGTAATGAAAGTGCACTGCTGCCTCAAAACACTGAGTTTTAAATGAAGTAACTTGAATATTTGTCCAATTCTTTAAATATAAATTATTAATGATTTTATTGTGTTGACACCAAGTTGTGCCCAAAAATACATATTTTATTTTAAAAGAATATTTCAATCACTTTAAAGCTGATGAAGCATTAGATTAACTGTCAAAACTGTTTTTTTTGTTTGTCTTTTCATAAAGGGAATGTAGGATGCGAGAGAGGAAAATGAGGATGGAGGAATCGAAGGAAAGCTTATTTGTATATTGGGGTAGGCTTCAGCGTCATCAGCTGCGCTCAAGGGATTGGCGAAGTTTGGTTATTTAAGAAATTAATAATAATAATAATAATAATAATAATAAAACAATATTCACTGTTGAAATATGTGTGATATATGGTCTATTGAAACTGCAAAGGTAAAGCATAAATTAAAATTATTGTGACGTGACGGGGACTCTTCCATATAGGATACACCTGTGCATTGAGAACTTTGGTCTATCGAAAAGCTTTTGATAACTTTTTGCTGGAACGGTCTGAAGATCATCCAAGCTCATTTTGAAATGATGAGGAGGGTTTTGAAAACTAAAATCACTCATGGAGCTTGATAAAAGCCAAGTAACAAAAATTTACCAACTAAAAATAATTTGTGGTCCGAATGCAAAAAATTATAATAAAATAAATTTAAAAAAGACCACCACTTCACTGGCCCTCTTCATTCCACCAGCACGTCAACATCTCATCTACATAAAGTCATTTTCTTAGCTTCTCTCCAAAGAAAAGATGACACAATCATTATTTACATACAGGCAAAGGAGTTGTCTGCCTATTCAAATGATTTGTTGTATTCCTACTCAAATGACAACCAAGTCTACCAGGGGCACAAAAATAAATAAATAAATAAATAAATAACACTGTAATCAGACATTATTAGAAATAAAGTCTTGCCAGGTTAATGGTGGATCTTGAAAAATCGCTTAAAACTCACAATGTTGGTCTTATTGCTGGCGTTGCTACACACCAAACCCAAAGACCCCAGCACAGAGAGACATTTGGGAACATTTACATGTAGATTTACATTCATGTTTTTTAACATGCTTTCCAAGCAAATGACTTCCAACAAAGCTCGCCATACATACTGTCAAAACTTGCTTCAAACGTGCCAAGTGTCCATCTGATCAGCCTGTTGAGTTTGTTCTTTATAATATGTGAGTCTAATCAATTATAAATAACTGATTTTAAAGCAGAAGCTGTTAAATCTCAAATTTACCAACATGAAACTACATTTCATTATGAATGATGTAAGAAAAGCTTTAATAAAGTTACTTTGGCAATGGTCCATGTTGGCCAAGCACATTAAGATGAATCCATAACATGCTCATAAAAATAAAAGAAAACACAGGAAATAAGAATAAGGAAAAGTAATGTTTAATGAAGGGGTCAGAGACATCACTATATGAACACATACACCGATCAGGCATAACATTATGACGGGTGAAGTGAATAACACTGATGATCTGTTAGTGGGTGGGATATATTAGGCAGCAAGTGAACATGTTGTCCTCAGAGTTGATGTGAAGCAGGAGAAATGGGCAAGCGTGAGGATTTGAGCGAGTTTGACAAGGGCCAGATTGTGACGGCTAGACGACTGGGTCAGAGCATCTCCAGAACTGCAGCTCTTGTGGGGTGTTCCCGGTCTGCAGTGGTCAGTCTCTATCAAAAGTGCTCAAGGAAGGACCAGTGGAGAACCGGCCACAGGGTCATGGGCGGCCGAGGCTCATTGATGCCCGTGGAGAGCGAAGGCTGGCCCGTGTGGTCCGATCAAACAGACGAGCTACTGGAGCTTTTCTATTACATCACGTGGACGGCCGGGTGTGTGTGCGTGGCTTACCTGGGGAACACATGGCACCAGGTGCACTATGGGAAGAAGCCGTGGCGGCGGAGGCAGTGATGCTTTGGGCAATGTTCTGCTGGGAAACCTTGGGTCCTCCATCCATGTGGATGTTACTTTGACACGCACCACCTACCTAAGCATTGTTGAGCCCATGTACAGCCTTTCATGGAAACGGTATTCCCTGGTGGCTGTGGCTCTTTCAGCAGATAATGCGCCGCCACAAAGCACAAATGCTTCAGGAATGCTTTGAGGAGCACAACAACGAGTTTGAGGTGTTGACTTGGCCTCCAAATTCCCCAGATCTCAATCCAATCAAGCATCTGTGGGATGTGCTGAACAAACAAGTCCGATCCATGGAGGCCCCACCTCACAACTTACAGGACTAAAATGATCTGCTGCTAACATCTTTGTTCTAGATACCACAGCACACCTTCAGGGGTCTAGAGGAGTCCATCAGACGGGTCACAAAAGGGGGACCAACACAATGTTAGTGGTCATAATGTTATGCCTGATCGGTGTATGGTAATATGTACATATTAAAGTGTTTCAACAGTTTTATCTTGTGTCATCTCAGTTAGAAACAGAGCTTCCCCTCATTGTTACTGCATTGGTACAGACTATTTTTGATATCATTAATCACCAAAGACATTCATCTCAAAGCTTGTTCACTTGAATATACACGGATTTGAAAGATGACTTATTTGAAAAATATAACCCTGTATTTTTGTGAAAAATTTTTCCAGTTCCAGTCAGTGATAAAGAGAGAGAAATATGAGAACGGAGGAGGAGAAATATGGGAATAGAGGAGGAGAAATATGAGAACGGAGGAGGAGAAATATGGGAATAGAGGAGGAGAAATATGAGAATAGAGGAGGAGAAATGTGATCATGTGACACTGACTGAAGTCACACTGGTATGTAAAGCTGAACTTCTGCATCATTCTATCATCTCTCATCTCTCTTTCTCTCTCACAGGAACAACTTTCATTCCGTGCTCAAATAAAAGCAGAAAGAATCGAGAAGTGAACATGAGGGTTTTCTTCAGGACTCTGTCGCTTCTACTGGGTAAGGGAAACATCTTTTCTAATATCTTGGGTGTTTCTGAAAGATGAGGCTGGAAACAGAATGTAGATCACTAACAGAAGAACAATAATATACAATACATCATTCTAGAGAACACTGAATATTACCCAATTGCCCTTTTTTCTTAAGTGTAAATCTAACACAATACTAGGACTGCCTCCTAATAGTCGAGTAGAAGAGGCTTGGTCTTTTTATTAGTCGCGGGGGGAAGAACTCCTCAGGAAGTGTAGAAATCACACAGGCTGTGATGGACAGATCGTTAACGGCAGGAAATCCAAACATTTGCATATCATTCATCGACCTCAAATATGGCTCATCACTTGAAACATGTCAGTTTGTTTCCAAGTCTGCTCGCTCTAATGTTAACCTAGATAAATGTGCACTATTATTGGGTGCATATCCAAGTGTTCGTGTGTAGAGTGCGCCGGCGCGATCACTTGCATTTAACTTAAAATACTCTGTCATTTTTTGTCATGCAAATTGTAAAGCATCTACTTTTATTTCTGTAAACTCACAATAACAACAAAACATTGTGCTTTTGTAAAATAATGAAAACAAACAGGATGTGCTTTCTGCCGTCTCGTCTCAGTGAACTTGAGCACGTCACAAAAATGAACCGAATCTCAGTGTATACTTGCCTCTCAGATATGAGACATATCTATAGAAAGCTTGAAATGTCTGCTTTTAAAGAACCAAAAGGAAAATAAATGTTCTCAGATTATGTCATCCTGAAACCATGTTGTCAACTTAATCTCTGCAGCCAAAAACACAGAAAACATTATCAATAAATTGTTCAAATGTTTAGACGGTCTCCTTCTGTTTTTCATGACACTCATAATCATTACGTTTGCCGGTGCGCTATTGCAAGCTTGTGTGCGTTCGAGCGCTGATGTATTATAGGCCATTAAAGGCTCATTATTAGGATTTATGGCTTAGTAATATTAAAGCGTGATTAGTCGACTAATGGCGTAAATGAACAACTACTAGTCGACTAGAAAAATCTTTAATCGAGGGCAGCCCTACAAAATACTATACTTTACTTCTACAGTGATGGAAAAAAATATGAGATGGGATGAACAATCATATGTCAATGCTTTTGGGTTCTCCTGCAAAAGTTTTGGATTTTTTCCATCACCAAATATGAGACAAGTTAAAATTTACAGCAGAATTTGAATTGTCTCATATTTGGTGACATTTGCATCATTGATTCTGTTATTGTTCTGTTTATTTCTGTGAAGCTGCTTTGAAACAATCAGTATTGTATATAACGTGCTATATAAATGAAGGTGACTTGATTTTACTTAAATTTAAGTCTACTAATACTGCCCATCATTCTGTGTTTCTCATTTCAAGGATTTTTCTCAGTTCAAATCAAGGCAGAAGGTGAGATTTCATGAATTAAACACTATTACATCTTATGTTAGTTAGTTTGTGCTGCTGTGAAACATTTTTAGGGCTCTACAATTTCAGACATGATTATGATTTCACTTTTTTAACTTTATTTAGTGTGTACTGAACAAAGCAGCAGTTTTTGAGACTCTATGGACTATTTAGAATTTATTATTTATTGAACTATTTATTTCTTTACAAAGATTTAATGTCTTTCAGTTGATTCATCTAAGACTAACGACTGAAAAGCCTTCATGTAAAGACCTTAAAAGGGTGGTTGATTATAATTTCTCTTTTTAAACTTTAGTTAGTGTGTAATGTCGCTGTTTGAGCATAAACAACATCTGCAATGTCACAACACTCAAGGTTCAGTGCAAAGGGAGATATTTTCTTTTAAAGAAATCACTTTTTAAGGACTACATCAAACGGCTGGTAGGGACTACAACAAGTTTATTCACAGGTTAGTGACATCAGATGGTGGACCTGCGCCCAGACATGAACAACGCATGATCCTGAAGTGTCAATTAGACTCCCCCTGAAATTGCCTCGTCGGCACGACATCCGCAATAAACCCATCTCCAGCGTGTTGCCTCCGATCTTTCGAATATTCCGATCTAATATGACCCCTGACCTGTAAAGTTGCCAGAATAATAATCATACGCTGTTTTTTTTTATTGGCCAGAGGAGAACTGCCCCCCCGACTGAGCCTGGTTTCTCCCAAGGTTTATTTTTCTCCATTCCTGATGGGGTTTTGGTTTCCTTGCCACTGTTGCCTCTGGCTTGGCGTGCTCAGTTGGGGACACTAAATTTTCAACTAAATATCCAAATTAATCTAATTAGTAAAATAAATTAACTATATAAACTAAATTACTGATCTAATTACTGATCTAAAGCCCACACTGCCACTGTATGATAATTGAAATGAGCTGATGACATCACCGTTTTCTCCGGAGCGGCTGTACAGCCAAATACATTTCTGTTGCATTATTTTCCTGTTTAACACTGTAAAGCTGCTTTGAAACAATCTGCATTGTAAAAAGCACTATATAAATAGAGTTGACTTGACTTGATCATTAAACCTAAAGCTTACATAAACACGCAAGAAAGGCCTATTTGTAGTAATTGTAGTCGAGCATATTTGAGAGTCGCTCAAGCTGTTGCATCCGTCACATTTATTGCAATACAGTATGAACACAAATGTCATAAAAGCAAGATGATAACATAAGTTATAACAGTAATTAAACTAAACAATACCCGTTTTCTCTTCATGCATCTCATCTCACAACAGTTCCCACACCAGTGCTTTATAGATTATCATGACAGAATATGCTAATCAATAACTCATACATTCATCAACTATCCATTCAGAAACGTCCTGTCTCATTCTGCATGTTGTCACTTCTTCTTGAGTCTCTCCATCATTGTCCGACTTTGGTTGAACATAAAAGGCTGAGCAGTTTCTGACATTTTCTGTGTGAGGTTCTCAGAGCTGCTAACATGAGCTCTTGAAGCCCCACCCTCTTCTTGAAAGAGGGCGGGGAGCATCAGCTAATTTACATTTAAAGGAACACACACAAACGGCTTGCTTTTGCTCACCCTCAAAAAGTGAAAATTTTAACGTGCTGTAAAAATTATCTGTGGTGTATTTTGAGCTGAAACTTCACATACACACTCTGGGACATCAGAGACTTATTTTACGAAATTTAAATTGGATTGAAAGTGTTGGTTTATTTGTTTTCTAATCCGATTAAGAACCAAAACTGGAAGGGACTGTGCACATGCACTGATGTATAAATGGTGTAATGACATGGCATGATGCATGGAATGAGCTGCAGTTGTTGTTAAATAAAATGTCATAAATTATTTACTCAGAACTACGTCCCATCAGTCCTCACATCATACTCTCATCCACAGTTTCATTTGTATAGCACTTTTCACAATACACACTGTTTTTCCCTTGAACATATTCCAGTGAATGCAGCAGGATGGGGCACAGCCAGCCAGTCTTCGTTATATACCGACTGGTATGCCCGAAACGCTCTGGATATGAATCCCTCCACCTGCACACATACACTGTCAGAAACCAACCCGTGGTGGAGGCTGGATCTGGGTCAGATTTACAGAGTTAGTAGAGTGGTCGTCACTAACAGAGTCTACGCTCCGGAACGAATAAACGGAGCAGAGATTCGCATCGGAAACTCTTTGGATAACAATGGCAACAACAATCTTGTGTGAGACCCTCTTTCAGTGGCTTAATATCCATAGAAATCCCTGATTCCTCAAGACTGAAAACACAAGTGCAGAAAGAATAAAGTCTAAATGAAGTTTTCTCTGTCTCTCTGTAGATGTGCTGTGATTTCTAGTATTCCAGCTGGTGGTTCGTCCACCTACACTTGTAACGGTATGGAGGGTCGATATGTGAATCTGATCATTCCTGGAGATTCAAGGATGCTCAGTCTGTGTGAGGTGGAGGTCTATGGAATAGGTCTGTTCAAACATTCTATGTTGAAAAATGTCCATTTATTATTGATTTCTTTACTGATTATACTACTCTCAGCAGTCAATAAAATTCAGTCTGTCACGTTAAAAGTTACACCAGACTTGCGTCATGGGGTCTCGCCTGGGAACCCAATCAGATGCTGAATTAAACAAAATGATCTTACTCGCGCTGACTGACACATCTGAAGCGTGCGCACAAAGATGCCTTTAAGAAAGTGCCTGATCCTGTTATACACATATACACAGAATTACAGCATTTCAAAATATCTGTCTTAGCGAGTATTCACACACACATTATCTGTTATGTCTTAAGTGAACGTTTGGTTAACTGTTGGGGAAAAGCATCTGATGTGTATCATTATATTAGACCCGTGCGGTACAGTAGGTCTTAATATATAGGTTGTCTGTTTCATTAATGTTAATCAAACAATTGTATTATCATGGGGGAAAAGTTGAATATATATATATAGTTCCTATAGATATTTGGTTGTGACCAGAGATTTTAAGGTGATTTTGTTTTGGAAACTTCAGAAACCTTTAACTCCATTTTCTCAAAATAGACTTTGCTGACTCTATTGATTTCAAACTGGTGTAGCTCATTATTTTTTTCTCTGCTTCCAAAAAATCATACATCATTTTAATAGAGAGTATCCAATTATTGAAAATTTGCTCATTGCGACTTATGTCAGCCCGGGTCACAAATATCTTGATACTCTCATTTTACAGGTAATTTGGCAGCAGGAGGAATCGTCACACAGTCATCAACCACTGGCAGCAGGATCGCTGAACAGGCCATTGATTTAAATCCAGGTTTCACACAACCATCATTAGCGTGCTCGTCAACCACTAATCAGAATAACCCATGGTGGAGGCTGGATCTGCGTAATACTTACAGAGTTAGTAGAGTGGTCATCACTAACAGACGAGACTGCTGTCCGGATCAAATAAACGGAGCAGAGATTCGCATCGGAAACTCTTTGGATAACAATGGCAACAACAATCCTGTGTGAGACCCTCTTTCAGTGGCTTAATATCCATAGAAATCCCTGATTCCTCAAGGCTGAAAACACAAGTGCAGAAAGAATAAAGTCTAAATGAAGTTTTCTCTGTCTCTCTGTAGATGTGCTGTGATTTCTAGTATTCCAGCTGATGGTTCGTCCACCCACCCTTGTAACGGTATGGAGGGTCGATATGTGAATCTGATCATTCCTCGAGATTCAAGGATTCTCACTCTGTGTGAGGTGGAGGTCTATGCAGAAGGTCTGATGCAAATATGTTGAAATATGTCCATTTATTATTGATTATACATGCTCTCAGCAGTCGATAAAATGCACATGTGGTCGACACTACACCATGTTCATCTTCACTGCAAGTGAACCTTTATTTAATGTTGTCTGGGTCGTATTTTGTTTTACTTTGTGTAGTTTTGTTGATGATTTTTGAGGATCTGTCCAAGTTGCATCTGTTTAATCTTAAGTGACTTTTGTGAATTTTCACCAGAATACTGTAGATATTGTAGAGACACAGCAAAAATGCAATCATATTTTGGAATCCCAAAAATGCATAATTATCTTTATTTTCCCCTGCTGTCTGTGACCCATCAGAACCACTGATCTAAACGATAGAGAGTAACATCATGTGTGTCTTTCAGGTCCTTGTTTAAAGCAAACTTTTTGTGAAGCTCAAACTGAAGTCCAGCTTGAGTCTTGTGATGATTTAGTGTGTACCAAAAGGGGTGCCAGTCTGGTGTATTATACAGACAAATTTGAAGTATTCATAAAATTTAACTATTCCAAAGAAATCTAATAAAGGTCTTAATCATCATATCCTGTTTCTTTGTGAGGTTTTTATCAATTCAAATGACCCTTCACAGACCAGAGCAGGTGAAACAACATATAATCACATATTTACATTTACATTTATGCATTTGGCAGACGCTTTTATCCAAAGCGACTTACAGTGCTGGACCAACATGGAGTAAAGTGCCTTGCTCAAGGACATACTGGTGGTGATCGCTGGGATCGAACCAGCAACCTTCTGCGAGTCAGTTCCATGGTTTAACCCACTGGACCACCATCTCACCACATCTGGACCAAATATTCATGAAGTGCAATAAAAATTCATAATACTCATACACAGATTCATATTACTTTTGGAAATGCCCATCGAAGGTGTGAACAGTTTGAGCTTCAGCAAGAACCAATGAGGTTCATTCTTGTGTTACGCAGCACATTTGAGCTTTTTTTCTTGCGTGTCAAGTACGGTTGAGCTTTTGTTTATGTTCGCTGATGGAATGCTTATATATGAATAAAAGCCTAAATTAAATCTGTTCATCATATAAAGCGATCACGTCTCCAGACAATGTAGACTAAACTGCTTAATTAATATAGATTAATATAGATTAGTTTTACAAAATCTTTATTAACTTTTTTAGGCGTCAAAGTTGTAGATGCATAGACTGTCAATGGAGCAACAGAAATCTCTCAGATTTCATTCAAATATCTTCATTTGTGTTTCGAAGATGAATGTAAGTCTTACAGATTTGGAACTACATAAGCGTGAGTAATTGATGACAGAATTTTAATTTTGGGGTGAACTAACCCTTCAGTCAATAAATATTAGTGTTACAAAGATGATAACGGTCTCGTTTTAAAACTATTTCAAAACCTGTTTCAAGGTTTGCTTTCTTTAGCCGCCAAACACTGTTTCTGTGCGGATGAGTGGCCGGAACGCATTGAGAGTTTTCTATTTTGTTTGAAAATTATGTTGTGTAAGTGGCTCCAAAGTAAAGAAATGGGAGCTCTAGCGCAGTTCTACCTGGAAGACTCCAATGTCACGTTATTCACTAACTATCTATCTAGCCAATCATTATTCGTCTTCTGTAGTATGTAAGTTCTGTTCCCACCCATTACTACATTCGCAGATACTGATGCCGGCGTTCACAGTTGACGATCCTGATGTGCCTTAGTGTTTGATTGATGGTCCTACATAAAATTGAAATGTTAATAATGTTAAATGCTACAGTGGTGTTTTAACCCTCTAGGCGCCACGGTCGAGTTTACTCGACAAGATGCGGCACTATATAAAACGGATTTTGTCAAATAGGGTGTCACATTTCGTTTGACCTCCCCTCCACTAGATGGCAGACATGTCATACTTCATCCCTGACTCCAAAAAACGTCATGCTTCTATACAAAATCTTCAAGCAAGAGCGCATTGAATCAGTGCGAACAAAAGCGGAGCTAGTGTGCGAGTGAGCCATTTTATCAGAGCAATATTGTCAACGTCAGCGAGTATTTGCATTAGATTATTATTATTTTCTAATGGCATCAATAAAGCTACCCGCAATGAAGTGTTGGGTCTTCTATTCGCGGACCCTGATTCTGAAGGAGATTATCTGCCTTCAGAAGATGACGGTGATTCTGAAAGTGTTCTACACCAAGCACAAACGGTGAATCCTTTGCCTAATGTAGATGGTCCTTTGCCCAATGTAGATGGTCCTTTGCCCAATGTCAGTGGTGGAAACAATGTTTCCCGGGGTCGGAGTGTTCATCGCGAAGTTAGCAGGTGTGTTAATGTTGTGGGGAACGAGGCGGGAGATTTTTACCACGCTAGCCATGAAGCTTTGTCTTCTGACCGTGTGCGTCTCCGCAATCGCAGCGACAGTATTGTGGTGGAGACTTTGTCTAATGCCACTGGGTATGTTAGACGAGGTCGAAGTATTCATAGGACAGTTAGGGGGCAACGTGGAGGCAGGGTGGGGAGTCGCAATGACAATGACAGTAGTCCGAACTGTGAACACTCGGCGGGCGCGAGCGCGTCTGTCTCTCATCTTGTCTCGTCATCTCACTCATGATCTGTGCCTTGCCGTGGCGAGTGAGCTTTTGAACTAAACAGGTCTTGTCTACTTGTGTTTGTGTGTCATGTGAATAATATATATGTGCCCCATACATGGAATCAGAGTGCCTACTGTATGTAGTAAATGGAAAATCTCTACAGCAAAAGGCCAACCGCTACAGGCATACATGCATTCGGTTTGTTTCTACCATTTATTAGTAATGATTTATACAGTTTGTTTACCATTTACTATTTACCTGAGCATTCAGTATTGTGCAATATAGCATACAGAAGGTGAGACATTTTGGGGGCAAAGAAGTGCTGCATTTTATCATTTAAACGTGACTTTTCATGAAAATTCTATAATCCATGATGGCCACCACCATATGACGTCTTACCAGAAACGGGCAATAGTTATTCTACAGCCGTAGCTGCACTGAAACAATATTTTGTTCCTGCAGTTAATGTTGTCGCAGAGAGACACAAATTCAGACAAAGAACACAGCGGACTGATGAAACTGTTAACCAGTTCCTTGCTGCTTTGCGGGAACTTTCGGCTGCATGTGATTTCGGAGACATGGAAGATCAAATGCTACGTGATCAGCTCATGGAGAGAGCAGCTAATTCACACGTTCGGGATAGACTTTTGCTAGAACCGGACCTCACTCTGAATAAAGCTGTTTCGATAGCAGTGCAAATGGAGACTGCATTAAATAACTCAGAGATTCTTTCAGACACTTCACATTTGATTTAATTAATCAATATGTTTTCTTTATTTCCATTTTCTCAGGCACTATGGGGTCTCCAGTTGATCTAACCCAGTGGTTCTCAACCCGGGCACTCTCCCGGGGGTGCGCAAGTAGGCTACAGGATGGGAGGGAAAAAAATCTTTTTTTTTATCACTAAACTACTGTCATAAAAAGTTATAGTTTTGTACATACATAACTCCTGAATAAAAATTAAAGGTGATGCAGGTGATAAGCGGTTTTATTAAGCGAGTCATTGAGTCGTTCATTCAAAAGATTAGTTTAAACGGCCGATTCATCGAGAATGAGACAGATGTTTGTGAATGGGTCATTGAATCTTTGACTCAACCGATTCGTTGAAAACACTGAATCATTCAAAACACGATTGAGTGTTGCTGTGAGATGCGCTACTATGCTGTGATCTTGTTTGGATTCATCTGATCTATTTTCGCTGCTAAAATAGACCAAAACAGGTTACATTTTCCTGTAAATCGGACCAACGGCCTAGGAGGAGTTCGAAAAAGTTGGTTTTCATAGGGTGCAATCAAATCGGCTTGAGCCAAGGAATCCAAGAGGGAAAAATAATTTTGTTTCTATCCCTTACGGTTCAAATGTTATTATCATAAACATGATTCAAACTTTGGACAGGTGGTGGTGCTAGAGGGATTGAGTTAATGACTCCAAAATTGGTGTGGTTACTATTGATAATGACTTCTATTAGTGTACCAAATTTAATAATTTTCCTGCAAACGGTTCTATGGGCTGCCATAGACTTCCATGGCGGAATAATAATAATAATAATAAATCTAATGATTTTAAGAGGGGCTCCGCACCTTCGGTGCTTGGCCCCTAATAATGCCTGCAAGCTCACATTAGAAGTCTGGTGCTACTGCCAATTATAACAATAGCTTAGTAATTATAATATGCCTACCTACCACTACTGATGATAATAATAATAACAATAATAATAATAATAATAATAATAATAATAATAATTAAAGCTGCAAGCAACATTTATCGGGGTTCAAGCAGTTTAAGGCACATATGCATAAAAATATATTATGTTTTATTTAGCAAGCATGTAACCCCTTTGAAAACAAAAAGTAACTTATCATGATCATATAAGAGATTCAAAGGGTACAGCCAACAGAATTGGGAGCAAGGAGGATTGGGAGGTGAATTGCAAATTAAGAATTTAAGTAAGGAAAATTAATAGGAAAAATAAAATAATATTTTATGTTACATTAAAATAAGTGAACGTAAATATGATCAATAAGTTTGCTAATGGTTCTTAGCAAAGTATTGGAAACAACAAATGTAAGTGTTTAATACTTTTCAGCATGCACATTGAGAAGGAAACTCAACAGGAACAGCATTAACACAGATGACAGGCGATTGCTTAGCACAGATTGATGAAAATAAATACCCCTGATCTAACCAACTATAACAGCTCAGATGTTGTAATAATAACACCCACCACAAATACAGACTCTAGTACTATCACTTCTACTACGTCTACTACAACTACTACAGCAAAAACTACAAAAGGAGGGAGCAACACACTGCAGCAAGCGACTTCTCAGGGTAAGAACTTGATACTGCATGATCCTGAACTTGATACTTAAAGCTACACTGTGTAACTTTTTTTGTTCATACTTAGCTAAAAACACTTAGTTCTTTCAAAAAGCTCATTAATGTATATTTACTTCTTTCAAGTAATAAAGTATTCTTGTAAGTTTATAATATGCCATTGAAAATACATACGGGTAAGGGGTTCGAATGGGGGTCGCCATGTTGCCCCTCCATCTTGAAAGTATATTAGCCAAAGAGGGACATACCCGTAAATTCAAGCTTCGCATTTCACGTTTTAACACTCGATGGCTCGCACCTCCGTCACATCAACTGATCTCTGCTCACGGAGAAAATGATATAGTCTACAATGTAAACTTTGCCTTACGCTAGTGATGTCGTACAATATACAGAATAACGATAGCACTGATAAAAGTTACTTTACTAAGATTAGCTTGCATTCGTCTGGGAACCTGATAGCTGATGTTAGCAATGAAATGGTAAATAAATTACGAAAACGTTAAACTATTATTCATTTTACATTCATTTTACATAGATGTCATAACCTACATGTTAACTGACAAATTAAATAACTGCAAATTATAATAGTTTTCTAAAGTAACCTCATCACTTGAAGGAACACTAATGGACGAGGTCGAACTGGAAGCCATGTTAATCTTGGACTAAATCGGCCACCGTAGAAGTTAAAACGAAATCGGAATTGGGTGTGTAGACTTAAAAATTAAGCTTTTTCCCCCGTGGTTTAATTCACAGGACCGGACACCAGTTATCTTGCCAAGAGATATATTTTATTGTTGTAAGTCAGACATAGGGAGAGAGACAATTTCTGAGGATGGTCTTCATTCCAACTTTCTCTCTCTGTCTTCCTGGACACCCAGTTGGATTTTATAGGTTGCTTAAACAGTGAAATAATTGTTTACCAGAAAAACAGGTTGTTTATGCTATACCTCGTGCTTTCACGTGGCACAATATACCCTAGAACATATGCATAGGTTGTCACACAGAAGCCGTGGCTAAACGGGGATGTTCGCGCGGCACTCAATGCGCGGACCTTCACTTTTAACTCCGGTAATGCGGAGGAGCATAAACAAGCAAGTTATTCCCTCCGGAAAACCATCAGAGCAGCAAAACGCCAGTACAGGGACAAGATTGAAGGACAGTTCAACACCACCGACTCCAGAAGCATGTGGAGGGGAATTAACACCATCACGGACTATAAAGGGAACACAAACTCCACCGTGAACACCGCTGCCTCTCTCCCGGACGAGCTCAACACCTTCTATGCTCGCTTTGAGGGAACTAACACCGCCCTCGCGGAGAGAGAGCTCGCGGCTGAAGATACAGAGGTTAGTGCACTCTCCGTATCTGTCGCGGATGTAACCCGATCCTTCCGGCGGGTGAACGTCCGTAAAGCCGCGGGTCCAGACGGAATTCCCGGCCGCGTGATCAGAGCGTGCGCGCACCAACTGGCTGGAGTTTTCACTGACATTTTTAACCTGTCCCTCTCCCTGTCTGTGGTCCCCACATGCTTCAAAACGTCCACCATTGTGCCTGTACCTAAGCAATCAAAAACCACCTGCTTAAACGACTGGCGTCCTGTTGCTCTGACCCCCATCATCAGTAAATGCTTTGAGAGACTAGTCAGAAACCACATCTGCTCTGTTCTCCCCCCCTCACTGGACCCACTGCAGTTTGCATACCGCACAAACCGCTCCACTGATGATGCCATTTCATCCACCATACACACTGCTCTCTCCCACCTGGAAAAGAGGAACACGTATGTGAGAATGCTGTTTGTGGACTACAGCTCAGCATTCAACACCATTGTGCCCTCCATAC
Source organism: Romanogobio albipinnatus (assembly GCA_023566225.1). NCBI lineage: Eukaryota > Metazoa > Chordata > Actinopteri > Cypriniformes > Gobionidae > Romanogobio > Romanogobio albipinnatus. Next base: position 2,860,291 of record CM042239.1, read on the forward strand.
TTGACGGGAAACTCCGGGCTCTAGGCTTAAACAGCCTGTTATGCAGCTGGATCCTGGACTTCCTGTCAAACAGACGCCAGGTGGTCAGAATGGGCAGTAACATCTCATCATCACTGACTCTCAACACTGGAGCCCCTCAGGGCTGTGTTCTCAGCCCACTCCTGTAGTCCCTGTACACACATGACTGTGTGGCAACCCACAGCTCCAACACCATCATCAAGTTTGCTGACGATACGACGGTGGTAGGTCTCATCACTGACAATGATGAAACGGCCTACAGAGAGGAGGTGCACACTCTGACACGGTGGTGTCAGGAGCACAACCTCTCCCTCAACGTCAGCAAGACCAAGGAGCTGGTGGTCGACTTCAGGAGGAATGAGAGAGAACACCGCCCCATCACCATCAATGGAGCACCGGTGGAGAGAGTCAGCAGCTTCAAGTTCCTCGGTGTCCACATCACAGAGGAACTCTCATGGTCCGTCCACTCTGAGGCCGTTGTGAAGAATGCTCATCAGCGCCTTTTCTTCCTGCGACGACTGAGGAGGTTTGGAATGAACCGCCACATCCTCACACGCTTCTACAGCAGCACCATAGAGAGCCTGCTGACTGGCGGCATCACCACCTGGTACGGCAACAGTACCGCCCGCAGCCGCAAAGCCCTGCAAAGGGTAGTGCGCACGGCCAGCTGCATCATCGGAGGTGAGCTTCCCTCCCTCCAGGACATTTACGCCAGGCGGTGTGTGAAGAGAGCTCAGAGGATCATCAGAGACTCTAGCCACCCGAACCATGGGCTGCTCTCACTGCTGCCATCAGGCAGACGGTACCGCAGCATTAGAACACGCACCGGCCGACTCCAGAACAGCTTCTTCCCACAAGCAATCAGACTACTTAACTCCTGATCCATCAGGATCATAACACACACTGGACAGAATATCACTCCGCACAACCCACTGTAGATACACGCACACATTATATACACATTTATGTATCATTTATTATTTATCATTTATCATATAGCACCTATTGTACATAATTGGATCTCTACTGTGAATAATAAGGTATACTGTACATTGTATATTATTATTATTATAGCTTAATGTATATTGTTTAATGTATGTTTAGTGTATATTGTTTAAAGTATATGTATATTGTAAGTATGTGTATATTGTTTAAGCTGTGAGAACTACACTCACATTGTGTAAATTATTTATTGTTTATTGTAGAGTTTACTGTGCTGTGAGTAATTGTGTGCGCATCAGATGTGTAATCTGATGCTGCTTTAAATGTTGTACATTTCATGTCATAACTGCTATGTTGCTCGGAACTGCACCAAAAATTTCACCTGCTGTTGCACTTGTGCATATGGCTGTGTGACAATAAAGTGATTTGATTTGATAGAGAAACTTGTTGTTCATTGTTCCAAATATGTCTTAAAGAGAACTTGTGACATGTCATATGCATTCGTAGGAAAACAACAGCAATACTTTCTTACAGAAAACTTCAGTCACATGTGCATAATTGAAAACTTATGCTACATATTCCTGTCTCTCACACTTCATGTGCTCAGACTTACTCTGACTAGATAATAATGCAATACAAATAATAATAATTATGAATGATACAACACAAATGATAATGAATATTAGTAAATAATATTAATACAAATGCACACTAAATAATAATGATTAAAACAAATGATAGTGAGTATTAATAAAGAATAATAATACAAATGCATAATATAAACTGATTATGAATACTAATAATAAAAAACATTTAATAGTAAAATTGTATCTACAGGGTGGAACAGAAACTAATATTTACTGGATGGTCATATACCTTTTCACCGCTAGATGGGGGAAAATATCACACAGTGTAGCTTTAAAACATCAGGGCAATGGAGAGGCTGCTCACAGCAGAGCCAATGGGTGGAGCTTGTCATCCAGTTCCACCTCTCTGGATGTAATGGGTGGAGCTTAAAGCTCCAGCCATTTGGTCCATAGCATAGACTGACACTGATTTGGGACCTGCGTCTGATTTATGAGCTATTCCGGGACCAACCACTTGGGAGCAAGCAATCAAGGCACTTTAGCTTCACTTTTCAGGACTTGTGTGGCACACTTGGTCCACAGAGGTTGAGCTGGACGTCATTTAGTGACACAAATGCCTGCTCTTTAAATGCATGTTCATTTAGATTAGGTTTCTTATTTGAAATAGCATAGCATGTACTTTAATTATTCATTTTTTCTTGTCTTTTCAGCTGCTCTGATAATTCTATCAGGGATCCTTGCAGTTCTCCTGTTGTAAGGATGCTTCCTGGACGTGTCTATGGCTTTCTGAAACTGGTCGATGAGCACTGAATGCTTGATGAACCCAACACTAATGTATATGTAATTCAGCACATTTATAACTGTGCAATATTGTGACCCTGGGAAATATGAAGCAAGGAGCTGAAACTATAAACAACATTTATTTAATCTGTGTGAGAAAGATTGTGTGTATGAGTGTGTGTTTCTGTGTTTGTACTCTGCAATTGTACTGATACTTAAAAAGGCTGATGAGAATTTGTATAATCAGTCTGTTAATGTAATGGCCGCATGTGTGATGCCACCAAGTGCGACAATGTCTAGCGATAGCTAAGAGAATTATTTAAACTTCTTTAATTTATTTTGTAATGAAAGTGCACTGCTGCCTCAAAACACTGAGTTTTAAATGAAGTAACTTGAATATATTTGGAAGAATTATGCAAAATAAAATGATTTACATGTTCAAGTAAACAATGAAATTGCTATCTCAGTGGATCTTAACTGGTGTGTACCAACCAAAAAATGTGTCAATGATGGCAGCAGGACAGAACAGTGCTAAAGGAAAACAGTTAGGGTAGTAAACTAAATAGTCTTAACAGAAATGGAGAGACTCGTCCCATATTGTTGGTAAAAGCTGCGTGTTCAATCAACTTCTATGGTATTTCGCTGCTAATTTTTGACATTTCATGACCTGCTGTCATGCTCAAAAACTATGAATAAAACTAGACCAATGTAAAAAATAAATAAAAAAAACCACCTCTTCACTGTCCATCTTTGTTTCACCAGTCACAACATCTCATCTACATAAAGTCATTTTCTTAGCTTCTTTCCAAAGAAAAGATGACACAATCATTATTTACATATAGGCATAAGGAGTTGTCTGCCTATTCAAATGATTCGTTGTTTTCCTACTCAAATAAAAACTATTATATATTGAATATACATTATAATAAAGTCTATCAGGGGCACAAAACTTACACTATAATCAGACATTATTAGAAATAAATAAAGTCTTGCCAGGTTAATGGTGGATCTTGAAAATCACTTAAAACTCACAATGTTGGTCTTATTGCTGGCGTTGCTACACACCAAACCCAAAGACGCCAGCACAGAGAGACATTTGGGAACATTTACATGTAGATTTACATTCAAGATTTTTTTTAACATGCTTTACAAGCAAATGACTTCCAAGAAAGCTCACCATACATACTGTCAAAACTTCAAACATGCCAAGTGTCCATCTGATCAGCCTGTTGAGTTTGTTCTTTATAATATGTGAGTCTAATCAATTATAAATAACAGAATTTAAAGCAGAAGCTGTTAAATCTCAAATTTACCAACATGAAACTACATTTCATTTTGAATTATGTAAGAAAAGCTTTAATAAAGTTACTTTGGCAATGGTCCATGTTGGCCAAGCACATTAAGATGAATCCATAACATGTGCATAAAAATAAAAGAAAACCACAGGAAATAAGAATAAGGAAAAGTAATGTTTAAAGAGGTGGACAGAGCAGCACCCAATACATCACTATATGAACACATACACCGATCAGGCATAACATTATGACGGGTGAAGTGAATAATACTGATGATCTCTTCATCACCTGTTAGTGGGTGGGGTATATTAGGCAGCAAGTGAACATGTTGTCCTCAGAGTTGATGTGAAGCAGGAGAAATGGGCAAGCGTGAGGATTTGAGCGAGTTTGACAAGGGCCAGATTGTGACGGCTAGACGACTGGGTCAGAGCATCTCCAGAACTGCAGCTCTTGTGGGGTGTTCCCGGTCTGCAGTGGTCAGTCTCTATCAAAAGTGAAGGACCAGTGGAGAACCGGCCACAGGGTCATGGGCGGCCGAGGCTCATTGATGCCCGTGGGGAGCGAAGGCTGGCCCGTGTGGTCCGATCAAACAGACGAGCTACTGGAGCTTTTCTATTACATCACGTGGATGGCCGGCTGCGTGTGCGTGGCTTACCTGGGGAACACATGGCACCAGGTGCACTATGGGAAGAAGGCGTGGCGGTGGAGGCAGTGATGCTTTGGGCAATGTTCTGCTGGGAAATCTTGGGTCCTCCATCCATGTGGATGTTACTTTGACCAGATCCAGATCTCAATCCAATCGAGCATCTGTGGGATGAACTGAACAAACAAGTCCGATCCTTGGCGGCCCCACCTCGCAACTTACAGGACTTAAATGATCTGCTGCTAACATCTTGGTGCCAGATACCACAGCACACCTTCACGGGTCTAGAGGAGTCCATGCCTCGACAGGTCAGGGCTGTTTTGGCAGCAAAAGAGGGACCAAGACAATGTTAGTGGTCATAATGTTATGCCTGATCGGTGTATGGTAATATGTACATATTAAAGTGTTTCAACAGTTTTATCTTGTGTCATCTCAGTTAGAAACAGAGCTTCCCCTCATGACGGATGAGATACAGGGCCATGCATTACAAATGCCTTGTGAAAGAAATCTTGTAATATTGCAGTGTCTATAAAATGGGAAATAAAAACACTTTAAAATGGCAGGTGCAGCACTCGAGATGAAAAACAATATTCAGCATAGATATATATAGTCTTAGAGCAGATGAAACACTTCTGTGATGCATTTGATTCAGTCATTTTGGTGTTTGACAGCCTCAGTCTTTATTCACTTCAAAAAATTCACCCCTGATGTTTCACAGAAAGGAACGAATGACGTGAGAGTGAGTAAATAATGACAGAATTAAACCTGACTTGGTTTGGATAAAAGAGATTATTGGTACAGACTATTTTTGACATTCAGAAAGACATTCATCTCATAGCTTGTTCGCTTGTTTATACACAGATTTGAAAGATGATTTATTTGAAAAATAATACACTGTTTTTGTGAAATATTTTCCAGCTCCAGTCAGTGATAAAGAGAGAGAAATATGGGAATGGAGGAGGAGAAATGTGATCATGTGACACTGACTGAAGTCACACTGGTATGTAAAGCTGAACTTCTGCATCATTCTATCATCTCTCATCTCTCTTTCTCTCTCACAGGAACAACTTTCATTCCGTGCTCAAATAAAAGCAGAAAGAATCGAGAAGTGAACATGAGGGTTTTCTTCAGGACTCTGTCGCTTTTACTGGGTAAGTGAAACATCTTTTCTAATATCTTGGGTGTTTCTGAAAGATGAGGCTGGAAACAGAATGTAGATCACTAACAGAAGAACAATAATATACAATACATCATTCTAGAGAACACTGAATATTACCCAATTGGTCTTTTTTTTAAAGTGTAAATCTAACAAAATACTAGGACTGCCTCCTAATAGTCGAGTAGAAGAGGCTTGGTCTTTGTATTAGTCGCGGGGGGAAGAACTCCTCAGGAAGTGTAGAAATCACACAGGCTGTGATGGACAGATCGTTAACGGCAGGAGATCCAAACATTTGCATGTTTATATAAACATTCATATTATGATGTATGGCTAAGTAATATAAAAGCGTGATTAGTCGACTAATGGCGTAAATGAACAACTACTAGTCGACTAGAAAAATCTTTAATCGAGGGCAGCCCTACAAAATACTATACTTTACTTCTACAGTGATGGAAAAACATATGAGATGGGATGAACAATCATATGTCAATGCTTTTGGGTTCTCCTGCAAAAGTTCTGGATTTTTTCCATCACCAAATATGAGACAAGTTAAAATTTACAGCAGAATTTGAGTTTGTCTCATATTTGGTGACATTTGCATCATTGATTCTGTTATTGTTCTGTTTATTTCTGTGAAGCTGCTTTGAAACAATCAGTATTGTATATAACGTGCTATATAAATGAAGGTGACTTGATTTTACTTAAATTTAAGTCTACTAATACTGCCCGTCATTCTGTGTTTCTCATTTCAAGGGTTTTTCTCAGTTCAAATCAAGGCAGAAGGTGAGATTTCATGAATGAAACACCATTACATCTTGTGATAGTTATATGTTAGTTAGTTGTTGTGTAAATCCCATACCAATGGATTTAAAGATAAAAAAAACTATTTACAGAATAATTCAATCATTAGAAATGGCTCTAGGTACATCTATACTGAACAAAGCAGCTGATTGAGAGACTCTATGGACTATTTAGGATTTATATATTAAAGGTAGGGTAGGTAAGAATGATCTAAAACACTTTTGTCCAAATTTGTTTAAACTTTCTTTATATGTCAATACATAATTAAAATGTAAGTACTCTGAAAAAGAGAGTATAAAAATCGAGTGACTTTTTAATCTGCAATAAACACCGCTCATTATTTTCGTCCGGGACGAAACAAGTGATTGGCTTGGGCGACTGTCACTCTCTCTCGCTACCATGGCTACCACCCCTTCTGCTACAGGATCTGCCCACATACGCGCACCCGTTTGATTTGAGGAGTTCAAGAGACACGAAACCTAGGAAGAGCAAAATAATATCAGAGAAAGAGCATTCAAAATTCACAGTGCTGGGTTTGCAGTCAGCGAAGGCAAACAATGCAAAAAAAGGAAGACAGTACAAGAAAAGGCAATGCACAAAAAGTCTTTGGATAAACAAAGAAATCAAACGCGAGTAAATATCGGCGTGGCTTTCCAACGATGGCGAGAACTGAGGGACCTCAAGGGGCTGAAAAGCGACTACTTGATGGCTGTATTTCTGCTGGACAGGTAATCTTTCATTTTGATTATACATTTTTTTGGTTTATGTTTTCATGAAGCATGTATCACTAGCACATGTAGGTGCCTAATATAGCTAACATAACATTACTTAGCATAAAGTTACAATGTTATACACTTAGCGAGCCATTAGTAGAGATGATAAATACTCAATATGCTTAGCTCAAGTTGATCGCTGTCGTGTTGAATTTCGCAAAATGTAACTTTTTTAAGTTAGCTTTAGCTACTACCCTCTGTCTAAACTCTTTTACCATGTTCAACGGGAACTTTACCTGCACGTTTATTTCCGCCTTTGGTTTGTTTTTATATTCTCTACCTATGTTTACTGATGTTTTTATCTTGTAGACACTGTGTTGTGTGTGTTTACTCTGTTTATCTGTAATCAAGACATTTTTAAAATGTGGTGATGTAATTGTTGTGTTGATTTGTATTATTTTTGTTTAGTTATAAGAAAGACATATCAACGTCCACACCATCGAAAAGTGGATTTACAATTCCACCACCCCCTGTTTCCACTATTCTTATTATTATTTGTTTATATTCTTAATGATAAAGTTCGATTTTTTTATTACATGTAATTCTGACATGATGTCACTACATGCACTCCACTTCTTCTTCTCCGCTCGTCTCAGGTAAATAATGCGTATTCCAGCTGAGCGGTCGGCGTTCATGTGTTTTGGGGGTGTGGCTTTGGAAAGAGCCCAGAAGGGAGAAGGTGGAGTGAATGGAAATAATGAGCTGTCTTTAAAACAGTCGTGAGAGGTCTACAGACACTCAATTTTTATACTTTCTTTTTCAGAGTACTTACATTTTAATTATGTATTGATATATAAAGAAAGTTTAAACAAATTTGGAAAAAAAGTTTTTTAACCAATTCTTACCTACCCTACCTTTTAAAGTATTTTTTTCTTTATAAAGATGTAATGTCTTTCTAGTTTATTTCATCTAAGGCTAACGACTGAAAAGCCTTCATGTAAAGACCTTAAAAGAGTGGTTGATTATGATTTCTCTTTTTTAACTTTAGTTAGTGTGTAATGTCGCTGTTTGAGCTTAAACAACATCTGCAATGTCACAACACTCAAAGTTCAGTGCAAAGGGAGATATTTTCCTTTAAAGCTACACTGTGTAACTTTTTTAGTTTATTCTTAGCTAAAAACACTTAGTTCTTTCAAAAATATATGTGCTCATTAATGTATATTTACTTCTTTCAAGTCATAAAGTATTCTCGTAAGTTTATAATATGCCATTGAAAATACATACGGGTAAGGGGTTCGAATGGGGGTCGCCATGTTGCCCCTCCATCTTGAAAGTACATTAGCCAAAGAGGGACATACCCATAAATTCAAGCTTCGCCTTTCGCGTTTTAACACTCGATGGCACAGTGTCGAATGTGAAGAGGGGGATTGCTGGATTGAACTGGAAGCCATGTTAATTTTGGACTAAATCGGCCACCGTAGGAGTTAAAACGAAATCGGAATTGGGTGGAACATAAACTAATATTTACTGGATGGTCATATACCTTTTCACCACTAGATGGGGGAAAATATCACACAGTGTAGCTTTAAAGAAATCATTTTTTAGGACTACAACAAACGGCTGGTAGGGACTACAATGAGCTTATTCATGGGTAAGTGACATCACTAATCCTAAAATTTACATAAACCCAGCCCCCGGGAACACGCACGAAGAGTCGTTCAAGCTGTCGCATCCGTCTCATTTATTGCAATACAGTACGAACACAAATGTCATAAAAGCAAGATGACAAAAGTTATAACTATAATTAATATTTTTTTTAAATAATTTGTTACATTTATATAGGCACTTTTCTAGGCACTCAAAGCGCTTTAAATAGAAGGGGGGAATCTCCTCAAACCACCACCAATGTGCAGCACCACCTGGATGATGCGACGGCAGCCATATTGCGCCAGAACGCCCACCACACACCAGCTGATTGGTGGAGAGGAGACAGAGCGATGAAGCCAATCATAAATATACATATATACGTATATGGGGATGATTAGGAGGCCATGATGGACAGGGGCCAATGGGCAAATTTGGCCAGGATGCCGGGGTTACACCCCTACTCTTTATCAAAGGACATCCTGGGATTTTTCATGACCACAGAGAGTCAGGACCTCGATTTAACATCTCATCCAAAGGACGGTGCTTGTTACTGCTTTCCTGTAGCTCAAACAGTAGAGCATGCCGCTAGCAACGCCAAGGTCATGGGTTCGATTCCCAGGGAAAGCAAGAACTGACAAAATGTACAAAATGTACCTTGAATGCAATGTAAGTCGCTTTGGATAAAAGCGTCTGCCAAATGCATAAATTTAAAATGTAAATGTAAATGTTACAGTATAGTGTCCCCATCACTACACTGGGGCGGTAGGACCCACACAGACCACAGGGTGAGCGCCCCCTGCTGGCCTCACTAACACCTCCTCCAGCAGAAGCCTAGTTTTCCCAGTTGGTCTCCTGTCCAGGTACTGACCAGGCTTAGCCCTGCTTAGCTTCAGTGGGAAACCAGTCTTGGGCTACAGGGTGATATGGCGGCTGGCAATACATTCAATTAAACTACACCTGTTCTCTCTTCATGCAGCAGATATTCTCTGGCTCTGTGCATCTTACAACAGTTCCCACACCAGTGATTTATAAATTATCATGACAGAATATGCTAATCAATGACTTGAAGATAGTTAACTCATATATTCATCAAATAACCATTCAGAAACGTCCTACCTCATTCTACATGTTGTCTCTTCTTCTTGAGTCTCTCCATCTCTCTCTCCAGTTGTTGATAAATGAAATGTCATACATTATTTATTCTAAAATTGTCCTTCCACTCATAGTCTGTGAAGTGGAGCAAAATTACGTCCCATCAGTCCTCACATCATACTCTCATCCACAGTTTCATTTGTATAGCACTTTTCACAATACACACTGTTTTTCCAGTGAATGCAGCAGGATGGGGCACACCCAGCCAGTTGTCTGTATATAACGGCTGGTATTCCCAAAACGCTCTGGATATGAATCCCTCCACCTGGATGTGTACACTGTCACAAAGCAACCCGTGGTGGAAGCTGGATCTGGTGAAGGTGTTCACCGTGAACAGAGTGGTCATCACTAACAGAATCTTCTACAGCGAGTTGATAAACGGGGCAGAGATTCGGGTCGGAAACGTTTCTTCAGATGTTTTCAGCAACCCCATGTGAGTCTCTATGATATATTCTTATTTACAGAGATTCTGTCCAGTTGGCTGGTAACTTTTTTCATTTTTAGTATCTTTAGAACCAGTTCACTGTTTGCCTCCACTGTTCACTGATGATAATTTTGACCGGTTATACAGAACATCCTGTTGATATGAATCAGAGACTTCAGCAAACTGTTTTTAAAAAATCTCTGCTGCTCACCAAGACTGCCTTGATTTAATCAAAAATACAGTAAAAACAGTAATATTGTGAAATATTATTACAATTTCAAATAACTGTTCCCTTTCGTTCAGTCACTACGACGTACGTTAGTGACTAACGAATGGGGGTTTCGCTTAGAAGCCTATTACCTTCGAGAATTCAACAGCGCCCAATGGCAGTGCCAATGCCATGGGCATGCGGAATTTGCATGCGTAACTCCGCCCCACCTCGTGGGTATATAAGGAAGTACGCTGGCAACATCGCATTATGTTTCTGCTTTGGAGTCAAGAGAGATCTTCACTCCTTCAAGCCTGATCTGAGTCTTTGTCAGCCTTCGAGACGAGCAGCTTTCCAGAGGCGTTTGGTTGTACGGCGCGTTCCAGCGATTACATACTGCCTGCCTGCTGATCTGCTCAGTGGTCTGCTAGACAGCTGGTGTGTGGTCCCTGGGCTCTTCGGCGTTCTCTGCGAGGCTATCCTCTCACAAAAAGAGCTTGCACGTGACGCGTCCTTTTCAGGATGTCTCGTCCGTGTACTTCTGGGTGTGGCCGGTCGCTTTCCTCTTCTGATGGGCACAAACACTGCTTGGTATGTTTGGGCTTACAGCATGCTCAAGCAGCGTTTGTGGATGAGTCATGTTCCCACTGCGGGAATATGACCATCGCGGTGTTGCGGTCGAGACTCCATGACCTTCGTTCTGAAGTGAGAGTCCCCTCTACCACACCCCGATCTACTGAGTCCGCGAGACCCAGTACTTCGGCTGGTGGTCAGGGTGACCTGACGGTTACGGTGTGGAACAAAGCCCCGACGCTCATGCCTCGGGCCACACCTCCGTCTTGCACACTGCAACCCGCGAGCGTTCAGACGCAGATCGCGGGGCCTGCTTTGGCCCCCCCGCGCATCTCGTTTGGCGCTCCAGAGGAGGATGCGATGTCTGTCACCGCATCACAAGGTGGGCTTGAGTCCTCTGAGGATGATGACTCGGCCATGTTGCCGCCCTCGGGCGTTCCAGCATTGCCCGAGTCGGACCCAGAGCTGACAGCCATGCTGTCTCGGGCAGCCACGACGCTGGGGATAGAGTGGAACCCTCCGCCATGTCCCGAGCGCTCGCGGCTCGATGATTGGTTTTTGGGAGCACGCGCTGACACACGTCAGTCCCCGCCCCCGATTCCTTTCTTTCCCAAGCTGCATGAGGAACTCACGCGGTCCTGGAAGTCCCCGTTGTCTTCCCGCGACCGTTCGGCGACTTCCTCCGCCTTCTCTGCCCTTGATGGGGCCGCGGCCAACGGGTACACTGGGGTCCCCCCAGTTGAACGGTCTGTTGCGATGCAACTGTGTCCGCAGAGCGCTTCGACCTGGCGTGGTGATCCTAAGCACCCCTCCAAAGCCTGTCGATTCACATCAACCTTGGTGGCGAAATCGCACAGAGCCGCGGGGCTGGCTGCCGCCTCTTTGCATGCCATGGCGATCCTCCAGGTCTACCAGGCCAGGATCCTCAGGGACATGCACCAGGGCAGAGTTGATCCGGGGCTCTTAAACGAGCTGCGTGCCGCCACCGACCTCGCTTTCCGGGCGACGAAGGTGACCGCACACTCCCTGGGTCAAGTGATGTCCACAAATGTGGTCCAGGAGAGACATTTGTGGCTAAACCTGGCTTATATGCGGGACACCGAGCGGAACCGGTTCCTCGATGCCCCCATATCCCAGGCTGGCCTCTTCGGCGGGGCGGTTGAGGACTTTGCCCAACAGTTCTCAATCGCCCAGAAGCAGACTGAGGCCATCAAACATGTACTGCCCCGGCGGCCAGCTGCTGCCTCCACCCAGCCGCCGGCACAGTCGCCTCAGTCTGCTCCACGCCGAGGACGCCCTCCTAAGGCTCCCGCCCCTCCCGCCCGGCCCAAGCAGCAGCCTTCACCCGGGCCGGGTGGCAGAGGTCGCCGAAGGAAGGCATCACAATCCGCTCAGCCCGCCCCACGCCCCGCTAAACGCCAGGCCAAGCGGCGTTCCTGAGACGGATGGCTCAGGGATGGAGTATTCTTTCCAGGAGATGGTAGCAGGACCACTCCTTCCCCCGGTGGAGGGCCGGGGGAGAATCCTTTGTTCAGCTGCTGGCCCACGGGTCAGCAGCACCCTAATTTGGTCAAAGAAAGAATTAACACTCCCATCCCTGAGCCCACAGAGTCCGGTGATGACAGTGCGCGCCACCCACGGGTCCCGCCACTCGCATCCCACTCTGTCGCCAGCCTCCTCGCAGAGCAGACCCCAGTGGAACGTGCGTCCTTCCCTGGTCTCCTCTGTCAGGACACAGCAGTCAACCATGCCCCCACACTGGGACGCCCCTCAGCCTCCCATGTCCGGGCCGGTGACGCTGCATCGCTGCAACCCCACACCGGGTACGTCTGTGGTCCGAATGACCCCGCTGGTGCAGTTCTTGGGAGTCTGGCTTCAGCTTCCGGGACTGTCCCGCTGGGTCACGAAGACCGTCAGGCGCGGCTACGCGATTCAGTTCGCACAGGTTCCTCCCTGTTTCCGGGGAGTCCGTTATACTTTGATCGGGGCCAATGCCCCCGTCATACGTGCGGAGATTGCCACCCTACTGGCGAAGGGTGCGATAGAACCTGTACCTCCAGCCGAGATGAACTGCGGGTTTTACAGCCCGTACTTCATTGTACCCAAAAAGACCGGTGGGTTACGACCAATCCTGGACCTGCGCGTCTTGAACCGTTACCTCCAGAGGTTTCCGTTCAAGATGTTGACAGCGAAACGCCTTTTCGAATGCGCTCATCCGGGCGATTGGTTTGCAGCGATCGACCTGAAGGACGCCTACTTCCATGTCTCCATTCTACCTCGACACAGACCGTTCCTACGGTTTGCTTTCGAGGGGCGGGCATACCAGTACGCAGTTCTACCATTCGGGCTATCTCTGTCCCCTCGCGTCTTTACGAAGATTGCCGAGGCAGCCCTTGCGCGGCACTACCTCGACGACTACCTCATACTGGGTCACTCTCGAGAGCAGGTTTGCGGACACTCTTTTCTCTGTATGGATATCGACTTGGTCGCCATGTGCACGCAGCTTTCGAGCGTGCGCGCGCAGTCTCTGCTGACTTCCCTTCGTCAACTCGAGGGCAAGAGTGCGGTTCCACTGAAAGTATTTCAGAGGCTCCTGGGGCATATGGCTTCCGCAGCCGCGGTGACGCCGCTCGGACTGCTACATATGAGACCTCTTCAGCACTGGCTACGCGATCGAGTCCCGAGATGGGCATGGCGGTCTGGCACGCTCCGGGTACAAGTGACTCGGGCCTGCTTACAGACTCTCCCCCCGTGGACAAACCTCAGTTTTCTACGGACCGGAGTGTCCTTAGAACGAGTTTCCAGGCATGTTGTTGTATCAACAGATGCATCATCCACGGGCTGGGGTGCCATGTGCAATGGACAAGCAGCCGCGGGCTCCTGGACAGGACCCCAGCGCCTTCTGCATGTCAATTGCCTCGAGTTACTGGCAGTACGGTTCGCCCTGCACCGCTTCCGAGCGTTGCTGAAGGGTCAACATGTACTAGTCAGGACAGACAACACGGCCGTAGTAGCGTACATCAACCACCAGGGCAGTCTACGCTCCCGCCGTATGTCTCAACTCGCCCGCCATCTCATTCTATGGAGTCAGAAGCACCTGAGGTCCCTTCGTGCTGTCCATATCCCCGGAGACCTGAACTGTGCAGCCGACGAGCTCTCACGGATTCAGCCTCTCCCGGGAGAATGGAGACTCCATCCCCAGACGGTTCAGCTGATATGGGAACGATTCGGCGACGCTCAGGTAGACCTGTTTGCCTCCCAGGACTCTTCCCATTGCTCCCTGTATTATTCCCTGACCGAGGGCACTCTCGGCACGGATGCACTGGCGCACAGCTGGCCGCCGGGTCTACGCAAGTATGCGTTTCCCCCAGTGAGCCTTCTTGCACGGGTTCTGTGCAAGATCAGGGAGGACAAGGAGCAGGTCATGTTGGTCGCCCCATATTGGCACGGCCAGACCTGGTTCTCAGAACTTCTACTCCTTGCGACAGCCCCTCCCTGGCCTATTCCTCTGAGACCAGACCTCCTCACTCAGAGACGGGGCACCCTTTGGCACCCGCGTCCCGCGTTCTGCGGTGGTCGCTACCATCACTTCCGCTAGAGCTGAGTCTACGCGATGTCTCTATGCGTTGAAGTGGAACCTCTTCGTCACATGGTGTTCTTCCTGCCAAGAAGACCCCTAGAAATGCCCGATCGGGTCTGTGCTATCGTTTCTCCAGGAGGGGGTGGAACGAAGGCTGTCTCCTTCCACCCTTAAAGTGTACGTGGCCGCAATATCTGCCCACCACGAGCTCCTGGGAGACAAAAAGGTAAGTCAGCACGACCTGGTCATCAGGTTCCTGAGGGGGGCAAGGAGACTGAATCCTCCTCGCTCTCCTCTCGTTCCCTCTTGGGACCTCGCAGTTGTCCTAAGTGCTCTGCAGAGGCCTCCCTTTGAGCTGTTGCGGTCGGTCGATATTAAGTTTCTGTCGATGAAGACGGCTCTGCTGACCGCATTGGCCTCTCTTAAGAGGGTAGGGGACCTGCAGGCATTTTCGGTTGACGAAGCGTGCCTGGAGTTCGGGCCCGGTAACTCTCACGTGATCCTGAGACCCCGGCCCGGATATGTGCCCAAGGTTCCCACCACTCCGTTCCGAGACCAGGTGGTGAACCTGCAAGCGCTGCCTTTGGAGGAGGCAGACCCAGCCTTGGCATTGCTCTGTCCAGTACGTGCTCTCCGCGCCTATGTAGACAGCACGCAGTGTTTCAGGACCTCAGACCAGCTCTTTGTCTGTTATGGTGGAGAGAGGAAGGGAAGTGCTCTCTCAAAGCAGAGGTTGTCTCACTGGATAGTGGACACCATTGTTTTGGCTTACCAGCAGCAAGGTCGACCATGTCCCCTTGGGGTCAGGGCACACTCCACCCGGAGTGTGGCCTCCTCTTGGGCTTTAGCGCATGGCGCCTCGCTAACAGACATCTGCAGAGCTGCAGGCTGGGCGACACCAAACACATTCGCCAGATTCTACAATCTCCGAGTGGAGCCAGTGTCCGATTATGTACTCGCCCCTGCAGGTGGCCGGTAATGGGCCAGGCTCAGGTGTCTTCGCTTGCTCGCCATTCCACTCCAAGGACTGGATACGTGCGATATTTCCCTCAGGTGAGCTCCCCGAGAGCCCTGAGCTCCTCCAGCACTGCTGACGCCGACATCAGTTCAGTCTGCCCTTTCGAGCCCAGACCCTCATGTCCGGCCAGGTGCTCCGTGTGCATGGTTCCCCTCCGGCGACCCCCACACGAGTATTTCCACCGTAAGCCTCCTCAGTGAGCAGGTGTCTTTCCCTTGGCAAGCCCCTGCCACCCCTAGGGTTAAAAATCCACCCTCTGGCTGGTACCCTAGAGTTCCTCCATATGCAGCCCTTAGCGGGTCATATGTGTATTCTTAGGTCCTCCCTACGGGTAGGCATCTTGGCATTCCCTCACTGGGATATGCTTCCCAGTGTACCTTAGTAATCCTGTGATAAGTGGGAGTCCTTCATCCGTACTAGTCTTACGACAGGGTACTCACACTTACGCAGGGCACTGGAAGACAGCCGAGTGGCGTTGTGGTATTGGAACCCCCATTCGTTAGTCACTAACGTACGTCGTAGTGACTGAACGAAAGGGAACGTCTCGGTTACGTATGTAACCCTCGTTCCCTGAGGAGGGAACGGAGACGTACGTTTCCTCTGCCACGTCAGCTGCGCTGCCTGGAACGCGGAGTTCAGTCTTGTCTCCTGCAGCAGTAACATAATGCGATGTTGCCAGCGTACTTCCTTATATACCCACGAGGTGGGGCGGAGTTACGCATGCAAATTCCGCATGCCTATGGCATTGGCACTGCCATTGGGCGCTGTTGAATTCTCGAAGGTAATAGGCTTCTAAGCGAAACCCCCATTCGTTAGTCACTAACGTACGTCTCCGTTCCCTCCTCAGGGAACGAGGGTTACATACGTAACCGAGACGTTTTCAGTGTGAATAACAAAGCTGGGTTTACTGATCAACTTCTAACATGAATAATGATGGCAATATTGGTGGTTGTCTTGGTTATGAGAACTTTCGTAACATTACAAAATTCGATAATAATATTTGTAACAAGCTTTATTAGCATGGCAAACAATTGCACATTTCAACCGCATTTGCAGCTTAGCAAAAAAATTGTACGAACATAATATTGTACATAAGTTGGGGGAAATATCAAACCATAAAATATACAGTATATTAAATTAATTTTTAGAGAGAAGAAAATACAAGTCATAATGAGCTAAAGCAACTCACTCTATTGTCTCTCTCCAGATGTGCTGTAATTTCTAGTATCCCAGCAGGAGCTTCCTACAGCTACTCTTGTAATATGATGGAGGGACAATATGTATTTGTGGTTATTCCTGGAACTTCTAAGATTCTTACTCTCTGTGATGTGGAAGTCTATGTGATTTATCCAGGTAATTCATAACAACCTGCTCAAAACCCTTTTCCAGGGGAATTTCACTTTTTGAAGCCATTCTCATTGCATTCCAGTGGTTTTAATATATTTCTAGAGTGTAGTTCTAGTCTAGAACCAGACAGATCTGGTAGAAATGCATTCCAAAAATAAAGTAAATGCTTATAAAATAAAATATATCTTGATACTGTTATTTTACAGGTAATTTGGCAGCAGGAGGAAACGCCACCCAGTCATCAACCCGTGACAGCAGCTGGATCGCAGAACAGGCCATTGATTTAAATCCAGGTTTCACACAACCATCGTTAGCGTGCTCGTTAACCAATGATCAGCCTAACCCGTGGTGGAGGCTGGATCTGGGTCAGATTTACAGTGTTAAAAGAGTGGTCGTCACTAACAGAGACTACGCTCCGGAACGAATAAACGGAGCAGAGATTCGCATCGGAAACTCTTTGGATAACAATGGCAACAACAATCTTGTGTGAGACCCTCTTTCAGTGGCTTAATATCTATAGAAATCCCTGATTCCTCAAGGCTGAAAACACAAGTGCTGAAAAAATAAAGTCTAAATGAAGTTTTCTCTGTCTCTCTGTAGATGTGCTGTGATTTCTAGTATTCCAGCTCGTGGTTCGTCCACCTACACTTGTAACGGTATGGAGGGTCGATATGTGAATCTGATCATTCCTGGAGATTCAAGGGCTCTCAGTCTGTGTGAGGTGGAGGTCTATGGAGAAGGTCTGAACAAACACACTATGTTGAAATATGTCCATTTATTATTGATTTCTTTACTGATTATACTACTCTCAGCAGTCAATAAAACAAATGTGTGGCAGACACCATGTTCCCATTCAGTCTGTTACGTTCAAAGTTATGTCAGACTGGCGTCATGGGGTCTCGCCTGGGAACCCAATCAGATGCTGAAGTAAACAAAACGATCTTACTCGCGCTGACTGACACATCTGAAGCGTGCGCACAAAGATGCCTCTTAGACAGTGTCCGATCCTGTTATACACATATACACAGAATTACAGCATTTCAAAATATCTGTCTTGGCAAGTATTCATGCACATATTATCCGTTATGTCTTAAGTGAACATTTGGTTAACTGTTGGGGAAAAGCTTCTGATGTGTATCATTATATTAGACCCGTGCGGTACAGTAGGTCTTAATATATAGGTTGTCTGTTTCATTAATGTTAATCGAATAATTGTACTATCGTGGGAAAAAAATTGAATATATATTGGTCCTATAGAAATTTGGTTTTGACTTGGTTTGAGACACATTTGGTGTTATTACCAGGGATTTTAAGGTATGGTTGCTAGATGATTTCTAGGTGGGGTTTTTTTTGGAACCTTCAGAAAACGTTTACTCGATTTTGCTCAAAATTTACTTTGCTGACTCTATTGATTTCAAACTGGTGAAGCTCATTAATTTTATGTCTGCTTCCAAAAAATCATACATCATTTGGCAGGCTCTTTAATAGAGAATAAATAATTATTGAAGATTTGCTCATTGCTACTTATTATGTCAGCCCGGGTCACAAATATCTTGATACTGTAATTTTACAGGTAATTTGGCAGCAGGAGGAATCGTCACCCAGTCATCGACCAATGGCAGCTGGATTGCTGACAAGGCCATTGATTCCAATCCAGGTTTCCCACAACCATCATTAGCGTGCTCATCAACTAATATTCAGAATAACCCATGGTGGAGGCTGGATCTGCGTAATACTTACAGTGTTAGTAGAGTGGTCATCACTAACAGACGAGACTGCTGTCCGGAACAAATAAACGGAGCAGAGATTCGCATCGGAAACTCTTTGGATAACAATGGCAACAACAATCTTGTGTGAGACCCTCTTTCAGTGGCTTAATATCCATAGAAATCCCTGATTCCTCAAGGCTGAAAACACAAGTGCAGAAAGAATAAAGTCTAAATGAAGTTTTCTCTGTCTCTCTGTAGATGTGCTGTGATTTCTAGTATTCCAGCCGTTGGTTCGTACACCTACACTTGTAACGGTATGGAGGGTCGATATGTGAATCTGATCATTCCTCGAGATTCAAGGATTCTCACTCTGTGTGAGGTGGAGGTCTATGCAGAAGGTCTGATGCAAATATGTTGAAATATGTCCATTTATTATTTATTTTACATGCTCTCAGCAGTCGATAAAATGCACATGTGGTCAACAATAAACCATGTTCATCCTCACTACAAGTGAACCTTAATTTAATGTTGTCTGGGTCATATTTCGTTTTATTTTGAGTAGTTTTTAAGGATCTGTTTAATCTTAAGTGACAGGGGAATTTTCACCAGAATACTGTAGATATTATAGGAACACAGCAAAAATGCAATCATATATTTTGGAATCCTAAAAATGCATGATTATATGATTATTTGAATTTATCTTTATTTTCCACTGCTGTCTGTGACCCATCAGAACCACTGATCTAAACGATAGAGAGTAACATCATGTGTGTGTTTCAGGTCCTTGTTTAAAGCAAACTTTTGTGAAGCTCAAACTGAAGTCCAGCTTGAGTCTTGTGATGATTTAGTGTGTACCAAAAGGGGTGCCAGTCTGGTGTATTATACAGACAAAAAAGGAATCATAAAATTAAACTGTTCCAAAGAAATCTAATAAATGTCTTCATCATTGTATCCTGTTTCTTTTTGGGGTTTTTTATCAATTCAAATGACCCTTCACAGACTAGAGCAGGTAAAATGGTAAATAGACTGCATTTATATAACGCTTTTAACAGACCAATGGCCATCCAAAGCGCTTTACACATTGCCTCATTTACCCATTCACACACCGACGGCGGTGTCTGCCATGCAAGGTGCCATCCAGCTCATCAGGAGCAGCTGGGGTTAGGTGTCTTGCTCATGCGACACTTGGTCAGGTGAAACCGGGGATCGAACCACCAACCTTCCGGTTTGTAGAAAACCTACATGAACCACTGAGCCACTGCCGCCCCCAAAACAACATATATAAAACAACTTATAATCACATATTCATGAAGTGCAATACAAATTCATAATACTCATACTGTTACGAACTGCTCCGAGTCAGAAGGTTAAGAATCCAAATGCAGCTTTATTTGTAAGGGGGAATCCACAATCGTAGTCAAAAACAGGCAACAGGTCATACACAGGCAAGCAGTCCAAACAGGCAAACAAGGCAGGAGAGACAGGCAAACGGGTAATCCACAGAACAGGCAAGAAATCCAAAACCAGAGACATGAAAACAGGGAAACGCTCAGAAATGCAGTTAATAACAAAACAAGACTTAGCAATGATAGACAGAGTGAACATGGTTTATATAGGCTGGGGTAATGTGACACAGGTGCAAACAATGAGTGAAGATGAGTCCGGGCAAAGGATTATGGGTAATGTAGTTTATGATGAAGTGACAAGTCCGGGGTGGAGTGACAGTCTGAAGTGGAGTGCCCTCAGGTGGTTCTCATGGGCACTCACACTGGTGAATTGTGACATAGCCCCCCTCCTAAGGAGTGGCTTCCAGACACTCCTATAATAATAATACCGGAGGGAGGTGGAGCGGAGGCGGACCAGGGGGTGGGATGGAGGGCCAGGCCCATGGAGCGGAAGAGGGCCTGGAGACCGAGCAGAAGACCAGGAAGGAGCAGGCTGAACAGATGACCAGGGTGGTGCAGGCCAGACAGATGACCAGGGTGGCGCAGGCAGCCAGGGTGGAGCAGTCGACCACCACAGCGCAGACGAGGTTGAAGACCCCCACGGCTTGGCAGACGACCACCACAGCAGTGCAGACAAGGTTGAAGACCCCCACGGCGGAGCAGACGACCACCACAGCAGCACAAGCGGTCTTGGAGACCCCCACGGCGGAGCAGACGACCACCACAGCAGCACAAGCGGTCTTGGAGACCCCCACGGCGGAGCAGACGACCACCACAGCAGCGCAGACGGTCTTGGAGACCTCCACGGCGGAGCAGACGACCACCACAGCAGCGCAGACGGTCTTGGAGACCTCCACGGCGGAGCAGACGACCACCACAGCAGTGCAGGTGAGGTTGAAGACCCCCACGGCGGAGCAGACGAACACCACAGCAGTGCAGACGGTCTTGGAGACCCCTACGGCGGAGCAGACGACCACCACAGCAGTGCAGGTGAGGTTGAAGACCCCCACGGCGGAGCAGACGACCACCATAGCTGCGCAGACGGTCTTGGAGACCCCCACGACGGTGCAGGCTGAGCAGGTGGCCCGGTAAGAGTCCTCTCTGGACTCGTGACTGGAGGCGGAGCCCTCTCTGGACTCGTGACTGGAGGCGGAGCCCTCTCTGGACTCGTGACTGGAGGCGGAGCCCTCTCTGGACTCGTGACTGGAGGCGGAGCCCTCTCTGGACTCGTGACTGGAGGCGGAGCCCTCTCTGGACTCGTGACTGGAGGCGGAGCCCTCTCTGGACTCGGGACACGGGCCGGAGCCCTCTCGGGACTCGGGACACGGGCCGGAGCCCTCGCTGGACTCGGGACATGGGCCGGAGCCCTCTCTGGACTCGGGACACGGGCCGGAGCCCTCTCTGGACTCGGGACACGGGCCGGAGCCCTCTCTGGACTCGGGACACGGGCCGGAGCCCTCTCTGGACTCGGGACACGGGCCGGAGCCCTCTCTGGACTCGGGACACGGGCCGGAGCCCTCTCTGGACTCGGGACACGGGCCGGAGCCCTCTCTGGACTCGGGACACGGGCCGGAGCCCTCACTGGACTCGGGACACGGGCCGGAGCCCTCACTGGACTCGGGACACGGGCCGGAGCCCTCACTGGACTCGGGACACGGGCCGGAGCCCTCACTGGACGCTGGTCAGTGGCGGGAGCCGTCTCCGGACGCAGGTCTGTGGCGGGAGCCGTCTCCGGACGCAGGTCAGTGGCGGGAGCCGTCTCTGGACGCTGGTCAGTGGCTGGAGCCGTCTCTGGACGCTGGTCAGTGGCTGGAGCCGTCTCTGGACGCTGGTCAGTGGCTGGAGCCGTCTCTGGACGCTGGTCAGTGGCTGGAGCCGTCTCTGGACGCTGGTCAGTGGCTGGAGCCGTCTCTGGACGCTGGTCAGTGGCTGGAGCCATCTCTAGATGCTGGTCAGTGGCGGGAGCCATCTCTGGATGCTGGTCAGTGGCCGGAGCCATTTCTGGACGCTGGTCAGTGGCCGGAGCCATCTTGTACAGAGACACTGGCTCGGCGGCGGCCATCTTGTACGGAGACACTGGCGTGGAGTCGGCAATCTTGTCCGAAAACACAGACACGGGAAGAGGAAGAGGAACAGATTCAGGCTCGGCGGGACGAGACTCTTGACGGGCAGACGTGACGTGAAGCTCAGTCTCTGGATCGGCAGACGTGACGTGAAGCTCTGTCTCTGGATCGGCAGACGTGACGTGAAGCACTGTCTCTGGATCGGCAGAAGTGACGTGAAGCTCTGTCTCTGGATCGGCAGAAGTGACGTGAAGCTCGGTCTCTGGATCGGCAGACGTGACGTGAAGCTCGGTCTCTGGATCGGCAGACGTGACGTGAAGCTCGGTCTCTGGATCGGCAGAAGTGACGTGAAGCTCTGTCTCTGGATCGGCAGAAGTGACGTGAAGCTCTGTCTCTGGATCGGCAGAAGTGACGTGAAGCTCTGTCTCTGGATCGGCAGACGTGACGTGAAGCTCGGTCTCTGGATCGGCAGACGTGACGTGAAGCTCGGTCTCTGGATCGGCAGACGTGACGTGAAGCTCGGTCTCTGGATCGGCAGAAGTGACGTGAAGCTCTGTCTCTGGATCGGCAGAAGTGACGTGAATTGCAGGCCCGACTGGACTGGTGGCCATGTCGTCCGAAGACACATGCATAGCAGATGCAGTGGGTATGTCACTATCCTTCTCCATTATACCCACTGTAAAAGCAGGACCGCTCAGTTGCAATGCAATATCAATGTAGTTTTTTAGAGAGCAATTAGGATCGTGCAAAGGCATGTTAGAACTGAGCGGCTCAGATAGTCCTCCTCTGAAAAATATCATGAGGCACACCTCGTCCATTGAAGTCCAATGGGCCAGCTCAATGAAGTCCTCTACATAGTCCTCGATGGGGCGATCTCCCTGACGGAGACGCATTAACTGTGCTGCTGGATTCATAGTGGCTAAGTCTTCTGTTACGAACTGCTCCGAGTCAGAAGGTTAAGAATCCAAATGCAGCTTTATTTGTAAGGGGGAATCCACAATCGTAGTCAAAAACAGGCAACAGGTCATACACAGGCAAGCAGTCCAAACAGGCAAACAAGGCAGGAGAGACAGGCAAACGGGTAATCCACAGAACAGGCAAGAAATCCAAAACCAGAGACATGAAAACAGGGAAACGCTCAGAAATGCAGTTAATAACAAAACAAGACTTAGCAATGATAGACAGAGTGAACATGGTTTATATAGGCTGGGGTAATGTGACACAGGTGCAAACAATGAGTGAAGATGAGTCCGGGCAAAGGATTATGGGTAATGTAGTTTATGATGAAGTGACAAGTCCGGGGTGGAGTGACAGTCTGAAGTGGAGTGCCCTCAGGTGGTTCTCATGGGCACTCACACTGGTGAATTGTGACATAGCCCCCCTCCTAAGGAGTGGCTTCCAGACACTCCTATAATAATAATACCGGAGGGAGGTGGAGCGGAGGCGGACCAGGGGGTGGGATGGAGGGCCAGGCCCATGGAGCGGAAGAGGGCCTGGAGACCGAGCAGAAGACCAGGAAGGAGCAGGCTGAACAGATGACCAGGGTGGTGCAGGCCAGACAGATGACCAGGGTGGCGCAGGCAGCCAGGGTGGAGCAGTCGACCACCACAGCGCAGACGAGGTTGAAGACCCCCACGGCTTGGCAGACGACCACCACAGCAGTGCAGACAAGGTTGAAGACCCCCACGGCGGAGCAGACGACCACCACAGCAGCACAAGCGGTCTTGGAGACCCCCACGGCGGAGCAGACGACCACCACAGCAGCACAAGCGGTCTTGGAGACCCCCACGGCGGAGCAGACGACCACCACAGCAGCGCAGACGGTCTTGGAGACCTCCACGGCGGAGCAGACGACCACCACAGCAGCGCAGACGGTCTTGGAGACCTCCACGGCGGAGCAGACGACCACCACAGCAGTGCAGGTGAGGTTGAAGACCCCCACGGCGGAGCAGACGAACACCACAGCAGTGCAGACGGTCTTGGAGACCCCTACGGCGGAGCAGACGACCACCACAGCAGTGCAGGTGAGGTTGAAGACCCCCACGGCGGAGCAGACGACCACCATAGCTGCGCAGACGGTCTTGGAGACCCCCACGACGGTGCAGGCTGAGCAGGTGGCCCGGTAAGAGTCCTCTCTGGACTCGTGACTGGAGGCGGAGCCCTCTCTGGACTCGTGACTGGAGGCGGAGCCCTCTCTGGACTCGTGACTGGAGGCGGAGCCCTCTCTGGACTCGTGACTGGAGGCGGAGCCCTCTCTGGACTCGTGACTGGAGGCGGAGCCCTCTCTGGACTCGTGACTGGAGGCGGAGCCCTCTCTGGACTCGGGACACGGGCCGGAGCCCTCTCGGGACTCGGGACACGGGCCGGAGCCCTCGCTGGACTCGGGACATGGGCCGGAGCCCTCTCTGGACTCGGGACACGGGCCGGAGCCCTCTCTGGACTCGGGACACGGGCCGGAGCCCTCTCTGGACTCGGGACACGGGCCGGAGCCCTCTCTGGACTCGGGACACGGGCCGGAGCCCTCTCTGGACTCGGGACACGGGCCGGAGCCCTCTCTGGACTCGGGACACGGGCCGGAGCCCTCTCTGGACTCGGGACACGGGCCGGAGCCCTCACTGGACTCGGGACACGGGCCGGAGCCCTCACTGGACTCGGGACACGGGCCGGAGCCCTCACTGGACTCGGGACACGGGCCGGAGCCCTCACTGGACGCTGGTCAGTGGCGGGAGCCGTCTCCGGACGCAGGTCTGTGGCGGGAGCCGTCTCCGGACGCAGGTCAGTGGCGGGAGCCGTCTCTGGACGCTGGTCAGTGGCTGGAGCCGTCTCTGGACGCTGGTCAGTGGCTGGAGCCGTCTCTGGACGCTGGTCAGTGGCTGGAGCCGTCTCTGGACGCTGGTCAGTGGCTGGAGCCGTCTCTGGACGCTGGTCAGTGGCTGGAGCCGTCTCTGGACGCTGGTCAGTGGCTGGAGCCATCTCTAGATGCTGGTCAGTGGCGGGAGCCATCTCTGGATGCTGGTCAGTGGCCGGAGCCATTTCTGGACGCTGGTCAGTGGCCGGAGCCATCTTGTACAGAGACACTGGCTCGGCGGCGGCCATCTTGTACGGAGACACTGGCGTGGAGTCGGCAATCTTGTCCGAAAACACAGACACGGGAAGAGGAAGAGGAACAGATTCAGGCTCGGCGGGACGAGACTCTTGACGGGCAGACGTGACGTGAAGCTCAGTCTCTGGATCGGCAGACGTGACGTGAAGCTCTGTCTCTGGATCGGCAGACGTGACGTGAAGCACTGTCTCTGGATCGGCAGAAGTGACGTGAAGCTCTGTCTCTGGATCGGCAGAAGTGACGTGAAGCTCGGTCTCTGGATCGGCAGACGTGACGTGAAGCTCGGTCTCTGG
Source organism: Romanogobio albipinnatus (assembly GCA_023566225.1). NCBI lineage: Eukaryota > Metazoa > Chordata > Actinopteri > Cypriniformes > Gobionidae > Romanogobio > Romanogobio albipinnatus. Next base: position 2,885,791 of record CM042239.1, read on the forward strand.
ATCGGCAGACGTGACGTGAAGCTCGGTCTCTGGATCGGCAGAAGTGACGTGAAGCTCTGTCTCTGGATCGGCAGAAGTGACGTGAAGCTCTGTCTCTGGATCGGCAGAAGTGACGTGAAGCTCTGTCTCTGGATCGGCAGACGTGACGTGAAGCTCGGTCTCTGGATCGGCAGACGTGACGTGAAGCTCGGTCTCTGGATCGGCAGACGTGACGTGAAGCTCGGTCTCTGGATCGGCAGAAGTGACGTGAAGCTCTGTCTCTGGATCGGCAGAAGTGACGTGAATTGCAGGCCCGACTGGACTGGTGGCCATGTCGTCCGAAGACACATGCATAGCAGATGCAGTGGGTATGTCACTATCCTTCTCCATTATACCCACTGTAAAAGCAGGACCGCTCAGTTGCAATGCAATATCAATGTAGTTTTTTAGAGAGCAATTAGGATCGTGCAAAGGCATGTTAGAACTGAGCGGCTCAGATAGTCCTCCTCTGAAAAATATCATGAGGCACACCTCGTCCATTGAAGTCCAATGGGCCAGCTCAATGAAGTCCTCTACATAGTCCTCGATGGGGCGATCTCCCTGACGGAGACGCATTAACTGTGCTGCTGGATTCATAGTGGCTAAGTCTTCTGTTACGAACTGCTCCGAGTCAGAAGGTTAAGAATCCAAATGCAGCTTTATTTGTAAGGGGGAATCCACAATCGTAGTCAAAAACAGGCAACAGGTCATACACAGGCAAGCAGTCCAAACAGGCAAACAAGGCAGGAGAGACAGGCAAACGGGTAATCCACAGAACAGGCAAGAAATCCAAAACCAGAGACATGAAAACAGGGAAACGCTCAGAAATGCAGTTAATAACAAAACAAGACTTAGCAATGATAGACAGAGTGAACATGGTTTATATAGGCTGGGGTAATGTGACACAGGTGCAAACAATGAGTGAAGATGAGTCCGGGCAAAGGATTATGGGTAATGTAGTTTATGATGAAGTGACAAGTCCGGGGTGGAGTGACAGTCTGAAGTGGAGTGCCCTCAGGTGGTTCTCATGGGCACTCACACTGGTGAATTGTGACATAGCCCCCCTCCTAAGGAGTGGCTTCCAGACACTCCTATAATAATAATACCGGAGGGAGGTGGAGCGGAGGCGGACCAGGGGGTGGGATGGAGGGCCAGGCCCATGGAGCGGAAGAGGGCCTGGAGACCGAGCAGAAGACCAGGAAGGAGCAGGCTGAACAGATGACCAGGGTGGTGCAGGCCAGACAGATGACCAGGGTGGCGCAGGCAGCCAGGGTGGAGCAGTCGACCACCACAGCGCAGACGAGGTTGAAGACCCCCACGGCTTGGCAGACGACCACCACAGCAGTGCAGACAAGGTTGAAGACCCCCACGGCGGAGCAGACGACCACCACAGCAGCACAAGCGGTCTTGGAGACCCCCACGGCGGAGCAGACGACCACCACAGCAGCACAAGCGGTCTTGGAGACCCCCACGGCGGAGCAGACGACCACCACAGCAGCGCAGACGGTCTTGGAGACCTCCACGGCGGAGCAGACGACCACCACAGCAGCGCAGACGGTCTTGGAGACCTCCACGGCGGAGCAGACGACCACCACAGCAGTGCAGGTGAGGTTGAAGACCCCCACGGCGGAGCAGACGAACACCACAGCAGTGCAGACGGTCTTGGAGACCCCTACGGCGGAGCAGACGACCACCACAGCAGTGCAGGTGAGGTTGAAGACCCCCACGGCGGAGCAGACGACCACCATAGCTGCGCAGACGGTCTTGGAGACCCCCACGACGGTGCAGGCTGAGCAGGTGGCCCGGTAAGAGTCCTCTCTGGACTCGTGACTGGAGGCGGAGCCCTCTCTGGACTCGTGACTGGAGGCGGAGCCCTCTCTGGACTCGTGACTGGAGGCGGAGCCCTCTCTGGACTCGTGACTGGAGGCGGAGCCCTCTCTGGACTCGTGACTGGAGGCGGAGCCCTCTCTGGACTCGTGACTGGAGGCGGAGCCCTCTCTGGACTCGTGACTGGAGGCGGAGCCCTCTCTGGACTCGGGACACGGGCCGGAGCCCTCTCGGGACTCGGGACACGGGCCGGAGCCCTCGCTGGACTCGGGACACGGGCCGGAGCCCTCGCTGGACTCGGGACACGGGCCGGAGCCCTCTCTGGACTCGGGACACGGGCCGGAGCCCTCTCTGGACTCGGGACACGGGCCGGAGCCCTCTCTGGACTCGGGACACGGGCCGGAGCCCTCTCTGGACTCGGGACACGGGCCGGAGCCCTCTCTGGACTCGGGACACGGGCCGGAGCCCTCTCTGGACTCGGGACACGGGCCGGAGCCCTCACTGGACTCGGGACACGGGCCGGAGCCCTCACTGGACTCGGGACACGGGCCGGAGCCCTCACTGGACTCGGGACACGGGCCGGAGCCCTCACTGGACGCTGGTCAGTGGCGGGAGCCGTCTCCGGACGCAGGTCTGTGGCGGGAGCCGTCTCCGGACGCAGGTCAGTGGCGGGAGCCGTCTCTGGACGCTGGTCAGTGGCTGGAGCCGTCTCTGGACGCTGGTCAGTGGCTGGAGCCGTCTCTGGACGCTGGTCAGTGGCTGGAGCCGTCTCTGGACGCTGGTCAGTGGCTGGAGCCGTCTCTGGACGCTGGTCAGTGGCTGGAGCCGTCTCTGGACGCTGGTCAGTGGCTGGAGCCATCTCTAGATGCTGGTCAGTGGCGGGAGCCATCTCTGGATGCTGGTCAGTGGCCGGAGCCATTTCTGGACGCTGGTCAGTGGCCGGAGCCATCTTGTACAGAGACACTGGCTCGGCGGCGGCCATCTTGTACGGAGACACTGGCGTGGAGTCGGCAATCTTGTCCGAAAACACAGACACGGGAAGAGGAAGAGGAACAGATTCAGGCTCGGCGGGACGAGACTCTTGACGGGCAGACGTGACGTGAAGCTCAGTCTCTGGATCGGCAGACGTGACGTGAAGCTCTGTCTCTGGATCGGCAGACGTGACGTGAAGCACTGTCTCTGGATCGGCAGAAGTGACGTGAAGCTCTGTCTCTGGATCGGCAGAAGTGACGTGAAGCTCGGTCTCTGGATCGGCAGACGTGACGTGAAGCTCGGTCTCTGGATCGGCAGACGTGACGTGAAGCTCGGTCTCTGGATCGGCAGAAGTGACGTGAAGCTCTGTCTCTGGATCGGCAGAAGTGACGTGAAGCTCTGTCTCTGGATCGGCAGAAGTGACGTGAAGCTCTGTCTCTGGATCGGCAGACGTGACGTGAAGCTCGGTCTCTGGATCGGCAGACGTGACGTGAAGCTCGGTCTCTGGATCGGCAGACGTGACGTGAAGCTCGGTCTCTGGATCGGCAGAAGTGACGTGAAGCTCTGTCTCTGGATCGGCAGAAGTGACGTGAATTGCAGGCCCGACTGGACTGGTGGCCATGTCGTCCGAAGACACATGCATAGCAGATGCAGTGGGTATGTCACTATCCTTCTCCATTATACCCACTGTAAAAGCAGGACCGCTCAGTTGCAATGCAATATCAATGTAGTTTTTTAGAGAGCAATTAGGATCGTGCAAAGGCATGTTAGAACTGAGCGGCTCAGATAGTCCTCCTCTGAAAAATATCATGAGGCACACCTCGTCCATTGAAGTCCAATGGGCCAGCTCAATGAAGTCCTCTACATAGTCCTCGATGGGGCGATCTCCCTGACGGAGACGCATTAACTGTGCTGCTGGATTCATAGTGGCTAAGTCTTCTGTTACGAACTGCTCCGAGTCAGAAGGTTAAGAATCCAAATGCAGCTTTATTTGTAAGGGGGAATCCACAATCGTAGTCAAAAACAGGCAACAGGTCATACACAGGCAAGCAGTCCAAACAGGCAAACAAGGCAGGAGAGACAGGCAAACGGGTAATCCACAGAACAGGCAAGAAATCCAAAACCAGAGACATGAAAACAGGGAAACGCTCAGAAATGCAGTTAATAACAAAACAAGACTTAGCAATGATAGACAGAGTGAACATGGTTTATATAGGCTGGGGTAATGTGACACAGGTGCAAACAATGAGTGAAGATGAGTCCGGGCAAAGGATTATGGGTAATGTAGTTTATGATGAAGTGACAAGTCCGGGGTGGAGTGACAGTCTGAAGTGGAGTGCCCTCAGGTGGTTCTCATGGGCACTCACACTGGTGAATTGTGACATAGCCCCCCTCCTAAGGAGTGGCTTCCAGACACTCCTATAATAATAATACCGGAGGGAGGTGGAGCGGAGGCGGACCAGGGGGTGGGATGGAGGGCCAGGCCCATGGAGCGGAAGAGGGCCTGGAGACCGAGCAGAAGACCAGGAAGGAGCAGGCTGAACAGATGACCAGGGTGGTGCAGGCCAGACAGATGACCAGGGTGGCGCAGGCAGCCAGGGTGGAGCAGTCGACCACCACAGCGCAGACGAGGTTGAAGACCCCCACGGCTTGGCAGCCGACCACCACAGCAGTGCAGACAAGGTTGAAGACCCCCACGGCGGAGCAGACGACCACCACAGCAGCACAAGCGGTCTTGGAGACCCCCACGGCGGAGCAGACGACCACCACAGCAGCACAAGCGGTCTTGGAGACCCCCACGGCGGAGCAGACGACCACCACAGCAGCGCAGACGGTCTTGGAGACCTCCACGGCGGAGCAGACGACCACCACAGCAGCGCAGACGGTCTTGGAGACCTCCACGGCGGAGCAGACGACCACCACAGCAGTGCAGGTGAGGTTGAAGACCCCCACGGCGGAGCAGACGAACACCACAGCAGTGCAGACGGTCTTGGAGACCCCTACGGCGGAGCAGACGACCACCACAGCAGTGCAGGTGAGGTTGAAGACCCCCACGGCGGAGCAGACGACCACCATAGCTGCGCAGACGGTCTTGGAGACCCCCACGACGGTGCAGGCTGAGCAGGTGGCCCGGTAAGAGTCCTCTCTGGACTCGTGACTGGAGGCGGAGCCCTCTCTGGACTCGTGACTGGAGGCGGAGCCCTCTCTGGACTCGTGACTGGAGGCGGAGCCCTCTCTGGACTCGTGACTGGAGGCGGAGCCCTCTCTGGACTCGTGACTGGAGGCGGAGCCCTCTCTGGACTCGTGACTGGAGGCGGAGCCCTCTCTGGACTCGTGACTGGAGGCGGAGCCCTCTCTGGACTCGGGACACGGGCCGGAGCCCTCTCGGGACTCGGGACACGGGCCGGAGCCCTCGCTGGACTCGGGACACGGGCCGGAGCCCTCTCTGGACTCGGGACACGGGCCGGAGCCCTCTCTGGACTCGGGACACGGGCCGGAGCCCTCTCTGGACTCGGGACACGGGCCGGAGCCCTCACTGGACTCGGGACACGGGCCGGAGCCCTCACTGGACGCTGGTCAGTGGCGGGAGCCGTCTCCGGACGCAGGTCTGTGGCGGGAGCCGTCTCCGGACGCAGGTCAGTGGCGGGAGCCGTCTCTGGACGCTGGTCAGTGGCTGGAGCCGTCTCTGGACGCTGGTCAGTGGCTGGAGCCGTCTCTGGACGCTGGTCAGTGGCTGGAGCCGTCTCTGGACGCTGGTCAGTGGCTGGAGCCGTCTCTGGACGCTGGTCAGTGGCTGGAGCCGTCTCTGGACGCTGGTCAGTGGCTGGAGCCATCTCTAGATGCTGGTCAGTGGCGGGAGCCATCTCTGGATGCTGGTCAGTGGCCGGAGCCATTTCTGGACGCTGGTCAGTGGCCGGAGCCATCTTGTACAGAGACACTGGCTCGGCGGCGGCCATTTTGTACGGAGACACTGGCGTGGAGTCGGCAATCTTGTCCGAAAACACAGACACGGGAAGAGGAAGAGGAACAGATTCAGGCTCGGCGGGACGAGACTCTTGACGGGCAGACGTGACGTGAAGCTCAGTCTCTGGATCGGCAGACGTGACGTGAAGCTCTGTCTCTGGATCGGCAGACGTGACGTGAAGCACTGTCTCTGGATCGGCAGAAGTGACGTGAAGCTCTGTCTCTGGATCGGCAGAAGTGACGTGAAGCTCGGTCTCTGGATCGGCAGACGTGACGTGAAGCTCGGTCTCTGGATCGGCAGACGTGACGTGAAGCTCGGTCTCTGGATCGGCAGAAGTGACGTGAAGCTCTGTCTCTGGATCGGCAGAAGTGACGTGAAGCTCTGTCTCTGGATCGGCAGAAGTGACGTGAAGCTCTGTCTCTGGATCGGCAGACGTGACGTGAAGCTCGGTCTCTGGATCGGCAGACGTGACGTGAAGCTCGGTCTCTGGATCGGCAGACGTGACGTGAAGCTCGGTCTCTGGATCGGCAGAAGTGACGTGAAGCTCTGTCTCTGGATCGGCAGAAGTGACGTGAATTGCAGGCCCGACTGGACTGGTGGCCATGTCGTCCGAAGACACATGCATAGCAGATGCAGTGGGTATGTCACTATCCTTCTCCATTATACCCACTGTAAAAGCAGGACCGCTCAGTTGCAATGCAATATCAATGTAGTTTTTTAGAGAGCAATTAGGATCGTGCAAAGGCATGTTAGAACTGAGCGGCTCAGATAGTCCTCCTCTGAAAAATATCATGAGGCACACCTCGTCCATTGAAGTCCAATGGGCCAGCTCAATGAAGTCCTCTACATAGTCCTCGATGGGGCGATCTCCCTGACGGAGACGCATTAACTGTGCTGCTGGATTCATAGTGGCTAAGTCTTCTGTTACGAACTGCTCCGAGTCAGAAGGTTAAGAATCCAAATGCAGCTTTATTTGTAAGGGGGAATCCACAATCGTAGTCAAAAACAGGCAACAGGTCATACACAGGCAAGCAGTCCAAACAGGCAAACAAGGCAGGAGAGACAGGCAAACGGGTAATCCACAGAACAGGCAAGAAATCCAAAACCAGAGACATGAAAACAGGGAAACGCTCAGAAATGCAGTTAATAACAAAACAAGACTTAGCAATGATAGACAGAGTGAACATGGTTTATATAGGCTGGGGTAATGTGACACAGGTGCAAACAATGAGTGAAGATGAGTCCGGGCAAAGGATTATGGGTAATGTAGTTTATGATGAAGTGACAAGTCCGGGGTGGAGTGACAGTCTGAAGTGGAGTGCCCTCAGGTGGTTCTCATGGGCACTCACACTGGTGAATTGTGACACATACACAGATTCAACCAGTACAATATATCCAAACATATCGAAAAAGCACAAAAATACAAATCATTTACAAATTCATAATACTTTTGGAAATGCCCAACAAACGTGTGAACAGTTCATATAGCTTTAATCACCAAATACATTTAGGAATTCTAGTTGAGTTCAAAACAAATAAAACCAATAAACAAATGAAATACAATTAGCACAAAGTAACGGTCAAATATACAATATCCCATAAAAATGAACAACAGCAAAGAGAGTGACACTTTCCCTAGCATGACTGGTTTATCATCAGTCTCAGGTTGGGTGCACAATTTCTCTTCATACACGGCTTCAGCGGGAGATTCAAACATTCCATATACGGCTTCAGCGGGAGATTCAAGCATTCCATACACAGCTTCAGCGGGAGATTCAAATATTCTATACACGGCTTCAGCGGGAGATTCAAACATTCCATACACGGCTTCAGCAGGAGATTCAAACATTCCATACACGGCTTCAGCGGGAGATTCAAACATTCCATACATGGCCTTAGCGAGAGATTCAAACATTCCATACACAGCTTCAGCGGAGATTCAAACATTCCATACACAGCTTCAGCGGGAGATTCAAACATTCCATACACAGCTTCAGCGGGAGATTCAAACATTCCATACACGGCTTCAGCGGGAGATTCAAACATTCCATACACGGCTTCAGCGGAGATTCAAACATTCCATACACGGCTTCAGCGGAGATTCAAACATTCCATACACAGCTTCAGCGGGAGATTCAAACATTTCATACACGGCTTCAGCGGAGATTCAAACATTCCATACACGGCTTCAGCGGAGATTCAAACATTCCATACACGGCTTCAGCGGAGATTCAAACATTCCATACACGGCTTCAGCGGAGATTCAAACATTCCATACACAGCTTCAGCAGGAGATTCAAACATTCCATACACAGCTTCAGCAGGAGATTCAAACATTCCATACACAGCTTCAGCAGGAGATTCAAACATTCCATACACGGCTTCAGCGGAGATTCAAACATTCCATACACAGCTTCAGCAGGAGATTCAAACATTCCATACACGGCTTCAGCGGAGATTCAAACATTCCATACACAGCTTCAGCAGGAGATTCAACCATTCAATACACAGCTTCAGCAGGAGATTCAAACATTCCATACACGGCTTCAGCGGGAGATTCAAACATTCCATACACGGCTTCAGCGGGAGATTCAAACATTCCATACACGGCTTCAGCGGAGATTCAAACATTCCATACACAGCTTCAGCGGGAGATTCAAACATTCCATACACGGCTTCAGCGGAGATTCAAACATTCCATACACGGCTTCAGCGGAGATTCAAACATTCCATACACGGCTTCAGCGGAGATTCAAACATTCCATACACAGCTTCAGCAGGAGATTCAAACATTCCATACACAGCTTCAGCGGGAGATTCAAACATTCCATACACGGCTTCAGCGGAGATTCAAACATTCCATACACGGCTTCAGCGGAGATTCAAACATTCCATACACGGCTTCAGCGGAGATTCAAACATTCCATACACGGCTTCAGCGGAGATTCAAACATTCCATACACAGCTTCAGCAGGAGATTCAAACATTCCATACACGGTTTCAGCGGGAGATTCAAACATTCCATACACGACTTCAGCGGGAGATTCAAACATTCCATACACGGCTTCAGCGGAGATTCAAACATTCCATACACGGCTTCAGCAGGAGATTCAAACATTCCATACACGACTTCAGCGGAGATTCAAACATTCCATACACGGCTTCAGCGGAGATTCAAACATTCCATACACGGCTTCAGCAGGAGATTCAAACATTCCATACACAGCTTCAGCGGAAATTCAAACATTCCATACACGGCTTCAGCAGGAGATTCAAACATTCCATACACAGCTTCAGCGGGAGATTCAAACATTCCATACACGGCTTCAGCGGGAGATTCAAACATTCCATACACGGCTTCAGCGGGAGATTCAAACATTCCATACACAGCTTCAGCAGGAGATTCAAACATTCCATACACAGCTTCAGCGGGAGATTCAAACATTCCATACACGGCTTCAAATCAAATCAAAATCAAATCACTTTATTTGTCACTCTACATATGCACAAGTGCAATAGTAGGTGAAATTCTTAGGTGCAGTTCTGAGCAACATAGCAGTCATGACATGACATGTACAACATTTAAAGCAGCATCAGATTACACATCTGATGCGCACACAATTACTCACAGCACAGTAAACTCTACAATAAACAATAAATAATTTACACAATGTGAGTGTAGTTCTCACAGCTTTAAACAATATACACATACTTACAATATACATATACTTTAAACAATATACACTAAACATACACTAAACAATATACATTACGCTATAATAGTAATAATAATATACAATGTATAGTATAAAATATTATTCACAGATTGAAAAATTGAAATCCAAAGTGCAATAGATGCTGTATGATAAATAAATGTGTATATAATGTGTGTGTATCTACAGTGGGTTGTGCTGAGTGATATTCTGTCCAGAGTGTGTTATGATCCTGATGGATCAGTAGTCTGATTGCTTGTGGGAAGAAGCTGTTCTGGAGTCGGCTGGTGCGTGTTCTAATGCTGCGGTACCGTCTGCCTGATGGCAGCAGTGAGAGCAGCCCATGGTTCGGGTGGCTAGAGTCTCTGAAGATCCTCTGAGCTCTCTTCACACACCGCCTGGCGTAAATGTCCTGGAGGGAGGGAAGCTCACCTCCGATGATGCAGCTGGCCGTGCGCACTACCCTTTGCAGGGCCTTGCGGCTGCGGGCGGTACTGTTGCCGTACCAGGTGGTGATGCAGCCAGTCAGCAGACTCTCGATGGTGCAGGTGTAGAAACGTGTAAGGATGTGGCGGTTCATTCCAAACCTCCTCAGCCGTCGCAGGAAGAAAAGGCGCTGATGAGCCTTCTTCACAACGGCCTCGGAGTGGACGGACCATGAGAGTTCCTCTGTGATGTGGACAGAGTGTGCACCTCCTCTCTGTAGGCCGTTTCATCATTGTCGGTGATAAGACCTACCACCGTCGTATCGTCAGCAAACTTGATGATGGTGTTGGAGCTGTGGGTTGCCACACAGTCATGTGTGTACAGGGAGTACAGGAGTGGGCTGAGAACGCAGCCCTGAGGGGCTCCAGTGTTGAGAGTCAGTGATGAGGAGATGTTACTGCCCATTCTGACCACCTGGCGTCTGTTTGACAGGAAGTCCAGGATCCAGCTGCATAACAGGCTGTTTAAGCCTAGAGCCCGGAGTTTCATGTCAAGTATGGAGGGCACAATGGTGTTGAATGCTGAGCTGTAGTCCACAAACAGCATTCTCACATACGTGTTCCTCTTTTCCAGGTGGGAGAGAGCAGTGTGTATAGTGGATGAAATGGCATCGTCAGTGGAGCGGTTTGTGCGGTATGCAAACTGCAGTGGGTCCAGTGAGGGGGGGAGAACAGAGCAGATGTGGTTTCTGACTAGTCTTTCAAAGCATTTGCTGATGATGGGGGTCAGAGCAACAGGACGCCAGTCGTTTAAGCAGGTGGTTTTTGATTGCTTAGGTACAGGAACAATAGTGGACGTTTTGAAGCATGTGGGGACCACAGACAGGGAGAGGGACAGGTTAAAGATGTACGTGAAGACTCCAGCCAGTTGGTGCGCGTACGCTCTGATCACACGGCCGGGAATGCCGTCTGGACCCGCAGCTTTACGGACGTTCACCCGCCGGAAGGATCGGGTTACATCCGCGACAGATACAGAGAGTGCACTAACCTCTGCATCTTCAGCCGCGAGCGCTCTCTCCGCGAGGGCGGTGTTAGTTCCCTCAAAGCGAGCATAGAAGGTGTTGAGCTCGTCCGGGAGAGAGGCAGCGGTGTTCACGGTGGAGTTTGTGTTCCCTTTATAGTCCGTGATGGTGTTAATTCCCCTCCACATGCTTCTGGAGTCGGTGGTGTTGAACTGTCCTTCAATCTTGTCCCTGTACTGGCGTTTTGCTGCTCTGATGGTTTTCCGGAGGGCATAACTTGCTTGTTTATGCTCCTCCGCGTTACCGGAGTTAAAAGTGGAGGACCGCGCATTGAGTGCCGCGCGAACATCCCCATTTAGCCACGGCTTCTGGTTAGGGTACAGCCGAATTGTTTTGGTCGGAACAACGTCATCTACGCACTTCCTGATGAAACACGTTACGCTATCATCGTAAACCTCGATGTCGTCATCAGAGGCCGACCGGAACATCTCCCAGTCCGCGTGATCAAAACAGTCCTGTAGCATAGAATCTGATTGGTCCGACCAGCACTGGATGGTTCTGAGGGCGGGTGCTTCCTGTTTGAGTCTTTGCCTATATGCGGGCAAAAGTAGGATGGAAGCGTGATCCGATTTGCCAAATGGTGGGCGCGGGAGGGACTTGTAACAATCCTTGAAGGGGGAGTAGCAGTGATCTAAGACGTGGTTCCCTCGTGTGTTGAAGTTAACATGTTGGTGGTATTTAGGTGCGATGCGCTTGAAGTTGGCTTTGTTAAAGTCCCCGGTCACAATAAACGCGGCCTCAGGATGCGCGGTTTCCTGCTCACTCACTGAGAAAAAAGCCAAGTGACAAAAATGTACCAACTAAAAATAATTTGTGGTCCGAATGCAAACAGCCACTTCACTGTCCATCTGTCACGGTTCATGGGTTCACTGACTCGCCCTCGTGTGTTTGTTGTGAGGCGTGGTTGGGTTGAGCGCTGACCATTATCAGTGTTATGTCTGCATCAATATGCTATACTAACACATAACATTCTGTTTTGTTTCAGAGCATGCATAGAAAGAACCGGAGACATGGCTGCACTGGTATGAACTGTTTTTACTCGGCATGCTTGCATGATCAACATACTACAGCACGGGAGTGCCCTCTAGCGGCCATCAGGTATTATAACATTAACTCAAATACATTACATCTCCTCCCTCCTTATTCAAACTACACCGCTTTCATTTCAACATAACAACATTAAGTCAACTTAGGAAATAAGTCAGGTCACAATTAGTAGTTCACTAAATGTTAACTTAACTATTCACCTCAACAATATGCAACACCTTTAACATATTCTTCAGTGTATATAACATGTACACATTTTACAGATCAAGCCTGTTAGGTGGTTTACGGGTTCTGACAGGAAATCTTCTCACATTTGGGGAAGAAGCAATGGCTGGTTCAACCAATTTGGTTACATGCTGATCTAGAACCTTAGGTTCAATGTCGTTAGATGTTAAAGACAGTTCTTGTCTCTGATCACCCAATGTTTCTGATGTATTGTTCTCTTCTGGCAATGTTTCTGTTTTTGGCAATTTCTGGATGACAGTCTAACATTTGATCTGCATGTCTTTTCCAGCTTTGTGAACTGTCCACCTGAACCGTGTACGATACTGGCCCTGACTGAGAAGAAACCGTACCAGTTTTCCACTTCTCCTCTCCCCGTCGATAATCCCTTACCAGCACTGAATCACCTACACTGAAGTCTCTTTGTTTTGCATGAAGAGCACGGTAAGAACACTGAACCTCTTGTGCCTGCTCCACAGTCTGTTTCACACTTGGTTTCAGTAGATCCAGCCGTGTCCTCAATCTGCGATACAGGAACAGCATAGCAGGTGTTTCTTTTGTTGTGCTATGTGGAGTATTTCTGTACTGTAGCAAGAAGGAGTCCAATCTCTGCTGTAAGGGTACTGGTTCTTTGGACGCTTTCAATGAGTGTTTAAAGGTCTGAACGAAACGTTCAGCCAGGCCGTTGGTGGCTGGATGGAATGGTGCAGAGCGCACATGTTTAACACCATTTGTTTTCAGGAAACTTCCAAACTCCTCTGAAGTAAATTGTGGACCATTGTCGCTAACTAGCGTTTCAGGCATGCCGTAGCGACTGAATAGACCACGCAGAACTTGAATTGTCTTGAATGAAGTTGTTGAATCCATCACATGAACTTCTGGCCATTTTGAGTGTGCGTCAACAACTACCAGAAACATTCGTCCTTCAAATGGTCGAGCAAAATCGATATGGATCCGCTGCCACGGAGCTTCTGGCCATGTCCAGGGGTGTAGAGGTGAGAGGCATGGAGATTTTTGCTGTTGTTGACAGGACATACAGGTCTTTGATTTTCCTTCAATTTGAGAATCAATGTTTGGCCACCAGATGTAGCTACGTGCTAGAGCCTTCATTTTTACTACACCTGGGTGTCCTGTGTGTAAGTCCTCCAACACTTGTTGTCTCAGATTTGATGGAACGTTTCTGAGTACCGTTTCTGAGTCTTTTGTAGATGGAAATGAACCAGTGGCTACCATCTCCTTCACACGACAGAGAATTGGATCTGCTCTGGTTCCTTTACTGATGTCGCTGCTACACACTGGAAGTGCCTCCATTTTGTTTATGAGGTAAGTGTCCACTGTATCTTTCCTGTCATCGTGCTGTACAGGCAGTGGCAATCGCGATAACGCATCAGCATTTCCATGATCATTAGCACTTCTGTATTGAATTGTGTAATTATGCGCAGCTAGCAGAAGAGCCCACCTCTGAAGTCTTGCAGCAGCCATGGATGGAGTTGCTTTGTTCGGATGGAGTATGGTGGTAAGTGGACGATGGTCTGTAAGTAATGTGAAGTGACGTCCATATAAGTAAGTATGAAACTTCCTTACTCCAAAAATGATTCCCAGCGCTTCACGTTCCAGTTGCGAATAATTCTGTTCAGGTTTACTCAGAGTTCGGGACGCAAAAGCTATCGGTCTTTCTTGCCCATCCGGCATCAAGTGTGAAAGTACAGCTCCCACCCCATAAGGTGAAGCATCACAGGCCAAGCGAACTGGGAGTCTTGAATTATAATGTGTGAGTACACTAGGTGTTAACAGTTGTGTTTTAGCATCGTTAAAAGCTTTCTCACACTCTGTAGACCACTTCCATTTTGTCTCCTTGCGCAGCATTGCATTCAGGGGGTGAAGAATTGTGGCCATGTTCGGTACAAATCTTGCGTAATAGTTAACCAGTCCCAGAAAGGATCGAAGTTGGCTGACATTAACAGGAGCTGGTGCTTCGGCAATGGCACGCAGTTTATCTGGGGACTTGTGAAGCCCTGATGCGTCGATCACATGTCCCAAATACTCCAATGAAGTTTTGAAAAACTCACTCTTCTCTCTCTTAACACGAAGCCCGTATTTCTCCAGCCGGCTCAGCACAGCCTCCAGGTTAGACAAGTGATGAGTATCGTCTTTTCCTGTGACCAGGATATCATCCAAAAACGGTAACAAACGGTTATTATTATCGCAAACATATGCCCTTATTATGCAAACATCCCCTTGTGAGTCGTGATTGTCAGATATTTGGATGAATCTTCATGCACAGGAATCTGCAGGTAGGCATGTGAAAGGTCTAGTTTGCTAAATCTTTGTCCCCCAGCCAGTGAAGCAAATAAATCTTCAATTCGGGGTAATGGATAATGTTCTGCACACAGAGCTGGGTTCACCGTTATTTTGAAATTGCCACCCTTTTTGATTACTGGCACAATCGGGGTTGCCCATTCACTGAATCGCACAGGTGCGATAATTCCTTGTTTCAGCAAGCGATCAATTTCTTCCTCCACCTTGTGTCTGATGGCATACGGTACCACTCGTGCTTGGCAAAATTTTGGTTGAGCTCCCGGTTTCAGATTTAAGGTAGCTGTATACCCATTGAATGTCCCTAAATCTTCTCTAAATACTTTAGCATACCTTTTAAGAAGACTATCCAATGTCCCTTCATTAACTCGATGCACTGCTCTTACAGTTTTGATCTCACGCCAGTCTAGACGAATTCTCCGAAGCCATTCTCGTCCCAACAGAGGAGCTGCATTTCCTGTAACGACATACAAGGGTAAACGTACGCTTTGTCTGTTCAGCTTGACACGCACTTTGATGACACCTTCAGGCGAGATGACTTCCCCTGTGTACGTCTTGAGGACAACGTTCGTCTGACGTAGTCGAACATGGCTCAGTTTATCTCTGTACAATGCACTCGAGATAATGGATACCGCTGCACCAGTATCCACTTCCATCTCAATTGGCAAGTCCTCAATTTTTGGTTGCACTTTAATTACAGATGACACTGAATGAGTTTCACTTTTCATTTTGTTCACCCGTGGAGAATTTCGCAGTGTTGTTGTCACTTTGTGTAAAGTCAGTTCCGTATCCGTGTCCGAATTTGTCTCCTCCTCACTCTCATCCATGTCAGCATTCACTCTGTGAATTGGTCTTTTCTTCGTCTGTCCCTTCCATTTCCCACTTTTACCTTTATCTGTAGCTGTATGTGTTTTCTTCTCTGTCTTTTTACCTTTACACATCCGTGCAATGTGGCCCTTCTTTCCACAATTGTGACACATCTGATCTTTGTAAAAGCACTCATTTTGAATATGGTTGGGCTTTCCACATCTATAACATTTCTCTTTGGGCGATTCTGATGACAGAGACATGGCGTTTACTTTCAATGAGTTGCTCAAGTGCTGGGATTCTCTAGATACAGCCTCCATTGACATCGCTATATCCACAGCCTTTTTATATGTGAGCGCCGATTCAGTCAATAATTTCCTTTGTATTGACTCGCTAATCAGGCCACACACGAATCTGTCACGCAGCGCATCATTTAGATTGTCGCCAAACTCACAGTGCTCCACCAGTTTCTTTAACACCGCCACATATTGTGCGACACTTTCCCCCTCTGCTTGATTCCGTTTGTGAAATTTAAACCTCTCAGCAATCACAATGGGTCTGGGGGTAAAATGTGCTTGGAGGGTGTTCACAATCTCATCATATCCCATAGTCCCGGGCTTAACTGGTGCAATGAGACTGCGTAAGAGTCCATAAGTCGATGCCCCCATAACACTGAGGAAAACTGGCACTCTTTTCTCTGCGCTAATGCCATTAGCCTCCACAAAGTGTTCAAAACGTTCTACATACGTAGTCCATTGCTCTCTTGCCTCATCGAACGCCTCGACATGTCCGATGATCGTAGCCATCCTTTCACTTTGACCGACGGCTTTGTATTGACAGTGGGAACTTTATACTCGTCGCCAATTTGTGTTATGTCTGCATCAATATGCTATACTAACACATAACATTCTGTTTTGTTTCAGAGCATGCATAGAAAGAACCGGAGACATGGCTGCACTGGTATGAACTGTTTTTACTCTGCATGCTTGCATGATCAACATACTACAGCACGGGAGTGCCCTCTAGCGGCCATCAGGTATTATAACATTAACTCAAATACATTACAATCAGCATCAGCTGTTCCTCGGTATCGCTCTATTTAACGTGTGTGTTTGCGTGTCCTGTTTGTCAGTTCATTACAGACGCTGTCCGGGACTGGTCTCTGTCCTCTGTTCTCTGTCTTCCATGACGGTGGTTTCCAGGAGTTCTGAGTTTCTCGTGGATGTTTCCGTTTCTGACTGACCTTCTCTGCCCATTGCGGTCCCTGCTTCACTGAGTCTGCCCGTGGTTACCATTACTTCAGCCTGTGCACAAACTTTGTGACTGAGTATCTGTTAATAAACATTCTTTTGCAATCGCAACTGGATCTTCTGTTTTTTTCCTGCAGTATAACGTGACACCATCTTCATTCCACCAGCACGTCAACATCTCATCTACATAAAGTCATTTTTTTAGCTTCTTTCCAAAGAAAAGATGACACAAACATTATTTACATATAGGCGTGAGAGTTGCCTATTCAAGTGATTTGTTGTATTCCTACTCAAATGAAAACCAGGTCTATCTGGGGCAAAAAAGAACACTATAATTAGACATTATTAGAAATAAAGTCTTGCCAGATTAATGTAGGTGGATCTTGAAAAATCACTTAACTCACAATGTTGGTATTAATGCTGGCATGCACACTCTTACACTTGGTCTTACACTTGGCATGCACACTCAATATGCATAGTGAGCTTTCTTGGAAGTAATTTGCTTGTAAAGCATGTTAAAAAAAACATGAATTTAATCCACATGTAAATGTTCCCAAATTTCTCTCTGTGCTGGCGTCTTTGGGTGTGGTGTGTAGCGACGCCAGCACAGAGAGAACATTTGGGAACATTTACATGTGGATTAAATTCATGTTTTTTTAACATGCTTTACAAGCAAATTACTTCCAAGAAAGCTCACCATGCTCACCAAATTTGTTTCTCAAAGTCGATGTGTTAGAAGCAGGAGAAATGGGCAAGCGTAAGGATTTGAGCGAGTTTGACAAGGGCCAAATTATGACGGCTAGACGACTGGGTCAGAGCATCTCCAGAACTGCAGCTCTTGTGGGGTGTTCCCGGTCTGCAGTGGTCAGTCTCTATCAAAAGTGCTCCAAGGAAGGAACAGTGGAGTACCGGCCACAGGGTCATGGGCGGCCAAGGCTCATTGATGCCCGTGGGGAGCGAAGGCTGGCCCGTGTGGTCCGATCAAACAGACGAGCTACTGTAGCTTTTCTTTTACATCACATGGATGGCCGGGTGCGTGGCTTACCTGGGGAACACATGGCACCAGGTGCACTATGGGAAGAAGGCGTGGCGGCGGAGGCAGTGATGCTTTGGGCAATGTTCTGCTGGGAAACCTTGGGTCCTCCATCCATGTGGATGTTACTTTGACACGCACCACCTACCTAAGCATTGTTGAGCCCATGTACAGCCTTTCATGGAAACGGTATTCCCTGGTGGCTGTGGCTCTTTCAGCAGATAATGCGCCGCCACAAAGCACAAATGCTTCAGGAATGCTTTGAGGAGCACAACAATGTGTTTGAGGTGTTGACTTGGCCTCCAAATTCCCTAGATCTCGATCCAATCGAGCATCTGTGGGATGTGCTGAACAAACAAGTCCGAACCATAGAACCACCACCTCGCAACTTACAGGACTTAATAGATCTGCTGCTAACATCTTGGTGCCAGATACCACAGCACACCTTCACGGGTCTAGAGGAGTCCATGCCTCGACAGGTCAGGGCTGTTTTGGCAGCAAAAGAGGGACCAAGACAATGTTATAAATGTCATAATGTTATGCCTGATCGGTGTATGGTAATATGTACATATTAAAGTGTTTCAACAGTCATCTCAGTTAGAAACAGAGCTTCCCCTCATGACGGATGAGATACAGGGCCATGCATTACAAATGCCTTGTGAAAGAAATCTTGTAATATTGCAGTGTCTATAAAATGGGAAATAAAAACACTTTAAAATGGCAGGTGCAGCACTCGAGATGAAAAACAATATTCAGCATAGATATATATAGTCTTAGAGCAGATGAAACACTTCTGTGATGCATTTGATTCAGTCATTTTGGTGTTTGACAGCCTCAGTCTTCATTCACTTCAAAAAATTCACCCCTGATGTTTCACTGAAAGGAAAGAATGACATGAGAGTGAGTAAATAATGACAGAATTAAAGTTAGCATGTTAAAATGTGAATCAAAAAGTGAATACAAACCTTCATATAGTTTAGGGAGACTCTCCCTCAGTTTTCTCTCAGGAAATCCAGTTTGGAGGATTTGTAGCTGAGTTATAGTTAGTCTTTGCTATCTATACCTGGTACTAGTAGTTGCCTCTTATGACAAGTCAATGTGTCATTTTTAACCTGACTTGGTTTGAATAAAAGAGATTATTGTTACTGCATTGGTACAGACTATTTTGATATTTTTAGTCACCAAAGACATTCATCTCAAAGCTTGTTCACTTGAATATACACGGATTTGAAAGATGACTTATTTGAAAAATATAACCCTGTATTTTTGTGAAAAATTTTTCCAGTTCCAGTCAGTGATAAAGAGAGAGAAATATGAGAATAGAGGAGGAGAAATATGAGAACAGAGGAGGAGAAATGTGATCATGTGACACTGACTGAAGTCACACTGGTATGTAAAGCTGAACTTCTGCATCATTCTATCATCTCTCATCTCTCATCTCTCTCACAGGAACAACTTTCATTCAGTGCTCAAATAAAAGCAGAAAGAATCGAGAAGTGAACATGAGGGTTTTCTTCAGGACTCTGTCGCTTCTACTGGGTAAGTGAAACATCTTTTCTAATATCTTAGGCGTTTCTGAAAGATGAGGCTGGAAACAGAATGTAGATCACTAACAGAAGAACAATAATATACAATACATCATTCTAGAGAACACTGAATATTACCCAATTGCCTTTTTATCCTTAAGTGTAAATCTAACAAAATACTAGGACTGCCTCCTAATAGTCGAGTAGAAGAGGCTTGGTCTTTTTATTAGTCGCGGGGGGAAGAACTCCTCAGGAAGTGTAGAAATCACACAGGCTGTGATGGACAGATCGTTAATGGCAGGAAATCCAAACATTTGCATATCATTCATCGACCTCAAATATGGCTCATCACTTGAAACATGTCAGTTTGTTTCCAAGTCTGCTCGCTCTAATGTTAACCTAGATAAATGTGCACTATTATTGGGTGCATATCCAAGTGTTCGTGTGTAGAGTGCGCCGGCGCGATCACTTGCATTTAACTTAAAATACTCTGTCATTTTTTGTCATGCAAATTGTAAAGCATCTACTTTTATTTCTGTAAACTCACAATAACAACAAAACATTGTGCTTTTGTAAAATAATGAAAACAAACAGGATGTGCTTTCTGCCGTCTCGTCTCAGTGAACTTGAGCACGTCACAAAAATGAACCGAAACTTGCCTCTCAGATATGAGACATATATCTATAGAAAGCTTGAAATGTCTGCTTTTAAAGAACCAAAAGGAAAATAAATGTTCTCAGACTATGTCATCCTGAAACCATGTTGTCAACTTAATCTCTGCAGCCAAAAACACAGAAAACATTATCAATATATTGTTCAAATGTTTAGACGGTCTCCTTCTGTTTTTCATGACACTCATAATCATTACGTTTGCCGGTGCGCTATTGCAAGCTTGTGTGTGTTCGAGCGCTGATGTATTATAGGCCATTAAAGGCTCATTATTAGGATTTATGGCTTAGTAATATTAAAGCGTGATTAGTCGACTAATGGCGTAAATGAACAACTACTAGTCGACTAGAAAAATCTTTAATCGAGGGCAGCCCTACAAAATACTATACTTTACTTCTACAGTGATGGAAAAACATATGAGATGGGATGAACAATCATATGTCAATGCTTTTGGGTTCTCCTGCAAAAGTTTTGGATTTTTTCCATCACCAAATATGAGACAAGTTAAAATTTACAGCAGAATTTGAATTGTCTCATATTTGGTGACATTTGCATCATTGATTCTGTTATTGTTCTGTTTATTTCTGTGAAGCTGCTTTGAATCAATCAGTATTGTATATAACGTGCTATATAAATGAAGGTGACTTGATTTTACTTAAATTTAAGTCTACTAATACTGCCCGTCATTCTGTGTTTCTCATTTCAAGGATTTTTCTCAGTTCAAATCAAGGCAGAAGGTGAGATTTCATGAATTAAACACTATTACATCTTTTGTTAGTTAGTTTGTGCTGCTGTGAAACATTTTTAGGGCTCTACAATTTCAGACATGATTATGATTTCACTTTTTTAACTTTATTTAGTGTGTACTGAACAAAGCAGCAGTTTTTGAGACTCTATGGACTATTTAGAATTTATTATTTATTGAACTATTTAATGTCTTTCAGTTGATTCATCTAAGACTAACGACTGAAAAGCCTTCATGTAAAGACCTTTAAAGGGTGGTTGATTATAATTTCTCTTTTTAAACTTTAGTTAGTGTGTAATGTCGCTGTTTGAGCATAAACAACATCTGCAATGTCACAACACTCAAGGTTCAGTGCAAAGGGAGATATTTTCTTTTAAAGAAATCACTTTTTAAGGACTACATCAAACGGCTGGTAGGGACTACAACATTTTAATTAACAGGTTAGTGACATCAGATGGTGGACCTGCGCCCAGACATGAACAACGCATGATCCTGAAGTGTCAATTAGACTCCCCCTGAAATTGCCTCGTCGGCACGGCATCCTCAATAAACCCGTCTCCGGCGTGATGTCAGATCTTTCGAATATTCCTTTTTAAAAATTGTTTAATGGATATGTCATCTTCAATAACCCGTCTCCGGCGTGTTGCCTCCGATCTTTCGAATATTCCGATCTAATATGACCCCTGACCTGTAAAGTTGCCAGAATAATAATCTTACGCTGTTTGTTAATTGGCCAGAGGAGAACTGCCCCCCCGACTGAGCCTGGTTTCTCCCAAGGTTTATTTTTCTCCATTCTGCTCCTGATGGGGTTTTGGTTTCCTTGCCACTGTTGCCTCTGGCTTGGCGTGCTCAGTTGGGGACACTACATTTTCAACTAAATATTCAAATTAATCTAATTAGTAAAATAAATTAACTATATAAACTAAATTACTGATCTAATTACTGATCTAAAGCCCACATTGTCACTGTATGATAATTGAAATGAACTGATGACATCACCGTTTTCTCCAGAGCGGCTGTACAGCCAAATACAGTTCTGTTGCATTATTTTCCTGTTTAACACTGTAAAGCTGCTTTGAAACAATCTGCATTGTAAAAAGCGCTATATAAATAAGGTTGACTTGACTTGATCATTAAACATAAAGCTTACATAAACACGCAAGAAAGGCCTATTTGTAGTAATTGTAGTCGAGCATATTTGAGAGTCGCTCAAGTTGTCGCATCCGTCACATTTATTGCAATACAGTACGAACACAAATGTCATAAAAGCAAGATGACAACATAAGTTGGAACATTGGAACACAAATAAACGGCTTGCTTTTGGTCACCCTCAAAAAGTGAAAATTTTAAAGTGCTGTAAAAATGATCTGTGGTGTATTTTGAACTGAAACTTCACATACACACTCTGGGACATCAGAGACTTATTTTACGAAATTTCAATCGGATTGAAAGTGTTGGTTTATTTGTTTTCTAATCCGATTAAGAACCAAAACTGGAAGGGACTGTGCACATGCACTGATGTATAAATGGTGTAATGACATGGCATGATGCATGGAATGAGCTGCAGTTGTTGTTAAATAAAATGTCATAAATTATTTACTCAGAACTACGTCCCATCAGTCCTCACATCATACTCTCATCCACAGTTTCATTTGTATAGCACTTTTCACAATACACACTGTTTTTCCCTTGAACATATTCCAGTGAATGCAGCAGGATGGGGCACAGCCAGCCAGTCAACGCAATATTTCAACTGGATTCCCCAACAAGCTCTGGATATAAATCCCTCCACCTGCTAAACATACACTGTCAGAAACCAACCCATGGTGGAGGCTGGATCTGGGTCAGATTTACAGAGTTAGTCGAGTGGTCGTCACTAACAGACGAGACTGCTGTCAGGAACGAATAAACGGAGCAGAGATTCGCATCGGAAACTCTTTGGATAACAATGGCAACAACAATCTTGTGTGAGACCCTCTTTCAGTGGCTTAATATCCATAGAAATCCCTGATTCCTCAAGGCTGAAAACACAAGTGCACAAAGAATAAAGTCTAAATGAAGTTTTCTCTGTCTCTCTGTAGATGTGCTGTGATTTCTAGTATTCCAGCTAATGTTTCGTCCACCTACACTTGTAGCGGTATGGAGGGTCGATATGTGAATCTGATCATTCCTGGAGATTCAAGGATGCTCACTCTGTGTGAGGTGGAGGTCTATGGAGAAGGTCTGATCAAACAAACTATGTTGAAATATGTCCATTTATTATTGATTTCTTTACTGATTATACTACTCTCAGCAGTCAATAAAACAAATGTGTGGCCGACACCATGTTCCCATTCAGTCTGTTACGTTCAAAGTTATGTCAGACTTGCGTCATGGGGTCTCGCCTGGGAACCCAATCAGATGCTGAAGTAAACAAAACGATCTTACTCGCGCTGACTGACACATCTGAAGCGTGCGCACAAAGATGCCTTTAAGAAAGTGCCTGATCCTGTTATACACATATACACAGAATTACAGCATTTCAAAATATCTGTCTTAGCGAGTATTCACACACACATTATCCGTTATGTCTTAAGTGAACATTTGGTTAACTGTTGGGCAAAAGCTTCTGATGTGTATCATTATATTAGACCCGTGTGGTACAGTAGGTCTTAATATATAGGTTGTCTGTTTCATTAATGTTAATCGAATAATTGTACTATCGTGGGAAAAAAGTTGAATATATATTGGTCCTATAGATATTTGGTTTTGGCTTGGTTTGAGACACATTTGGTGTTATTGCCAGGGATTTTGAGGTATGGTTGCGAGATGATTTCTAGGTGGGGTTTTTTTGGAACCTTCAGAAAACGTTTACTCGATTTTGCTCAAAATGTACATTGCTGACTCTATTGATTTCAAACTGGTGAAACTCATGAATTTTATGTCTGCTTCCAAAAAATCATACATCATTTGGCAGGCTCTTTAATAGAGAATAAATAATTATTGAAGATTTGCTCATTGCTACTTATTATGCCAGCCCGGGTCACAAATATCTTGATACTGTAATTTTACAGGTAATTTGGCAGCAGGAGGAATCGTCACCCAGTCATCGACCAATGGCAGCTGGATCGCTGAACAGGCCATTGATTCCAATCCAGGTTTCCCACAACCATCATTAGCGTGCTCATCAACTAATACTCAGAATAACCCATGGTGGAGGCTGGATCTGCGTAATACTTACAGAGTTAGTAGAGTGGTCGTCACTAACAGACGAGACTGCTGTCAGGAACAAATAAACGGAGCAGAGATTTGCATCGGAAACTCTTTGGATAACAATGGCAACAACAATCCTGTGTGAGACCCTCTTTCAGTGGCTTAATATCCATAGAAATCCCTGATTCCTCAAGGCTGAAAACACAAGTGCAGAAAGAATAAAGTCTAAATGAAGTTTTCTCTGTCTCTCTGTAGATGTGCTGAGATTTCTAGTATTCCAGCTGATGGTTCGTCCACCTACACTTGTAACGATATGGAGGGTCGATATGTGAATCTGATCATTCCTGGAGATTCAAGGATTCTCACTCTGTGTGAGGTGGAGGTCTATGCAGAAGGGCTGATGCAAATATGTTGAAATATGTCAATTTATTATTTATTTTACATGCTCTCAGCAGTCAATAAAACACACATGTAGTCAACAATAAACCATGTTCATCCTCACTACAAGTGAACCTTTATTTAATGTTGTCTGGGTCATATTTTGTTTTATTTTGAGTATTTTTGTTGATGATTTTTAAGGATCTGTTTAATCTTAAGTGACAGGGGAATTTTCACCAGAATACTGTAGATATTATAGGAACACAGCAAAAATGCAATCATATATTTTGGAATCCTAAAAATGATTTAGTGTGTACCAAAAGGGGTGCCAGTCTGGTGTATTATACAGGCAAAAAAGTAATCATAAAATTAAACTGTTCCAAAGAAATCTAATATATGTCTTCATCATTGTATCCTGTTTCTTTGTGGGGGGGTTTTATCAATTCAAATGACCCTTCACAGACCAGAGCAGGTAAAATGGTAAATGGACTGCATTTATATAGCGCTTTTTAACAGACCAATGGCCATCCAAAGCGCTTTACACATTGCCTCATTTACCCATTCACACACCGATGGCCGTGTCTGCCATGCAAGGTGCCATCCAGCTCATCAGGAGCAGCTGGGGTTAGGTGTCTTGCTTATGCGACACTTGGTCAGGTGAAACCAGGGATCGAACCACCAACCTTCCGGTTTGTAGACAACCTACATGAACCACTGAGCCACTGCTGCCCCCAAAACAACATATATAAAACAACTTATAATCACATATTCATGAAGTGCAATACAAATTCATAATACTCATACACAGATTCAACCAGTACAATAAATCCAAACATATCGAAAAAGCACAAAAATACAAATCATTTACAAATTCATAATACTTTTGGAAATGCCCAACAAACGTGTGAACAGTTCATATAACTTTAATCACCAAACAGATTTAGGAATTCTAGTTGAGTTCAAAACAAATAAAACCAATAAACAAATGAAATACAATTAGCACAAAGTAACGGTCAAATTTACAATATCCCATAAAAATGAACAACAGCAAAGAGAAAGACACTTTCCCTAGCATGACTGGTTTATCATCAGTCTCAGGTTGGGTGCACAATTTCTCTTCATACACGGCTTCAGCAGAGATTCAAACATTCCATACACAGCTTCAGTGGGAGATTCAAACATTCCTTACACGGCTTCAGCAGAGATTCAAACATTCCATACACAGCTTCAGTGGGAGATTCAAACATTCCATACACAGCTTCAGCGGGAGATTCAAACATTCCATACACAGCTTCAGTGGGAGATTCAAACATCCCATACACAGCTTCAGCGGGAGATTCAAACATTCCATACACAGCTTCAGCAGGAGATTCAAACATTCCATACACAGCTTCAGTGGGAGATTCAAACATTCCATACACAGCTTCAGCGGGAGATTCAAACATTCCATACACGGCTTCAGCAGAGATTCAAACATTCCATACACAGCTTCAGTGGGAGATTCAAACATTCCATACACGGCTTCAGCGGGAGATTCAAACATTCCATACACAGCTTCAGTGGGAGATTCAAAGATCCCATACACAGCTTCAGTGGGAGATTCAAACATTCCATACACAGCTTCAGCGGGAGATTCAAACATTCCATACACGGCTTCAGTGGGAGATTCAAACATTCCATACACGGCTTCAGCGGGAGATTGAAACATTCCATACACAGCTTCAGCGGGAGATTCAAACATTCCATACACAGCTTCAGCGGGAGATTCAAACATTCCATACACAGCTTCAGTGGGAGATTCAAACATTCCATACACGGCTTCAGCAGAGATTCAAACATTCCATACACAGCTTCAGTGGGAGATTCAAACATTCCATACACGGCTTCAGCGGGAGATTCAAACATTCCATACACAGCTTCAGTGGGAGATTCAAACATCCCATACACAGCTTCAGTGGGAGATTCAAACATTCCATACACAGCTTCAGCGGGAGATTCAAACATTCCATACACAGCTTCAGTGGGAGATTCAAACATTCCATACACGGCTTCAGTGGGAGATTCAAACATTCCATACACGGCTTCAGCGGGAGATTCAAACATTCCATACACAGCTTCAGCAGGAGATTCAAACATTCCATACACAGCTTCAGCGGAGATTCAAACATTCCATACACGGCTTCAGCGGGAGATTCAAACATTCCATACACGGCTTCAGCGGGAGATTCAAACATTCCATACACAGCTTCAGCGGAGATTCAAACATTCCATACACGGCTTCAGCGGGAGATTCAAACATTCCATACACAGCTTCAGCGGAGATTCAAACATTCCATACACGGCTTCAGCGGGAGATTCAAACATTCCATACACGGCTTCAGCGGGAGATTCAAACATTCCATACACAGCTTCAGCGGGAGATTCAAACATTCCATACACAGCTTCAGCGGGAGATTCAAACATTCCATACACAGCTTCAGCGGGAGATTCAAACATTCCATACACAGCTTCAGCGGAGATTCAAACATTCCATACACGGCTTCAGCGGGAGATTCAAACATTCCATACACGGCTTCAGCGGGAGATTCAAACATTCCATACACAGCTTCAGCGGGAGATTGAAACATTCCATACACAGCTTCAGCGGGAGATTCAAACATTCCATACACAGCTTCAGCGGGAGATTCAATCATTCCAAACACAGCTTCAGCCGGAGATTCAAACATTCCATACACGGCTTCAGTGGTAGATTCAAACATTCCATACACGGCTTCAGCGGGAGATTCAAACATTCCATACACAGCTTCAGCGGGAGATTCAAACATTCCATACACAGCTTCAGCGGGAGATTCAATCATTCCATACACAGCTTCAGCCGGAGATTCAAACATTCCATACACGGCTTCAGTGGTAGATTCAAACATTCCATACACGGCTTCAGCAGGAAATTCAAACATTCCATACACGGCTTGAGCAGGAAATTCAAACATTCCATACACGGCTTCAGTGGTAGATTCAAACATTCCATACACGGCTTCAGCGGGAGATTCAAACATTCCATACATGGCTTCAGCGGGAGATTCAAACATTCCATACACAGCTTCAGCAGGAGATTCAAACATTCCATACACAGCTTCAGTGGGAGATTCAAACATTCCATACACGGCTTCAGCCAAGATTCAAACATTCCATACACGGCTTCAGCAGGAGATTCAAACATTCCATACACAGCTTCAGTGGGAGATTCAAACATTCCATACACGGCTTCAGTGGGAGATTCAAACATTTCATACACGGCTTCAGCGGGAGATTCAAACATTCCATACACGGCTTCAGCAGGAGATTCAAACATTCCATACACAGCTTCAGTGGGAGATTCAAACATTTCATACACGGCTTCAGTGGGAGATTCAAACATTCCATACACGGCTTCAGTGGGAGATTCAAACATTTCATACACGGCTTCAGCGGGAGATTCAAACATTCCATACACAGCTTCAGTGGGAGATTCAAACATTCCATACACGGCTTCAGCGGGAGATTCAAACATTCCACACACAGCTTCAGCAGGAGATTCAAACATTCCATACACAGCTTCAGTGGGAGATTCAAACATTCCATACAAGGCTTCAGCAGGAGATTCAAACATTCCATACACAGCTTCAGCGGAGATTCAAACATTCCATACACGGCTTCAGCGGGAGATTCAAACATTCCATACACAGCTTCAGAGGGAGATTCAAACATTCCACACACAGCTTCAGCAGGAGATTCAAACATTCCATACACAGCTTCAGTGGGAGATTCAAACATTCCATACACGGCTTCAGAGGGAGATTCAAACATTCCATACACGGCTTCAGTGGGAGATTCAAACATTCCATACACAGCTTCAGTGGGAGATTCAAACATTCCATACACGGCTTCAGAGGGAGATTCAAACATTCCATACACAGCTTCAGAGGGAGATTCAAACATTCCACACACAGCTTCAGCAGGAGATTCAAACATTCCATACACAGCTTCAGCAGGAGATTCAAACATTCCACACACAGCTTCAGTGGGAGATTCAAACATTCCATACACAGCTTCAGTGGGAGATTCAAACATTCCATACACGGCTTCAGCTGGAGATTCAAACATTCCATACACAGCTTCAGTGGGAGATTCAAACATCCCATACACAGCTTCAGTGGGAGATTCAAACATTCCATACACAGCTTCAGCGGGAGATTCAAACATTCCATACACGGCTTCAGTGGGAGATTCAAACATTCCACACACGGCTTCAGCGGGAGATTCAAACATTCCATACACAGCTTCAGCAGGAGATTCAAACATTCCATACACGGCTTCAGCGGGAGATTCAAACATTCCATACACGGCTTCAGCAGGAGATTCAAACATTCCATACACAGCTTCAGCGGAGATTCAAACATTCCATACACAGCTTCAGCGGAGATTCAAACATTCCATACACGGCTTCAGCGGGAGATTCAAACATTCCATACACAGCTTCAGCGGGAGATTCAAACATTCCATACACAGCTTCAGCGGGAGATTCAATCATTCCATACACAGCTTCAGCCGGAGATTCAAACATTCCATACACGGCTTCAGTGGTAGATTCAAACATTCCATACACGGCTTCAGCAGGAAATTCAAACATTCCATACACGGCTTCAGTGGTAGATTCAAACATTCCATACGCGGCTTCAGCGGGAGATTCAAACATTCCATACATGGCTTCAGCGGGAGATTCAAACATTCCATACACAGCTTCAGCAGGAGATTCAAACATTCCATACACAGCTTCAGTGGGAGATTCAAACATTCCATACACGGCTTCAGCGAAGATTCAAACATTCCATACACGGCTTCAGCAGGAGATTCAAACATTCCATACACAGCTTCAGTGGGAGATTCAAACATTCCATACACGGCTTCAGTGGGAGATTCAAACATTTCATACACGGCTTCAGCGGGAGATTCAAACATTCCATACACAGCTTCAGTGGGAGATTCAAACATTCCATACACGGCTTCAGCGGGAGATTCAAACATTCCATACACGGCTTCAGAGGGAGATTCAAACATTCCATACACAGCTTCAGCAGGAGATTCAAACATTCCATACACAGCTTCAGTGGGAGATTCAAACATTCCATACACGGCTTCAGCGGGAGATTCAAACATTCCATACACGGCTTCAGCAGGAGATTCAAACATTCCATACACAGCTTCAGCAGGAGATTCAAACATTCCATACACAGCTTCAGCAGGAGATTCAAACATTCCATACACAGCTTCAGCGGGAGATTCAAACATTCCATACACGGCTTCAGCAGGAGATTCAAACATTCCATACACAGCTTCAGCGGGAGATTCAAACATTCCATACACGGCTTCAGCAGGAGATTCAAACATTCCATACACAGCTTCAGCAGGAGATTCAAACATTCCATATACAGCTTCAGCGGGAGATTCAAACATTCCATACACAGCTTCAGCAGGAGATTCAAACATTCCATATACGGCTTCAGCAGGAGATTCAAACATTCCATACACAGCTTCAGCAGGAGATTCAAACATTCCATACACAGCTTCAGCGGGAGATTCAAACATTCCATACACGGCTTCAGCGGGAGATACAAACATTCCATACACGGCTTCAGCGGGAGATTCAAACATTCCATACACAGCTTCAGCAGGAGATTCAAACATTCCATACACAGCTTCAGCGGGAGATTCAAACATTCCATACACGGCTTCAGCAGGAGATTCAAACATTCCATACACAGCTTCAGCGGGAGATTCAAACATTCCATACACGGCTTCAGCAGGAGATTCAAACATTCCATACACAGCTTCAGCAGGAGATTCAAACATTCCATATACGGCTTCAGCAGGAGATTCAAACATTCCATACACAGCTTCAGCAGGAGATTCAAACATTCCATACACAGCTTCAGCGGGAGATTCAAACATTCCATATACGGCTTCAGCGGGAGATTCAAACATTCCATACACGGCTTCAGCGGGAGATTCAAACATTCCATACACGGCTTCAGCGGGAGATTCAAACATTCCATACACGGCTTCAGCGGGAGATTCAAACATTCCATACACGGCTTCAGCGGGAGATTCAAACATTCCATACACAGATTCAGTGGGAGATTCAAACATCCCATACACAGCTTCAGCGGGAGATTCAAACATTCCATACACAGCTTCAGCGGGAGATTCAAACATTCCATACACGGCTTCAGCGGGAGATTCAAACATTCCATACACGGCTTCAGCGGGAGATTCAAACATTCCATACACAGCTTCAGTGGGAGATTCAAACATTCCATACACAGCTTCAGTGGGAGATTCAAACATTCCATACACGGCTTCAGAGGGAGATTCAAACATTCCATACACAGCTTCAGTGGGAGATTCAAACATTCCATACACAGCTTCAGTGGGAGATTCAAACATTCCATACACGGCTTCAGAGGGAGATTCAAACATTCCATACACGGCTTCAGCGGGAGATTCAAACATTCCATACACGGCTTCAGCGGGAGATTCAAACATTCCATACACAGCTTCAGCGGGAGATTCAAACATTCCATACACAGCTTCAGCGGGAGATTCAAACATTCCATACACAGCTTCAGCGGGAGATTCAATCATTCCATACACAGCTTCAGCCGGAGATTCAAACATTCCATACACGGCTTCAGTGGTAGATTCAAACATTCCATACACGGCTTCAGCGGGAGATTCAAACATTCCATACACGGCTTCAGAGGGAGATTCAAACATTCCACACACAGCTTCAGCAGGAGATTCAAACATTCCATACACAGCTTCAGTGGGAGATTCAAACATTCCATACACGGCTTCAGCGGGAGATTCAAACATTCCATACACAGCTTCAGCGGGAGATTCAAACATTCCATATACGGCTTCAGCGGGAGATTCAAACATTCCATACACGGCTTCAGCGGGAGATTCAAACATTCCATACACAGCTTCAGCGGGAGATTCAAACATTCCATATACAGCTTCAGTGGGAGATTCAAACATTCCATACACAGCTTCAGCGGGAGATTCAAACATTCCATACACGGCTTCAGTGGGAGATTCAAACATTCCATACACGGCTTCAGCGGGAGATTCAAACATTCCATACACGGCTTCAGCGGGAGATTCAAACATTCCATACACAGCTTCAGTGGGAGATTCAAACATCCCATACACAGCTTCAGTGGGAGATTCAAACATTCCATACACGGCTTCAGCAGGAGATTCAAACATTCCATACACAGCTTCAGTGGGAGATTCAAACATTCCATACACAGCTTCCGTGGGAGATTCAAACATTCCATACACAGCTTCCGTGGGAGATTCAAACATTCCATACACAGCTTCAGCGGGAGATTCAAACATTCCATACACAGCTTCAGTGGGAGATTCAAACATTCCATACACGGCTTCAGCGGGAGATTCAAACATTCCATACACGGCTTCAGCGGGAGATTCAAACATTCCATACACAGCTTCAGAGGGAGATTCAAACATTCCACACACAGCTTCAGCAGGAGATTCAAACATTCCATACACAGCTTCAGTGGGAGATTCAAACATTCCATACACAGCTTCAGTGGGAGATTCAAACATTCCATACACAGCTTCAGCAGGAGATTCAAACATTTCATACACAGCTTCAGTGGGAGATTCAAACATTCCATACACGGCTTCAGCGGGAGATTCAAACATTCCACACACAGCTTCAGCAGGAGATTCAAACATTCCATACACAGCTCAGCAGGAAATTCAAACATTCCATACACGGCTTCAGCGGGAGATTCAAACATTCCATACACGGCTTCAGCGGGAGATTCAAACATTCCATACACAGCTTCAGCTGGAGATTCAAACATTCCATACACGGCTTCAGCGGGAGATTCAAACATTCCATACACGGCTTCAGCGGGAGATTCAAACATTCCATACACAGCTTCAGCAGGAGATTCAAACATTTCATACACAGCTTCAGTGGGAGATTCAAACATTCCATACACGGCTTCAGCGGGAGATTCAAACATTCCACACACAGCTTCAGCAGGAGATTCAAACATTCCATACACAGCTCAGCAGGAAATTCAAACATTCCATACACAGCTTCAGCAGGAGATTCAAACATTCCATACACAGCTCAGCAGGAAATTCAAACATTCCATACACGGCTTCAGCGGGAGATTCAAACATTCCATATGCGGCTTCAGCGGGAGATTCAAACATTCCACACACGGCTTCAGCCGGAGTGTTACAACCCTTCACTGGTTTTTAGAGGTCTAGGGATTAAGAAGGGGAACATTAGGCAACTCTTAAGCAATTAAACAATGAACAGGCTTCTTAATGTCGATGGTGATCGTTCTCTAACTTCATCTGATTGGTTGTGCAATGAGTTTCTCAAATTTTCCAGGGGAAAATTGACAATATTTGCACAAATATTTGTAGTTCCTCGGTACTACCTCTGGGCCCACAGATCTTATAGTTAATACATTATGTTTTTCTGGCACTCCATTTTCCAAATTTACTTTATTACAATCTGAGTTGCTCTGCCACCAGGTTTCTTGAATGAAAGCTTCCAATTGCGTACTTGATCCTATGCCATGTAGACTATTTAAATCTTGCTTTGGTCCTTTATGTCCCTCAGTTCTTGCTATAATAAATTGCTCTTTGTCAGCTGGTGTGGTGCCAGCAGCATTTAAAACTGCTGCTGTCACCCCCGTTTAAAAAAAGCAAAACTCTGACGTGAACATTTTTTTTAATTATCGCCCAATCTCAAATCTTCCATACCTGGCTAAAATCTTAGAGGGTGTGGTTGTGGCCCAATTGAACAAACAGTTAATTGACAATAATTTATCTTGAGCCCCATCAATCGGGGTTTCGGAAATTGCACAGCACTGAGACTGCGTTGGTTAAAGTCACTAATGACTTGCTAATAGCTTCCGACTCCAGTTCCATGTCACTTCTCATTCTCTTAGATCTTAGTTCAGCCTTTGATACTATTGATCATATACTGTTATTTAATTGTCTTGAGTGCTTGGATGATTCAGGTCTTATTTTACAGACCGCAGTCAATTTGTTTTCATGAGTGGCCATAGGTCCAAGGTTGGTTCTGTTCATACTGGTGTCTCACAGGGGTCAGTATTGGGTCCCTTACTTTTTAATATGTACAGTGAGAAAATAAGTATTTGAACACCCTGCTATTTTGCAAGTTCTCCCACTTAGAAATCATGGAGGGTCTGAAATTGTCATCGTAGGTGCATGTCCACTGTGAGAGACATAATCTAAAAAAAAAAAAATCCAGAAATAACAATGTATGATTTTTTAACTATTTATTTGTATGATACAGCTGCAAATAAGTATTTGAACACCTGAGAAAATCAATGTTAATATTTGGTACAGTAGCCTTTGCTTGCAATTACAGAGGTCAAAAGTTTCCTGTAGTTTTTCACCAGGTTTGCACTGCAGGAGGGATTCTGGCCCACTCCTCCACACAGATCTTCTCTAGATCAGTCAGGTTTCTGGCCTGTCGCTGAGAAACACAGAGTTTGAGCTCCCTCCAAAGATTCTCTATTGGGTTTAGGTCTGGAGACTGGCTAGGCCACGCCAGAACCTTGATATGCTTCTTACAGAGCCACTCCTTGGTTATCCTGGCTGTGTGCTTCGGGTCATTGTCATGTTGGAAGACCCAGCCTCGACCCATCTTCAATGCTCTAACTGAGGGAAGGAAGTTGTTCCCCAAAATCTCGCAATACATGGCCCCGGTCATCCTCTCCTTAATACAGAGCAGTCGCCCTGTCCCATGTGCAGAAAAACACCCCCAAAGCATGATGCTACCACCCCCATGCTTCATAATAGGGATGGTGTTCTTGGGATGGTACTCATCATTCTTCTTCCTCCAAACACGTTTAGTGGAATTATGACCAAAAAGTTCTATTTTGGTCTCATCTGACCACATAACTTTCTCCCATGAATCCTCTGGATCATCCAAATGGTCATTGGCAAACTTAAGACGGGCCTTGACATGTGCTGGTTTAAGCAGGGGAACCTTCCGTGCCATGCATGATTTCAAACCATGACGTCTTAGTGTATTACCAACAGTAACCTTGTAAACGGTGGTCCCAGCTCTTTTCAGGTCATTGACCAGCTCCTCCCGTGTAGTTCTGGGCTGATTTCTCACCTTTCTTATGATCATTGAGACCCCACGAGGTGAGATCTTGCATGGAGCCCCCCACGAGGTGAGATCTTGCATGGAGCCCCAGTCCGAGGGAGATTGACAGTCATGTTTAGCTTCTTCCATTTTCTAATGATTGCTCCAACAGTGGACCTTTTTTCACCAAGCTGCTGGCAATTTCCCCGGAGCCCTTTCCAGCCTTGTGGAGGTGTACAATTTTGGTCTCTAGTGTCTTTGGACAGCTCTTTGGTCTTGGCCATGTTAGTATTTGGATTCTTACTGATTGTATGCGGTGGACAGGTGTCTTTATGCAGCTAACAACCTCAAACAGGTGCATCTAATTTAGGATAATAAATGGAGTGGAGGTGGACATTTTAAAGGCAGACTAACAGGTCTTTGAGGGTCAGAATTCTAGCTGATAGACAGGTGTTAAAATACTTATTTGCAGCTGTATCATACAAATAAATAGTTAAAAAATCATATATTGTGATTTCTGGATTTTTTTTTTTTTTGATTATGTCTCTCACAGTGGACATGCACCTACGATGACAATTTCAGACCCCTCCATGATTTCCAAGTGGGAGAACTTGCAAAATGAACAGGGTGTTCAAATACTTATTTTCCTCACTGTATAAGAGTTTTTATTAAAGATTCATTAAATTGTTTTAAATGAACACGGCAGAACTGTAAATATGTTCTAATAAAATAATAATAAATTATGTAAATAATTTAGTTTTGCACATTATTATATGGACAGGTATGCCATTGATTGAAGTTTCATAAAGCTGAAGTTCACAAAGATTTGTTAAAGACGTTAAATGATACAGTTCAGTGAGTGAGTCAGATGTTGATTCAGTTCAGTGAGTGAGTCAGATGTTGATTCAGTTCAGTGAGTGAGTCAGATGTTGATCAGTGAGTGAGTCAGATGTTGATTCGATTCAGTAAGTGAGTGAGTCAGATGTTGATTCAGTTCAGTGAGTGAGTCAGATGTTGATTCAGTTCAGTGAGTGAGTGAGTCAGATGTTGATTCAGTTCAGTGAGTGAGTCAGATGTTGATTCGATTCAGTAAGTGAGTGAGTCAGATGTTGATTCAGTTCAGTGAGTGAGTCAGATGTTGATCAGTGAGCGAGTCAGATGTTGATTTGGTTTAGTGAGTGAGTCAGATGTTGATTTGGTTCAGTTCAGTGAGTGAGTCAGATGTTGATTTGGTTCAGTTCAGTGAGTGAGTGAGTCAGGTGTTCATTCAGTTCAGTGAGTGAGTCAGGTGTTCATTCAGTTCAGTGAGTGAGTCAGATGTTGATTCAGTGATTGAGTGAGTCAGATGTTGATTCAGTTCAGTGACTGAGTCAGATGTTGATTTGGTTCAGTTCAGTGAGTGAGTGAGTCAGGTGTTCATTCAGTTCAGTGAGTGAGTCAGATGTTGATTCAGTGATTGAGTGAGTCAGATGTTGATTCAGTTCAGTGAGTGAGTCAGATGTTGATTTGGTTCAGTTCAGTGAGTGAGTGAGTCAGGTGTTCATTCAGTTCAGTGAGTGAGTCAGATGTTGATTCAGTGATTGAGTGAGTCAGATGTTGATTCAGTTCAGTGAGTGAGTCTGGATGGGAGACCAACTGGCAAAACGTTGAGTTATGCATATAACTACTGTTCCCAGAAGGAGGGAAACGAGGTACAACACATGACTATGGGATATCGCGCTCTAGCGCCATCTGCTGAAGACACCTTTATTCACGCCTGAAAGGCCAATGACGCATGACGACGTGGGCGGGGTCACGACCCACAGCATATAAATGCAGTCGTATGCGTCATTTCCCTTGTTCAGTCCAGCTCTTCACCGAGCCCCGACTGTGCGGGGCCCAGAGGTGTTGTACCTCGTTTCCCTCCTTCTGGGAACAGTAGTTATATGCATAACTCAACGTTCCCATTCAGTCGGTCAACTCGGTACAACACATGACTATGGGACATATATTCACGCCCCGCCAAGTCGCTGAACTAAACGTAATAGACCAGCACCGCCACATAACCCTTTTCCGAGGGAAAGATGCATGGCCCCTATAAAAACCCCTGTGGTTTGCACAGCCTGAGTTACTGTTGCCGTAGTGGCAACTAGCGGGTACACCGGACACATGTGCACAGTGATGCCCAGCTGGCATCCCACGAGAATATTAAACCAAGCCCCTGAC
The DNA here is from genome assembly GCA_023566225.1 of Romanogobio albipinnatus. NCBI lineage: Eukaryota > Metazoa > Chordata > Actinopteri > Cypriniformes > Gobionidae > Romanogobio > Romanogobio albipinnatus. The sequence continues at coordinate 2,922,399 of CM042239.1, forward strand.
ATCTCCATGCCCTTGTAGAGTGCTCACACACCTCACCAGGCAGAACCAACTCCTTCCATGCTATAGAAATAGCCTTGTACAATCCAATGTGAAAGACATCGCTCAGATAGCGGCTTCCCACTGGCTGAGTTGGAAAACATGACAAAAGGCTGGTCAGGCGAGTGCATAGCCTGCAACTGCCGAACGCACCTGCGTACGAATCGCAAATGGCGCAAAGCACAAAGCAAGTATCCTGTTTTTCTCTGAGTCAGAGATTTCATAGGGCAGACAGCTCGAACGAGAGCATACTCCCAACCTGACTTTAGGCATATACGCCGCATTTGGATGCAACACCACCAAGTGCAGCTTGGGTGCAACCTGCAAAGGGGATGCACCAATAGCGCATGAAGATAACCAACATGCTTTGCTGGTGCCAGTATCCATGACAAGGAATCATCCTTATATTCAAGGATTCTAAAGGCTTAAACGGAGGTTCACACCTAGCCTCCAGATCAACCATCAGGTCATGACCATTACAGTTTGTAACGAGCCTAAAAAACGCTGACCTTAAAGCTCCAGGTATACTTTGGATGTCTGCGTTCTGCGCACCATTCGTGTGACGTAAAATCTCGTCAACAGGAGGGCCTTTGGTGCGCATGCCACAGCGTATGAGTGACTTGACCACTTGCGGACAAAGTTCACTCAGAAGCACGCGTTCCGAACCCATCTACACTTAAGTCCAAAGTATCCCGTCAGCATGCAGCCCAATTGTTTTTGAGAATGCATGGAAGGTGCGCATACAACCGCGCATGTGCAAGAAAAACAGAAGAGACAGAAGAGTCACAACAATTATACTGCACACGTATTGAACTTGGTCATCCGCGCTCATTCGACTGCGTGTGTGACGCATCTGGATGCGGGAAATTAACCATACCCGGCCTTCCTGGCCAAAGGAGTATACCGTGACCAGCTCACACTCTCAACAGAGGAGTGGAACGCGAGAGTTCCCTGACAGTCCGTGAACTGTCCGTGTGACGTAATAATCACCATTAGGAGAGTCCGCAGATGGCCGCGCACACTGTCCGTGTGCAGCCCAATTTTTGGGACCGCGGACGGTGCACATAAAACAGCACATGTGCGAGTGACATGAATCATATAGCATGTTTCCTATGTACTACCGTACACTCAAAGCTGCTTTACACTCATGTCAGGGGTCTCTCCTCAACCACCAGCAGTGTTCAGCATCCACTTGGATGATGCAAGGGCAGTCACAGTACAATGGCACCAGCGCGCTCACCACACACCAACTATAGGTGGAGAGGAGAGAGAGAGCACTTGAAAACCAAAGCACTCGAAAACCAAAAATGCACTAGATAGTGCACATGCGCCAAAAGCACCTTTCCACTGATGTGGGCAATGGAGTAGGCTATACTTTGAAAAACTCACACTCTCGACTGTGCCCGAAACGGAGCAAAAATCGTAGTATGCCAGGACCCTCTTAAGGAACCGAAAAATGCGCGCTTTAGCGCAGCACCATTAATGCCCTCATGAAAGCCGAAAACAGTCGCCCAATAAACTTCCAGCATGGAATGGGAGTGACTTTTCTTCGGAGAAGAAAACAGTATCAATCAGGCACTGACACAGTGATACAGATTTTCACCTGCACCAAACTTCAAACATGCGCTACTTCAACACAACACGGTGTGCTTCAGAAAGCAAGCGCCCTGTTTTGTAGCTATAGTCAGATTCTCCCTCTCTTAACATGTAGACCCTTAGAGACCACAGTTCCGGCCGAGGGTGCAGAATCTGCCTCCTGCATAGGGGAAGACACCATGGTGTGTGTCCTTAACAGCAATGCCATGATGCTTGTGTACCATTTCTTTTTCTCTGGCCAGCAAGATGCCACCAAAATCAGTGATGGACCCTTCTGCATACAGCAGAATCCTGGGCTATACGTGTTGGGACATCCACCCCCTACGGGGCACTCCAGTCCATAATCAAGAAAACGGCGGGCGGCGCATGTTTTCTGCAGATGCAAAAAGATCCACATTTCTGCACCCGATCTGCACCACTATTCAAGAGTGCATAAGCCACCGCAGGTCTGCCTTGTATCAAGAGCATCCATGCCAATTGCAGCAGAGAGGGAGTACCTCCTTGCCTACATATATATGACCATTGTCATATTTTCCATTCTGAATAATGCTTGCCCTGCTGGGTCAAGTGTTTCAGCACCAGGAGAACTATTCCACATAAATGTATGTGAAGCTCTTACAGCGCTGTCAACCACTCTCCTCTTACAGAGTTTCTCGTCCATGTTGTGACGTTTGTCATCACTAATGAACATGCCGTAACCCTGCCCAGGGGAATTCCTTCTGTTAACAGATCTAGGACTCCCAGGGGACCATGGTCTGAACGCCCAACAGCGCTACTGAACCATGCTTAAAAGTCACATGGCATATAGCAAGTTACCGAACGCCCAGCGCCGGAACTGCAAACACAAAGAGGAGAATCCAGCCGTACTACTGCTATCGGGGTCATGAGCCCCAGCAGTCTCAGTACTGCAAAAGTCCTCTGCCCTCTGTTCGGTTCTGAATCTATCCCCAGACCGAGATATAACAGACCGAGACATAACAGCCCCTTTTGAGATTATCTGAAAAATCCCAGAGCTCGTAAAATGGAAAAACAAGTGCATGTGTTTTACAACACTGCGTGTTCCCTGCTGTCTGCAGCCAGGAGCACGTCATCCAAAGAGGAGAACAATATTATGCTCTGATGGCACAGCAGAACCAACACCGCTTCTGCATATCTTTCAGATATGCGCAGTGCCATTGGGATCTATAGGCAATCCCATCAACGGAGACCTCAGAAATGTTTTCTGTGCTCCGGTTTGATTGTGGCAAGATGCATCGGGCAAAAACACACCGATGTAAGCCGATCCCGAGGATGCAGAGGGCAGAACAGGTGACATACTGCAAGCATTTTTGAACTTGACACATTAACCACTCTAAAGTGTTTGTTAAACTGCTGCAAGTCTGGTATTTTTTTTTTTTTTTGGAGGAGGAGGAGGAGGAATTTACTCTGAAAAATCTCTTTCTCCATTTTCCCTTGTGGCAAAACTTGAATTGCCATTTTGCTGAGGAGAGCACGGATTTCCCCTCTCAAACAATGAAGTTGCAATTACTCCGCCAAACCAGAGGGGGCGCGAGAGAAACCGCAGCCGACAGCCCTACTGGAATCGTGCGAAGAAGCCATGGTGTTGTTAGTGCGCGTACGCGCCACCGTTCAAGGCAGACAGCGAGGAGGATTCCCAAGCATCACTTGTGGAATCCCGCGTACTTCTGCAAACATCACTGTAAATTGCACAACACTGCATTATTCTCATCTGTCGGCATACGGCCAGACTGTGAGGTTAGAGGTTCCAGTGCAATCTGATTGTTTTAACAAATCAACACATGAGGTCTTGTATGCTCAACACACATTTTATTGACAACATACTTAAACTGAACCCGCTATTTTGCTGGGTTACTGCCCAATCTGGATAGATCGGCAGGCGAGTTTGCATCGCTGATTTTACAGGAATCAAACCCGCAAGCTTCTGTATCACGGCAGAACTATCGACAAACTTTGTTGCCGCTCTCCAACACAGATCAATTCAAGGGCTATCATTTCACTTTCACCCACCTCGGGGAGACGCGATCTGCCCGGTTTGAAAATATATATCATCAGAGCATTCCTCGCCCGCTTCTAGCGAGACCGAATCACCCCGTGAACCGCTACCGACATCAGAGCATTCCTCGCCCGCTTCTAGCGAGACCGAATCACCCCGTGAACCGCTACCGACATCAGAGCATTCCTCGCCCGCTTCTAGCGAGACCGAATCACCCCGTGAACGCTACACCGACACTCCTCGGTCTATACCCGATCATCCCAACTCTCCGTGGCCTCCAAAACCGGCGATCACCGTATCTGGATCAGCACCTGAAGACAGGAGCGGGTCGTGCGCTGACAGTCCATCCGTGAGCCCCATGACCGGCCTCGCCGCACCGCCTCGGCGGATGCGGGACCGATCCACGGGGCTCACGAGGCTGGCCGGCCTCATCGAACACGGCCAGCCGAGAGCGGAGCAGCCTGAGTGTCAGCTCTCATAATGCTCGCAAGCGGCTCCCTCGAGAGCCGCCCGAGCATGCTGAACACCCTACTTATGATTATACCATGAACACCCACATGCCATAGGACAGGGGAGATAACCTGTTCAGATATTTATCATGACAAAATTTATTAGCCATTTGTTAGTTGTACTAAACTCAAGCCAAAAACTTCTATTTTATGTCTTTTCCATTAACAAGAGTCATCACTGTGGATTATCTTGTGAATGTGGCATAAGTTTGAACATTTTGTTTGAGAAAAACTTATTAGCCTTTCGTTAGCAAAGCTAAACTTGTTGCTAAATAAGCTTTCTCTTTTTGCCTTAATTTCGACAATAATCACCACCGTGGGCTTTTCTTGCGAAAATGTGGCGTGATGGTGTTCAAGCAGCACGGTGAAGAGCTGAAGAACAAGGGAAATGACGCATACGACTGCATTTATATGCTGTGGGTCGTGACCCCGCCCACGTCGTCATGCGTCATTGGCCTTTCAGGCGTGAATAAAGGTGTCTTCAGCAGATGGCGCTAGAGCGCGATATCCCATAGTCATGTGTTGTACCGAGTTGACCGACTGAATGGGAACCAGGTAGCTGCTGGTAGAGGTGTTAGTGAGGCCAGCAGGGGGCGCTCATCCTGTGCTCTGTGTGGGTCCTAACACCCCAGTAGAGTGATGGGGACACTATACTGTAACAAGCACCATCCTTCGGAAGAGACGTTAAACCAAGGTCCTGACTCTCTGTAGTCATTAAAAAATCCCAGGATGTCCTTCGATAAAGAGTAGGGGTGCATCCTGGCCAAATTTGCCCATTGGCCCCTCTCCATCATGGCCTCCTAATCATCCCCATATACAGATTGTCTCCTCTCCACCAAAGCGCTTTGAGTGCCTAGAAAAGCGCTATATAAATGTAACAAATTATTATTATTATTATTATAGAGCTGGGCCCATTTCAGAAAGGAGGTTAAGTTAAAACTCTGAGTATGTTAACCCTGATGTCGGGAGGATGAGAGAATATGGGTATGTGTCGTTGCCGCCGATTAACGGGATCTTTGCAATCTTGCATCTGGGTGGGCGAGGCCACTGAGAGCTCCAACCCTGCCACCTAAATGATGTGTCGCTTTAACCCTCTGGAGTCTGAGCTCTTTTGGGGCCCTTTAGAAGTTATGACATGTTCTTACATTTGTGTTTTTTTCAGTTGCTTATAAACACATTAATGGCAAAAGTGTAATTACACTGTATTCAGCACAAACTGGGCTACCATAATATGTGAGCAACATGTATGTACATGCTTGTATTTTTGAGAGAAAAATGTTTATGCACGGTTTTTGAAAAAACTAAAAACATTGTTTTAAAATTAAGGCCTCAAAACACACAATAGATATGTGTTCACTAGACTTTTGACTCCAGCCTGTATTTGCATAGAGTTTTTTCTTTAAACTGATGTGAGAATCATTGAGCCTACTCATTCACATAAAACAATATATTCATTTACAATTTGTAAGACAGTTTTCTTCACAAAGCCAATGTGCTTGATATCTAATGAATAATGCTGGAGATCACCTGAGAGGACAAAATAACATAATAGCCCGCATTAATGAGCTGCATAATGAATGAGCTTCAGGTAGGCCTATGTGACAGAGAGCAACAGTGCAAAGGACATTTTTTTTTTTTTGTAGTTTATTTTATTTGGAATGTAGTCAACAAAGGCCTATTATATTTTAAATGATCAAAATATTTGACTACACTGCAAAAAATGCTCTTCTTATTTGGTATTTTTTCTTGTTTCCAGTCCAAACATTTAAAATTCTTAAATCAATATTAATTTACTAGATAAGTAAACATTTTTTGGGGGGAAATCAAAATGAAGTGAGTTTTTGCTTAAAACAATCTATATTATCTGCCACAACAATTTTAGATTTATTAAAGCATGATTTATGATTTATTACACCAATGTATTAAAACACAACAATTAATGAGATTAAAACTCCAAACTTACGTTATATCACAAGTCAAATGTTTTAAATAAACTTATGTGATCTCATTTGGTTTTGAATAAAAAAATCCGACAAAATATAATTTTACAATATTCTGCATAACTATACAAGCTCGACTACATTTACGCATTTGGCAGACGCTTTTATCCAAAGCGACTTACAGTGCCCTTATTACAGGGACAATCCCCCTGGAGCAACATGGAGTAAAGTGCCTTACTCAAGGACACACTGGTGGTGACCGCTGGGATTGAACCAGCAACCTTCTGCGTATCAGTTCCATGGTTTAACCCACTGGACCACCATCTCACCATCTCGACTAGCATATTATGAAAACACCCAACATGGTATAAATAACACAGATAAGCCATATATTGTTGCGACTGTGTGTTTATTATCTTCAAACGTTTCTATCTGCATGTTATTGCGATCTCTGGAAGCTGTTTATGTCAGAGAGAATGTCACATGGTATCTTCTTCATGCGTGCTATATATGGACTACATGTGCACAGAGCGCCCTTCAGCTGCCAGTATGAACTGAAAACACCACAGATTGAAATAATAACACTTCTCTGTATAGAAATTTGACACAGACATATGAGAATCTATCAATATTTCTCCACATCTGCACACTTTTGAACTAAAAGCCCTGAGGGATGTTGTTTTGTCGTGAGTCTTCATGACGAGAATAGAGGAGTGTTTTATGAATGAGATCTGCTGACGCTCATATTACAATCAAAGGTAATGACACGGTTTTCATAATTCATAACTCTTTGAGAATAAAACAAAGGTCAAAAATGGAAGCTTGAGTCTTGTGTTGTATAGTTTGTCAAGGTAATTACTTACATCTGACAGTAATTTTGAGCTAACTTTAAGCAACAAAGAAGCTTCCTCATGCAGGATTTTGTGTTTAATATTCACAGATGCTTACAGAGTAAACTTAGCCTACAAGCTTTTCATGGAGAATTATTCCAGGATTATTAAACGCGTCTCAAATCGATGTAGTTGAAGTAAGAATGCAGTACTTGATGTGTTTGTTTGAGATGATGTGTGATGTGATGTGTGTGTGGGCGTCGACTCCGAAGCCGCAGTATTTGAATCTCAATAGAGCGCGCACTTCGCGGGCGTGGTCACATTAGTGTATAATGAGCCGCTCAGGAACGACTAACATCTCTCTGCTTTCAACCAGATTACATAAACACAGAATATTTGTTTTTGATTTGGTTTACAGTGATTAAAACCTGACATGTCAAAGTTTCTTTAGACAAGTATTCACTAAGCTAGAGGTCATTTTCTGAAGACTATATATATATATATATACCTATAAAGAAGTATAATGTGTAAACAGGAGTATGATGTGCAAACAGGTTTATTACAGGTTGTTACGCAGTAACAATAGGAACGTAAAGTGCAGTGCAATGGCAGTATGTGGATGTTAATGTTAAAAAACTGGATGTTTATGTTTATGTTTATATGTCCTGGCCAGGTGGCAGTACTCCTCTGATAAGGCAGGGTAGATTTGAGTATCCCACTCCTAGCTCTGTATCATTCTGCCTCACCCATGGCTCGGGTTGAGCAGCACTTCGCAACCTTTGTTATATGCTGGTTTAGTAGTAAGCTCCCTTGAAGCCAGAGCATTGCCATGGCTGACGTCCTCGCACGGAATGGTAGACCGCTAATAAAAGTAGGACCTCCATGGAGGTGGGTGGCGTATGTGATACTCCCCCCATTTAGAGGGTCCAGGGCGTTTTTTTGCCGAGTACTCTGCTATGGGCAATGTGATTAGGTTCCAGAGCTTGTAGGCGCTGCCGGTAAGACTGCACAGTAGGTCCCAGGAGGCATCTGGGATGGATCAGCCCCAGGATGGGGCATATTAAAAACCAGTCAGCTGTGAGCAGCCACCTGGGGCAGTCTTGGCAGTAGAGTCCAGGACAGGTAGGAGGCCTCAGCAGGCCTCCTTGCAAGCGAGTCCCGAAGTTTGGGGAGGTTAGCAAATTAATAGCTGCAACCTAGATAGGTAGTCAGCCTTGGTAGGCCTCTAGCAAAATTGGCCCCATGTGTATTGCGATATGTGTTTACTCCCCAACGATGTCGGCTTCAAGTAGCAGAGTTCCGAACTAATAGTAGTTGGATGTTATTTTTGTCAGCCAGCAGAGAAGCTACTGTCAGTCCAGGGTTATAGTAGCCAGTTTTTCATGCCTGCCACCAGGAAGCCGTCCCTGCAGGCTTGTTATAAGGTAGAAGGCCCCACCAGGCCTCCCTGAAGGTGGGCTCCCGGTCGCCAGTCGCCGTGACAGTCAGCATGGTTTGCTAGCAGGTAGGAGGCCCCTTCAGGCCTCCCCTGAGAGCACGCTCCTGGGCTTCAGTCAATTGGTGGTTAGCATGAGCTATTGGCAGGTAGTAGGCCTCACCAGGTCTCCCTGCAGGCCCGCTTTCAGGTAGTAGGCCTCTCCAGGCCTCCCTAAAAGCTTGCTATCAGGTAGTAGGCCTCTCCAGGCCTCCCTATAAGCTTTCTATCAGGTAGTAGGCTTCACTAGGCCTCCCTGAGGGAAAGTTCCCGTGTCAGGATGCTCGGCTAGCTGGCGTAGCTTGACTATCAGGTAGTAGGCCTTCTTTAGGCCTCCCTGAGAAAACAAGTTTCTGTTTTCCATCTATGTTGACAGTTGGCTTCGGCTGCTATCAGGTAGTAGGCCTCACAGGCCTCCCTTTAGGCGAGTTTCTGAGTTGAATTCTCGGCTGCTATCAGATAATGGGCCTCACTAGGCCTCCCTAAGGGGTTGGGTTCTCAGATCGAGAACTGTTAACTGGCATATGCTGACAGTGGGGACCTGCTATCAGTAATCTGGCCTTTAGCCAGCAGCATCTGAGGACGGTCTTACCCTAGCGCGACTAGTGTCGCTTCTGCTACTTGGTCCCCAAGTGAGGGAATTCAGCCTACACCCTGGTTTACCTACCAGGCAGCCTTTTTGAGCTCCCCTCTCTTTGAGGTTCGTCTGTGAGCCCCTCGTGCCCCTCGTGAGACCTCCCGATTAGATCAGCTTGTAGGCCAATCTGGCCTCCTGAGTGTTTCTATAAAGATAAGATCTCAGTAGATCCTAGGATTGAGCAGATTAGTTCCCCTCGCTAGCAAGGGTTGAAAGCGCTATGCTGAGTATTGCTCTCCAGGATGTCCGTCTCTGAGATCCGGTCTGAGGAGGACACTGCCAATTCGCAGTACCTTGGGCTGGATGCCTCTCCAGGAGGCAAGTGTCCAGAGGCTCTGTTCTCAAACAGACAAGGATGGCCCAGCCGAAGTGTCCCATGGAAGCGGAAAAATTGTAACCGCAATAAGGCCATAAAACACGTACTGAATAGTTGTTCAAAAATACAAGAAAATACATACATGTTGCTCACATATTATGGTAGCCCAATTTGTGCTGAATACAGTGTAATGATACTTTTGCCATTAATAAGTTTATAAGCAACTAAATGTCAGAGCATGTCTAAACTTCTAAAGGGCCCCAAAACAGCTCAGACTCCAGAGGTTTAAGGCAGACGGAGCCCTCCACAAATCACTATACTTGATTCTAAACAGCAAACATAGTTTTTCAATAATCAGTTTTATTGTGACAACACAGACCATCAAAGGTTAAAACACCAATTAAAATATGTGTATGTAATAAAATCCATAGTAGCAGGGAAAAGCTCTCGTCAAGGATGCAAGATGGGTTGCTCTTACACGCCACACATAGCATGTGCCAAACTTCTAATACACACCACACAGCAGTGCCACGCTAGCTAAATCCCCTACTCCAATTAAGTGTCACTAAGCCACTAAGCACAGTAACACACAAAAAGAGGAGAGCAGTTTCACGCAAACAAAAGCAAATAACACAAACAATATTTAATACGACCAAATTAAACATCAATATTGAATCAAAATCAAAATCAAAATAAACCACAAAGGAAAACTCAAATACACAAGAAACAGTGGCTGGTCCGCCCCTTTAACAGGAAAAAAAAAAAAAAAAAAAAAAAAAAAATTATATATATATATATATATATATATATATATATATATATATATATATATATATATATATATATATATATATAATTTGTGACACTGACAGCATCTGATTGTGTTTTTTCTTGCCAAACATTAAAAAGTTGTCAAACTACCCAACTAAAGAAAACACTCATCACCATGAAAAAATGAATAATTTTCAACCAAAAAATAAACAAACTATAAAAATGAAATCAGCTGAACAAAAGATCTTACAATAGGAGACATGTCAAGTCAAGTCAACTTTATTTATATAGTGCTTTTAACAAAGGAGATTGTTTCAAAGCAGCTTTACAGTTTAAACAGGAAAATAATGCAGCCTAATTTTATTCAGCTGTATAGCCATTTGATGTCATCAGTTAATTTCAATTTCCATACGGTGACAGTGTGGGCTTTAGATCAATAATCAGATCAGTAATTTAGTTTATATGGTTAAATTAGTTTATTAATTAGATTTATTTCGATGTTTAGTTGAAAAAATATAGTGTCCCCAACTGAGCACGCCAAGCCAGAGGCAACAGTGGCAAGGAAACCAAAACCCCATCAGGTGACCTAATGGAGAAAAATAAACCTTGGGAGAAACCAGGCTCAGTCGGGGTGCCAGTTCTCCTCTGGCCAATTAACAAACAGCGTATTATTATTATTATTATTATTATTATTCTGGCTGCTTTACAGGTCAGAGGTCATAATAGATCGGAATATTCAAAGGACCGGAGGCAACACGCTGGAGACGGGTTTATTGAGGATGATGTTGATTAAATAATTATTAAAGTGCAATATTCGAATGATCGGAGGCAACACGCTGGAGACGGGTTTATTGCGGATGACATATCGATTTAAGTATTATTTAATGGTAATATTCGAACAATCGGAGTCATCACACTGGTGACGGGTTTATTTAGATGCCTTGTCGATGAGGCAGTTGCAGGGGGAGGATAATTGACACGGTCTCTGCAGACACTTCGGGGTCCTGTGTTGGTCTTCTCTGGGCGCAGGTCCACCATCTGATTTGGATACGGCCCGGATCTGGCTGACTGCAGCAAACCTCGGGATAAAACAGAGAGAATATCATTAGCGTAGATGCCATTCTTCTGATGATGTAACGAGTACATCAGGTGTTATGGGAAGTGTTCCCGGTTCCGGCTGACCTAGTTAATGCAGCCTAACAATCGTTTCATTGAAAAAGTGTTTTATGTGTATGCCACAGTAAAGAGATGTGTTTTTAGTCTAGATTTAAACTGACAGATTGTGTCTGCTTCCCGAACAATGCTAGGAAGACTGTTCCAGAGTTTAGGAGCTAAATAGGAAAAGGATCGACCGCCTGCAGTTGATTTGGATATTCTCGGTATTAACAACTGGCCAGAATTTAGAGATCGCAGTAGACGTGATGGAGTATAATATGTTAAGAGCTCGCTCAAGTATTGGGGAGCTAAACCATTTAGTGCTTTGTAAGTAATAAGCAAGATTTTAAAATGTATGCGATGTTTAATAGGTAGCCAGTGCAATGTTGACAGAACTGGGCTAATATGGTCATACTTCCTGGTTCTAGTAAGTACTCGAGCTGCTGCGTTTTGGACCAGCTGGAGTTTATTTATTACGTGAGCAGGGCAACCACCCAGTAGAGCATTACAATAATCTAACCTTGAGGTCATGAACGCATGAACTAACTGTTCAGCATTTTGCATTGAGAGCATGTGCCGTAATTTAGATATATTTTTAAGATGGTAGAATGCAGTTTTACAGATGCTCGAAACGTGGCTTTCAAACGAAAGATTGGTATCAAAGAGCACACCCAGGTTCCTCACTGACGACGAAGACTTGACAGAGCAGCATCAAGTGTTAGACAGTATTCTAGGTTACTACTTGTGGAGCTTTTTTGTCCAATAATTAAAAATTCTGTTTTTTCTGAATTGAGTTGCAGGAAATTACAGGTCATCCAATGTTTTATATCAGCTATGCATTCCGTTAATCTTGTGAATTGGTAAGTTTCTTCAGGGCGTGAAGAAATATAGAGCTGAGTATCGTCAGCATAACAATGAAAACGAATGCCATGCTTCCTAATAATATCTCCCAGTGGTAGCATGTACAGGGTGAAGAGTAGCGGTCCTAGCACTGAGCCTTGTGGTACTCCATACTGAACTTGTGATCGGTGTGACATCTCTTCATTTACTGCTACAAACTGATAACGGTCGCATAGGTATGATTTAAACCATGATAAAGCAATTCCACTAATACCTACATAATTTTCGAGTCTATTCAAAAGAATGTTGTGGTCGATGGTATCAAATGCAGCGCTAAGATCGAGTAACACTAATAGAGAGATACAGCCACGATCGGATGATAAGAGTAAATCATTTGTAACTCTGATGAGAGCAGTCTCAGTACTATGATACGGTCTAAATCCTGACTGGAAATCCTCACAGATACCATTTCTTTCTAAAAAGGAGCATAATTGTGAAGACACTGCCTTTTCAAGTATTTTTGACAGAAAGGGTAGATTTGAGATTGGTCTATAATTGACTAATTCTGTAGGATCAAGTTGCGTTTTTTTAATAAGTGGTTTAATAATAGCCAACTTAAAAGTTTCCGGTACATATCCTAATGACAAAGATGAATTAATGATATTAAGAAGAGGATCTATGACCTCTAGTAGCATCTCTTTTAATAACCTAGTCGGTACAGGGTCAAGCATACATGTTGTTGATTTTGATGATTTAACGAGTTTAGCCAATTCTTCTTCTCCTATAGCAGTGAATGATTGTAGTTTTTCCTCAGTGACACTACAATGCTCTGTCTGATGTGATACTGTAGTAGACGGCTGCAAGGTTAAAATTTTCTTCCTAATATTATCAATCTTACATGTGAAGAAGTTCATAAAGTCATTACTGCTGTGCTGTTTACAATCATCAGAATTTGAAGCTTTATTTTTGGTTAATTTAGCCACTGTATTGAATAAATACCTCGGGTTGTGTTTGTTTTCTTCCAAGAGAGTTGAGAAATAAGCGGATCTAGCAGTCCTTAGCGCCTTTCTGTATGTGATCATGTGCTCTTTCCACGAATTACGAAATACCTCTAGTTTTGTTTTCTTCCAGCTGCGCTCCATTTTTCTGGCTGCTGTTTTAAGGGTGTGCTCGTTGTACCACGACGTTGGACTATTTTCTTTAATCTTCTTTAAGCGCAGAGGAGCAACTGTGTCTAAAGTACTGGAAAAGAGAGAGTCAATAGTTTCTGTTGCAACATCGAGTTCTTCTATGCTATCTGAGATGCTGAGGAGATGATACTGATGAGGAAGATTATTTAAAAAGCAATCTTTAGTAGCGGCAGTGATTGTCCTGCCATTTTTTAATCGGCAACTTTAGCTAAATTAAGTATACAAGATACTAAGTAATGATCTGAGATGTCATCGCTCTGCTGCAGAATTTCAACGGTATCAACATTTATTCCATGTGACAATATTAGGTCTAAAGTATGATTATGGCGATGAGTGGGTCCTGACACGTGTTGCCTAACTCCAATAGAGTTTAGTGTATCTTTAAATGCTAATCCTAATACGTCTTTTTTGTTGTCTACATGGATATTAAAATCACCAACAATTAGTACTTTATCTACGGCCAGTACTAATTCTGATAGAAAGTCAGCAAATTCTTTGATAAAGTCTGTATTATGCCCTGGTGGCCTGTATACAGTAGCTAACACCAATGTTGAACGGGTTTTGTCATGTACACTACATAGCGTTACATAAAGCACCAAAACTTCGAAGGAATTATATTTGAAACTAGACTTCTGAGTAATACTGAAGATATTATTATAAATTACAGCAACCCCTCCCCATTTACCTTTCAGACGTGGCTCATGTTTATAACAATAATCTTGGGGGGTGGACTCATTTAAGGTAATGTAGTCATCAGGTTTTAGCCAGGTTTCTGTCAAACAGAGAACATCTAGATTATTATCTGTAATGATATCATTAACAATAAGCGCTTTTGGGGAAAGGGATCTAATATTCAGCAACCCAAGCTTTATCAATTGTTCATCTGTATTATATATTTTGTTTATTTGTTGGACATCAATTAAATTTTTACTGTTGAATGGTTTTGATGTTTTTTTGTATTTACTAATTCGGGGAACAGACACAGTCTCTATATGATAATATCTCGGTGAAAGAGTCTCTATGTGCTGGGATTTATCTGACTCCAGTGACGTGAGACAGCTAGCAGACGGTCGGTTTAGCCAGTTTGTCTGCTTCCTGACCTGGGCCCTAGTGAGTCAAGGTTTAGCTCTAAGACTATGTGCCAAATTACTAGAGAGAAGAGCGGCACCACCCCAGGAGGGATGGATGCCATCCTTCTTCACTCTTCAAACTTTTCCAATTGTCTATGAACCCTATGTTATTTTGCAGACACCACTTAGACAACCAGCCATTGAGTGATGATAGCCTGCTAACTATCTCATCACTCCTTCTAACGGGAGCGGACCAGAACAATAAACAGCCTCTGACATCGTACTAGCGAGTTCACACACCTCTTTAATGTTCATTTTGGTGATCTCCGACTGGCGAAGTCGAACATCATTAGTGCCGACGTGAATAATAATCTTAGAGAATTTACGATTAGCTTTAGCCAGCACTTTTAAATTTGCTTTGATGTCAGGCGCTCTGGCTCCCGGTAAACAAGTGACTATGGTGGCCGGTGTCTCTATTTTAACGTTCCGTGTAATAGAATCGCCAATGACTAGGGCACTTTCAACAGGATACTCAGTGGGTGCTTCACTGAGAGGGGAGAACCTGTTTGATGTTCTAACCGGAACGGAAAAGCGTTTTTTTGGTCTGCGACTATGCTGCCTCACTGTCACCCAGTTGCCCTGCTGCGAGGGCCCTGCAGCCGGAACCGAAGAATGTTCAGAGTTCACTAAGCTATTCGCATCCAAATCAGTGTCTAAAGCTGTTACATCCTCACTACTCTCAGATAAAGTATGGATGCGTGTTTCTAATTCTGAAATCTTCTCCGTTAGCCTAACTATCTCCTTACATTTATCACATGTGAAGCCCTGTTCGCCAGCGGAGAAGCCTATACTGAACATGCGGCATGAAGTGCAAGTGATAATGACAGGAGAAGACATGACTTACCGTGTTTGTTGATTAATCCAATTTACCACTTACCACAATCGTATGCTGGACACTATTTACTAATCCAACTAATGAACTCAGAGAGCAGGAGACCCGGGTGCAGAGATGACAAGCTAACAGGCTAGCGAAATGCTAACGTGTGATGGTGATTTAGATTAAAAGCTAGCGATGTCAAATTTAACGTGATAGGCAATTTTTAAACAATTTATGGTGATGAGTAAGTTATATTTAGCAGTAGAATAAAGAGGAAATATCAAAATAAAGATTCAAACTTGAGCAAGGCTGTACAGAGCTACAAACAGGCACACAGGAGGCACACAGGAGACAGGAGCAATCGATCAGGCAGGCAGGATCAGGCAGGAGCAATCCTCAGGCAGGAGCAATCCTGTGTGGGACCAATCATGTGACCTTACATGTGGGACCAACCATGTGACCAGGACCAATCATGTGACCTTACTCAGTTAATTGAGTTAAGTGAACTACTTTGTTTAAAAGTTGAGTAAACTCAAAAAAGCTGTGCAGCAAGTTGCCTTACATTTTTACAGTGTATTACAATCACGTTAAAGATGATGAAGCATTAGATTAACTGTTGTGGCATCATAAAAGCGCGTGTTTTAGAAGGCAGATACATTACTCTAAGATGACTGGAGCAAGAGGGCATCTTGTAAGAACTACCCTTCCCAGGTTACCCCACGTGGACACTAGGAGGCAAGATGGCTGCCTGTTAAGGACTACAAAACCCAGGTTGCCTGAGAGAGCAGCTGTAGCTAATCAGACCAGGAACAGGATATAACTGGAGTTGTGTGGCTGTGAGAGGAGTCGATCGTGAGCCAAGGAAAGATTAAGTGGTTTGTTGTGTACTGAAGATCTTTAAGTTGATACTATTTTTGTTTAGTGATTAAAAAATACACACCTGCATACTGAAGAGACTGTTGAAGTGGTGTTTTTCTGGGAAACTACACAAGTCAAAGATCCTGAACCTCTCATGGTGCCAAATATGGTGGAGAATGCCCGCATTCTCCACCATATGTGGCACCATGAGAGGTTGACTGTTGATGTTCTAGAGTGAAGTGGAGGACCTCACAGGCCTGTTTTCTAAGCTAAGTACCCAGTCAATTGATGGTAAAATGGAAGACTTACTGAAAACAATGATAGAAAGTAGTAAAATCCAGCACCAAATCCAAGCGGCTTTACTGGAGGAACAAAAGAGGGCTAATAACCTTAAGGTTAAAGTATTGGAACTGAAATGAGCCCAAGATGTCGAGCCCACACACTCCTTAAATAAAGAAATATTAAGTCGTAGTGGCCTTACAGAGTTTGGGAGGGCACAAAGGTTCCATGCATGGTGCTTCAAGAAGGAACAGCCACCGCGAACACAGATGCATGAGTTAATGCGCCTGGCTAAAAAGTGGTTTGAGCCCGATAGTCGCTCAGCATCAGAGGTTATTGATTCCTTGGTGTTGGACAGGTTTGTGAGAGCCCTACCTCTTGAAGCCAAATGATTTATCTGTCAGAATAACCCAAGTTCACCCCAAGAAATTATAGAAGCTGTCAAAAGATTCCAAGCCAGTGCAGAGATGCTGAACATATGGTTCCCAATCAGTGCACAGCCCCAACAAAAGTTGTCCCCTAGAGCCCAGGTGGGCTAGTCCACAGGGGAGAAGGCCCAGCCAGCAAGAATCTCCAGTTGAAAGCACGTCAGTAGAAATGTGATTCAGCTTCTGTCACTTTGATTGATGACAACCTTTGACCTACCACGCCCCTTTGCCATGGACCGCCCACATCGTTCCCCTCCCCCACGGTTGAACTTAACCACCCACGTTGCTGTCACCTTTGACCTTGTGTATCCTCCGGGGAGCGATATGACCTTTGAGGTCTCATATTTGAAATAGCGATGCCAGGGTATGACCTCTAGGTCACCAATGTGAAGAATGATTGTTTTGAACGTTGACACGACTATTTGAAGGGTGATTTCAGGGGGACATCTGCCAGACACGTGAGGGGTTGATGCATTCCATAGACAGCAACATTGTTTTTCACAGAGGAACCGAAAATTGTCATTATGGTACATCACAATATGCACACTCACAGTATCTTGGTCACACACACACACACACACACACACACACACACACACGCACACACACAGACACACACACACACACACACACACACACACCAGAGCTGCCAACTTTTCAAAAAAGCTTAGAGTGAGATTTGGTGGGGCCAGTGTTGCAAAAAAAAAAAAAACAGTGTTGTAGTAAAAACTACTTTGAGTAGTTAAGTTACATTCAAGCTACCCTTTTGAAAAAGTAGCTACACTACAAGTTACTATCAAAAAGTAGCTGGCTACACTTTTTTCTTTTTCTTTTTTTTACAATGAGATTGTTACAAATAACTGAATAATTGTTAATGAAGAATGTTATAATATTTGGGGTTTTAAGCTTCATAGTGCAATGTAATTATGATTTCAAAGAGTATAGGGTGAATTCAGGGTTATTGGGACACTTTTCCCCAGTCATTTCTATGGAAAAAAACTGTCAGAATCATTACACACAATACTCAAATATAGCCTATATCTCAAACTGGCTGTCAAAGTGCAAAATGGCTACACATTGTTATTCGGTGTACAATCTATCTAGATCCCACACACCTTCTACCCAGTTTTAATTTATAATCTCAGGCTAGGTAAAGCAGGTCAAATCCTTAACTAGATCGTTAACATAAATTTATACTTACTCTCTAGAAGAACAGACCCCCTCCGTGTCTGGTTCAGATGAATTCGTTTGAGAAAGCAGAGACGTGGCAAACGGTTTCTTTTATAAATCAATCATGAGTAGATTTATTTTTCCATTAACAAAAGTTTTACATAGAATCAATAAAGTTTACAAAAAAAGGAAAAGTTTTAAGTTTCACAAAGTCGGTTCACAACTATAACCGGCAGATGTCAGGCTTGGATCATCAACCAATGGAGAAGCAGCATGTCGCACTCAGCTTCTGATGTTCATACAGAGATCAAGACCTTATATACCATTTAATCATCACACATCTTCATTACATATTCATTCACATATGTACAGTTCATCCAATCCCAGATTATGGACCATTGTCAACTCCCTAAACTCCTTCAACATTTTAGTATATAATGCTCTGTATTCTTTCATCCTTCTTCTTCTTGCTTGGATCCTTAATCTCCTCCTTCGTCTCGTCTGCAAGACATCATCCCGAGGTAAAACTTGCTTCTTTGTTTAATACTTTGTTACATGCTTGCGTACTAATACAGGGTACATTTCATTTGCTTGTCTTTTACATCGATAAATGATTTTCATACATATGGCTCAGTGTCCTTCTTTATCTTTTCAATAAAACATATTTTACAAAACATGTCTCAGAGTGGTCATTCTGATAACCCTAATAAAATACTTTTTTTACCAAACAATGTCTCTTTTGTTTTGACTATAAAACCAATAAAACATTTTTTACAAAGTCTTTGTTTCCGTGTCTTTACTATAAACCAAAATAAAACATTTTTACAAAATCATGTGTCTGTGTTTTTACTATGAACCAAAGTAAGACATTTTCACAAAATCATGTTTTTATAATGTTTTAGAGCTTATTTCTACAAAGATAGTTGTTTTTGTGTTAGTGTCTTGTGTTTGGCATTGCCTCAAACAATGTAGTTAGCTAGGTGGAAATATATATATTACACACAATAATGTGAATACATTGAATGGTTAATTTACTGAAACAGAGATAATCAAATATTATAGTTTAGGTAGATGAAACTATATATTACATACATCCATCCATCCATCTTCCTCCGCTTTATCCGGGGCCGGGTCGCGGGGGCAGCAGTCTAAGCAGAGATGCCCAGACTTCCCTCTCCCTAGACACTTCCTCTAGCTCTTCCGGGGGGACACCGAGGCGTTCCAAGGCCAGCCGGGAGACATAGTCCCTCCAGCGTGTCCTTGGTCTTCCCCGAGGCCTCCTCCCGGTTGGACATGCCCGAAACACCTTTCCGGGAAGGCGTTCAGGAGGCATCCGGAACAGTTGCCCGAGCCACCTCAGCTGTCCCCTCTCGATGTGGAGGAGCAGCGGCTCTACTCCGAGTTCCTCCTGAGTGACTGAGCTTCTCACCCTATCTCTAAGGGAGCGCCCAGCCACCCTGCGGAGAAAGCTCATTTCGGCCGCCTGTATCCGGGATACTTGTCCTTTCGGTCATGACCCAAAGCTCATGACCATAGGTGAGAGTAGGAACGTGGATTGACCGGTAAATCGAGAGCTTCACCTTACGGCTTAGCTCTTTCTTCACCACGACAGACCGGTACATCGACCGCATTACTGCAGAAGCTGCACCGATCCGTCTGTCAATCTCCCGTTCCATCCTCCCCTCACTCGTGAACAAGACCCCTAGATACTTGAACTCCTCCACTTGGGGCAGGAACTCTCCACCGACCTGAAGTGGGCAAGCCACCCTTTTCCGACTGAGGACCATGGCCTCGGATTTGGAGGTGCTGATCCCCATCCCAGCCGCTTCACACTCGGCTGGAAACCGTCCCAGTGCATGCTGAAGGTCCTGGTTAGAAGGGGCCAACACGACAACGTCATCCGCAAAGAGCAGAGACGAAACCGTGTGGTCCCCAAACCTGACACCCTCCGGCCCTTGGCTGCGCCTAGAAATTCTGTCCATAAAAATTATGAACAAAACCGGTGACAAAGGGCAGCCCTGCCGGAGTCCAACATGCACCGGGAACAAGTCTGACTTACTGCCGGCAATGCTGACCAAACTCCTGCTTCGGTCATACAGGGACCGGACAGCCCTCAGCAAAGGACCCCGGACCCCATATTCCCCCAGCACCCTCCACAGGACGCCGCGAGGGACACAGTCGAACGCCTTCTCCAAATCCACAAAACAAATGTGGACTGGTTGGGCAAACTCCCATGAACCCTCCAGCACCCTGTAGAGGGTATAGAGCTGGTCCAGTGTTCCACGACCAGGACGTAAACCACACTGTTCCTCCTGAATCCGAGGTTCCACTATCGGCCGAATTCTCCTCTCCAGTACCCTGGCATAGACTTTCCCGGGGAGGCTGAGAAGTGTGATCCCCCTATAGTTGGAACACACCCTCCGGTCCCCCTTCTTAAAAAGAGGGACCACCACCCCGGTCTGCCATCCCAGAGGCACTGTCCCTGACCCGCACGCGATGCTGCAGAGGTGTGTCAGCCAAGACAGCCCCACAACATCCAGAGACTTGAGGTACTCAGGGCGGATCTCATCCAGCCCCGGTGCCTTGCCACCGAGGAGTTTCTTGACCACCTCGGTGACTTCAGCTTGGGTGATGGATGAGTCCTCCTCTGAGCCCCTAGCCTCTGCTTCCCCAATGGAAGACATGACGGCGGGATTGAGGAGATCCTCAAAGTATTCCTTCCACCGTCCGACAACATCCCCAGTTGAGGTCAACAGCCGCCCATCGCCACTGTAAACAGCGTTGGTAGGGCACTGCTTCCCCCTCCTGAGGCGCCGGACGGTTTGCCAGAATCTCTTCGAGGCCAGCCGATAGTCCTTTTCCATGGCCTCACCGAACTCCTCCCAGGCCCGAGTTTTTGCCTCCACAACCACCCGAGCTGCAGTCCGTTTAGCCTGCCGGTACCTGTCAGCTGCCTCAGGAGTCCCACAAGCCAGCCAGGCCCGATAGGACTTCTTCTTCAGCTTGACGGTATCCCTTACTTCCGATGTCCACCACCGGGTTTGGGGATTGCCGCCTCGACAGACACCGGAGACCTTGCGTCCACAGCTCCGAGCAGCCGCTTTGACAATGGAGGTGGAGAACATGGTCCACTCCGACTCAATATCTCCAGCCTCCCTCGGGATCTGGTCGAAGCTCTGCCGGAGGCAGGAGTTGAAGATCTCTCTGATAGGAGACTCGGCCAAACGTTCCCAGCAGACCCTCACAGTACGTTTGGGTCTACCGAGTCTATCCAGCTTCCTCCCCCGCCATCGGATCCAACTCACCACCAGGTGGTGATCAGTTGACAGCTCCGCCCCTCTCTTCACCCGAGTGTCCAAGACATACGGCCGCAGGTCAGATGAAACGACCACAACGTCGATCATTGACCTACGACCTAGGGTGTCCTGGTGCCATGTGCACTGATGGACACCCTTATGCTTGAACATGGTGTTCGTTATGGACAAACTGTAACTAGCACAGAAGTCCAATAACTGAACACCACTCGGGTTCAGATCAGGGGGGCTGTTCCTCCCAATCACGCCCCTCCAGGTTTCACTGTCATTGCCCACGTGGGCGTTGAAGTCCCCCAGTAGAACGACGGAGTCCCCAGTCGGAGCACTCTCCAGCACCCATCCCAGGGACACCAAGCAGGTCGGGTACTCTGCACTGCTGTTCGGCCCGTAGGCACACACAACAGTGAGAGACCTATCCCCGAGCCGAAGCCGCAGGGAAACGACCCTCTCGTTCACCGGGGTAAACTCCAACACATGACAGCAGAGCTGGGGGGCTATAAGCAAACCCACACCAGCCCACCGCCTCTCACCATGGGCAACTCCAGAGTGGTGAAGAGTCCATCCCCTCTCGAGGAGTGTGGTTCCAGAGCCCAAGCCGTGCGTGGAGGTGATTCCGACTATCTCTAGTCGGAACCTCTCAACCTCACGCACAATCTCAGGCTCTTTCCTCGCCAGCGAGGTGACATTCCATGTCCCAAGAGCCAGATTCTGTGTCCAGGGATCGGGTCGTCTAGGCCTCCGCCTTCGACTGCCGCCCGATTCGCTTTGCACTGGCTCCTTACGGTCCCTCCCGTGAGTGGTGGGCCCACGGGAAGGTGTCCCCACGTCGCTCCTTTGGGCTGAGCCCGGCCGGACCCCGTGGGGGAAGGCCCGGCCACCAGGCGCTCGCATACGAGCCCCAACCCCAGGCCTGGCTCCAGGGTGGGGCCCCAGCTGCGCCGTACCGGGCGACGTCACGGTCCTCGTTTTATTTGTCATCATAAGGGTTTTTGAACTGCTCTTAGTCTGACCCGTCACCTAGGACCTGTTTGCCTTGGGAGACCCTACCAGGTGCATATAGCCCCGGACAACATAGCTCCTAGGGTCATTCGGGTACTCAAACCCCTCCACCACGTTAAGGTGGCAGTTCATGGAGGAGATATATTACATATTACATACAATAATGTAAAAACATTGAATGATTAATTTACAAAAGGAAATGCTCTATATAAAATCTATCTCACTGTCTCTCTCGCTCACGCATCCAGGGGAGTGTGTGAAATTGGGTTTACCAAACCAATTCCTATGTCTGAGAAATAACACGTACAGGCCCATCTGCGTAAACACATTACAAAATAACTTCTGGTTAAAATTGTTTTACCAGGGTATTTGGGGGATCGGCATGTGTGAAAAAGACAGTCCGGAATGACTTATATAACTAAAGTATTTGTTTAACGCAAAACAAGATGTCCGGGGTGTGAGAGTTCGGCAAATGGATTCGTCATAATGTCATCCGATTGTTGATTTAAATGGCTTGTCTACCGTTTTGGAGGTAATAGCCACCGAATCACAAACAAACATTGTTGTGCTTCGAAATTTGAGACCGGCTAATTGTAAACACAGATGATTTTGACACAGATCTAAAAACACATGGGGATTTTCGGCACATGAGTCATGGAGGTCTGGCTCCATCTTGTGGTCACACCTGAAAAGGCAGGTCCTGAGATATAGTTAAATATATGCTTTAAATATAAAATATACTTGAAACTGTTAAATATATATTTATATATCTAATATATTCTAAAACACAGGTATATCATATGTTAAAATTATCCCCACTTTCATACTATAAACAATCTCGCTCGTATAGTTTAAAGATTCTATTTATTTCAAACACAATATATGATACACGTCTATATATATATATATATATATATATATATATATATATATATATATATATATATATATATATATATATATATATATATATATATATATATAGTTCGGACCCCCTAGTTAATAACCTATTAGTTTTAAAAGCACAGTTTTCCATGATAGAACTATATATTCTAAAATAGTCCCATATTTATAACTGATTTCCCAGATGCTCGAATGTCACACCCCCTATCCATGCCCGCAACATTTAAAAGAGCCGCCGTAGTCAACTGACAATACAACTTTTCGAAAGCTTAAACTACGCCGTTTTGTTCCAGTCTCCGGCAGAAGATGTCATCTCACCGTAAGTCATTATTTATTTTACCATATTGCGGTTTGTTGAAAATAGTTTTAAAACTGTTGGTGATTTGGTAAAGATTTTCTACTATCTACTATGTCTGCATTATACTAAAGGTAAAAAGATCAGTGATATTTTATTTGTTTGATAATATAACGTTTTGATTATAACAATACATAACTATTTGGGTCTTTTATTATATTACACCATGGTCTATCATGTTCTGATTCTAGTTGGTTATGTCGGTTAAAATTAAATATGAAATTATACATTTACCTTTTTATCAGACGTTTACCGCTACCAGATGTTTAAACACTATCGAACCCCGTAAGGTTTATAGATTTTTATATATATATAAAAAAATCGGTCAATGTCTGTTTGTTCTCAGGTTCAAACCTCGAACTGATCGTATTTGACTCGATTGACTTTTGTGAGTACAACATACTATTTTTATTTATCATGCATATGTTAATTACAAGACTACAATTGGTGACATCTGCTTTATTTAACATTTACAAATATTGTCGCATGTTCTATTTTACAGTAACCGAACCAGCATTTGACGTGGACACCTCAGATAACGGTATATATATATATATATATATATATATATATATATATATATATATATATATATATATATATATATATATATATATATATAATTTACTGTACCTGTTTATTTATATTTATATATTATTATATATTATATTACTGTATATATATATTTTTTTTTAAATACTATGTTTTTTTTATTTCTAATTTAGAACTGATCCATCTGGTCACAACCTGGTTTTATAGATCTCACGCAAGAAGAATGCCCGGATCAGGGCCCTACCAGCAGTGAGACTGTGCCAAGAATCATCGATCTACGTGGTCCAGAATCTACACCGATCAGAACTGACGAGCCAATAATTGTCAGCAGTGACACGATAGATCTCACATCGAACGAGCCACCACGGGGTGGCGACGGTGAACCTCAACCGAAGAAGAGAATCATCGGCGTTGTTACCCCAGTGAGGAGAAGTGTGCCCGCGATAAACGGAGGTAGGCGCGATCATATTTATCTTTATTCCGTTTTAAATATCGTGATAAAATGATGTACATTTGAGAGTCATAACTGTAATTATATACTGTGGCCAATTAAATTTAGTTTTGATATTTTATCCCCCCACAGAAAGACGTAGTGCGGACAACTTGTTAAGGTGGTCTGACTCGCAGCTAAATGCATGGGAACGGGCGTCTTGGATGGTGATGATGATAAAACGTTAGTGAGAGGTCGTCAAACCCCGTATCTTTTTCAGGACGTACGTCCAGAAGAAGAAATAGGTGAAGTGGAAGAAGAACAAGAAGAAGAAGAACAAGAAGAAGAAGCCGATGAATTAGGTGATGCGGAAGAAGAAGAGGAAGAAGCAGAAGAAGTCCGTCAAGCCGTTGCTGTGCAAGAAGTAGACACAGTGTCTACTTCAGCTCTCCATCTTGAACTACTTTACAGAATTTTAGCAGAAGTTAGGGTACTGCAAAATGAAGTAGTGAAGAAATTAGATGATATGCGCAAGCCACGGGTGTAATGCAGGGTCAGATAAGGGAGATGCAGATGATTGTGGATGCTCTTTGGGCTATACACCATGCAAAAAACCTGTGATAAATATTGTCATGTTTTTTATTACACTGTGAAATGTATCATCTGTTCTTATCTTGACATGGTATGATTTTTTACATTGATTATTTGAATGTTTGTGTTTTTCCATATTTTTGTATCAGTCAGTTTTGATCTATTTCATTTTGTTTCCAACACTGTTTTTTTAAGTAAATAAATATTAAATGGATGGTGCGAGATGCTTTTGCAGAGACGATGTACACTCCTGTCAACCTGATCATTCTCTCGCAGACCTGTTACAAGATGAATTTGACATGCAAACTGAAACCCCTGACTCTATGTGTGCTAGATTACAAGAAATTATAAATATGTATCCAGAATCTGTAGATGTGTATTTTAATGAGTATCCATCACGGCACGGTTCTAATTTGGAAGACTTAGAAAGGATTATGGAGCAATACCCCAATACTGATTTGTGTGAACAATTACAGGGGTTATTAAATGTCTACAACATGCGTAATGTACAAGATGGTGACGGTTTAAATAATGACCATGGTTCGATATGTTCAGATACTATGCTCTCTACAGGTACCATCGATGCCGAACAACCGTCGTCTAGCACCACAGCTCCCCCTACATGTAACAATGATGTTGAACGTCCATCGTGTGGCAACTCAGCTCTACCATCAGGTAATCTAGACTTTGAATGACCGTCGACTAGTAACACAAATAGAGAGCATGTCGGACAACCAGACATTGAAACGTTGATTCGACATGGTGGTTCCGTAAACGGATATCACGTCTTACCAAGACCACATTTTAACAGCGTACAATTGACAAGAACCATGAACCTGAGAGAGATTAACTCTTCAGATTTGGCCGCGTATCACATTTTTCTACATGACGCTTTTAGCGAAATATCGTCTTATGCTAGAGATATTGGTGGTGTCGGTTGTGTCATTAATTTAACACTGTCGGCTCATAGTCTAAAATCACCCGTTAGTGGGGTCTTAACCCCCGGCAATAATTATGACATAAATATTTTTTTGGACCAAATTAAACAATTTTTACAGAGTGACGATCAGATTTTGTCAGACGAGGCGGTCGAGATTGACGCTAACGTGTCCATGAGCAGACAAGGAGGCGGTCAACGTCGTAAACTTACCAATATAGCTTTTGACCAGGTGATTTAAAAAAAAAGACTACTTTATTCTGCTCGATAAATATAACAAATAAATTTTGCTTTTCTCTATGTCTTGCACATTTTCTCGAACCAGAACTATCCGATACTGAGCTAGAAACTAGAGCCATCGATATCCACAACAAAGCCGGATTCTCAATACAACACGAGATCGGACTTGGGGACATAGCAAAGTTTGAAAAGCTATTAGACATCAAAATAGTTGTTTTTACAGAGCGAATGCTGGTATGATAGAAACATACAAAAATCACGACGATCCACATCCAAAAACGGTATGCCTCTATTTGCATGACAGCCATTACTACATGATACGTAATCTGCCAGCATTCATCGGCACCGAGTACGTATGCAAATTCTGTTATAAAGGTTACACAAATCGTCAAAACCACCATTGCAAGCATGTCTGCAATGTTTGTCACGATACGGATTGTTACAGATTTCCTAAAAGAACTGTACATTGCCCTGATTGCCTGAGGTTTTGTAATTCGAGCTACTGCTTTGAAATGCCGAGAAAAACACCCCATGGCCATGATAAACCGCCTTGCGATGTCGTGAAATACTGTAAACTATGTAATAGACGGTAGGATGTCATAGGTAATGGCACTCAAGAGCAACACAAATGTGCACCCGTCCGATGCGTCCATTGCCGCGAAGATCTACCAGGGGAGGGACTACATCGTTGTTTCATAAATACTCCCGTCCCAAAGGAGCTTACCGAGAATTATATATTCTACGATTTTGAAACTTGTTATGATGCTTGTAACGCTAATTTTGTATGCGCAATCACTTTTGACGGGGAGAAATTTACGGCTGCGGGTACCGACTGCATCGCAAGCCTAATCACACATTTCAGACAATCCCGATTTAAAGGATTCTGTTTCTTAGCGCACTACGCATCCAAATTTGACGCTTTTCTATTGCTTGAGTATTTATGTAAAGCAGGGCTTACTCTCGAGGTCATAATGCAAGGATGTAAATTAATCTTCATGTATGACGATGTTTATGCACAGCGATATATCGACAGCTATTCATTCATCCTAATGGCTTTGTCTAAGATGCCTGCCACGCTAAACTTATCTACTACTGACAGGCTACTTCCTGCATCATTTCAATAGGCTTGAAAATGAGGGTTATATAGGTCCGTACCCTGACAAAAAGTTCTACAACTATGAAAACATGAGTGATAAAGACTGTGTAAAGTTTGACGCGTGGTACGACAGTGTCTCAGGGAAGGTGTTTAGATTCTGTGATCAGCTGTATGAGTATGGCGTGAATGATGCACGCGAAGCATGCATGAAGTACAGAAAAGCGTTCATAGAATCCACCGAGCTCGACCCATTCAGCTTTAGCACTCTCCCCAGTTGCTGTATGGGTGTCTTCGAGAGCCATTATCTCGATAGAGGTACACTGGCTCTAACGCATAATAATGCATACGTCCAGCAGAGCAAAACTTACTCGAATGTTTCGATCAAATGGCTCGAGTACGTGAAAAAGACTCGAAATGTGGACATTCATCATGCTGTAAACCACGGCGAAGTATCGATCGATCGTTATTCTTTTGACGGTTACTACGAATAGGATGGCATGAAATACGGTCTAGAATTTAATGGTTGTTAACACCACGGGCACAAATGCCGTTTTGAGCCGTATCATACGCACCCCATGTCAATTATCCCCTTCGGCATCCTCAGGAGACGGTTTGACGACAAAGTTGAAATTCTGCAAAACGCATATGGTTTACGAATTGACAACCTGAGAGACTGAAGCGGCGGGAGGCCCTGTTTGGGGGACGTACTAATGCTTATAAACTCTATCACAAGACGGTCAAGGGTGAGAAAATAAGCTATTTGGATTTTACCAGCTTATACACCTTCTGTCAAGCTAGAAAAACCTATCTGATCTGAAAATTATTATGGTTTTATCAAAGCGACCGTGTGTCAGGATCCTGCCCTGACAGTCTTGTCTGTTTTGTCCTTGTTTAATGTTTCTTTGTTTGTCTTGTGCTTGAGCACATGGCTGTCTTTGTTTGTGTG
Source organism: Romanogobio albipinnatus (assembly GCA_023566225.1). Taxonomy (NCBI): domain Eukaryota; kingdom Metazoa; phylum Chordata; class Actinopteri; order Cypriniformes; family Gobionidae; genus Romanogobio; species Romanogobio albipinnatus. The sequence goes on from CM042239.1 coordinate 2,950,752, forward strand.
TTCCTCTTGTCCTGCCTCCTTGTTTCCCTTTTCCACGCCCCCTTGTTTAGTCGTTGTCTAATCCTTGTTTCACTAATTGTGCTCACCTGACCCTCATGTGTTCTGGTCCCTTTATATTGTGCTTCTTTTCCTCATGTCCTTGCTGGTTCGTTGCGTTTGTGTGCATTCGTTGTCTGGCTTATCTTGTCCTTGTAATTGCTGTTGCTCTTGCCAAGTTATAGTTATTAGCTTTAGTTACCCTAGCCTTATTTTTTGGTTTTCTCTAGTTTTGGTTTTGTTTCTCTCTAGATTAGTGGTCTTATTTTTTTCTCTCTCTCTAGTTTCCTGCAAAGTTGCTATTTGGTTTTTTACTTTTCTTTGTTTCTAGTTCCAGTCTTTCATTTCTAGTATTTATCTAGCTCCTCTTGTTTGTTATAGTTTATTATATCTCTTTTTTGTTTTCCTTTTTAGATTTCTGATACTTAGTTGCAGTTTCCCTATTCTTAGGTTTTATTTTTGGCTCTTGTTTATCTTTTGTTGTCTTGTCGTGTGTGTCTTGTGTTGGTTCCTGCCCTGTGTCCTTAGTCTGCCTTGGCCACTGTCGCTTTATCCCGGGCAGTCAAGACTGGAGCTGATTCTGGGAGAGGACATCAAGTCTCAGGTTCCTGGCGTTCCTGTCCGGGTTTTCCCACCATCGCCCTGCCTGGTGTTGCTTCCCAAGCCATCCGCAAGCTCATGGTCTCCCTGGACTGGTCTCAGTGGTCGTCCTCCCTGCCTGTCATCGTGGTGTCTGTCCCCTGCCCTGCTGTTTGAATTCACACCTTGTCACTTCCTTGTTGTGCCCTGTCTAGAGTCTTGTTAATAAAGTCTTCATTGTTCACCCTGCATCTGGGTCCTCAGTTTCAGAATCCTTGACACCGTGTACCCCCCGCGTAAATTACTGCATCCGGCTCTCCCTTACAGATGGGGTGGAAAACTCATGTTTCCGCTGTGTCGAACCTGTGCACATGACCAAAACCAAACGACAAACTGTAGTCACACGGATGATGAGAGGGCTCTCTCTGGTTGCTGGGTCAGAATTGAACTTTTAAAAGCCCTCGAGAATGGTTATGTGGTTACGAGGATCGACGAAGTTTGGCATTTCCTGCAGCGGTCAGATACGCTGTTTGGCGATTATGTGAAGACTTTTTTACGTTTGAAACAACAAGCGTCTGGTTATCCGTCAAACGTCGTCACGGACTCTGACAAAGAGTCTAACATCCATGATTATTTTGAAAAAGAGGATATCTGTCTCGACCCTGAAAAGATCACCCACAACCCTGCGCAGAGGTCCATCAACAAATTATTGTTAAACAGTCGCTATGGACGATTCTCTATGAGAGAGGATTTACCTAGAACCTCCCTCGTGAAAGACCCTGAAGAATTCACGAAAAAGGTTTTTGGCAACGATCTGGTGTTTTTCACATTCGTCTCAGACGACGTGGCTCTTGTGCAGTATCGCACACCGAAAGGTGCTGTTTGCATGACTCGTGACATAAACGTGTTTGTAGGGGCATTTACAACTGCACATGCCAGGTTAGAGTTGTACGAACTGATGGACCGATCAATTATTATACTCAGACACCGACAGCATAATATTCATATCTAGGGCTGGAGACTGGGGGACCATTTGGGGGAACTGACGAGTGAAATAGACGATGGGGATTATATTACAGAGTTTTGTTCTAGTGGCCCGAAATCTTACAGGTATCGCACAGCCAAAGGCAAGGCATGTATGAAAGCTAAGGGGATAACATTGAATGCCAAAAACTCCCAAGCTATCCGCTTAGACAGTCTTATTGGTCTGGTTGACAGCTATGTGACATCACGTGATGATACAAAATACCTCCTGGCTCACACTGAAAACATTGTGAGGAATAAAAAGACTCTCACATTGCACAACAAGTCAGTCACTAAAAGGTTTAAGGTGGTGTATAATAAGCGTAGACCCGATTTTTACCCGATTTCACCACTCTCCCTTATGGCTACTGATCTAATGGCTCACAGAGGGTCGCGGGAGGTCTCTGAGTTTGATTTCAGACTTCACATCCATTCAGCTGTGTGATAAGCGGACCATCAAACTCTGGAAAGTCTTATTTTGTGAAACTTCTGTTGGAAAACAGTATGAATTTGATTTCCAAAAAATGTGAAAACATTGTTTTTGTATGATTGTTGGCAACCCCTGTATGATGAATTACTTAAATTACTTAAATTGTATGCTATTAAATTTGTTGAAGGAATACCTCAGAGTCTGAATGATGATTATTTGCTACCCGTCAACAAAGTGAATCTTTTGATTGTTGACGATATGATGCAGCAAGCGCCTGGGAGCTCAGAAATTGAACGGGTATTCACGCAGTATGTACATCATCGTAATCTCAGTGCGATATATATCACGCAAAATTTATTTGTGCAAGGTAAATCCAGCAGGACCATTAGCTTAAATACAAATGACTTAATTCCGGGACACCAATCAAGTGGCCGTGCTAGGGCGTCAAATGTACCCAGGGAATGTTAAATACTTTATGGACTGCTACCGTGATGCTACGAGTCAACCTTTCGGATATTTAATGATAGACTATGAACAGGGTTTCTGCAGCTATCTTCAAACCTAATTTAATGCTTTTTAATGCCTTTTTTAATGACATTTTTAATGCCAGACACAACATAACTAACCACACATATATACATATATATATATATATATATATATATATATATATATATATATATATATATATATATATATATATACACACACACACACACACACACACACACACACTCAATTGCAAACAGTATGGTGATGATGCAATGATGAAACTATATCACTTTGAACTGAATTAGAAATGGCTCAGGAGACAGCGTAATATGTAAAAATCTATTTAATTCCATCAGCCTGGACAAAGAAAAAAAAACCCTCACAAACTTAACCTTTACAGTCAGAAAATGAATCTATGTAAAGTTAAAGTGCATTAGAAATTGCACTGTTTTGTGGGTAAAACAGATTTAGTGCATTCCCCTCCACAGTGGACTGGCATGTGAGAAACTGAAAAATCACTACCATACATTTTAAGCCAAGTCAAAAGAGACAGGGTTTTGTGACAAAACATTGCATGTCTACAAAGTATTCAATCAAGATCCAAGTGCTATAGAAATAGCAGTTATTAACTGTTTAAATAAGATAATTAATGATGCCTTAATTCGGTCGTTTTTAGTTCCAACTCTGACTCAACATTTTTCAATTCAATGCACTTTTCCTTGTATCTCCTCCTTAGAGTATTAGATTTTGTAATCATTTGAGCCATGAGTGTGTTAGACTTGTTTTCGGCCTGCTCATCTAGTTGTTTATTTTTTGTTGAATGGTTGAAACTCTCATCAAACATCAAAACAAATGTTCCTGCATTGTTAACTGCAGAAATCAGTTGATTTTTGAAGTATGGGGCAAGTCCAAACTTTAACATGTAGCTGGTTTTGTTCTTGCCACAAGAGAAAGATTTGACGATTTCAGAATCAGGAAACATTGCCTGGAACAACTCAGAAATACCTTCATTGGATGCGTAAGAGTGGTGATGGACGGCAGTGTTCAGACACCAGAGCACCTCCGCTTGCAAAGTCTCATTCGACCCAAACGCTGATCTAATGTGGTGGCTACAGCAGCGGTTGTCATGATACTAGAAGTAGCAGTTGTAGATTTGTCAGTCACGCCAAAGTAACTGCTCATAGTTAATCGCTGTCTGCCTTTTACCGCCAATTTGTGGCTGTCAGACTTCATATGAGACTTTACGGTGTTGATGCCCATTGTTCCCAACTTAAACGCTTTTTTTACAAAAGCTGCAAAACCATTCTTCCTTCTGACCTGCAATGGGTGGCAACCATGACCTAAATTGGTCCTCTTTAAGCCACTTATCCTGGAATTTGCACTTTCCCATTTTTTTCTCGGTCACATTCCGCTGTCGTCCAAAAAGCCTGTGTCATGGTAATTTTGCACTGGTGGGAACAGGGTTGCCAGGTTTTCACAACAAAACCCGCCCAAATGCCTTATTAAAAACAAGCCCAATTGTGTTTCAGTGGGGTTTCCACTGTAAAAATCGCATTCGGGGGTAAAATATGTGTTTTTTTGGCAGTGTTCCCTGCTAAAATTCGCATTTCCAGGGCTAAATATCACATAATTGGGGTCGCTTCAACCCGCGGACATGCAAAGCCGCGGACTTGGCAACACTGGGTGGGAAGCACTTGCGTTATCAAACTGGTATCGCGTGTTCATCACACTAATGTACATATTTTACGACAGCAAATAAAAGTTATTAATTATGAAGGCTTATTCAAAACAAATTAATAATATAAATTTTTCTTTGAAATCAACAATCAACATTTTTAACAATCGTTAAACAAGGCGATCGGGAGAGCAGCGTTTTAACACTCTCTTTACCAAATCATGATCATGCTCAAAGACGAGAGCACCACTGCTGACTCAAAAGACGGCGAGAATGCGGAGGTTGTCGTGGCTGAAGTTCTGAAGAATGTGCCAACGAGGAGGAGTTTGAAAAACAGCAGATACATATTAGACAAATTGTCTAAATCTAAAGGACTAAGCAGCTGGAACGAGACAGGGGAGTTTGTGTTCAGGGGTAAAGCCATACCGGGATCACACATGCTCGATTTGTTGAAAAATGTCACAGCTCCGCACAAGGTGCGGGATGACCGAAGACCTGCAGGATGGTCTGAGTTTCTACATGCCTTTGCCGAATTAAACATTCCGTTTTCCACAGTGCCGAATCATCATGTTAGGCATACGATTCATTCTTTAAAGGGTAAGCCTGCTACACCCGCACCTACACTGGAGCATGAGCAATATTATAAGAAGGCAAAAAAAAGAAAACGGGTGGAAGAATAAATCATGTAAATCAAAATGTTCAAAGTCTAATACACCATTGCCTTCCAGTGCAAACATGGACAGATGGGGGAGACAAGCCGGAAGAAATGTTGGCAACAAGCAGATGAGCCACCACAACAGCTCATCACCCAGAGGAGGGTGCATACACGGTCTGAGGAGCCGGGGTCAACCCAAGGAAGTGAGAGCGGTCCAGAAGTGCCAGGTCGTCAGATGTTAACAGGCCAGTATGGAACAGCCCAACTAAATGACCCTACGTTCATTAATGCTTTAAAAATGTGAGAGTAGTGGATGGGGTAGCTACCAGTGGTCTCCCAATAGCCTACCCATATTTTGCAATCAAGAAAGGGTTGCTCTACCAAATAAAGAAAGAAGGAGAGGAAATGATAGAGCAGTTGCTTGTGCCTCAAACCCATAGGGCCACAGTACTGCAATTAGCCCACACTCATCTGCTTGGGGCACATTTAGGGGTGGAAAAAAACTGTTATTTTGGCCTGGTGTACATAAGGAAGTAGAGAATTACTACCGTAGTTGTCCGGAGTGTCAGCATTCAGCTCCAAAGCCTCATTTTCATAGTCCCTTGATTCCTCTACCCATCATCAAAACCCCCTTTGAAAGGATTGGGATGGACATTGTGGGGCCACCAATATATTTTGGTGGTGGTAGACTATGCCACCCGCTACCCTGAAGCGGTGCCATTAAGGAAAGCCACAACAAAACAAATAGCCAAGGAACTATTCCTGATAAGTAGTAGAGTGGGTATCCCAAAATAAATTCTTACAGACCAGACCCCATTCATGTCTTGTGTAATGAAAGAGCTCTGCACCCTCCTAAAGATAAAGCAGATACGAACATCAGTGTACCACCCACAGACAGATGACCTTGTGGAACGTTTTAATAAGACCCTCATGCAAATGCTTCATAAGACCATTGACAAGGATGGCAGAAACTGGGATCAACTCTTACCTTATCTGTTGTTCTCAATTAGAGAAGTGCGCAAGCCTCCACAGGGTTCTCTCCTTTTGAACTTTTGTACCCATACAAGCCAAGAGGTCTGCTAGATATAGCAAAGGAAGCGTGGGAGGAACAGCCTTGTCCCTATAGGTGTTTTGTCGAGCATGTGGGGGAAATGAGAGACAGAATGGCAGCCATTTACCCCATTGTTAAGCACAACGGGAGCAGCAAGCTATATATAACCGCCCAGCTCAGCCAAGGGAATTTCAGCATGGAGATCGAGTTATGTGCTTGTGCCCACAGTAGAGTGCAAATTCCTAGCCACTTGGAAAGGACCCTTTGAGGTAATGGAAAGGGTAGGGGAGGGTTTTTAAAAAAGGGTAATTACAGGGTTAGGCAACCAGGCAAGAGAAAGACTGACCAAATATATCATGTCAACCTCTTGAAACGCTGACACCCTAGAGGCGTGATGATGTGCTCTCTTTCCCCAAGGAAACTCAGTGACCCAGCACGAGAAGAAGTCAGGGTGAGCCCAGATCTGAACCCACAACAAAGACAGGAGGTGATGGAGCTAGTGGATCGTAACAAAAATGTGTTTTCCCCAGTTTCAGGCCATAGAATAATCCAGCATGAGATCCATACTGTCCCAGGGAAATCTGTACAGCAGAGTCCTTACAGAATCCCAGAGGCCAGACGAGAAGCCATCAAGGAAGAGGTGAAGAAAATGTTAGAGTTAGGGGTCATAGAGGAGTCTCAGAGTGCATGGTCAAGCCCTATTGTGATGGTCCAAGCCAGACGGTACAGTAAGGTTCTGCAATGACTTTAAGAAATTAAATGAGATATCAAAGTTTGATGCATACCCTATGCCCCACATTGATGAATTGATTGACAGGCTAGGTAAGGCCCACTTCATTACAACATTAGACTAACAAAAGGCAAGTTCCTGACAAGTTCCCTTATCTCCAGATTCCAAAGAGAAGACTGCTTTTGCAACACCAGAGGGGCTATACCATTATACTCATTTACCCTTTGGCCTTCATGGGGCGCCGGCCACTTTCCAAAGGCTCATGAACCGTGTTCTTCAACCCCATCAGTGGTATGCGGCTGTTTATTTAGATGATGTGGTTATCCACAGCTCAGACTGGGAAAGCCATCTTGAATTGGTACAAAAGGTACTGGATTCCCTCAGAGAGGCGCGCTTGACAGCAAACCCCAAAAAATGTAAAATTGCCTACAGCGAAACAGAGTATTTGGACTACACAATAGGCAGGGGTTCAGTACAACCTCAAGAAGCCAAAGTTGGGGCAATTAAAAACTGGCCTAGACAACAAACCAAGAAACAAGTAAAGTCTTTGCTGGGCCTGGCCAATTACTATAGGAGGTTTGTGCCTAACTTTTCCAGTCTGGATGCACCCATCACAGAACTAACCTCTAACAGACACTCCAGAATGGTAAAATTGAGCAAAGAGGCAGAGGAGGTCTTCTCCAAGTTAAAGATGTTGTGTTCCAGACCGATCTTGAAATCCCCAGACTTCACAAAACAATTCATAGTGCAGACTGATGCCTCTGAGGTGGGTCTAGGAGCAGTCCTTTCTCAAACACAAGGTGAGGGACATCCTGTACTTTACATCAGTAGGAAATTGGCAAAGCATGAGAAAAAGTATGCCACAATTGAATGTTAATTCAACTGGCTGTTAAATGGGCACTAGAGACACTCAAGTACTACTTACTGGGGAGGAGATTTGTATTAATAACAGACCATGCACCACTGCAATGGATGGCCCGGAATAAGGAGAGCAATGGCAGAATTACTAGATGGTTTTTAAGTCTGCAAGCATTCAACTTCTCTGTTGTCCACAGGCCAGGATGATACCATGGAAATGCTGATGCCCTCTCTCGCAAGGATGTCCTCCTCACAGTGGCCTGTCAACCAAGTGCCTCAGAGCAAAGGAGGGGGGTATGTGGCATCATAAGAGGGCGTGTTTTAGAAGGCAGGCTAAGATGGCTGGAGCAAGAGGGCACCTTGTAAGAACTACCCTTCCCAGGTTACCCAACGTGGACACTAGGAGGCAAGATGACTGCCTGTTAAGGACTACAAAACCCAGGCTGCCTGAGAGAGCAGCTGCAGCTAATCAGACCAGGAACAGGATATAACTGGAGCTGTGTGGCTGTGAGAGGAGTCGATCGTGAGCCAAGGAAAGATTAATTTGTGTGTTGTGAGCTGAAGATCTTTAAGTTGATACTATTTTTACTTAATGATTAAAAAATACACACCTGCATAATGAAGAGACTGTTGAAGTGGTGTTTTTCTGGGAAACTACACAAGTCAAAGATCCTGAACCTCTCATGGTGCCACACTGTCAAAACAGTTTTTTGTCTTTCCATAAGGGAAATTATGCTGAAACCACAGTGTGTGAATTATTGCCAACCCTCTAATGTTTTCACAAGGAGGGTTTTGAAAACTAAAAATCGCACATGAAGTTTATAAAAGCCAAGTGACAAAAATGTACCAACTAAAAATTATTTGTGGTCCGAATGCAAACAGCCACTTCACTGTCCATCTGTCACGGTTCATGGGTTTACTGACTCGCCCTCGTGTGTTTGTTGTGAGGCGTGGTTGGGTTGAGCGCTGACCATTATCAGCATCAGCTGTTCCTCGCTATCGCTCTATTTAACATGTGTGTTTGTGTGTCCTGTTTGTCAGTTCGTTACAGACGCTGTCCGGGTCTGGTCTCTGTCCTCTGTTCTCTGTCTTCCATGACGGTGGTTTCCAGGAGTTCTGAGTTTCTCGTGGATGTTCCCGTTTCTACCTGACCTTCTCTGCCCATTGCGGTCCCTGCTTCACTGAGTCTGCCCGTGGTTACCATTACTTCAGCCTGTGCACAAACTTTGTGACTGAGTATCTGTTAATAAACATTCTTTTGCACTCGCAACTGGATCTTCTGTTTTTTTCCTGCAGTATAACGTGACACCATCTTCATTCCACCAGCACGTCAACATCTCATCTACATAAAGTCATTTTCTTAGCTTCTTTCCAAAGAAAAGATGACACAAACATTATTTACATATAGGCGTGAGAGTTGCCTATTCAAATGATTTGTTGTATTCCTACTCAAATGAAAACCAGGTCTATCGGGGGCAAAAAAGAACACTATAATTAGACATTATTAGAAATAAAGTCTTGCCAGATTAATGTAGGTGGATCTTGAAAAATAGCTTAAAACTCACAATGTTGGTCTTATTGCTGGCGTCGCTACACACCACACCCAAAGACGCCAGCACAGAGAGAAATTTGGGAACATTTACATGTAGATTAAATTCATGGTTTTTTTACATGCTTTCCAAGCAAATTACTTCCAAGAAAGCTCACCATGCATATTGAGTGTGCATGCCAAGTGTCCATCTGATCAGCCTGTTGAGTTTGTTCTTTATAATATGTGAGTCTAATCAATTTTAAATCGAAAAAAAAAGCTGTTAAATCTAAAATTTACCAACATGAAACTACATTTCAATATGCATGATGTAATAAAAGCTTAAATAAAGTTACTTTGGCAATGGTCATATTGGCCAAGCACATTAAGATGAATCCATAACGTGCATAAAAATAAAAGAAAACCACAGGAAATAAGAATAAGGAAAAGTAATGTTTAATGAAGGGGTCAGAGACATCACTATATGAACACATACACCGATCAGGCATAACATTATGAAGTGAATAACAGTGTTGGGAGTAACGGCGTTTAAGTATAACGGCGTTACTAACGGCGTTAATTTTTCAGTAACGGAGTAATCTAATTAATTACTTTTCCCAATGTTGCAACGCCGTTAGCGTTACTGAGAAAAAAAATGCGGCGTTACTATAATTGAGCTCACTGAAGCGGTTTTCATCCGAACAGGCTCTCTGTCAGTCGGACCTGCAACGTGCGTGTGTGTGTGTGTGCGCGCGCGCGGTACACATAACTGATGATAATTGGTGGGTGGGAGACAAGGTTGAGGTTGATAGGTTGAGTCCACACACACACACACACACATACACACCTATGACGCACAAGTCCAACGACTTCAAAGGTAGCTTTCGCAAACTGGAAGTATAAGCGCTACTCTTCCCTCGTTGAGGTGAAAGGTAAGAATGTTTATGTGACGTGCAACTTATGCCCAGGAAGAAAGAGTCTCTCCACGTCGGTGGCCAGTAATTCTAATCTAATGAAGCCTCACATCATCACAGCCACAAAATGAGCGGCTAAAAACCCAGGCGATAACGTGAGCTCCACTACCAAAGGAGTAGTAAAGTACTGATAATATTTACACTATAGTAGGTCTACTGATAATATTTACAATATATTGAATTTGATAGGTGTCTCTCACACTGTCCCACAGCAACATTACAATAGTGTACATTAATGTACAATGTTTAGTGTCTAATTCATTCATTTAACATATTTAAATTGGGGGCATCCAAGTTATTTGACATATTTGAACTTTTGACAAAAAAAAAGTAACGCAGTAATTACTTTCCCTGGTAATTAGTTACTTTTATAATGATGTAACTCAGTTACTAACTCAGTTACTATTTGTAAGAAGTAACTAGTAACTATAACTAATTACTTTTTTAAAGTAACGTGCCCAACACTGGTGAATAACACTGATGATCTCTTCATCTCCTGTTAGTGGGTGGGATATATTAGGCAGCAAGTGAACATTTTGTCCTCAGAGTTGGTGTGTTAGAAGCAGGAGAAATGGGCAAGTGTAAGGATTTGAGCGAGTTTGACAAGGGCCAAATTATGACGGCTAGACGACTGGGTCAGAGCATCTCCAGAACTGCAGCTCTTGTGGGGTGTTCCCGGTCTGCAGTGGTCAGTCTCTATCAAAAGTGCTCCAAGGAAGGACCAGTGGAGAACCGGCCACAGGGTCATGGGCGGCCGAGGCTCATTGATGCCCGTGGGGAGCGAAGGCTGGAGCAGACGAGCTACTGTAGCTTTTCTTTTACATCACATGGATGGCCAGGTGCGTAGCTTACCTGGGGAACACATGGCACCAGGTGAGGAGAAGAAGAAGCCGTGGTGGCGGAGGCAGTGATGCTTTGGGCATTGTTCTGCTGGGAAACCTTCGGTCCTCCATCCATGTGGATGTTACTTTGACACGTCCCACCTACCTAAGCATTGTTGAGCCCATGTACAGCCTTTCATGGAAACGGTCTTCCTGGTGGCTGTGGCTCTTTCAGCAGATAATGTGCCGCCACAAAGCACAAATGCTTCAGGAATGCTTTGAGGAGCACAACAACGAGTTTGAGGTGTTGACTTGGCCTCCAAATTCCCCCGATCTCAAACCAATCGAGCATCTGTGGGATGAGCTGAACAAACAAGTCCGAACCATAGAACCACCACCTTGCAACTTACAGGACTTAAATGATCTGCTGCTAACATCTTGGTGCCAGATACCACAGCACACCTTCACGGGTCTAGAGGAGTCCATGCCTCGACAGGTCAGGGCTGTTTTGGCAGCAAAAGAGGGACCAAGACAATGTTATAAATGTCATAATGTTATGCCTGATCAGTGTATGGTAATATGTACATATTAAAGTGTTTCAACAGTTTTATCTTGTGTCATCTCAGTTAGAAACAGAGCTTCCCCTCATGACGGATGAGATACAGGGCCATGCATTACAAATGCCTTGTGAAAGAAATCTTGTAATATTGCAGTGTCTATAAAATGGGAAATAAAAACACTTTAAAATGGCAGGTGCAGCACTCGAGATGAAAAACAATATTCAGCATAGATATATATAGTCTTAGAGCAGATGAAACACTTCTGTGATGCATTTGATTCAGTCATTTTGGTGTTTGACAGCCTCAGTCTTCATTCACTTCAAAAAATTCACCCCTGATGTTTCACTGAAAGGAAAGAATGACGTGAGAGTGAGTAAATAATGACAGAATTAAAGTTAGCATGTTAAAATGTGAATCAAAAAGTGAATACAAACCTTCATATAGTTTAGGGAGACTCTCCCTCAGTTTTCTCTCAGGAAATCCAGTTTGGAGGATTTGTAGCTGAGTTATAGTTAGTCTTTGCTATCTATACCTGGTACTAGTAGTTGCCTCTTATGACAAGTCAATGTGTCATTTTTAACCTGACTTGGTTTGAATAAAAGAGATTATTGGTACTGCATTGGTACAGACTATTTTTGATATCATTAATCACCAAAGACATTCATCTCAAAGCTTGTTCACTTGAATAGACACGGATTTGAAAGATGACTTATTTGAAAAATATAACCCTGTTTTTTTGTGAAAAAAAAATTCCAGTTCCAGTCAGTGAGTAAGAGAGAGAAATATGAGAACAGAGGAGGAGAAATATGGGAACGGAGGAGGAGAAATGTGATCATGTGACACTGACTGAAGTCACACTGATATGTAAAGCTGAACTTCTGCATCATTCTATCATCTCTCATCTCTCTTTCTCTCTCACAGGAACAACTTTCATTCAGTGCTCAAATAAAAGCAGAAAGAATCGAGAAGTGAACATGAGTGTTTTCTTCAGGACTCTGTCGCTTCTACTGGGTAAGTGAAACATCTTTTCTAATATCTTAGGCGTTTCTGAAAGATGAGGCTGGAAACAGAATATAGATCACTAACAGAAGAACAATAATATACAATACATCATTCTAGAGAACACTGAATATTACCCAATTGCCTTTTTATCCTTAAGTGTAAATCTAACAAAATACTAGGACTGCCTCCTAATAGTCGAGTAGAAGAGGCTTGGTCTTTTTATTAGTCGCGGGGGGAAGAACTCCTCAGGAAGTGTAGAAATCACACAGGCTGTGATGGACAGATCGTTAATGGCAGGAAATCCAAACATTTGCATATCATTCATCGACCTCAAATATGGCTCATCACTTGAAACATGTCAGTTTGTTTCCAAGTCTGCTCGCTCTAATGTTAACCTAGATAAATGTGCACTATTATTGGGTGCATATCCAAGTGTTCGTGTGTAGAGTGCGCCGGCGCGATCACTTGCATTTAACTTAAAATACTCTGTCATTTTTTGTCATGCAAATTGTAAAGCATCTACTTTTATTTCTGTAAACTCACAATAACAACAAAACATTGTGCTTTTGTAAAATAACGAAAACAAACAGGATGTGCTTTCTGCCGTCTCGTCTCAGTGAACTTGAGCACGTCACAAAAATTAACCGAAACTTGCCTCTCAGATATGAGACATATCTATAGAAAGCTTGAAATGTCTGCTTTTAAAGAACCAAAAGGAAAATAAATGTTCTCAGACTATGTCATCCTGAAACCATGTTGTCAACTTAATCTCTGCAGCCAAAAACACAGAAAACATTATCAATAAATTGTTCAAATGTTTAGACGGTCTCCTTCTGTTTTTCATGACACTCATAATCATTACGTTTGCCGGTGCGCTATTGCAAGCTTGTGTGCGTTCGAGCGCTGATGTATTATAGGCCATTAAAGGCTCATTATTAGGATTTATGGCTTAGTAATATTAAAGCGTGATTAGTCGACTAATGGCGTAAATGAACAACTACTAGTCGACTAGAAAAATCTTTAATCGAGGGCAGCCCTACAAAATACTATACTTTACTTCTACAGTGATGGAAAAAATATGAGATGGGATGAAAAATCATATGTCAATGCTTTTGGGTTCTCCTGCAAAAGTTTTGGATTTTTTCCATCACCAAATATGAGACAAGTTAAAATTTACAGCAGAATTTGAGTTTGTCTCATATTTGGTGACATTTGCATCATTGATTCTGTTATTGTTCTGTTTATTTCTGTGAAGCTGCTTTGAATCAATCAGTATTGTATATAACGTGCTATATAAATGAAGGTGACTTGATTTTACTTAAATTTAAGTCTACTAATACTGCCCGTCATTCTGTGTTTCTCATTTCAAGGGTTTTTCTCAGTTCAAATCAAGGCAGAAGGTGAGATTTCATGAATTAAACACTATTACATCTTTTGTTAGTTAGTTTGTGCTGCTGTGAAACATTTTTAGGGCTCTACAATTTCAGACATGATTATGATTTCACTTTTTTAACTTTATTTAGTGTGTACTGAACAAAGCAGCAGTTTTTGAGACTCTATGGACTATTTAGAATTTATTATTTATTGAACTATTTAATGTCTTTCAGTTGATTCATCTAAGACTAACGACTGAAAAGCCTTCATGTAAAGACCTTAAAAGAGTGGTTGATTATAATTTCTCTTTTTAAACTTTAGTTAGTGTGTAATGTCGCTGTTTGAGCATAAACAACATCTGCAATGTCACAACACTCAAGGTTCAGTGCAAAGGGAGATATTTTCTTTTAAAGAAATCACTTTTTAAGGACTACATCAAACGGCTGGTAGGGACTACAACATGTTTATTCACAGGTTAGTGACATCAGATGGTGGACCTGCGCCCAGACATGAACAACGCATGATCCTGAAGTGTCAATTAGACTCCCCCTGAAATTGCCTCGTCGGCACGGCATCCTCAATAAACCCGTCTCCGGCGTGATGTCAGATCTTTCGAATATTCCTTTTTAAAAATTGTTTAATGGATATGTCATCTTCAATAACCCGTCTCCGGCGTGTTGCCTCCGATCTTTCGAATATTCCGATCTAATATGACCCCTGACCTGTAAAGTTGCCAGAATAATAATCTTACGCTGTTTGTTAATTGGCCAGAGGAGAACTGCCCCCCCGACTGAGCCTGGTTTCTCCCAAGGTTTATTTTTCTCCATTCTGCTCCTGATGGGGTTTTGGTTTCCTTGCCACTGTTGCCTCTGGCTTGGCGTGCTCAGTTGGGGACACTACATTTTCAACTAAATATTCAAATTAATCTAATTAGTAAAATAAATTAACTATATAAACTAAATTACTGATCTAATTACTGATCTAAAGCCCACATTGTCACTGTATGATAATTGAAATGAACTGATGACATCACCGTTTTCTCCAGAGCGGCTGTACAGCCAAATACAGTTCTGTTGCATTATTTTCCTGTTTAACACTGTAAAGCTGCTTTGAAACAATCTGCATTGTAAAAAGCGCTATATAAATAAGGTTGACTTGACTTGATCATTAAACCTAAAGCTTACATAAACACGCAAGAAAGGCCTATTTGTAGTAATTGTAGTCGAGCATATTTGAGAGTCGCTCAAGTTGTCGCATCCGTCACATTTATTGCAATACAGTACGAACACAAATGTCATAAAAGCAAGATGACAACATAAGTTGGAACATTGGAACACAAATAAACGGCTTGCTTTTGGTCACCCTCAAAAAGTGAAAATTTTAAAGTGCTGTAAAAATTATCTGTGGTGTATTTTGAACTGAAACTTCACATACACACTCTGGGACATCAGAGACTTATTTTACGAAATTTCAATCGGATTGAAAGTGTTGGTTTATTTGTTTTCTAATCCGATTAAGAACCAAAACTGGAAGGGACTGTGCACATGCACTGATGTATAAATGGTGTAATGACATGGCATGATGCATGGAATGAGCTGCAGTTGTTGTTAAATAAAATGTCATAAATTATTTACTCAGAACTACGTCCCATCAGTCCTCACATCATACTCTCATCCACAGTTTCAGTTGTATAGCACTTTTCACAATACACACTGTTTTTCCCTTGAACATATTCCAGTGAATGCAGCAGGATGGGGCACAGCCAGCCAGTCAACGCAATATTTCAACTGGATTCCCCAACAAGCTCTGGATATAAATCCCTCCACCTGCTCACATACACTGTCATAAATCAACCCATGGTGGAGGCTGGATCTGGGTCAGATTTACAGAGTTAGTCGAGTGGTCGTCACTAACAGACGAGACTGCTGTCAGGAACGAATAAACGGAGCAGAGATTCGCATCGGAAACTCTTTGGATAACAATGGCAACAACAATCTTGTGTGAGACCCTCTTTCAGTGGCTTAATATCCATAGAAATCCCTGATTCCTCAAGGCTGAAAACACAAGTGCAGAAAGAATAAAGTCTAAATGAAGTTTTCTCTGTCTCTCTGTAGATGTGCTGTGATTTCTAGTATTCCAGCTAATGTTTCGTCCACCTACACTTGTAACGGTATGAAGGGTCGATATGTGAATCTGATCATTCCTGGAGATTCAAGGATGCTCACTCTGTGTGAGGTGGAGGTCTATGGAGAAGGTCTGAACAAACACACTATGTTGAAATATGTCCATTTATTATTGATTTCTTTACTGATTATACTACTCTCAGCAGTCAATAAAACAAATGTGTGGCCAACACCATGTTCCCATTCAGTCTGTTACGTTCAAAGTTATGTCAGACTTGCGTCATGGGGTCTCGCCTGGGAACCCAATCAGATGCTGAAGTAAACAAAACGATCTTACTCGCGCTGACTGACACATCTGAAGCGTGCACACAAAGATGCCTTTAAGAAAGTGCCTGATCCTGTTATACACATATACACAGAATTACAGCATTTCAAAATATCTGTCTTAGCGAGTATTCACACACACATTATCCGTTATGTCTTAAGTGAACATTTGGTTAACTGTTGGGCAAAAGCTTCTGATGTGTATCATTGTATTAGACCCGTGTGGTACAGTAGGTCTTAATATATAGGTTGTCTGTTTCATTAATGTTAATCGAATAATTGTACTATCGTGGGAAAAAAATTTAATATATATTGGTCGTATAGAAATTTGGTTTTGACTTGGTTTGAGACACATTTCGTGTTATTACCAGGGATTTTGAGGTATGGTTGCGAGATGATTTCTAGGTGGTTTTGTTTTGGAACCTTCAGAAAACGTTTACTCGATTTTGCTCAAAATGTACATTGCTGACTCTATTGATTTCAAACTGGTGAAACTCATGAATTTTATGTCTGCTTCCAAAAAATCATACATCATTTGGCAGGCTCTTTAATAGAGAATAAATAATTATTGAAGATTTGCTCATTGCTACTTATTATGCCAGCCCGGGTCACAAATATCTTGATACTGTAATTTTACAGGTAATTTGGCAGCAGGAGGAATCGTCACCCAGTCATCGACCAATGGCAGCTGGATCGCTGAACAGGCCATTGATTCCAATCCAGGTTTCCCACAACCATCATTAGCGTGCTCATCAACTAATACTCAGAATAACCCATGGTGGAGGCTGGATCTGCGTAATACTTACAGAGTTAGTAGAGTGGTCGTCACTAACAGACGAGACTGCTGTCAGGAACAAATAAACGGAGCAGAGATTCGCATCGGAAACTCTTTGGATAACAATGGCAACAACAATCCCAAGTGAGACCCTCTTTCAGTGGCTTAATATCCATAGAAATCCCTGAATCCTCAAGGCTGAAAACACAAGTGCAGAAAGAATAAAGTCTAAATGAAGTTTTCTCTGTCTCTCTGTAGATGTGCTGAGATTTCTAGTATTCCAGCTGATGGTTCGTCCACCTACACTTGTAACGATATGGAGGGTCGATATGTGAATCTGATCATTCCTGGAGATTCAAGGATTCTCACTCTGTGTGAGGTGGAGGTCTATGCAGAAGGGCTGATGCAAATATGTTGAAATATGTCAATTTATTATTTATTTTACATGCTCTCAGCAGTCAATAAAACACACATGTAGTCAACAATAAACCATGTTCATCCTCACTACAAGTGAACCTTTATTTAATGTTGTCTGGGTCATATTTTGTTTTATTTTGAGTATTTTTGTTGATGATTTTTAAGGATCTGTTTAATCTTAAGTGACAGGGGAATTTTCACCAGAATACTGTAGATATTATAGGAACACAGCAAAAATGCAATCATATATTTTGGAATCCTAAAAATGATTTAGTGTGTACCAAAAGGGGTGCCAGTCTGGTGTATTATACAGGCAAAAAAGTAATCATAAAATTAAACTGTTCCAAAGAAATCTAATATATGTCTTCATCATTGTATCCTGTTTCTTTGTGGGGGGGTTTTATCAATTCAAATGACCCTTCACAGACCAGAGCAGGTAAAATGGTAAATGGACTGCATTTATATAGCGCTTTTTAACAGACCAATGGCCATCCAAAGCGCTTTACACATTGCCTCATTTACCCATTCACACACCGATGGCCGTGTCTGCCATGCAAGGTGCCATCCAGCTCATCAGGAGCTGCTGGGGTTAGGTGTCTTGCTTATGCGACACTTGGTCAGGTGAAACCAGGGATCGAACCACCAACCTTCCGGTTTGTAGACAACCTACATGAACCACTGAGCCACTGCCGCCCCCAAAACAACATATATAAAACAACTTATAATCACATATTCATGAAGTGCAATACAAATTCATAATACTCATACACAGATTCAACCAGTACAATAAATCCAAACATATCGAAAAAGCACAAAAATACAAATCATTTACAAATTCATAATACTTTTGGAAATGCCCAACAAACGTGTGAACAGTTCATATAACTTTAATCACCAAACAGATTAAGGAATTCTAGTTGAGTTCAAAACAAATAAAACCAATAAACAAATGAAATACAATTAGCACAAAGTAACGGTCAAATTTACAATATCCCATAAAAATGAACAACAGCAAAGAGAAAGACACTTTCCCTAGCATGACTGGTTTATCATCAGTCTCAGGTTGGGTGCACAATTTCTCTTCATTCAAACATTCCATACACAGCTTCAGTGGGAGATTCAAACATTCCATACACGGCTTCAGCAGAGATTCAAACATTCCATACACAGCTTCAGTGGGAGATTCAAACATCCCATACACAGCTTCAGTGGGAGATTCAAACATTCCATACACAGCTTCAGCGGGAGATTCAAACATTCCATACACAGCTTCAGTGGGAGATTCAAACATCCCATACACAGCTTCAGTGGGAGATTCAAACATTCCATACACAGCTTCAGCGGGAGATTCAAACATTCCATACACGGCTTCAGCAGAGATTCAAACATTCCATACACAGCTTCAGTGGGAGATTCAAACATTCCATACACGGCTTCAGCGGGAGATTCAAACATTCCATACACAGCTTCAGTGGGAGATTCAAACATCCCATACACAGCTTCAGTGGGAGATTCAAACATTCCATACACGGCTTCAGTGGGAGATTCAAACATTCCATACACGGCTTCAGCGGGAGATTCAAACATTCCATACACAGCTTCAGTGGGAGATTCAAACATTCCATACACGGCTTCAGCAGAGATTCAAACATTCCATACACAGCTTCAGTGGGAGATTCAAACATTCCATACACAGCTTCAGTGGGAGATTCAAACATTCCATACACGGCTTCAGCGGGAGATTCAAACATTCCATACACAGCTTCAGTGGGAGATTCAAACATCCCATACACAGCTTCAGTGGGAGATTCAAACATTCCATACACAGCTTCAGCGGGAGATTCAAACATTCCATACACGGCTTCAGTGGGAGATTCAAACATTCCATACACGGCTTCAGCGGGAGATTCAAACATTCCATACACAGCTTCAGCAGGAGATTCAAACATTCCATACACAGCTTCAGCGGAGATTCAAACATTCCATACACGGCTTCAGCGGGAGATTCAAACATTCCATACACGGCTTCAGCGGGAGATTCAAACATTCCATACACAGCTTCAGCGGAGATTCAAACAATCCATACACGGCTTCAGCGGGAGATTCAAACATTCCATACACAGCTTCAGCGGAGATTCAAACATTCCATACACGGCTTCAGCGGGAGATTCAAACATTCCATACACGGCTTCAGCGGGAGATTCAAACATTCCATACACAGCTTCAGCGGGAGATTCAAACATTCCATACACAGCTTCAGCGGGAGATTCAAACATTCCATACACAGCTTCAGCGGGAGATTCAAACATTCCATACACAGCTTCAGCGGAGATTCAAACATTCCATACACGGCTTCAGCGGGAGATTCAAACATTCCATACACGGCTTCAGCGGGAGATTCAAACATTCCATACACAGCTTCAGCGGGAGATTCAAACATTCCATACACGGCTTCAGCGGGAGATTCAATCATTCCATACACAGCTTCAGCCGGAGATTCAAACATTCCATACACGGCTTCAGCGGGAGATTCAATCATTCCATACACAGCTTCAGCCGGAGATTCAATCATTCCATACACAGCTTCAGCCGGAGATTCAAACATTCCATACACGGCTTCAGTGGTAGATTCAAACATTCCATACACGGCTTCAGCGGGAGATTCAAACATTCCATACACAGCTTCAGCGGGAGATTCAAACATTCCATACACAGCTTCAGCGGGAGATTCAATCATTCCATACACAGCTTCAGCCGGAGATTCAAACATTCCATACACGGCTTCAGTGGTAGATTCAAACATTCCATACACGGCTTCAGCAGGAAATTCAAACATTCCATACACGGCTTCAGTGGTAGATTCAAACATTCCATACACGGCTTCAGCGGGAGATTCAAACATTCCATACAAGGCTTCAGCGGGAGATTCAAACATTCCATACACAGCTTCAGCAGGAGATTCAAACATTCCATACACAGCTTCAGTGGGAGATTCAAACATTCCATACACGGCTTCAGCCAAGATTCAAACATTCCATACACGGCTTCAGCAGGAGATTCAAACATTCCATACACAGCTTCAGTGGGAGATTCAAACATTCCATACACGGCTTCAGTGGGAGATTCAAACATTTCATACACGGCTTCAGCGGGAGATTCAAACATTCCATACACAGCTTCAGTGGGAGATTCAAACATTCCATACACGGCTTCAGCGGGAGATTCAAACATTCCACACACAGCTTCAGCAGGAGATTCAAACATTCCATACACAGCTTCAGTGGGAGATTCAAACATTCCATACAAGGCTTCAGCAGGAGATTCAAACATTCCATACACGGCTTCAGCGGGAGATTCAAACATTCCATACACAGCTTCAGAGGGAGATTCAAACATTCCACACACAGCTTCAGCAGGAGATTCAAACATTCCATACACAGCTTCAGTGGGAGATTCAAACATTCCATACACGGCTTCAGAGGGAGATTCAAACATTCCATACACGGCTTCAGTGGGAGATTCAAACATTCCACACACAGCTTCAGCAGGAGATTCAAACATTCCATACACGGCTTCAGCAGGAGATTCAAACATTCCATACACGGCTTCAGCGGGAGATTCAAACATTCCATACAAGGCTTCAGCAGGAGATTCAAACATTCCATACACGGCTTCAGCGGGAGATTCAAACATTCCATACACAGCTTCAGAGGGAGATTCAAACATTCCACACACAGCTTCAGCAGGAGATTCAAACATTCCATACACAGCTTCAGCAGGAGATTCAAACATTCCACACACAGCTTCAGCAGGAGATTCAAACATTCCACACACAGCTTCAGCAGGAGATTCAAACATTCCACACACAGCTTCAGCAGGAGATTCAAACATTCCATACACAGCTTCAGCAGGAGATTCAAACATTCCATACACAGCTTCAGCAGGAGATTCAAACATTCCACACACAGCTTCAGCAGGAGATTCAAACATTCCACACACAGCTTCAGTGGGAGATTCAAACATTCCATACACGGCTTCAGCGGGAGATTCAAACATTCCATACACGGCTTCAGCAGGAGATTCAAACATTCCATACACAGCTTCAGCAGGAGATTCAAACATTCCATACACAGCTTCAGCAGGAGATTCAAACATTCCATACACAGCTTCAGCGGGAGATTCAAACATTCCATACACGGCTTCAGCAGGAGATTCAAACATTCCATACACAGCTTCAGCGGGAGATTCAAACATTCCATACACGGCTTCAGCGGGAGATTCAAACATTCCATACACGGCTTCAGCAGGAGATTCAAACATTCCATACACAGCTTCAGCAGGAGATTCAAACATTCCATACACAGCTTCAGCGGGAGATTCAAACATTCCATATACAGCTTCAGCGGGAGATTCAAACATTCCATACACGGCTTCAGCGGGAGATTCAAACATTCCATACACGGCTTCAGCGGGAGATTCAAACATTCCATACACGGCTTCAGCGGGAGATTCAAACATTCCATACACAGATTCAGTGGGAGATTCAAACATCCCATACACAGCTTCAGCGGGAGATTCAAACATTCCATACACAGCTTCAGCGGGAGATTCAAACATTCCATACACGGCTTCAGTGGGAGATTCAAACATTCCACACACGGCTTCAGCGGGAGATTCAAACATTCCATACACAGCTTCAGCAGGAGATTCAAACATTCCATACACGGCTTCAGCGGGAGATTCAAACATTCCATACACGGCTTCAGCAGGAGATTCAAACATTCCATACACAGCTTCAGCGGAGATTCAAACATTCCATACACAGCTTCAGCGGAGATTCAAACATTCCATACACGGCTTCAGCGGGAGATTCAAACATTCCATACACGGCTTCAGCGGGAGATTCAAACATTCCATACACGGCTTCAGCGGGAGTTTCAAACATTCCAAACACGGCTTCAGCGGGAGATTCAAACATTCCATACACAGCTTCAGCGGGAGATTCAAACATTCCATACACAGCTTCAGCGGGAGATTCAATCATTCCATACACAGCTTCAGCCGGAGATTCAAACATTCCATACACGGCTTCAGTGGTAGATTCAAACATTCCATACACGGCTTCAGCAGGAAATTCAAACATTCCATACACGGCTTCAGTGGTAGATTCAAACATTCCATACGCGGCTTCAGCGGGAGATTCAAACATTCCATACATGGCTTCAGCGGGAGATTCAAACATTCCATACACAGCTTCAGCAGGAGATTCAAACATTCCATACACAGCTTCAGTGGGAGATTCAAACATTCCATACACGGCTTCAGCGAAGATTCAAACATTCCATACACGGCTTCAGCAGGAGATTCAAACATTCCATACACAGCTTCAGTGGGAGATTCAAACATTCCATACACGGCTTCAGTGGGAGATTCAAACATTTCATACACGGCTTCAGCGGGAGATTCAAACATTCCATACACAGCTTCAGTGGGAGATTCAAACATTCCATACACGGCTTCAGCGGGAGATTCAAACATTCCACACACAGCTTCAGCAGGAGATTCAAACATTCTATACAAGGCTTCAGCAGGAGATTCAAACATTCCATACACGGCTTCAGCGGGAGATTCAAACATTCCATACACGGCTTCAGTGGGAGATTCAAACATTCCATACAAGGCTTCAGCAGGAGATTCAAACATTCCACACACAGCTTCAGTGGGAGATTCAAACATTCTATACAAGGCTTCAGCAGGAGATTCAAACATTCCATACACGGCTTCAGCGGGAGATTCAAACATTCCATACACGGCTTCAGTGGGAGATTCAAACATTCCATACAAGGCTTCAGCAGGAGATTCAAACATTCCATACACAGCTTCAGTGGGAGATTCAAACATTCCATACACGGCTTCAGAGGGAGATTCAAACATTCCATACACAGCTTCAGCAGGAGATTCAAACATTCCATACACAGCTTCAGCGGGAGATTCAAACATTCCACACACAGCTTCAGCAGGAGATTCAAACATTCTATACAAGGCTTCAGCAGGAGATTCAAACATTCCATACACGGCTTCAGCGGGAGATTCAAACATTCCATACACGGCTTCAGTGGGAGATTCAAACATTCCATACAAGGCTTCAGCAGGAGATTCAAACATTCCATACACGGCTTCAGCGGGAGATTCAAACATTCCATACACAGCTTCAGAGGGAGATTCAAACATTCCACACACAGCTTCAGCAGGAGATTCAAACATTCCATACACAGCTTCAGCGGGAGATTCAAACATTCCATACACAGCTTCAGCTGGAGATTCAAACATTCCACACACGGCTTCAGAGGGAGATTCAAACATTCCATACACAGCTTCAGCAGGAGATTCAAACATTCCATACACGGCTTCAGCGGGAGATTCAAACATTCCATACACGGCTTCAGCGGGAGATTCAAACATTCCATACACAGCTTCAGTGGGAGATTCAAACATCCCATACACAGCTTCAGTGGGAGATTCAAACATTCCATACACGGCTTCAGCAGGAGATTCAAACATTCCATACACAGCTTCAGTGGGAGATTCAAACATTCCATACACAGCTTCCGTGGGAGATTCAAACATTCCATACACAGCTTCCGTGGGAGATTCAAACATTCCATACACAGCTTCAGCGGGAGATTCAAACATTCCATACACAGCTTCAGTGGGAGATTCAAACATTCCATACACGGCTTCAGCGGGAGATTCAAACATTCCATACACGGCTTCAGCGGGAGATTCAAACATTCCATACACAGCTTCAGAGGGAGATTCAAACATTCCACACACAGCTTCAGCAGGAGATTCAAACATTCCATACACAGCTTCAGTGGGAGATTCAAACATTCCATACACGGCTTCAGCAGGAGATTCAAACATTTCATACACAGCTTCAGTGGGAGATTCAAACATTCCATACACGGCTTCAGCGGGAGATTCAAACATTCCACACACAGCTTCAGCAGGAGATTCAAACATTCCATACACAGCTCAGCAGGAAATTCAAACATTCCATACACGGCTTCAGCGGGAGATTCAAACATTCCATACACGGCTTCAGCGGGAGATTCAAACATTCCATACACAGCTTCAGCAGGAGATTCAAACATTCCATACACAGCTCAGCAGGAAATTCAAACATTCCATACACGGCTTCAGCGGGAGATTCAAACATTCCATATGCGGCTTCAGCGGGAGATTCAAACATTCCACACACGGCTTCAGCCGGAGTGTTACAACCCTTCACTGGTTTTTAGAGGTCTAGGGATTAAGAAGGGGAACATTAGGCAACTCTTAAGCAATTAAACAATGAACAGGCTTCTTAATGTCGATGGTGATCGTTCTCTAACTTCATCTGATTGGTTGTGCAATGAGTTTCTCAAATTTTCCAGGGGAAAATTGACAATATTTGCACAAATATTTGTAGTTCCTCGGTACTACCTCTGGGCCCACAGATCTTATAGTTAATACATTATGTTTTTCTGGCACTCCATTTTCCAAATTTACTTTATTACAATCTGAGTTGCTCTGCCACCAGGTTTCTTGAATGAAAGCTTCCAATTGCGTACTTGATCCTATGCCATGTAGACTATTTAAATCTTGCTTTGGTCCTTTATGTCCCTCAGTTCTTGCTATAATAAATTGCTCTTTGTCAACTGGTGTGGTGCCAGCAGCATTTAAAACTGCTGCTGTCACCCCCGTTTAAAAAAAGCAAAACTCTGACGTGAACATTTTTTTTAATTATCGCCCAATCTCAAATCTTCCATACCTGGCTAAAATCTTAGAGGGTGTGGTTGTGGCCCAATTGAACAAACAGTTAATTGACAATAATTTATCTTGAGCCCCATCAATCGGGGTTTCGGAAATTGCACAGCACTGAGACTGCGTTGGTTAAAGTCACTAATGACTTGCTAATAGCTTCCGACTCCAGTTCCATGTCACTTCTCATTCTCTTAGATCTTAGTTCAGCCTTTGATACTATTGATCATATACTGTTACTTAATTGTCTTGAGTGCTTGGATGATTCAGGTCTTATTTTACAGACCGCAGTCAATTTGTTTTCATGAGTGGCCATAGGTCCAAGGTTGGTTCTGTTCATACTGGTGTCTCACAGGGGTCAGTATTGGGTCCCTTACTTTTTAATATGTACAGTGAGAAAATAAGTATTTGAACACCCTGCTATTTTGCAAGTTCTCCCACTTAGAAATCATGGAGGGTCTGAAATTGTCATCGTAGGTGCATGTCCACTGTGAGAGACATAATCTAAAAAAAAAAAAATCCAGAAATAACAATGTATGATTTTTTAACTATTTATTTGTATGATACAGCTGCAAATAAGTATTTGAACACCTGAGAAAATCAATGTTAATATTTGGTACAGTAGCCTTTGCTTGCAATTACAGAGGTCAAAAGTTTCCTGTAGTTTTTCACCAGGTTTGCACTGCAGGAGGGATTCTGGCCCACTCCTCCACACAGATCTTCTCTAGATCAGTCAGGTTTCTGGCCTGTCGCTGAGAAACACAGAGTTTGAGCTCCCTCCAAAGATTCTCTATTGGGTTTAGGTCTGGAGACTGGCTAGGCCACGCCAGAACCTTGATATGCTTCTTACAGAGCCACTCCTTGGTTATCCTGGCTGTGTGCTTCGGGTCATTGTCATGTTGGAAGACCCAGCCTCGACCCATCTTCAATGCTCTAACTGAGGGAAGGAGGTTGTTCCCCAAAATCTCGCAATACATGGCCCCGGTCATCCTCTCCTTAATACAGAGCAGTCGCCCTGTCCCATGTGCAGAAAAACACCCCCAAAGCATGATGCTACCACCCCCATGCTTCATAATAGGGATGGTGTTCTTGGGATGGTACTCATCATTCTTCTTCCTCCAAACACGTTTAGTGGAATTATGACCAAAAAGTTCTATTTTGGTCTCATCTGACCACATAACTTTCTCCCATGAATCCTCTGGATCATCCAAATGGTCATTGGCAAACTTAAGACGGGCCTTGACATGTGCTGGTTTAAGCAGGGGAACCTTCCGTGCCATGCATGATTTCAAACCATGACGTCTTAGTGTATTACCAACAGTAACCTTGTAAACGGTGGTCCCAGCTCTTTTCAGGTCATTGACCAGCTCCTCCCGTGTAGTTCTGGGCTGATTTCTCACCTTTCTTATGATCATTGAGACCCCACGAGGTGAGATCTTGCATGGAGCCCCAGTCCGAGGGAGATTGACAGTCATGTTTAGCTTCTTCCATTTTCTAATGATTGCTCCAACAGTGGACCTTTTTTCACCAAGCTGCTGGCAATTTCCCCGGAGCCCTTTCCAGCCTTGTGGAGGTGTACAATTTTGTATCTAGTGTCTTTGGACAGCTCTTTGGTCTTGGCCATGTTAGTATTTGGATTCTTACTGATTGTATGCGGTGGACAGGTGTCTTTATGCAGCTAAACCCCTCAAACAGGTGCATCTAATTTAGGATAATAAATGGAGTGGAGGTGGACATTTTAAAGGCAGACTAACAGGTCTTTGAGGGTCAGAATTCTAGCTGATAGACAGGTGTTAAAATACTTATTTGCAGCTGTATCATACAAATAAATAGTTAAAAAATCATATATTGTGATTTCTGGATTTTTTTTTTTTTGATTATGTCTCTCACAGTGGACATGCACCTACGATGACAATTTCAGACCCCTCCATGATTTCCAAGTGGGAGAACTTGCAAAATGAACAGGGTGTTCAAATACTTATTTTCCTCACTGTATAAGAGTTTTTATTAAAGATTCATTAAATTGTTTTAAATGAACACTGCAGAACTGTAAATATGTTCTAATAAAATAATAATAAATTATGTAAATAATTTAGTTTTGCACATTATTATATGGACAGGTATGCCATTGATTGAAGTTTCATAAAGCTGAAGTTCACAAAGATTTGTTAAAGACGTTAAATGATACAGTTCAGTGAGTGAGTCAGATGTTGATTCAGTTCAGTGAGTGAGTCAGATGTTGATCAGTGAGTGAGTCAGATGTTGATTCGATTCAGTAAGTGAGTGAGTCAGATGTTGATTCAGTTCAGTGAGTGAGTCAGATGTTGATTCAGTTCAGTGAGTGAGTGAGTCAGATGTTGATTCAGTTCAGTGAGTGAGTCAGATGTTGATTCGATTCAGTAAGTGAGTGAGTCAGATGTTGATTCAGTTCAGTGAGTGAGTCAGATGTTGATCAGTGAGCGAGTCAGATGTTGATTTGGTTTAGTGAGTGAGTCAGATGTTGATTTGGTTCAGTTCAGTGAGTGAGTCAGATGTTGATTTGGTTCAGTTCAGTGAGTGAGTGAGTCAGGTGTTCATTCAGTTCAGTGAGTGAGTCAGGTGTTCATTCAGTTCAGTGAGTGAGTCAGATGTTGATTCAGTGATTGAGTGAGTCAGATGTTGATTCAGTTCAGTGACTGAGTCAGATGTTGATTTGGTTCAGTTCAGTGAGTGAGTGAGTCAGGTGTTCATTCAGTTCAGTGAGTGAGTCAGATGTTGATTCAGTGATTGAGTGAGTCAGATGTTGATTCAGTTCAGTGAGTGAGTCAGATGTTGATTTGGTTCAGTTCAGTGAGTGAGTGAGTCAGGTGTTCATTCAGTTCAGTGAGTGAGTCAGATGTTGATTCAGTGATTGAGTGAGTCAGATGTTGATTCAGTTCAGTGAGTGAGTCTGGATGGGAGACCAACTGGCAAAACGTTGAGTTATGCATATAACTACTGTTCCCAGAAGGAGGGAAACGAGGTACAACACATGACTATGGGATATCGCGCTCTAGCGCCATCTGCTGAAGACACCTTTATTCACGCCTGAAAGGCCAATGACGCATGACGACGTGGGCGGGGTCACGACCCACAGCATATAAATGCAGTCGTATGCGTCATTTCCCTTGTTCAGTCCAGCTCTTCACCGAGCCCCGACTGTGCGGGGCCCAGAGGTGTTGTACCTCGTTTCCCTCCTTCTGGGAACAGTAGTTATATGCATAACTCAACGTTCCCATTCAGTCGGTCAACTCGGTACAACACATGACTATGGGACATATATTCACGCCCCGCCAAGTCGCTGAACTAAACGTAATAGACCAGCACCACCACATAACCCTTTTCCGAGGGAAAGATGCATGGCCCCTATAAAAACCCCTGTGGTTTGCACAGCCTGAGTTACTGTTGCCGTAGTGGCAACTAGCGGGTACACCGGACACATGTGCACAGTGATGCCCAGCTGGCATCCCACGAGAATATTAAACCAAGCCCCTGACATCTCCATGCCCTTGTAGAGTGCTCACACACCTCACCAGGCAGAACCAACTCCTTCCATGCTATAGAAATAGCCTTGTACAATCCAATGTGAAAGACATCGCTCAGATAGCGGCTTCCCACTGGCTGAGTTGGAAAACATGACAAAAGGCTGGTCAGGCGAGTGCATAGCCTGCAACTGCCGAACGCACCTGCGTACGAATCGCAAATGGCGCAAAGCACAAAGCAAGTATCCTGTTTTTCTCTGAGTCAGAGATTTCATAGGGCAGACAGCTCGAACGAGAGCATACTCCCAACCTGACTTTAGGCATATACGCCGCATTTGGATGCAACACCACCAAGTGCAGCTTGGGTGCAACCTGCAAAGGGGATGCACCAATAGCGCATGAAGATAACCAACATGCTTTGCTGGTGCCAGTATCCATGACAAGGAATCATCCTTATATTCAAGGATTCTAAAGGCTTAAACGGAGGTTCACACCTAGCCTCCAGATCAACCATCAGGTCATGACCATTACAGTTTGTAACGAGCCTAAAAAACGCTGACCTTAAAGCTCCAGGTATACTTTGGATGTCTGCGTTCTGCGCACCATTCGTGTGACGTAAAATCTCGTCAACAGGAGGGCCTTTGGTGCGCATGCCACAGCGTATGAGTGACTTGACCACTTGCGGACAAAGTTCACTCAGAAGCACGCGTTCCGAACCCATCTACACTTAAGTCCAAGTATCCCGTCAGCATGCAGCCCAATTGTTTTTGAGAATGCATGGAAGGTGCGCATACAACCGCGCATGTGCAAGAAAAACAGAAGCGACAGAAGAGTCACAACAATTATACTGCACACGTATTGAACTTGGTCATCCGCGCTCATTCGACTGCGTGTGTGACGCATCTGGATGCGGGAAATTAACCATACCCGGCCTTCCTGGCCAAAGGAGTATACCGTGACCAGCTCACACTCTCAACAGAAGAGTGGAACGCGAGAGTTCCCTGACAGTCCGTGAACTGTCCGTGTGACGTAATAATCACCATTAGGAGAGTCCGCAGATGGCCGCGCACACTGTCCGTGTGCAGCCCAATTTTTGGGACCGCGGACGGTGCACATAAAACAGCACATGTGCGAGTGACATGAATCATATAGCATGTTTCCTATGTACTACCGTACACTCAAAGCTGCTTTACACTCATGTCAGGGGTCTCTCCTCAACCACCAGCAGTGTTCAGCATCCACTTGGATGATGCAAGGGCAGTCACAGTACAATGGCACCAGCGCGCTCACCACACACCAACTATAGGTGGAGAGGAGAGAGAGAGCACTTGAAAACCAAAGCACTCGAAAACCAAAAATGCACTAGATAGTGCACATGCGCCAAAAGCACCTTTCCACTGATGTGGGCAATGGAGTAGGCTATACTTTGAAAAACTCACACTCTCGACTGTGCCCGAAACGGAGCAAAAATCGTAGTATGCCAGGACCCTCTTAAGGAACCGAAAAATGCGCGCTTTAGCGCAGCACCATTAATGCCCTCATGAAAGCCGAAAACAGTCGCCCAATAAACTTCCAGCATGGAATGGGAGTGACTTTTCTTCGGAGAAGAAAACAGTATCAATCAGGCACTGACACAGTGATACAGATTTTCACCTGCACCAAACTTCAAACATGCGCTACTTCAACACAACACGGTGTGCTTCAGAAAGCAAGCGCCCTGTTTTGTAGCTATAGTCAGATTCTCCCTCTCTTAACATGTAGACCCTTAGAGACCACAGTTCCGGCCGAGGGTGCAGAATCTGCCTCCTGCATAGGGGAAGACACCATGGTGTGTGTCCTTAACAGCAATGCCATGATGCTTGTGTACCATTTCTTTTTCTCTGGCCAGCAAGATGCCACCAAAATCAGTGATGGACCCTTCTGCATACAGCAGAATCCTGGGCTATACGTGTTGGGACATCCACCCCCTACGGGGCACTCCAGTCCATAATCAAGAAAACGGCGGGCGGCGCATGTTTTCTGCAGATGCAAAAAGATCCACATTTCTGCACCCGATCTGCACCACTATTCAAGAGTGCATAAGCCACCGCAGGTCTGCCTTGTATCAAGAGCATCCATGCCAATTGCAGCAGAGAGGGAGTACCTCCTTGCCTACATATATATGACCATTGTCATATTTTCCATTCTGAATAATGCTTGCCCTGCTGGGTCAAGTGTTTCAGCACCAGGAGAACTATTCCACATAAATGTATGTGAAGCTCTTACAGCGCTGTCAACCACTCTCCTCTTACAGAGTTTCTCGTCCATGTTGTGACGTTTGTCATCACTAATGAACATGCCGTAACCCTGCCCAGGGGAATTCCTTCTGTTAACAGATCTAGGACTCCCAGGGGACCATGGTCTGAACGCCCAACAGCGCTACTGAACCATGCTTAAAAGTCACATGGCATATAGCAAGTTACCGAACGCCCAGCGCCGGAACTGCAAACACAAAGAGGAGAATCCAGCCGTACTACTGCTATCGGGGTCATGAGCCCCAGCAGTCTCAGTACTGCAAAAGTCCTCTGCCCTCTGTTCGGTTCTGAATCTATCCCCAGACCGAGATATAACAGACCGAGACATAACAGCCCCTTTTGAGATTATCTGAAAAATCCCAGAGCTCGTAAAATGGAAAAACAAGTGCATGTGTTTTACAACACTGCGTGTTCCCTGCTGTCTGCAGCCAGGAGCACGTCATCCAAAGAGGAGAACAATATTATGCTCTGATGGCACAGCAGAACCAACACCGCTTCTGCATATCTTTCAGATATGCGCAGTGCCATTGGGATCTATAGGCAATCCCATCAACGGAGACCTCAGAAATGTTTTCTGTGCTCCGGTTTGATTGTGGCAAGATGCATCGGGCAAAAACACACCGATGTAAGCCGATCCCGAGGATGCAGAGGGCAGAACAGGTGACATACTGCAAGCATTTTTGAACTTGACACATTAACCACTCTAAAGTGTTTGTTCAACTGCTGCAAGTCTGGTATTTTTTTTTTTTTTTTTTTGGAGGAGGAGGAGGAGGAGGAATTTACTCTGAAAAATCTCTTTCTCCATTTTCCCTTGTGGCAAAACTTGAATTGCCATTTTGCTGAGGAGAGCACGGATTTCCCCTCTCAAACAATGAAGTTGCAATTACTCCGCCAAACCAGAGGGGGCGCGAGAGAAACCGCAGCCGACAGCCCTACTGGAATCGTGCGAAGAAGCCATGGTGTTGTTAGTGCGCGTACGCGCCACCGTTCAAGGCAGACAGCGAGGAGGATTCCCAAGCATCACTTGTGGAATCCCGCGTACTTCTGCAAACATCACTGTAAATTGCACAACACTGCATTATTCTCATCTGTCGGCATACGGCCAGACTGTGAGGTTAGAGGTTCCAGTGCAATCTGATTGTTTTAACAAATCAACACATGAGGTCTTGTATGCTCAACACACATTTTATTGACAACATACTTAAACTGAACCCGCTATTTTGCTGGGTTACTGCCCAATCTGGATAGATCGGCAGGCGAGTTTGCATCGCTGATTTTACAGGAATCAAACCCGCAAGCTTCTGTATCACGGCAGAACTATCGACAAACTTTGTTGCCGCTCTCCAACACAGATCAATTCAAGGGCTATCATTTCACTTTCACCCACCTCGGGGAGACGCGATCTGCCCGGTTTGAAAATATATATCATCAGAGCATTCCTCGCCCGCTTCTAGCGAGACCGAATCACCCCGTGAACCGCTACCGACATCAGAGCATTCCTCGCCCGCTTCTAGCGAGACCGAATCACCCCGTGAACCGCTACCGACATCAGAGCATTCCTCGCCCGCTTCTAGCGAGACCGAATCACCCCGTGAACGCTACACCGACACTCCTCGGTCTATACCCGATCATCCCAACTCTCCGTGGCCTCCAAAACCGGCGATCACCGTATCTGGATCAGCACCTGAAGACAGGAGCGGGTCGTGCGCTGACAGTCCATCCGTGAGCCCCATGACCGGCCTCGCCGCACCGCCTCGGCGGATGCGGGACCGATCCACGGGGCTCACGAGGCTGGCCGGCCTCATCGAACACGGCCAGCCGAGAGCGGAGCAGCCTGAGTGTCAGCTCTCATAATGCTCGCAAGCGGCTCCCTCGAGAGCCGCCCGAGCATGCTGAACACCCTACTTATGATTATACCATGAACACCCACATGCCATAGGACAGGGGAGATAACCTGTTCAGATATTTATCATGACAAAATTTATTAGCCATTTGTTAGTTGTACTAAACTCAAGCCAAAAACTTCTATTTTATGTCTTTTCCATTAACAAGAGTCATCACTGTGGATTATCTTGTGAATGTGGCATAAGTTTGAACATTTTGTTTGAGAAAAACTTATTAGCCTTTCGTTAGCAAAGCTAAACTTGTTGCTAAATAAGCGTTCTCTTTTTGCCTTAATTTCGACAATAATCACCACCGTGGGCTTTTCTTGCGAAAATGTGGCGTGATGGTGTTCAAGCAGCACGGTGAAGAGCTGAAGAACAAGGGAAATGACGCATACGACTGCATTTATATGCTGTGGGTCGTGACCCCGCCCACGTCGTCATGCGTCATTGGCCTTTCAGGCGTGAATAAAGGTGTCTTCAGCAGATGGCGCTAGAGCGCGATATCCCATAGTCATGTGTTGTACCGAGTTGACCGACTGAATGGGAACCAGGTAGCTGCTGGTAGAGGTGTTAGTGAGGCCAGCAGGGGGCGCTCATCCTGTGCTCTGTGTGGGTCCTAACACCCCAGTAGAGTGATGGGGACACTATACTGTAACAAGCACCATCCTTCGGAAGAGACGTTAAACCAAGGTCCTGACTCTCTGTAGTCATTAAAAAATCCCAGGATGTCCTTCGATAAAGAGTAGGGGTGCATCCTGGCCAAATTTGCCCATTGGCCCCTCTCCATCATGGCCTCCTAATCATCCCCATATACAGATTGTCTCCTCTCCACCAAAGCGCTTTGAGTGCCTAGAAAAGCGCTATATAAATGTAACAAATTATTATTATTATTATTATAGAGCTGGGCCCATTTCAGAAAGGAGGTTAAGTTAAAACTCTGAGTATGTTAACCCTGATGTCGGGAGGATGAGAGAATATGGGTATGTGTCGTTGCCGCCGATTAACGGGATCTTTGCAATCTTGCATCTGGGTGGGCGAGGCCACTGAGAGCTCCAACCCTGCCACCTAAATGATGTGTCGCTTTAACCCTCTGGAGTCTGAGCTCTTTTGGGGCCCTTTAGAAGTTATGACATGTTCTTACATTTGTGTTTTTTTCAGTTGCTTATAAACACATTAATGGCAAAAGTGTAATTACACTGTATTCAGCACAAACTGGGCTACCATAATATGTGAGCAACATGTATGTACATGCTTGTATTTTTGAGAGAAAAATGTTTATGCACGGTTTTTGAAAAAACTAAAAACTTTGTTTTAAAATTAAGGCTTCAAAACACACAATAGATATGTGTTCACTAGACTTTTGACTCCAGCCTGTATTTGCATAGAGTTTTTTCTTTAAACTGATGTGAGAATCATTGAGCCTACTCATTCACATAAAACAATATATTCATTTACAATTTGTAAGACAGTTTTCTTCACAAAGCCAATGTGCTTGATATCTAATGAATAATGCTGGAGATCACCTGAGAGGACAAAATAACATAATAGCCCGCATTAATGAGCTGCATAATGAATGAGCTTCAGGTAGGCCTATGTGACAGAGAGCAACAGTGCAAAGGACATTTTTTTTTTTTTTTGTAGTTTATTTTATTTGGAATGTAGTCAACAAAGGCCTATTATATTTTAAATGATCAAAATATTTGACTACACTGCAAAAAATGCTCTTCTTATTTGGTATTTTTTCTTGTTTCCAGTCCAAACATTTAAAATTCTTAAATCAATATTAATTTACTAGATAAGTAAACATTTTTTGGGGGGAAATCAAAATGAAGTGAGTTTTTGCTTAAAACAATCTATATTATCTGCCACAACAATTTTAGATTTATTAAAGCATGATTTATGATTTATTACACCAATGTATTAAAACACAACAATTAATGAGATTAAAACTCCAAACTTACGTTATATCACAAGTCAAATGTTTTAAATAAACTTATGTGATCTCATTTGGTTTTGAATAAAAAAATCCGACAAAATATAATTTTACAATATTCTGCATAACTATACAAGCTCGACTACATTTACGCATTTGGCAGACGCTTTTATCCAAAGCGACTTACAGTGCCCTTATTACAGGGACAATCCCCCTGGAGCAACATGGAGTAAAGTGCCTTGCTCAAGGACACACTGGTGGTGACCGCTGGGATTGAACCAGCAACCTTCTGCGTATCAGTTCCATGGTTTAACCCACTGGACCACCATCTCACCATCTCGACTAGCATTGCATTATAAATATAATCTATTATGAAAACACCCAACATGGTATAAATAACACAGATAAGCCATATATTGTTGCGACTGTGTGTTTATTATCTTCAAACGTTTCTATCTGCATGTTATTGCGATCTCTGGAAGCTGTTTATGTCAGAGAGAATGTCACATGGTATCTTCTTCATGCGTGCTATATATGGACTACATGTGCACAGAGCGCCCTTCAGCTGCCAGTATGAACTGAAAACACCACAGATTGAAATAATAACACTTCTCTGTATAGAAATTTGACACAGACATATGAGAATCTATCAATATTTCTCCACATCTGCACACTTTTGAACTAAAAGCCCTGAGGGATGTTGTTTTGTCGTGAGTCTTCATGACGAGAATAGAGGAGTGTTTTATGAATGAGATCTGCTGACGCTCATATTACAATCAAAGGTAATGACACGGTTTTCATAATTCATAACTCTTTGAGAATAAAACAAAGGTCAAAAATGGAAGCTTGAGTCTTGTGTTGTATAGTTTGTCAAGGTAATTACTTACATCTGACAGTAATTTTGAGCTAACTTTAAGCAACAAAGAAGCTTCCTCATGCAGGATTTTGTGTTTAATATTCACAGATGCTTACAGAGTAAACTTAGCCTACAAGCTTTTCATGGAGAATTATTCCAAGATTATTAAACGCGTCTCAAATCGATGTAGTTGAAGTAAGAATGCAGTACTTGATGTGTTTGTTTGAGATGATGTGTGATGTGATGTGTGTGTGGGCGTCGACTCCGAAGCCTCAGTATTTGAATCTCAATAGAGCGCGCACTTCGCGGGCGTGGTCACATTAGTGTATAATGAGCCGCTCAGGAACGACTAACATCTCTCTGCTTTCAACCAGATTACATAAACACAGAATATTTGTTTTTGATTTGGTTTACAGTGATTAAAACCTGACATGTCAGCGTTTCTTTAGACAAGTATTCACTAAGCTAGAGGTCATTTTCTGAAGACTATCTGAATGAACGCCTTTGACAGAGAGGCTGCAGATCACGCATCAACTTTGTTTTCTTAATTTTGCAAAAAGCAAAACAATTTGTTTTTATTGTGACTGTACACAACAAAAATAGAAACTTATCAGATTACAATGATGTATAACACTTGCCTGAATGATAAAAAACGACAGTTATTTGAGTCGCTTCGGCACTGATAAGAATAAAAGAGAGCCGATTGAGCCGGCGCGACCGCCGACTCGAGAGGGTTAATGGCAGGACATACACGGAACAGCAGGTCAGCCCAGTGCTACATCTTACACCATGGCAGTGTTTCATGCGCACCAGGCAGGTTTGCTGAGGGATCTCGATCAGGGGATGTTTTCCTGATGCGATGTTTGCGCAACAGGCAGAGACCGGGCTTGAGGGCCAGCATCGTGGAGGCGCATTCGGCAGCGTCTGAGGACCTCAGATGGGGCCCGAGGGCTCTTGGTCGAGGGTGGGGCACAGAGAGGCGGACTCCTGGAGAAGTAGGAGCTGTGTATCACAAAACGTAGTCAGCGTTGATGATGGGTCTCCTCTCTGGGGGTCAGCTAAGAATTGCTTTGACCCTCACTCCTCTTCTTTATCATCCCCCCAAGTGCTTCTTACATCCGACCTGGGTGGGCCCATGATGATGATATTCTAGGGCCCGCCTGGCTGGTCTGTGAGTGCAACCCCTCAGGCCCGTTGTAGTGGTGCAACTAAGCATACATATTGTGAATGAAGCTTGTGGGTGGATATCATGGCGCGCTGTGGGCGAGCGGGTAAGTCCCCTATAAGAGGGAAAAATATGAATATATTTTTAGACTTTTGCTCCCTGTAGAGGGCTTCGGGCTCGCTATGGATCGTTTGGATATTTCTGTAGGGCCTGTAGTTCCCCTGTTAGGTGGCTAGAACGATCATTACTCACCAGTTGCTTGGGCTCCATGGTGAGCTAGTGTTGCTAGTAGAGAGCCAGCAAGAAAAAAATATATATAGAAAGAGCCGTTCTGCTCGCTGTGGTTGAAGAACAGTTTTAGACCTCCCAATACCTTAAAAATGTGTGAGTAGCTCTGGGAAGGCACCACTCATTCCTGCAGGTATGTAGCGTATTTATAGGCGTATATTTTCTCCTAGTTTTAAGCTGGTGACTGGTAGCCAACTCGGGGTAAGGCGGTTTGTATCCTCTCTCAGTGTTAGCTTTTCGAGAATGCAGGTTCAGACTAACGCTAGAACTACAGTGAGATCTAGAGCCAGCTCTAGTATATGACTGACACTTCTGCCCGAGTGCCTTTGTGCTGGTTAAAAGTTGCCATCTCGGGCCTCAGATATAGATCTATATTGGCCTAGGCTTTCTAGGGATTACGGAGGCGTCTGCTAAAAGCGCTGGCGCCCCGGGCAACTTCACTGAGTGAATGTAGTTTTTTAGTATTTACATTTACATTTACATTTATGCATTTAGCAGACGCTTTTATCCAAAGCGACTTACAACTTGGGGAAACATGAAGCGATAGGTCATGAAGAGTCGAGAAGCGCAATAAGAGCTTGAAATCCTGAGACCGTGTACATTGCTCAGTGTAGCACAGGCTAGAGTAGGGAGGGAAGAAGAAAGAGAAAGAGGAGAGGATTTAAAAAAAAAAAATTTGTTAAATTTTTAAACAAAAATTAAGTGCTCACGGAAGAGCTGAGTTTTAAGTTGACTTTTGAATGATGTCAATATCCCTAATGTCAGCCCCCTCTCATGTAGAGTCGTCTGGTCAAGGCTCGCCCCCTTTTCTGCGTTCTGGGTTCTTCACTAGTAATGCAGATTGGTGCTGTGCAGAATTGATAGCGACTTAGCTAGTGATAGCCGCCCCCCAGAGCTAGTGTCTTTGAAAAGCCGCCAGCTTTTGGCAGGCTCTGGCCTTGTTTATAGGTTCAAGGTTCAAGAGTTTTATTTGTCACATACACAGTTATATACACAATATACAACTGGCAGTGAAATGTAAACAGGTCCGCTCCATGGACAGTGCAAATAACAATTACAAGAAACACAAGGGGAAATTAAAATAGAAATAGAATAAAGTTAGAATAAAAAGTATTAACATAAGTAGAATTATAAATAAATCAAGTAAAAGATAAAAATAGGAAATAAGATAAAAATAAAAATATAAAAATAAAAATATAAAAATAAAAATATAAAAATATAAAATAAGTGGATATGATAAGTGAGATAAACTGTAGACTTAAAAATAAGTGGTTAACATAATATATATATATATATATATATATATATATATATATATATATATATTATATATATATATATACCTATAAAGAAGTATAATGTGTAAACAGGAGTATGATGTGCAAACAGGTTTATTACAGGTTGTTACGCAGTAACAATAGGAACGTAAAGTGCAATGCAATGGCAGTATGTGGATGTTAATGTTAAAAAACTGGATGTTTATGTTTATGTTTATATGTCCTGGCCAGGTGGCAGTACTCCTCTGATAAGGCAGGGTAGATTTGAGTATCCCACTCCTAGCTCTGTATCATTCTGCCTCACCCATGGCTCGGGTTGAGCAGCACTTCGCAACCTTTGTTATATGCTGGTTTAGTAGTAAGCTCCCTTGAAGCCAGAGCATTGCCATGGCTGACGTCCTCGCACGGAATGGTAGACCACTAATAAAAGTAGGACCTCCATGGAGGTGGGTGGCGTATGTGATACTCCCCCCATTTAGAGGGTCCAGGGCGTTTTTTTGACGAGTACTCTGCTATGGGCAATGTGATTAGGTTCCAGAGCTTGTAGGCGCTGCCGGTAAGACTGCACAGTAGGTCCCAGGAGGCATCTGGGATGGATCAGCCCCAGGATGGGGCATATTAAAAACCAGTCAGCTGTGAGCAGCCACCTGGGGCAGTCTTGGCAGTAGAGTCCAGGACAGGTAGGAGGCCTCAGCAGGCCTCCTTGCAAGCGAGTCCCGAAGTTTGGGGAGGTTAGCAAATTAATAGCTGCAACCTAGATAGGTAGTCAGCCTTGGTAGGCCTCTAGCAAAATTGGCCCCATGTGTATTGCGATATGTGTTTACTCCCCAACGATGTCGGCTTCAAGTAGCAGAGTTCCGAACTAATAGTAGTTGGATGTTATTTTTGTCAGCCAGCAGAGAAGCTACTGTCAGTCCAGGGTTATAGTAGCCAGTTTTTCATGCCTGCCACCAGGAAGCCGTCCCTGCAGGCTTGTTATAAGGTAGAAGGCCCCACCAGGCCTCCCTGAAGGTGGGCTCCCGGTCGCCAGTCGCCGTGACAGTCAGCATGGTTTGCTAGCAGGTAGGAGGCCCCTTCAGGCCTCCCCTGAGAGCACGCTCCTGGGCTTCAGTCAATTGGTGGTTAGCATGAGCTATTGGCAGGTAGTAGGCCTCACCAGGTCTCCCTGCAGGCCCGCTTTCAGGTAGTAGGCCTCTCCAGGCCTCCCTAAAAGCTTGCTATCAGGTAGTAGGCCTCTCCAGGCCTCCCTATAAGCTTTCTATCAGGTAGTAGGCTTCACTAGGCCTCCCTGAGGGAAAGTTCCCGTGTCAGGATGCTCGGCTAGCTGGCGTAGCTTGACTATCAGGTAGTAGGCCTTCTTTAGGCCTCCCTGAGAAAACAAGTTTCTGTTTTCCATCTATGTTGACAGTTGGCTTCGGCTGCTATCAGGTAGTAGGCCTCACAGGCCTCCCTTTAGGCGAGTTTCTGAGTTGAATTCTCGGCTGCTATCAGATAATGGGCCTCACTAGGCCTCCCTAAGGGGTTGGGTTCTCAGATCGAGAACTGTTAACTGGCATATGCTGACAGTGGGGACCTGCTATCAGTAATCTGGCCTTTAGCCAGCAGCATCTGAGGACGGTCTTACCCTAGCGCGACTAGTGTCGCTTCTGCTACTTGGTCCCCAAGTGAGGGAATTCAGCCTACACCCTGGTTTACCTACCAGGCAGCCTTTTTGAGCTCCCCTCTCTTTGAGGTTCGTCTGTGAGCCCGAAGCTGCCGGGGTCTGATCAGACGGCCGTAGGCCCCTCGTGAGACCTCCCGATTAGATCAGCTTGTAGGCCAATCTGGCCTCCTGAGTGTTTCTATAAAGATAAGATCTCAGTAGATCCTAGGATTGAGCAGATTAGTTCCCCTCGCTAGCAAGGGTTGAAAGCGCTATGCTGAGTATTGCTCTCCAGGATGTCCGTCTCTGAGATCCGGTCTGAGGAGGACACTGCCAATTCGCAGTACCTTGGGCTGGATGCCTCTCCAGGAGGCAAGTGTCCAGAGGCTCTGTTCTCAAACAGACAAGGATGGCCCAGCCGAAGTGTCCCATGGAAGCGGAAAAATTGTAACCGCAATAAGGCCATAAAACACGTACTGAATAGTTGTTCAAAAATACAAGAAAATACATACATGTTGCTCACATATTATGGTAGCCCAATTTGTGCTGAATACAGTGTAATGATACTTTTGCCATTAATAAGTTTATAAGCAACTAAATGTCAGAGCATGTCTAAACTTCTAAAGGGCCCCAAAACAGCTCAGACTCCAGAGGGTTAAGGCAGACGGAGCCCTCCACAAATCACTATACTTGATTCTAAACAGCAAACATAGTTTTTCAATAATCAGTTTTATTGTGACAACACAGACCATCAAAGGTTAAAACACCAATTAAAATATGTGTATGTAATAAAATCCATAGTAGCAGGGAAAAGCTCTCGTCAAGGATGCAAGATGGGTTGCTCTTACACGCCACACATAGCATGTGCCAAACTTCTAATACACACCACACAGCAGTGCCACGCTAGCTAAATCCCCTACTCCAATTAAGTGTCACTAAGCCACTAAGCACAGTAACACACAAAAAGAGGAGAGCAGTTTCACGCAAACAAAAGCAAATAACACAAACAATATTTAATACGACCAAATTAAACATCAATATTGAATCAAAATCAAAATCAAAATAAACCACAAAGGAAAACTCAAATACACAAGAAACAGTGGCTGGTCTGCCCCTTTAACAGGAAAAAAAAAAAAAAAAAAAAAAAAAAAAAAAATTATATATATATATATATATATATATATATATATATATATATATATATATATATATATAATTTGTGACACTGACAGCATCTGATTGTGTTTTTTCTTGCCAAACATTAAAAAGTTGTCAAACTACCCAACTAAAGAAAACACTCATCACCATGAAAAAATGAATAATTTTCAACCAAAAAATAAACAAACTATAAAAATGAAATCAGCTGAACAAAAGATCTTACAATAGGAGACATGTCAAGTCAAGTCAACTTTATTTATATAGCGCTTTTAACAAAGGAGATTGTTTCAAAGCAGCTTTACAGTTTAAACAGGAAAATAATGCAGCCTAATTTTATTCAGCTGTATAGCCATTTGATGTCATCAGTTAATTTCAATTTCCATACGGTGACAGTGTGGGCTTTAGATCAATAATCAGATCAGTAATTTAGTTTATATGGTTAAATTAGTTTATTAATTAGATTTATTTCGATGTTTAGTTGAAAAAATATAGTGTCCCCAACTGAGCACGCCAAGCCAGAGGCAACAGTGGCAAGGAAACTAAAACCCCATTAGGTGACCTAATGGAGAAAAATAAACCTTGGGAGAAACCAGGCTCAGTCGGGGTGCCAGTTCTCCTCTGGCCAATTAACAAACAGCGTATTATTATTATTATTATTATTCTGGCTGCTTTACAGGTCAGAGGTCATAATAGATCGGAATATTCAAAGGACCGGAGGCAACACGCTGGAGACGGGTTTATTGAGGATGATGTTGATTAAATAATTATTAAAGTGCAATATTCGAATGATCGGAGGCAACACGCTGGAGACGGGTTTATTGCGGATGACATATCGATTTAAGTATTATTTAATGGTAATATTCGAACAATCGGAGTCATCACACTGGTGACGGGTTTATTTAGATGCCTTGTCGATGAGGCAGTTGCAGGGGGAGGATAATTGACACGGTCTCTGCAGACACTTCGGGGTCCTGTGTTGGTCTTCTCTGGGCGCAGGTCCACCATCTGATTTGGATACGGCCCGGATCTGGCTGACTGCAGCAAACCTCGGGATAAAACAGAGAGAATATCATTAGCGTAGATGCCATTCTTCTGATGATGTAACGAGTACATCAGGTGTTATGGGAAGTGTTCCCGGTTCCGGCTGACCTAGTTAATGCAGCCTAACAATCATTTCAAAGAAAAAGTGTTTTATGTGTATGCCACAGTAAAGAGATGTGTTTTTAGTCTAGATTTAAACTGACAGATTGTGTCTGCTTCCCGAACAATGCTAGGAAGACTGTTCCAGAGTTTAGGAGCTAAATAGGAAAAGGATCGACCGCCTGCAGTTGATTTGGATATTCTCGGTATTAACAACTGGCCAGAGTTTAGAGAGCGCAGTAGACGTGATGGAGTATAATATGTTAAGAGCTCGCTCAAGTATTGGGGAGCTAAACCATTTAGTGCTTTGTAAGTAATAAGCAAGATTTTAAAATGTATGCGATGTTTAATAGGTAGCCAGTGCAATGTTGACA
Source organism: Romanogobio albipinnatus (assembly GCA_023566225.1). Taxonomy (NCBI): domain Eukaryota; kingdom Metazoa; phylum Chordata; class Actinopteri; order Cypriniformes; family Gobionidae; genus Romanogobio; species Romanogobio albipinnatus. The sequence goes on from CM042239.1 coordinate 2,993,495, forward strand.
GAACTGGGCTAATATGGTCATACTTCCTGGTTCTAGTAAGTACTCGAGCTGCTGCGTTTTGGACCAGCTGGAGTTTATTTATTACGTGAGCAGGGCAACCACCCAGTAGAGCATTACAATAATCTAGCCTTGAGGTCATGAACGCATGAACTAACTGTTCAGCATTTTGCATTGAGAGCATGTGCCGTAATTTAGATATATTTTTAAGATGGTAGAATGCAGTTTTACAGATGCTCGAATTGTGGCTTTCAAACGAAAGATTGGTATCAAAGAGCACACCCAGGTTCCTCACTGACGACGAAGACTTGACAGAGCAGCATCAAGTGTTAGACAGTATTCTAGGTTACTACTTGTGGAGCTTTTTTGTCCAATAATTAAAAATTCTGTTTTTTCTGAATTGAGTTGCAGGAAATTACAGGTCATCCAATGTTTTATATCAGCTATGCATTCCGTTAATCTTGTGAATTGGTAAGTTTCTTCAGGGCGTGAAGAAATATAGAGCTGAGTATCGTCAGCATAACAATGAAAACGAATGCCATGCTTCCTAATAATATCTCCCAGTGGTAGCATGTACAGGGTGAAGAGTAGCGGTCCTAGCACTGAGCCTTGTGGTACTCCATACTGAACTTGTGATCGGTGTGACATCTCTTCATTTACTGCTACAAACTGATAACGGTCGCATAGGTATGATTTAAACCATGATAAAGCAATTCCACTAATACCTACATAATTTTCGAGTCTATTCAAAAGAATGTTGTGGTCGATGGTATCAAATGCAGCGCTAAGATCGAGTAACACTAATAGAGAGATACAGCCACGATCGGATGATAAGAGTAAATCATTTGTAACTCTGATGAGAGCAGTCTCAGTACTATGATACGGTCTAAATCCTGACTGGAAATCCTCACAGATACCATTTCTTTCTAAAAAGGAGCATAATTGTGAAGACACTGCCTTTTCAAGTATTTTTGACAGAAAGGGTAGATTTGAGATTGGTCTATAATTGACTAATTCTGTAGGATCAAGTTGCGTTTTTTAATAAGTGGTTTAATAATAGCCAACTTAAAAGTTTCCGGTACATATCCTAATGACAAAGATGAATTAATGATATTAAGAAGAGGATCTATGACCTCTGGTAGCATCTCTTTTAATAACCTAGTCGGTACAGGGTCAAGCATACATGTTGTTGATTTTGATGATTTAACGAGTTTAGCCAATTCTTCTTCTCCTATAGCAGTGAATGATTGTAGTTTTTCCTCAGTGACACTACAATGCTCTGTCTGATGTGATACTGTAGTAGACGGCTGCAAGGTTAAAATTTTCTTCCTAATATTATCAATCTTACATGTGAAGAAGTTCATAAAGTCATTACTGCTGTGCTGTTTACAATCATCAGAATTTGAAGCTTTATTTTTGGTTAATTTAGCCACTGTATTGAATAAATACCTCGGGTTGTGTTTGTTTTCTTCCAAGAGAGTTGAGAAATAAGCGGATCTAGCAGTCCTTAGCGCCTTTCTGTATGTGATCATGTGCTCTTTCCACGAATTACGAAATACCTCTAGTTTTGTTTTCTTCCAGCTGCGCTCCATTTTTCTGGCTGCTGTTTTAAGGGTGTGCTCGTTGTACCACGACGTTGGACTATTTTCTTTAATCTTCTTTAAGCGCAGAGGAGCAACTGTGTCTAAAGTACTGGAAAAGAGAGAGTCAATAGTTTCTGTTGCAACATCGAGTTCTTCTATGCTATCTGAGATGCTGAGGAGATGATACTGATGAGGAAGATTATTTAAAAAGCAATCTTTAGTAGCGGCAGTGATTGTCCTGCCATTTTTTAATCGGCAACTTTAGCTAAATTAAGTATACAAGATACTAAGTAATGATCTGAGATGTCATCGCTCTGCTGCAGAATTTCAACGGTATCAACATTTATTCCATGTGACAATATTAGGTCTAAAGTATGATTATGGCGATGAGTGGGTCCTGACACGTGTTGCCTAACTCCAATAGAGTTTAGTGTATCTTTAAATGCTAATCCTAATACGTCTTTTTTGTTGTCTACATGGATATTAAAATCACCAACAATTAGTACTTTATCTACGGCCAGTACTAATTCTGATAGAAAGTCAGCAAATTCTTTGATATAGTTTGTATTATGCCCTGGTGGCCAGTATACAGTAGCTAACACAAATGTTGAACGGGTTTTGTCATGTACACTACATAGCGTTACATAAAGCACCAAAACTTCGAAGGAATTATATTTGAAACTAGACTTCTGAGTAATACTGAAGATATTATTATAAATTACAGCAACCCCTCCCCATTTACCTTTCAGACGTGGCTCATGTTTATAACAATAATCTTGGGGGGTGGACTCATTTAAGGTAATGTAGTCTTCAGGTTTTAGCCAGGTTTCTGTCAAACAGAGAACATCTAGATTATTATCTGTAATGATATCATTAACAATAAGCGCTTTTGGGGAAAGGGATCTAATATTCAGCAACCCAAGCTTTATCAATTGTTCATCTGTATTATATCTTTTGTTTATTTGTTGGACATCAATTAAATTTTTACTGTTGAATGGTTTTGATGTTTTTTTGTATTTACTAATTCGGGGAACAGACACAGTCTCTATATGATAATATCTCGGTGAAAGAGTCTCTATGTGCTGGGATTTATCTGACTCCAGTGACATGAGACAGCTAGCAGACGGTCGGTTTAGCCAGTTTGTCTGCTTCCTGACCTGGGCCCTAGTGAGTCAAGGTTTAGCTCTAAGACTATGTGCCAAATTACTAGAGAGAAGAGCGGCACCACCCCAGGAGGGATGGATGCCATCCTTCTTCACTCTTCAAACTTTTCCAATTGTCTATGAACCCTATGTTATTTTGCAGACACCACTTAGACAACCAGCCATTGAGTGATGATAGCCTGCTAACTATCTCATCACTCCTTCTAACGGGAGCGGACCAGAACAATAAACAGCCTCTGACATCGTACTAGCGAGTTCACACACCTCTTTAATGTTAATTTTGGTGATCTCCGACTGGCGAAGTCGAACATCATTAGTGCCGACGTGAATAATAATCTTAGAGAATTTACGATTAGCTTTAGCCAGCACTTTTAAATTTGCTTTGATGTCAGGCGCTCTGGCTCCCGGTAAACAAGTGACTATGGTGGCCGGTGTCTCTATTTTAACGTTCCGTGTAATAGAATCGCCAATGACTAGGGCACTTTCAACAGGATACTCAGTGGGTGCTTCACTGAGAGGGGAGAACCTGTTTGATGTTCTAACCGGAACGGAAAAGCGTTTTTTTGGTCTGCGACTATGCTGCCTCACTGTCACCCAGTTGCCCTGCTGCGAGGGCCCTGCAGCCGGAACCGAAGAATGTTCAGAGTTCACTAAGCTATTCGCATCCAAATCAGTGTCTAAAGCTGTTACATCCTCACTACTCTCAGATAAAGTATGGATGCGTGTTTCTAATTCTGAAATCTTCTCCGTTAGCCTAACTATCTCCTTACATTTATCACATGTGAAGCCCTGTTCGCCAGCGGAGAAGCCTATACTGAACATGCGGCATGAAGTGCAAGTGATAATGACAGGAGAAGACATGACTTACCGTGTTTGTTGATTAATCCAATTTACCACTTACCACAATCGTATGCTGGACACTATTTACTAATCCAACTAATGAACTCAGAGAGCAGGAGACCCGGGTGCAGAGATGACAAGCTAACAGGCTAGCGAAATGCTAACGTGTGATGGTGATTTAGATTAAAAGCTAGCGATGTCAAATTTAACGTGATAGGCAATTTTTAAACAATTTATGGTGATGAGTAAGTTATATTTAGCAGTAGAATAAAGAGGAAATATCAAAATAAAGATTCAAACTTGAGCAAGGCTGTACAGAGCTACAAACAGGCACACAGGAGGCACACAGGAGACAGGAGCAATCGATCAGGCAGGCAGGATCAGGCAGGAGCAATCCTCAGGCAGGAGCAATCCTGTGTGGGACCAATCATGTGACCTACCATGTGGGACCAACCATGTGACCAGGACCAATCATGTGACCGTACTCAGTTAATTGAGTTAAGTGAACTACTTTGTTTAAAAGTTGAGTAAACTCAAAAAAGCTGTGCAGCAAGTTGCCTTACATTTTTACAGTGTATTACAATCACTTTAAAGATGATGAAGCATTAGATTAACTGTTGTGGCATCATAAAAGCGCGTGTTTTAGAAGGCAGATACATTACTCTAAGATGACTGGAGCAAGAGGGCATCTTGTAAGAACTACCCTTCCCAGGTTACCCCACGTGGACACTAGGAGGCAAGATGGCTGCCTGTTAAGGACTACAAAACCCAGGTTGCCTGAGAGAGCAGCTGTAGCTAATCAGACCAGGAACAGGATATAACTGGAGTTGTGTGGCTGTGAGAGGAGTCGATCGTGAGCCAAGGAAAGATTAAGTGGTTTGTTGTGTACTGAAGATCTTTAAGTTGATACTATTTTTGTTTAGTGATTAAAAAATACACACCTGCATACTGAAGAGACTGTTGAAGTGGTGTTTTTCTGGGAAACTACACAAGTCAAAGATCCTGAACCTCTCATGGTGCCACATATGGTGGAGAATGCCCGCATTCTCCACCATATGTGGCACCATGAGAGGTTGACTGTTGATGTTCTAGAGTGAAGTGGGGGACCTCACAGGCCTGTTTTCTAAGCTAAGTACCCAGTCAATTGATGGTAAAATGGAAGACTTACTGAAAACAATGATAGAAAGTAGTAAAATCCAGCACCAAATCCAAGCGGCTTTACTGGAGGAACAAAAGAGGGCTAATAACCTTAAGGTTAAAGTATTGGAACTGAAATGAGCCCAAGATGTCGAGCCCACACACTCCTTAAATAAAGAAATATTAAGTCGTAGTGGCCTTACAGAGTTTGGGAGGGCACAAAGGTTCCATGCATGGTGCTTCAAGAAGGAACAGCCACCGCGAACACAGATGCATGAGTTAATGCGCCTGGCTAAGAAGTGGTTTGAGCCCGATAGTCGCTCAGCATCAGAGGTTATTGATTCCTTGGTGTTGGACAGGTTTGTGAGAGCCCTACCTCTTGAAGCCAAATGATTTATCTGTCAGAATAACCCAAGTTCACCCCAAGAAATTATAGAAGCTGTCGAAAGATTCCAAGCCAGTGCAGAGATGCTGAACACATGGTTCCCAATCAGTGCACAGCCCCAACAAAAGTTGTCCTCTAGAGCCCCTACCCCCAGGTGGGCTAGTCCACAGGGGAGAAGGCCCAGCCAGCAAGAATCTCCAGTTGAAAGCACGTCAGTAGAAATATGATTCAGCTTCTGTCACTTTGATTGATGGCGACCTTTGACCTACCACGCCTCTTTGCCATGGACCACCCACATCATTCCCCTCCCCCACGGTTGACCTTAACCACCCACGTTGCTGTCACCTTTGACCTTGTGTATCCTCCGGGGAGCGATATGACCTTTGAGGTCTCATATTTGAAATAGCGATGCCAGGGTATGACCTCTAGGCCACCAATGTGAAGAATGCTTGTTTTGAACTTTGACACGACTATTTGAAGGGTGATTTCAGGGGGACATCTGCCGGACACGTGAGGGGTTGATGCATTCCATAGACAGCAAAAAAAAAATTCACAGAGGAACCAAAAATTGTCATTATGGTACATCACAATATGCACACTCACAGTATCTTGGTCACACACACACACACACACACACACACACACACACACACACACACACACACACACACACACACACACACACACACACACGCACACACACAGACACACACACACACACACACACACACACCAGAGCTGCCAACTTTTCAAAAAAGCTTAGAGTGAGATTTGGTGGGGCCAGTGTTGCAAAAAAAAAAAAAAAACTGTGTTGTAGTAAAAACTACTTTGAGTAGTTAAGTTACATTCAAGCTACCCTTTTGAAAAAGTAGCTACACTACAAGTTACTATCAAAAAGTAACTGGCTACACTTTTTTCTTTTTCTTTTTTTTACAATGAGATTGTTACAAATAACTGAATAATTGTTAATGAAGAATGTTATAATATTTGGGGTTTTAAGCTTCATAGTGCAATGTAATTATGATTTCAAAGAGTATAGGGTGAATTCAGGGTTATTGGGACACTTTTCCCCAGTCATTTCTATGGAAAAAAACTGTCAGAATCATTACACACAATACTCAAATATAGCCTATATCTCAAACTGGCTGTCAAAGTGCAAAATGGCTACACATTGTTATTCGGTGTACAATCTATCTAGATCCCACACACCTTCTACCCAGTTTTAATTTATAATCTCAGGCTAGGTAAAGCAGGTCAAATCCTTAACTAGATCGTTAACATAAATTTATACTTACTCTCTAGAAGAACAGACCCCCTCCGTGTCTGGTTCAGATGAATTCGTTTGAGAAAGCAGAGACGTGGCAAACGGTTTCTTTTATAAATCAATCATGAGTAGATTTATTTTTCCATTAACAAAAGTTTTACATAGAATCAATAAAGTTTACAAAAAAAGGAAAAGTTTTAAGTTTCACAAAGTCGGTTCACAACTATAACCGGCAGATGTCAGGCTTGGATCATCAACCAATGGAGAAGCAGCATGTCGCACTCAGCTTCTGATGTTCATACAGAGATCAAGACCTTATATACCATTTAATCATCACACATCTTCATTACATATTCATTCACATATGTACAGTTCATCCAATCCCAGATTATGGACCATTGTCAACTCCCTAAACTCCTTCAACATTTTAGTATATAATGCTCTGTATTCTTTCATCCTTCTTCTTCTTGCTTGGATCCTTAATCTCCTCCTTCGTCTCGTCTGCAAGACATCATCCCGAGGTAAAACTTGCTTCTTTGTTTAATACTTTGTTACATGCTTGCGTACTAATACAGGGTACATTTCATTTGCTTGTCTTTTACATCGATAAATGATTTTCATACATATGGCTCAGTGTCCTTCTTTATCTTTTCAATAAAACATATTTTACAAAACATGTCTCAGAGTGGTCATTCTGATAACCCTAATAAAATACTTTTTTTACCAAACAATGTCTCTTTTGTTTTGACTATAAAACCAATAAAACATTTTTTACAAAGTCTTTGTTTCCGTGTCTTTACTATAAACCAAAATAAAACATTTTTACAAAATCATGTGTCTGTGTTTTTACTATGAACCAAAGTAAGACATTTTCACAAAATCATGTTTTTATAATGTTTTAGAGCTTATTTCTACAAAGATAGTTGTTTTTGTGTTAGTGTCTTGTGTTTGGCATTGCCTCAAACAATGTAGTTAGCTAGGTGGAAATATATATATTACACACAATAATGTGAATACATTGAATGGTTAATTTACTGAAACAGAGATAATCAAATATTATAGTTTAGGTAGATGAAACTATATATTACATCCATCCATCCATCCATCTTCCTCCGCTTTATCCGGGGCCGGGTCGCGGGGGCAGCAGTCTAAGCAGAGATGCCCAGACTTCCCTCTCCCTAGACACTTCCTCTAGCTCTTCCGGGGGGACACCGAGGCGTTCCAAGGCCAGCCGGGAGACATAGTCCCTCCAGCGTGTCCTTGGTCTTCCCCGAGGCTTCCTCCCGGTTGGACATGCCCGAAACACCTTTCCGAGAAGGCGTTCAGGAGGCATCCGGAACAGATGCCCGAGCCACCTCAGCTGTCCCCTCTCGATGTGGAGGAGCAGCGGCTCTACTCCGAGTTCCTCCTGAGTGACTGAGCTTCTCACCCTATCTCTAAGGGAGCGCCCAGCCACCCTGCGGAGAAAGCTCATTTCGGCCGCCTGTATCCGGGATACTTGTCCTTTCGGTCATGACCCAAAGCTCATGACCATAGGTGAGAGTAGGAACGTGGATTGACCGGTAAATCGAGAGCTTCACCTTACGGCTTAGCTCTTTCTTCACCACGACAGACCGGTACATCGACCGCATTACTGCAGAAGCTGCACCGATCCGTCTGTCAATCTCCCGTTCCATCCTCCCCTCACTCGTGAACAAGACCCCTAGATACTTGAACTCCTCCACTTGGGGCAGGAACTCTCCACCGACCTGAAGTGGGCAAGCCACCCTTTTCCGACTGAGGACCATGGCCTCGGATTTGGAGGTGCTGATCCCCATCCCAGCCGCTTCATACTCGGCTGGAAACCGTCCCAGTGCATGCTGAAGGTCCTGGTTAGAAGGGGCCAACACGACAACGTCATCCGCAAAGAGCAGAGACGAAACCGTGTGGTCCCCAAACCTGACACCCTCCGGCCCTTGGCTGCGCCTAGAAATTCTGTCCATAAAAATTATGAACAGAACCGGCGACAAAGGGCAGCCCTGCCGGAGTCCAACATGCACCGGGAACAAGTCTGACTTACTGCCGGCAATGCTGACCAAACTCCTGCTTCGGTCATACAGGGACCGGACAGCCCTCAGCAAAGGACCCCGGACCCCATATTCCCCCAGCACCCTCCACAGGACGCCGCGAGGGACACAGTCGAATGCCTTCTCCAAATCCACAAAACAAATGTGGACTGGTTGGGCAAACTCCCATGAACCCTCCAGCACCCTGTAGAGGGTATAGAGCTGGTCCAGTGTTCCACGACCAGGACGTAAACCACACTGTTCCTCCTGAATCCGAGGTTCCACTATCGGCCGAATTCTCCTCTCCAGTACCCTGGCATAGACTTTCCCGGGGAGGCTGAGAAGTGTGATCCCCCTATAGTTGGAACACACCCTCCGGTCCCCCTTCTTAAAAAGAGGGACCACCACCCCGGTCTGCCATCCCAGAGGCACTGTCCCTGACCGCCACGCGATGCTGCAGAGGTGTGTCAGCCAAGACAGCCCCACAACATCCAGAGACTTGAGGTACTCAGGGCGGATCTCATCCACCCCCGGTGCCTTGCCACCGAGGAGTTTCTTGACCACCTCGGTGACTTCAGCTTGGGTGATGGATGAGTCCTCCTCTGAGCCCCCAGCCTCTGCTTCCCCAATGGAAGACATGACGGCGGGATTGAGGAGATCCTCAAAGTATTCCTTCCACCGTCCGACAACATCCCCAGTTGAGGTCAACAGCCGCCCATCGCCACTGTAAACAGCATTGGTAGGGCACTGCTTCCCCCTCCTGAGCACTCTCCAGCACCCATCCCAGGGACACCAAGAAGGTCGGGTACTCTGCACTGCTGTTCGGCCCGTAGGCACACACAACAGTGAGAGACCTATCCCTGAGCCGAAGCCGCAGGGAAACGACCCTCTCGTTCACCGGGGTAAACTCCAACACATGACGGCAGAGCTGGGGGGCTATAAGCAAACCCACACCAGCCCACCGCCTCTCACCATGGGCAACTCCAGAGTGGTGAAGAGTCCATCCCCTCTCGAGGAGTGTGGTTCCAGAGCCCAAGCCGTGCGTGGAGGTGATTCCGACTATCTCTAGTCGGAACCTCTCAACCTCACGCACAATCTCAGGCTCTTTCCTCGCCAGCAAGGTGACATTCCATGTCCCAAGAGCCAGATTCTGTGTCCAGGGATCGGGTCGTCTAGGCCTCCGCCTTCGACTGCCGCCCGATTCGCTTTGCACTGGCTCCTTACGGTCCCTCCCGTGAGTGGTGGGCGCACGGGAAGGTGTCCCCACGTCGCTCCTTTGGGCTGAGCCCGGCCGGACCCCGTGGGGGAAGGCCCGGCCACCAGGCGCTCGCATACGAGCCCCAACCCCAGGCCTGGCTCCAGGGTGGGGCCCCAGCTGCGCCGTACCGGGCGACGTCACGGTCCTCGTTTTATTTGTCATCATAAGGGTTTTTGAACTGCTCTTAGTCTGACCCGTCACCTAGGACCTGTTTGCCTTGGGAGACCCTAACAGGTGCATATAGCCCCGGACAACGTAGCTCCTAGGGTCATTCGGGTACTCAAACCCCTCCACCACGTTAAGGTGGCAGTTCATGGAGGAGATATATTACATATTACATACAATAATGTAAAAACATTGAATGATTAATTTACAAAAGGAAATGCTCTATATAAAATCTATCTCACTGTCTCTCTCTCTCACGCATCCAGGGGAGTGTGTGAAATTGGGTTTACCAAACCAATTCCTATGTCTGAGAAATAACACGTACAGGCCCATCTGCGTAAACACATTACAAAATAACTTCTGGTTAAAATTGTTTTACATGGGTATTTGGGGGATCGGCATGTGTGAAAAAGACAGTCCGGAATGACTTATATAACTAAAGTATTTGTTTAACGCAAAACAAGATGTCCGGGGTGTGAGAGTTCGGCAAATGGATTCGTCATAATGTCATCCGATTGTTGATTTAAATGGCTTGTCTACCGTTTTGGAGGTAATAGCCACCGAATCACAAACAAACATTGTTGTGCTTCGAAATTTGAGACCGGCTAATTGTAAACACAGATGATTTTGACACAGATCTAAAAACACATGGGGATTTTCGGCACATGAGTCATGGAGGTCTGGCTCCATCTTGTGGTCACACCTGAAAAGGCAGGTCCTGAGAAATAGTTAAATATATGCTTTAAATATAAAATATACTTGAAACTGTTAAATATATATTTATATATCTAATATATTCTAAAACACAGGTATATCATATGTTAAAATTATCCCCACTTTCATACTATAAACAATCTCGCTCGTATAGTTTAAAGATTCTATTTATTTCAAACACAATATATGATACACATATATATATATATATATATATATATATATATATATATATATATATATATATATATATATATATATATATATATATATATATATATATATATATATATATATATAGTTCGGACCCCCTAGTTAATAACCTATTAGTTTTAAAAGCACAGTTTTCCATGATAGAACTATATATTCTAAAATAGTCCCATATTTATAACTGATTTCCCAGATGCTCGAATGTCACACCCCCTATCCATGCCCGCAACATTTAAAAGAGCCGCCGTAGTCAACTGACAATACAACTTTTCGAAAGCTTAAACTACGCCGTTTTGTTCCAGTCTCCGGCAGAAGATGTCATCTCACCGTAAGTCATTATTTATTTTACCATATTGCGGTTTGTTGAAAATAGTTTTAAAACTGTTGGTGATTTGGTAAAGATTTTCTACTATCTACTATGTCTGCATTATACTAAAGGTAAAAAGATCAGTGATATATTATTTGTTTGATAATATAACGTTTTGATTATAACAATACATAACTATTTGGGTCTTTTATTATATTACACCATGGTCTATCATGTTCTGATTCTAGTTGGTTATGTCGGTTAAAATTAAATATGAAATTATACATTTACCTTTTTATCAGACGTTTACCGCTACCAGATGTTTAAACACTATCGAACCCCGTATATATATAATATATACATATATATATAAATATATAAATATATATATATATATAAAAAAATCGGTCAATGTCTGTTTGTTCTCAGGTTCAAACCTCGAACTGATCGTATTTGACTCGATTGACTTTTGTGAGTACCACATACTATTTTTATCATGCATATGTTAATTACAAGACTACAATTGGTGACATCTGCTTTATTTAACATTTACAAATATTGTCGCATGTTCTATTTTACAGTAACCGAACCAGCATTTGACGTGGACACCTCAGATAACGGTATATATATATATATATATATATATATATATATATATATATATATATATATATATATATATATATATATATATAATTTACTGTACCTGTTTATTTATATTTATATATTATTATATATTATATATTATATTACTGTATATATATATATTTTTTTAAATACTATGTTTTTTTTATTTCTAATTTAGAACTGATCCATCTGGTCACAACCTGGTTTTATAGATCTCACGCAAGAAGAATGCCCGGATCAGGGCCCTACCAGCAGTGAGACTGTGCCAAGAATCATCGATCTACGTGGTCCAGAATCTACACCGATCAGAACTGACGAGCCAATAATTGTCAGCAGTGACACGATAGATCTCACATCGAACGAGCCACCACGGGGTGGCGACGGTGAACCTCAACCGAAGAAGAGAATCATCGGCGTTGTTACCCCAGTGAGGAGAAGTGTGCCCGCGATAAACGGAGGTAGGCGCGATCATATTTATCTTTATTCCGTTTTAAATATCGTGATAAAATGATGTACATTTGAGAGTCATATCTGTAATTATATACTGTGGCCAATTAAATTTAGTTTTGATATTTTATCCCCCCACAGAAAGACGGAGTGCGGACAACTTGTTAAGGTGGTCTGACTCGCAGCTAAATGCATGGGAACGGGCGTCTTGGATGGTGATGATGATAAAACGTTAGTGAGAGGTCGTCAAACCCCGTATCTTTTTCAGGACGTACGTCCAGAAGAAGAAATAGGTGAAGTGGAAGAAGAACAAGAAGAAGAAGAACAAGAAGAAGAAGCCGAAGAATTAGGTGATGCGGAAGAAGAAGAGGAAGAAGCAGAAGAAGTCCGTGAAGCCGTTGCTGTGCAAGAAGTAGACACAGTGTCTACTTCAGCTCTCCATCTTGAACTACTTTACAGAATTTTAGCAGAAGTTAGGGTACTGCAAAATGAAGTAGTGAAGAAATTAGATGATATGCGCAAGCCACGGGTGTAATGCAGGGTCAGATAAGGGAGATGCAGATGATTGTGGATGCTCTTTGGGCTATACACCATGCAAAAAACCTGTGATAAATATTGTCATGTTTTTTATTACACTGTGAAATGTATCATCTGTTCTTATCTTGACATGGTATGATTTTTACATTGATTATCTGAATGTTTGTGTTTTTCCATATTTTTATATCAGTCAGTTTTGATCTATTTCATTTTGTTTCCAACACTGTTTTTTAAGTAAATAAATATTAAATGGATGGTGCAAGATGCTTTTGCAGAGACGATGTACACTCCTGTCAACCTGATCATTCTCTCGCAGACCTGTTACAAGATGAATTTGACATGCAAACTGAAACCCCTGACTCTATGTGTGCTAGATTACAAGAAATTATAAATATGTATCCAGAATCTGTAGATGTGTATTTTAATGAGTATCCATCATGGCACGGTTCTAATTTGGAAGACTTAGAAAGGATTATGGAGCAATACCCCAATACTGATTTGTGTGAACAATTACAGGGGTTATTAAATGTCTACAACATGCGTAATGTACAAGATGGTGACGGTTTAAATAATGACCATGGTTCGATATGTTCAGATACTATGCTCTCTACAGGTACCATCGATGCCGAACAACCGTCGTCTAGCACCACAGCTCCCCCTACATGTAACAATGATGTTGAACGTCCATCGTGTGGCAACTCAGCTCTACCATCAGGTAATCTAGACTTTGAATGACCGTCGACTAGTAACACAAATAGAGAGCATGTCGGACAACCAGACATTGAAACGTTGATTCGACATGGTGGTTCCGTAAACGGATATCACGTCTTACCAAGACCACATTTTAACAGCGTACAATTGACAAGAACCATGAACCTGAGAGAGATTAACTCTTCAGATTTGGCCGCGTATCACATTTTTCTACATGACGCTTTTAGCGAAATATCGTCTTATGCTAGAGATATTGGTGGTGTTGGTTGTGTCAATAATTTAACACTGTCGGCTCATAGTCTAAAATTACCCATTAGCGGGGTCTTAACCCCCGGCAATAATTATGACATAAATATTTTTTTGGACCAAATTGAAATTTTTTTACAGAGTGACGATCAGATTTTGTCAGACGAGGCGGTCGAGATTGACGCTAACGTGTCCATGAGCAGACGAGGAGGCGGTCAACCTCGTAAACTTACAGATATAGCTTTTGACCAGGTGATTAAAAAAAAAAGACTACTTTATTCTGCCCGATAAATATAACAAATAAATTTTGCTTTTCTCTATGTCTTGCACATTTTCTCGAACCAGAACTTTCCGATACTGAGCTAGAAACTAGAACCATCGATATCCACAACAAAGCCGGATTCTCAATACAACACGAGATCGGACTTGGGGACATAGCAACGTTTGAAAAGCTATTAGACATCAAAATAGTTGTTTTTTACAGAGCGAATGCTGGTATGATAGAAACATACAAAAATCACGACGATCCACATCCAAAAACGGTATGCCTCTATTTGCATGACAGCCATTACTACATGATACGTAATCTGCCAGCATTCATCGGCACCGAGTACGTATGCAAATTCTGTTATAAAGGTTACACAAATCGTCAAAACCACCATTGCAAGCATGTCTGCAATGTTTGTCACGATACGGATTGTTACAGATTTCCTAAAAGAACTGTACATTGCCCGGATTGCCTGAGGTTTTGTAATTCAAGCTACTGCTTTGAAATGCCGAGAAAAACACCCCATGGCCATAATAAAACCGCCTTGCGATGTCGTGAAATACTGTAAACTATGTAATAGACGGTAGGATGTCATAGGTAATGGCACTCAAGAGCAACACAAATGTGCACCCGTCCGATGCGTCCATTGCCGCGAAGATCTACCGGGGGAGGGACTACATCGTTGTTTCATAAATACTCCCGTCCCAAAGGAGCTTACCGAGAATTATATATTCTACGATTTTGAAACTTGTTATGAAAACGGAAAACACGTCGCTAATTTTGTATGCGCAATCACTTTTGACGGGGAGAAATTTACGGCTGCGGGTACCGACTGCATCGCAAGCCTAATCACACATTTCAGACAATCCCGATTTAAAGGATTCTGTTTCTTAGCGCACTACGCATCCAAATTTGACGCTTTTCTATTGCTTGAGTATTTTTGTAAAGCAGGGCTTACTCTCGAGGTCATAATGCAAGGATGTAAATTAATCTTCATGTATGACGATGTTTATGCACAGCGATATATCGACAGCTATTCATTCATCCTAATGGCTTTGTCTAAGATGCCTGCCACGCTAAACTTATCTACTACTGACAGGCTACTTCCTGCATCATTTCAATAGGCTTGAAAATGAGGGTTATATAGGTCCGTACCCTGACAAAAAGTTCTACAACTATGAAAACATGAGTGATAAAGACTGTGTAAAGTTTGACGCGTGGTACGACAGTGTCTCAGGGAAGGTGTTTAGATTCTGTGATCAGCTGTATGAGTATGGCGTGAATGATGCACGCGAAGCATGCATGAAGTACAGAAAAGCGTTCATAGAATCCACCGAGCTCGACCCATTCAGCTTTAGCACTCTCCCCAGTTGCTGTATGGGTGTCTTCGAGAGCCATTATCTCGATAGAGGTACACTGGCTCTAACGCATAATAATGCATACGTCCAGCAGAGCAAAACTTACTCGAATGTTTCGATCAAATGGCTCGAGTACGTGAAAAAGACTCGAAATGTGGACATTCATCATGCTGTAAACCACGGCGAAGTATCGATCGGTCGTTATTCTTTTGACGGTTACTACGAATAGGATGGCATGAAATACGGTCTAGAATTTAATGGTTGTTAACACCACGGGCACAAATGCCGTTTTGAGCCGTATCATACGCACCCCATGTCAATTATCCCCTTCGGCATCCTCAGGAGACGGTTTGACGACAAAGTTGAAATTCTGCAAAACGCGTATGGTTTACGAATTGACAACCTGAGAGACTGAAGCGGCGGGAGGCCCTGTTTGGGGGACGTACTAATGCTTATAAACTCTATCACAAGACGGTCGAGGGTGAGAAAATAAGCTATTTGGATTTTACCAGCTTATACACCTTCTGTCAATCTAGAAAAACCTATCTGATCTGAAAATTATTATGGTTTTATTAAAGCGACCGTGTGTCAGGATCCTGCCCTGACAGTCTTGTCTGTTTTGTCCTTGTTTAATGTTTCTTTGTTTGTCTTGTGCTTGAGCACATGGCTGTCTTTGTTTGTGTGTTCCTCTTGTCCTGCCTCCTTGTTTCCCTTTTCCACGCCCCCTTGTTTAGTCGTTGTCTAATCCTTGTTTCACTAATTGTGCTCACCTGACCCTCATGTGTTCTGGTCCCTTTATATTGTGCTTCTTTTCCTCATGTCCTTGCTGGTTCGTTGCGTTTGTGTGCATTCGTTGTCTGGCTTATCTTGTCCTTGTAATTGCTGTTGCTCTTGCCAAGTTATAGTTATTAGCTTTAGTTACCCTAGCCTTATTTTTTGGTTTTCTCTAGTTTTGGTTTTGTTTCTCTCTAGTTTAGTGGTCTTATTTTTTTCTCTCTCTCTAGTTTCCTGCAAAGTTGCTATTTGGTTTTTTACTTTTCTTTGTTTCTAGTTCCAGTCTTTCATTTCTAGTATTTATCTAGCTCCTCTTGTTTGTTATAGTTTATTATATCTCTTTTTTGTTTTCCTTTTTAGATTTCTGATACTTAGTTGCAGTTTCCCTATTCTTAGGTTTTATTTTTGGCTCTTGTTTATCTTTTGTTGTCTTGTCGTGTGTGTCTTGTGTTGGTTCCTGCCCTGTGTCCTTAGTCTGCCTTGGCCACTGTCGCTTTATCCCGGGCAGTCAAGACTGGAGCTGATTCTGGGAGAGGACATCAAGTCTCAGGTTCCTGGCGTTCCTGTCCGGGTTTTCCCACCATCGCCCTGCCTGGTGTTGCTTCCCAAGCCATCCGCAAGCTCATGGTCTCCCTGGACTGGTCTCAGTGGTCGTCCTCCCTGCCTGTCATCGTGGTGTCTGTCCCCTGCCCTGCTGTTTGAATTCACACCTTGTCACTTCCTTGTTGTGCCCTGTCTAGAGTCTTGTTAATAAAGTCTTCATTGTTCACCCTGCATCTGGGTCCTCAGTTTCAGAATCCTTGACACCGTGTACCCCCCGCGTAAATTACTGCATCCGGCTCTCCCTTACAGATGGGGTGGAAAACTCATGTTTCCGCTGTGTCGAACCTGTGCACATGACCAAAACCAAACGACAAACTGTAGTCACACGGATGATGAGAGGGCTCTCTCTGGTTGCTGGGTCAGTATTGAACTTTTAAAAGCCCTCGAGAATGGTTATGTGGTTGCGAGGATCGACGAAGTTTGGCATTTCCTGCAGCGGTCAGATACGCTGTTTGGTGATTATGTGAAGACTTTTTTACGTTTGAAACAACAAGCGTCTGGTTATCCGTCAAACGTCGTCACGGACTCTGACAAAGAGTCTTACATCCATGATTATTTTGAAAAAGAGGATATCTGTCTCGACCCTGAAAAGATCACCCACAACCCTGCGCAGAGGTCCATCAACAAATTATTGTTAAACAGTCGCTATGGACGATTCTCTATGAGAGAGGATTTACCTAGAACCTCCCTCGTGAAAGACCCTGAAGAATTCACGAGAAAGGTTTTTGGCAACGATCTGGCGTTTTTCACATTCGTCTCAGACGACGTGGCTCTTGTGCAGTATCGCACACCGAAAGGTGCTGTTTGCATGACTCGTGACATAAACGTGTTTGTAGGGGCATTTACAACTGCACATGCCAGGTTAGAGTTGTACGAACTGATGGACCGATCAATTATTATACTCAGACACCGACAGCATAATATTCATATCTAGGGCTGGAGACTGGGGGACAATTTGGGGGAACTGACGAGTGAAATAGACAATGGGGATTATATTACAGAGTTTTGTTCTAGTGGCCCGAAATCTTACAGGTATCGCACAGCCAAAGGCAAGGCATGTATGAAAGCTAAGGGGATAACATTGAATGCCAAAAACTCCCAAGCTATCCGCTTAGACAGTCTTATTGGTCTGGTTGACAGCTATGTGACATCACGTGATGATACAAAATACCTCCTGGCTCACACTGAAAACATTGTGAGGAATAAAAAGACTCTCACATTGCACAACAAGTCAGTCACTAAAAGGTTTAAGGTGGTGTATAATAAGCGTAGACCCGATTTCACCACTCTCCCTTATGGCTACTGATCTAATGGCTCACAGAGGGTCGCGGGAGGTCTCTGAGTTTGATTTCAGACTTCACATCCATTCAGCTGTGTGATAAGCGGACCATCAAACTCTGGAAAGTCTTATTTTGTGAAACTTCTGTTGGAAAACAGTATGAATTTGATTTCCAAAAAATGTGAAAACATTGTTTTTGTATGATTGTTGGCAACCCCTGTATGATGAATTACTTAAATTACTTAAATTGTATGCTATTAAATTTGTTGAAGGAATACCTCAGAGTCTGAATGATGATTATTTGCTACCCGTCAACAAAGTGAATCTTTTGATTGTTGACGATATGATGCAGCAAGCGCCTGGGAGCTCAGAAATTGAACGGGTATTCACGCAGTATGTACATCATCGTAATCTCAGTGCGATATATATCACGCAAAATTTATTTGTGCAAGGTAAATCCAGCAGGACCATTAGCTTAAATACAAATGACTTAATTCCGGGACACCAATCAAGTGGCCGTGCTAGGGCGTCAAATGTACCCAGGGAATGTTAAATACTTTATGGACTGCTACCGTGTTGCTACGAGTCAACCTTTCGGATATTTAATGATAGACTATGAACAGGGTTTCTGCAGCTATCTTCAAACCTAATTTAATGCTTTTTAATGCCTTTTTTAATGACATTTTTAATGCCAGACACAACATAACTAACCACACATATATACATATATATATATATATATATACACACACACACACACACACACACACACACACACACACACACACACACACACACACACACACACACACTCAATTGCAAACAGTATGGTGATGATGCAATGATGAAACTATATCACTTTGAACTGAATTAGAAATGGCTCAGGAGACAGCGTAATATGTAAAAATCTATTTAATTCCATCAGCCTGGACAAAGAAAAAAAAAACCCTCACAAACTTAACCTTTACAGTCAGAAAATGAATCTATGTAAAGTTAAAGTGCATTAGAAATTGCACTGTTTTGTGGGTAAAACAGATTTAGTGCATTCCCCTCCACAGTGGACTGGCATGTGAGAAACTGAAAAATCACTACCATACATTTTAAGCCAAGTCAAAAGAGACAGGGTTTTGTGACAAAACATTGCATGTCTACAAAGTATTCAATCAAGATCCAAGTGCTATAGAAATAGCAGTTATTAACTGTTTAAATAAGATAATTAATGATGCCTTAATTCGGTCGTTTTTAGTTCCAACTCTGACTCAACATTTTTCAATTCAATGCACTTTTCCTTGTATCTCCTCCTTAGAGTATTAGATTTTGTAATCATTTGAGCCATGAGTGTGTTAGACTTGTTTTCGGCCTGCTCATCTAGTTGTTTATTTTTTGTTGAATGGTTGAAACTCTCATCAAACATCAAAACAAATGGTCCTGCATTGTTAACTGCAGAAATCAGTTGATTTTTGAAGTATGGGGCAAGTCCAAACTTTAACATGTAGCTGGTTTTGTTCTTGCCACAAGAGAAAGATTTGACAATTTCAGAATCAGGAAACATTGCCTGGAACAACTTAGAAATACCTTCATTGGATGCATAAGAGTGGTGATGGACGGCAGTGTTCAGACACCAGAGCACCTCCGCTTGCAAAGTCTCATTCGACCCAAACGCTGATCTAATGTGGTGGCTACAGCAGCGGTTGTCATGATACTAGAAGTAGCAGTTGTAGATTTGTCAGTCACGCCAAAGTAACTGCTCATAGTTAATCGCTGTCTGCCTTTTACCGCCAATTTGTGGCTGTCAGACTTCATATGAGACTTTACGGTGTTGATGCCCATTGTTCCCAACTTAAACGCTTTTTTACAAAAGCTGCAAAACCATTCTTCCTTCTGACCTGCAATGGGTGGCAACCATGACCTAAATTGGTCCTCTTTAAGCCACTTATCCTGGAATTTGCACTTTCCCATTTTTTTCTCGGTCACATTCCGCTGTCGTCCAAAAAGCCTGTGTCATGGTAATTTTGCACTGGTGGGAACAGGGTTGCCAGGTTTTCACAACAAAACCCGCCCAAATGCCTTATTAAAAACAAGCCCAATTGTGTTTCAGTGGGGATTCCACTGTAAAAATCGCATTCGGGGGTAAAATATGTGTTTTTTTGGCAGTGTTCCCTGCTAAAATTCGCATTTCCAGGGCTAAATATCACATAATTGGGGTCGCTTCAACCCGCGGACATGCAAAGCCGCGGACTTGGCAACACTGGGTGGGAAGCACTTGCGTTACCAAACTGGTATCGCGTGTTCATCACACTAATGTACATATTTTACGACAGCAAATAAAAGTTATTAATTATGAAGGCTTATTCAAAACAAATTAATAATATAAATTTTTCTTCGAAACAATCAACATTTTTAACAATCGTTAAACAAGGCGATCGGGAGAGCAGCGTTTTAACACTCTCTTTACCAAATCATGATCATGCTCAAAGACGAGAGCACCACTGCTGACTCAAAAGACGGCGAGAATGCGGAGGATGTCGTGGCTGAAGTTCTGAAGAATGTGCCAACGAGGAGGAGCTTGAAAAACAGCAGATACATATTAGAAAAATTGTCTAAATCTAAAGGACTAAGCAGCTGGAACGAGACAGGGGAGTTTGTGTTCAGGGGTAAAGCCATACCGGGATCACACATGCTCGATTTGTTGAAAAATGTCACAGCTCCGCACAAGGTGCGGGATGACCGAAGACCTGCAGGATGGTCGGAGTTTCTACATGCCTTTGCCGAATTAAACATTCCGTTTTCCACAGTGCCGAATCATCATGTTAGGCATACGATTCATTCTTTAAAGGGTAAGCCTGCTACACCCGCACCTACACTGGAGCATGAGCAATATTATAAGAAGGCAAAAAAAAGAAAACGGGTGGAAGAATAAATCATGTAAATCAAAATGTTCAAAGTCTAATACACCATTGCCTTCCAGTGCAAACATGGACAGATGGGGGAGACAAGCCGGATGAAATGTTGGCAACAAGCAGATGAGCCACCACAACAGCTCATCACCCAGAGGAGGGTGCATACACTGAGGAGGTCTGAGGAGCCGGGGTCAACCCAAGGAAGTGAGAGCGGTCCAGAAGTGCCAGGTCGTCAGATGTTAACAGGCCAGTATGGAACAGCCCAACTAAATGACCCTACGTTCATTAATGCTTTAAAAATGTGAGAGTAGTGGATGGGGTAGCTACCAGTGGTCTCCCAATAGCCTACCCATATTTTGCAATCAAGTAAGGGTTGCTCTACCAAATAAAGAAAGAAGGAGAGGAAACGATAGAGCAGTTGCTTGTGCCTCAAACCCATAGGGCCACAGTACTGCAATTAGCCCACACTCATCTGCTTGGGGCACATTTAGGGGTGGAAAAAAACTGTTATTTTGGCCTGGTGTACATAAGGAAGTAGAGAATTACTACCGTAGTTGTCCGGAGTGTCAGCATTCAGCTCCAAAGCCTCATTTTCATAGTCCCTTGATTCCTCTACCCATCATCAAAACCCCCTTTGAAAGGATTGGGATGGACATTGTGGGGCCACCAATATATTTTGGTGGTGGTAGACTATGCCACCCGCTACCCTGAAGCGGTGCCATTAAGGAAAGCCACAACAAAACAAATAGCCAAGGAACTATTCCTGATAAGTAGTAGAGTGGGTATCCCAAAATAAATTCTTACAGACCAGACCCCATTCATGTCTTGTGTAATGAAAGAGCTCTGCACCCTCCTAAAGATAAAGCAGATACGAACATCAGTGTACCACCCACAGACAGATGACCTTGTGGAACGTTTTAATAAGACCCTCATGCAAATGCTTCATAAGACCATTGACAAGGATGGCAGAAACTGGGATCAACTCTTACCTTATCTGTTGTTCTCAATTAGAGAAGTGCCGCAAGCCTCCACAGGGTTCTCTCCTTTTGAACTTTTGTACCCATACAAGCCAAGAGGTCTGCTAGATATAGCAAAGGAAGCGTGGGAGGAACAGCCTTGTCCCTATAGGTGTTTTGTCGAGCATGTGGGGGAAATGAGAGACAGAATGGCAGCCATTTACCCCATTGTTAAGCACAACGGGAGCAGCAAGCTATATATAACCGCCCAGCTCAGCCAAGAGAATTTCAGCATGGAGATCGAGTGTTAGTGCTTGTGCCCACAGTAGAGTGCAAATTCCTAGCCACTTGGAAAGGACCCTTTGAGGTCATGGAAAGGGTAGGGGAGGGTTTTTAAAAAAGGGTAATTACAGGGTTAGGCAACCAGGCAAGAGAAAGACTGACCAAATATATCATGTCAACCTCTTGAAACGCTGACACCCTAGAGGCGTGATGATGTGCTCTCTTTCCCCAAGGAAACTCAGTGACCCAGCACGAGAAGAAGTCAGGGTGAGCCCAGATCTGAACCCACAACAAAGACAGGAGGTGATGGAGCTAGTGGATCGTAACAAAAATGTGTTTTCCCCAGTTTCAGGCCATAGAATAATCCAGCATGAGATCCATACTGTCCCAGGGAAATCTGTACAGCAGAGTCCTTACAGAATCCCAGAGGCCAGACGAGAAGCCATCAAGGAAGAGGTGAAGAAAATGTTAGAGTTAGGGGTCATAGAGGAGTCTCAGAGTGCATGGTCAAGCCCTATTGTGATGGTCCAAGCCAGACGGTACAGTAAGGTTCTGCAATGACTTTAGGAAATTAAATGAGATATCAAAGTTTGATGCATACCCTATGCCCCACATTGATGAATTGATTGACAGGCTAGGTAAGGCCCACTTCATTACAACATTAGACTAACAAAAGGCAAGTTCCTGACAAGTTCCCTTATCTCCAGATTCCAAAGAGAAGACTGCTTTTGCAACACCAGAGGGGCTATACCATTATACTCATTTACCCTTTGGCCTTCATGGGGCGCCGGCCACTTTCCAAAGGCTCATGAACCGTGTTCTTCAACCCCATCAGTGGTATGCGGCTGTTTATTTAGATGATGTGGTTATCCACAGCTCAGACTGGGAAAGCCATCTTGAATTGGTACAAAAGGTACTGGGTTCCCTCAGAGAGGCGCGCTTGACTGCAAACCCCAAAAAATGTAAAATTGCCTACAGCGAAACGGAGTTCCTGGACTACACAATAGGCAGGGGTTCAGTACAACCTCAAGAAGCCAAAGTTGGGGCAATTAAAAACTGGCCTAGACAACAAACCAAGAAACAAGTAAAGTCTTTGCTGGGCCTGGCCAATTACTATAGGAGGTTTGTGCCTAACTTTTCCAGTCTGGATGCACCCATCACAGAACTAACCTCTAACAGACACTCCAGAATGGTAAAATTGAGCAAAGAGGCAGAGGAGGTCTTCTCCAAATTAAAGATGTTGTGTTCCAGACCGATCTTGAAATTCCCAGACTTCACAAAAGAATTCATAGTGCAGACTGATGCCTCTGAGGTGGGTCTAGGAGCAGTCCTTTCTCAAACACATAAAGGTGAGGGACATCCTGTACTTTACATCAGTAGGAAATTGGCAAAGCATGAGAAAAAGTATGCCACAATTGAATGTTAATTCAACTGGCTGTTAAATGGGCACTAGAGACACTCAAGTACTACTTACTGGGGAGGAGATTTGTATTAATAACAGACCATGCACCACTGCAATGGATGGCCCGGAATAAGGAGAGCAATGGCAGAATTACTAGATGGTTTTTAAGTCTGCAAGCATTCAACTTCTCTGTTGTCCACAGGCCAGGATGATACCATGGAAATGCTGATGCCCTCTCTCGCAAGGATGTCCTCCTCACAGTGGCCTGTCAACCAAGTGCCTCAGAGCAAAGGAGGGGGGTATGTGGCATCATAAGAGGGCGTGTTTTAGAAGGCAGGCTAAGATGGCTGGAGCAAGAGGGCACCTTGTAAGAACTACCCTTCCCAGGTTACCCAACGTGGACACTAGGAGGCAAGATGACTGCCTGTTAAGGACTACAAAACCCAGGCTGCCTGAGAGAGCAGCTGCAGCTAATCAGAACAGGAACAGGATATAACTGGAGGTGTGTGGCTGTGAGAGGAGTCGATCGTGAGCCAAGGAAAGATTAATTTGTGTGTTGTGAGCTGAAGATCTTTAAGTTGATACTATTTTTACTTAATGATTAAAAAATACACACCTGCATAATGAAGAGACTGTTGAAGTGGTGTTTTTCTGGGAAACTACATAAGTCAAAGATCCTGAACCTCTCATGGTGCCACACTGTCAAAAGAGTTTTTTGTCTTTCCATAAGGGAAATTATGCTGAAACCACAGTGTGTGAATTATTGCCAACCCTCTAATGTTTTCACAAGGAGGGTTTTGAAAACTAAAAATCGCACATGAAGTTTATAAAAGCCAAGTGACAAAAATGTACCAACTAAAAATTATTTGTGGTCCGAATGCAAACAGCCACTTCACTGTCCATCTGTCACGGTTCATGGGTTCACTGACTCGCCCTCGTGTGTTTGTTGTGAGGCGTGGTTGGGTTGAGCGCTGACCATTATCAGCATCAGCTGTTCCTCGTTATCGCTCTATTTAACATGTGTGTTTGTGTGTCCTGTTTGTCAGTTCGTTACAGACGCTGTCCGGGTCTGGTCTCTGTCCTCTGTTCTCTGTCTTCCATGACGGTGGTTTCCAGGAGTTCTGAGTTTCTCGTGGATGTTCCCGTTTCTGCCTGACCTTCTCTGCCCATTGCGGTCCCTGCTTCACTGAGTCTGCCCGTGGTTACCATTACTTCAGCCTGTGCACAAACTTTGTGACTGAGTATCTGTTAATAAACATTCTTTTGCACTCGCAACTGGATCTTCTGTTTTTTTCCTGCAGTATAACGTGACACCATCTTCATTCCACCAGCACGTCAACATCTCATCTACATAAAGTCATTTTCTTAGCTTCTTTCCAAAGAAAAGATGACACAAAC
This sequence comes from Romanogobio albipinnatus, assembly GCA_023566225.1. Taxonomy (NCBI): domain Eukaryota; kingdom Metazoa; phylum Chordata; class Actinopteri; order Cypriniformes; family Gobionidae; genus Romanogobio; species Romanogobio albipinnatus. The sequence continues at coordinate 3,018,351 of CM042239.1, forward strand.
ATTATTTACATATAGGCGTGAGAGTTGCCTATTCAAATGATTTGTTGTATTCCTACTCAAATGAAAACCAGGTCTATCGGGGGCAAAAAAGAACACTATAATTAGACATTATTAGAAATAAAGTCTTGCCAGATTAATGTAGGTGGATCTTGAAAAATCGCTTAAAACTCACAATGTTGGTCTTATTGCTGGCGTCGCTACACACCACACCCAAAGACGCCAGCACAGAGAGAAATTTGGGAACATTTACATGTAGATTAAATTCATGGGTTTTTTACATGCTTTCCAAGCAAATTACTTCCAAGAAAGCTCACCATGCATATTGAGTGTGCATGCCAAGTGTCCATCTGATCAGCCTGTTGAGTTTGTTCTTTATAATATGTGAGTCTAATCAATTTTAAATTGAAAAAAAAAGCTGTTAAATCTAAAATTTACCAACATGAAACTACATTTCAATATGCATGATGTAAGAAAAGCTTAAATAAAGTTACTTTGGCAATGGTCCATGTTGGCCAAGCACATTAAGATGAATCCATAACATGTGCATAAAAATAAAAGAAAACCACAGGAAATAAGAATAAGGAAAAGTAATGTTTAATGAAGGGGTCAGAGACATCACTATATAAACACATACACCGATCAGGCATAACATTATGAAGTGAATAACACTGATGATCTCTTCATCACCTGTTAGTGGGTGGGATATATTAGGCAGCAAGTGAACATTTTGTCCTCAGAGTTGGTGTGTTAGAAGCAGGAGAAATGGGCAAGCGTAAGGATTTGAGCGAGTTTGACAAGGGCCAAATTATGACGGCTAGACGACTGGGTCAGAGCATCTCCAAAACTGCAGCTCTTGTGGGGTGTTCCCGGTCTGCAGTGGTCAGTCTCTATCAAAAGTGCTCCAAGGAAGGACCAGTGGAGAACCGGCCACAGGGTCATGGGCGGCCGAGGCTCATTGATGCCCGTGGGGAGCGAAGGCTGGAGCAGACGAGCTACTGTAGCTTTTCTTTTACATCACATGGATGGCCAGGTGCGTGGCTTACCTGGGGAACACATGGCACCAGGTGAGGAGAAGAAGAAGCCGTGGTGGCGGAGGCAGTGATGCTTTGGGCAATGTTCTGCTGGGAAACCTTGGGTCCTCCATCCATGTGGATGTTACTTTGACACGCACCACCTACCTAAGCATTGTTGAGCCCATGTACAGCCTTTCATGGAAACGGTCTTCCTGGTGGCTGTGGCTCTTTCAGCAGATAATGCGCCGCCACAAAGCACAAATGCTTCAGGAATGGATTGAGGAGCACAACAACGAGTTTGAGGCGTTGACTTGACCTCCAAATTCCCCCGATCTCAAACCAATCGAGCATCTGTGGGATGAGCTGAACAAACAAGTCCGAACCATAGAACCACCACCTCGCAACTTACAGGACTTAAATGATCTGCTGCTAACATCTTGGTGCCAGATACCACAGCACACCTTCACGGGTCTAGAGGAGTCCATGCCTCGACAGGTCAGGGCTGTTTTGGCAGCAAAAGAGGGACCAAGACAATTTTATAAATGTCATAATGTTATGCCTGATCGGTGTATGGTAATATGTACATATTAAAGTGTTTCAACAGTTTTATCTTGTGTCATCTCAGTTAGAAACAGAGCTTCCCCTCATGACGGATGAGATACAGGGCCATGCATTACAAATGCCTTGTGAAAAAGTCTTGTAATATTGCAGTGTCTATAAAATGGGAAATAAAAACACTTTAAAATGGCAGGTGCAGCACTCGAGATGAAAAACAATATTCAGCATAGATATATATAGTCTTAGAGCAGATGAAACACTTCTGTGATGCATTTGATTCAGTCATTTTGGTGTTTGACAGCCTCAGTCTTCATTCACTTCAAAAAATTCACCCCTGATGTTTCACTGAAAGGAAAGAATGACATGAGAGTGAGTAAATAATGACAGAATTAAAGTTAGCATGTTAAAATGTGAATCAAAAAGTGAATACAAACCTTCATATAGTTTAGGAAGACTCTCCCTCAGTTTTCTCTCAGGAAATCCAGTTTGTAGGATTTGTAGCTGAGTTATAGTTAGTCTTTTCTATCTATACCTGGTACTAGTAGTTGCCTCTTATGACAAGTCAATGTGTCATTTTTAACCTGACTTGGTTTGAATAAAAGAGATTATTGGTACTGCATTGGTACAGACTATATTTGATATCATTAATCACCAAAGACATTCATCTCATAGCTTGTTCACTTGAATATACACGGATTTGAAAGATGATTTATTTGAAAAATATAACCCTGTATTTTTGTGAAAAACAATTTCCAGTTCCAGTCAGTGATAAAGAGAGAGAAATATGGGAATAGAGGAGGAGAAATATGAGAACGGAGGAGGAGAAATGTGATCATGTGACACTGACTGAAGTCACACTGGTATGTAAAGCTGAACTTCTGCATCATTCTATCATCTCTCATCTCTCTTTCTCTCTCACAGGAACAACTTTCATTCAGTGCTCAAATAAAAGCAGAAAGAATCGAGAAGTGAACATGAGGGTTTTCTTCAGGACTCTGTCACTTCTACTGGGTAAGTGAAACATCTTTTCTAATATCTTGGGCGTTTCTGAAAGATGAGGCTGGAAACAGAATGTAGATCACTAACAGAAGAACAATAATATACAATACATCATTCTAGAGAACACTGAATATTACCCAATTGGCCATTTTTCTTAAGTGTAAATCTAACAAAATACTAGGACTGCCTCCTAATAGTCGAGTAGAAGAGGCTTGGTCTTTTTATTAGTCGCGGGGGGAAGAACTCCTCAGGAAGTGTAGAAATCACACAGGCTGTGATGGACAGATCGTTAACGGCAGGAGATCCAAACATTTGCATATTCATCGACCTCAAATATGGCTCATCACTTGAAACATGTCAGTTTGTTTCCAAGTCTGCTCGCTCTAATGTTAACCTAGATAAATGTGCACTATTATTGGGTGCATATCCAAGTGTTCGTGTGTAGAGTGCGCCGGCGCGATCACTTGCATTTAACTTAAAATACTCTGTAATTTTTTGTCATGCAAATTGTAAAGCATCTACTTTTATTTCTGTAAACTCACAATAACAACAAAACATTGTGCTTTTGTAAAATAATGAAAACAAACAGGATGTGCTTTCTGCCGTCTCGTCTCAGTGAACTTGAGCACGTCACAAAAATGAACCGAAACTTGCCTCTCAGATATGAGGCATATATCTATAGAAAGCTTGAAATGTCTGCTTTTAAAGAACCAAAAGGAAAATAAATGTTCTCAGACTATGTCATCCTGAAACCATGTTGTCAACTTAACCTCTGCAGCCAAAAACACAGAAAACATTATCAATAAATTGTTCAAATGTTTAGACGGTCTCCTTCTGTTTTTCATGACACTCATAATCATTACGTTTGCCGGTGCGCTATTGCAAGCTTGTGTGCGTTCGAGCGCTGATGTATTATAGGCCATTAAAGGCTCATTATTAGGATTTATGGCTTAGTAATATTAAAGCGTGATTAGTTGACTAATGGCGTAAATGAACAACTACTAGTCGACTAGAAAAATCTTTAATCGAGGGCAGCCCTACAAAATACTATACTTTACTTCTACAGTGATGGAAAAACATATGAGATGGGATGAACAATCATATGTCAATGCTTTTGGGTTCTCCTGCAAAAGTTTTGGATTTTTTCCATTACCAAATATGAGACAAGTTAAAATTTACAGCAGAATTTGAGTTTGTCTCATATTTGGTGACATTTGCATCATTGATTCTGTTATTGTTCTGTTTATTTCTGTGAACCTGCTTTGAATCAATCAGTATTGTATATAACGTGCTATATAAATGAAGGTGACTTGATTTTACTTAAATTTAAGTCTACTAATACTGCCCGTCATTCTGTGTTTCTCATTTCAAGGGTTTTTCTCAGTTCAAATCAAGGCAGAAGAAAAAGAAGGTGAGATTTCATGAATTAAACACTATTATATCTTTTGTTAGTTAGTTTGTGTCGCTGTGTAACATTTTTAGGGCTGCACAATTTCAGACACAGAATGAAAACTCCCATGCAAAGTTAAATTTAAATACCAATGGATTTAAATGTGAAAATAAAGTAAGTACAGAATAATTAAATTGTCAAATGTCTTTTCGGTTGATTTCATCTAAGGCTAAGGACTGAAAAGCGTGCATGAAAAGACCTTAAAAGAGTGGTTGATTATGATTTCTCTTTTTAAACTTTAGTTAGTGTGTAATGTCGCTGTTTGAACAAAAACAACATCTGCAATGTCACAACACTCAAAGTTCAGTGCAAAGGGAGATATTTTCCTTTAAAGAAATAATTTTTTAGGACTACAACAAACGGTTGGTAGGGACTACAACTACACTGTCGTGCTGCCCCCACACACTCACAATTAAAGACGATCTTTGAGATGCACGTAAAAGACTGGAGATTTTGTTAATTGATACAATTGCACTAATAAAATAAAAGCATACAGAAACATGTTTTCCCATTTTCTTTTTATTCTGCAACGTTAGCAAGACACCTAACCTGAGCTGGATGGCGCCTTGCATGGCTGACACCGCCCTCTGTGTTTGAATGGGTAAATGTGTGGCAATATGTAAAGCTCTTTGGTGGCCATGGGTCTGTTGAAAGCGCTATATAAATGCTGTCCATTTACCATTGTATTTACAAGCCAACCTAGCTATCCAAAATCTTAGCCTGCAATTAATAATACTGACCTATTATGTGAGCTCGCTCTTTCCGCTCAGGGCCGCTATCACCCAGAATGCCCATTGTGACATGCTGGTTCGAGAATATGTGAAATAAGTGAGGCTGCCTACTAGACTGGTAGTTGTTAATTTAAGCCATTCCGACATTGTGCATTTTATGACATGTCCTATCTTACTCATGCTGTTCACTTTTCATAATCAACATTGCTTAAATGAAAAAATTACATAATATTTAAACATAAATATGAAACTAAATACCATTTTTTAATGGCTACAACAAGTATAGTAGCCAACAGTACAGAGCAATTTCATGTCAGATCGGGATTAGAGCGGGTGAGCATGAGCAGTTCATGAGTGGATTTTGCCGTCAATGCAGAAATAAGCCATACTTTTTTTATTTGCAACTCTTTGGTCTACATTTATACATTACTATACGGTTACTACTAATATAACCGATCTCTGTGGCCCCGAAAAGTGTGTGTGGGCCCTTAGACTCGTCCTAACCCACAACCCCCACCCACCCTTTAGTGGCGCTCCTGTGGCCAAAAATAGCCACTGTAGGACGGCATAAATTGGGAAAAAAGGTAACATTACCTCTCCAAAAAATGAATTCAGATATGCTCAACGTACGTCCAGTCAACTTTCATTTTGGAACTATTTTCAATCATGACAGGACATCCGAATGTTATATGATATATATAATGATGTATGAATGTAATGATATATACAGGTCCTTCTCAATAAATGAGCATATTGTGATAAAGTTCATTATTTTCCATAATGTAATGATAAAAATTAAACTTTCATATATTTTAGATTCATTGCACACCAACTGAAATATTTCAGGTCTTTTATTGTTTTAATACTGATGATTTTGGCATACAGCTCATGAAAACCCAAAATTCCTGTCTCAATAAATTAGCATATCATGAAAAGGTTCTCTAAACGAGCTATTAACCTAATCATCTGAATCAAAATTACACCTGCAAAAGATTCCTGAGGCTTTTAAAAACTCCCAGCCTGGTTCATTACTCAAAACCGCAATCATGGGTAAGACTGCCGACCTGACTGCTGTCCAGAAGGCCATCATTGACACCCTCAAGCAAGAGGGTAAGACACAGAAATACATTTCTGAACGAATAGGCTGTTCCCAGAGTGCTGTATCAAGGCACCTCAGTGGGAAGTCTGTGGGAAGGAAAAAGTGTGGCAAAAAACGCTGCACAACGAGAAGAGGTGACCAGACCCTGAGGAAGATTGTGGAGAAGGACTGATTCCAGACCAAGGGGGACCTGCGGAAGCAGTGGACTGAGTCTGGAGTAGAAACATCCAGAGCCACCGTGCACAGGCGTGTGAAGGAAATGGACTACAGGTGCCGCATTCCCCAGGTCAAGCCACTTTTGACCCAGAAACAGCGGCAGAAGCGCCTGACCTGGGCTACAGAGAAGCAGCAGTGGACTGTTGCTCAGTGGTCCAAAGTACTTTTTTCGGATGAAAGCAAATTTTGCATGTCATTCGGAAATCAAGGTGTCAGAGTCTGGAGGAAGACTGGGGAGAAGGAAATGCCAAAATGCCTGAAGTCCAGTGTCAAGTACCCACAGTCAGTGATGGTCTGGGGTGCCATGTCAGCTGCTGGTGTTGGTCCACTGTGTTTTATCAAGGGCAGGTTTTGGAGCACTTCATGCTTCCATCTGCTGAAAAGCTTTATGGAGATGATTTCATTGTTCAGCACGACCTGGCACCTGCTCACAGTGCCAAAACCACTGGTAAATGGTTTGCTGACCATGGTATTACTGTGCTCAATTGGCCTGCCAACTCTGCTGACCTGAACCCCATAGAGAATCTGTGGGATATTGTGAAGAGAAAGTTGAGAGACGCAAGAGCCAACACTCTGGATGAGCTTAAGGCCGCTATCGAAGCATCCTGGGCCTCCATAACACCTCAGCAGTGCCACAGGCTGATCGCCTCCATGCCACGCCGCATTGAAGCAGTCATTTCTGCAAAAGGATTCCCGACCAAGTATTGAGTGCATAACTGAACATAATTATTTGAAGGTTGACTTTTTTTGTATTAAAAACACTTTTCTTTTATTGGTCGGATGAAATATGCAAATTTTTTGAGATGGGAATTTTGGGTTTTCATGAGCTGTATGCCAAAATCATCAGTATTAAAACAATAAAAGACCTGAAATATTTCAGTTGGTGTGCAATGAATCTAAAATATATGAAAGTTTAATTTTTATCATTACATTATGGAAAATAATGAACTTTATCACAATATGCTACTTTTTGAGAAGGACCTGTATATATATATATATATATATATATATATATATATATATATATATATATATACAGTGAGGAAAATAAGTATTTGAACACCCTGCTATTTTGCAAGTTCTCCCACTTAGAAATCATGGAGGGGTCTGAAATTGTCATCGTAGGTGCATGTCCACTGTGAGAGACATAATCTAAAAAAATAATAAAAAAATCCAGAAATCACAATATATGATTTTTTAACTATTTATTTGTATGATACAGCTGCAAATAAGTATTTGAACACCTGTCTATCAGCTAGAATTCTGACCCTCAAAGACCTGTTAGTCTGCCTTTAAAATGTCCACCTCTACTTTTTGGTCATAATTCCACTAAACGTGTTTGGAGGAAGAAGAATAATGAGTACCATCCCAAGAACACCATCCCTACTGTGAAGCATGGCATAATGCTTTGGGGTGTTTTTCTGCACATGGGACAGGGCAACTGCACTGTATTAAGGAGGCCATGTATTGCGAGATTTTGGGGAACAACCTCCTTCCCTCAGTTAGAGCATTGAAGATGGGTCGAGGCTGGGTCTTCCAACATGACAATGACCCGAAGCACACAGCCAGGATAACCAAGGAGTGGCTCTGTAAGAAGCATATCAAGGTTCTGGCGTGGCCTAGCCAGTCTCCAGACCTAAACCCAATAGAGAATCTTTGGAGGAGCTCAAACTCCGTGTTTCTCAGCGACAGGCCAGAAACCTGACTAATCTAGAGAAGATCTGTGTGGAGGAGTGGGCCAAAATCCCTCCTGCAGTGCAAACCTGCTGAAAAACTACAGGAAACCTTTGACCTCTGTAATTGCAAACAAAGGCTACTGTACTAAATATTAACATTGATTCTCTCAGGTGTTCAAATACTTATTTGCAGCTGTATCATACAAATAAATAGTTAAAAAATCATACATTGTGATTTCTGTATTTTTTTTTAGATTATGTCTCTCACAGTGGACATGATTTAGAGCGTATCATAGCACTGAGACTGCTCTCATCAGAGTTACACATGATTTACTCTTATCATCCGATCGTGGCTGTATCTCTCTATTAGTGTTACTCAATCTTAGTGCAACATTTGATACTATCAACCACAACATTCTTTTGAATAGACTCGAAAATTATGTAGGCATTAGTGGAATTCCTTTGTCATACCTATTTGACCGTCATCAGTTTGTAGCAGTAAATGAAAAGATGTCACACCGATCACATGTTCAGTATGGAGTACCACAAGGCTCAGTGCTAGGACCGCTACTCTTCACCCTGTACATGCTACCACTGGGAGATATCATTAGGAAGCATGGCGTTAGTTTTCATTGTTATGCTGACGATACTCAGCTCTATATTTCTTTGTGCACCCTGACGAAATTTACCAATTCACAAGATTAACGGAATGCAGAGCTGATATAAAACATTGGACGACCAATAATTTCCTGCAACTCAATTCAGAAAAAAACAGAATTTTTAATTATTGGACAAAAAAGCTCCACAAGTAGTAACCTAGAATACTGTCTAACACTTGATGGCTGCTCTGTCCAGTCCTCGTGGTCAGTGAGGAATCTGGGTGTGCTCTTTGATACCAATCTTTCGTTTGAAAGCCACGTTTCTAGCATCTGTAAAACTGCATTCTACCATCTTAAAAATATATATAAATTACGGCACATGCTCTCAATGCAAAATGCTGAACAGTTAGTTAATGCGTTCATGACCTCAAGGTTAGATTATTGTAATGCTCTACTGGGTGGTTGCCCTGCTCGCCTAATAAATAAACTCCAGCTGGTCCAAAACGCAGCAGCTCGAATTCTTACTAGAACCAGGAAGTGTGACCATATTAGCCGGTTCTGTCAACACTGCACTGGCTACCTATTAAACATTGAAATAAAAAAAAATAAAAAAAAAAAATCCCATACATTTTAAAATCTTGATTATTACTTAAAAAGCACTAAATGGTTTATCTCCAGTACTTGAGCGAGCTCTTAACACACTATACTCCATCATGTCTACTGCGCTCTCTAAACTCTGGCCAGTTGATCATACCGAGAATATCCAAATCAACTGCAGGCGGTCGATCCTTTTCCTATTTAGCTCCTAAACTCTGGAACAGTCTTCCTAACATTGTTCGGGAAGCAGACACACTCTGTCAGTTTAAATCTAGACTAAAAACATATCTCTTTACTGTGGCATACACATAAAACACTTTTTCAATGAATTGATTGTTAGGCTGCATTAACTAGGTCAGCCGGAACCGGGAACACTTCCTATAACACCTGATGTACTTGTGACATCATCAAAAGAATAGCATCTATGCTAATGATAGTCTCTCTGTTTTATCCCGAGGTTTACTGCAGTCAGCCGGATCTGGGCCGTATCCAGATCAGATGGTGGAACTGCGCCCGGAGAAGACCAACACATGACCCTGAAGTGTCTGCAGAGACCCTGTTAATTAGACTCCCCATGAAACTGCCTCATCGACACGGCATCCTCAATAAACCCGTCTCCGCAGTGATGACTCCGATTGTTCAAATATTACAATTTAATAATTCTTAAATCGAACTGTCATCCTCAATAAACCCGTCTCCAGCGTGTTGCCTCCGATCCTTCGAATATTCCGATCTATTATGACATCTGACCTGTAAAGTTGGCAGAATAATAATCATACGCTGTTCTTTTAATTGGCCAGAGGAGAACTGGCACCCCGACTGAGCCTGGTTTCTCCCAAGGGTTATTTTTCTCCATTAGGTCACCTGATGGGGTTTTGGTTTCCTTGCCACTGTTGCCTCTGGCTTGGCGTGCTCAGTTGGGGACACTACATTTTTCTAAATTCTTCAACTAAATATCCAAATAAATCTAATGATTAAACTAAATTAACCATATAAACTAAATTACTGATCTAATTACTGATCTAAAGCCCACACTGTCACTGTATGTTAATTGAAATGAACTGATGACATCACCGTTTTCTCCAGAATGGCTATACGGCTGAATAAAATTGTTGCATTATTTTCCTGTTTAACACTGTAAAGCTGCTTCGAAACAATCTGCATTGTTAAAAGCGCTATATAAATAAGGTTGACTTGACTTGACTTAAAATTGATGTGAGAATCATTGAACCTACTCATTCACATAAAACAATACACTGATTTAAAATTTGTAAGACAGTTTTTCTTCACAAAGCCAGTATGCGAGGAGGCGTGATATCTAATGAATAATGATGAGATAACACCTGAGATAACAAAATAGCCTGCATAATGACCTGCATGATGAGCTGCATAAGGAATGAGCTTCATACCTGACTGAGAGCAAAAAAAGCTCTTCTTATTTAGTTGAAATTGTACTTATCTAGTAAATGCATCTTAATTTAAGAATGTTTAAATATTTATACTAGAATCAAGACAAAAATTTGCATTTTTTTAAAAACATTTTTGGTACTATTTTTTATGTTTTTGAAAGTAGTCTCATGCTAAAAAAAATAAATAATTAAAATTAAGATACAATTTATACAAGACGAAATTCACTTTAAAGAAAGCAATTCACTTTCTACAAAACAAAACTCCAGAATAATTTATTTAGAATGCACAACAAAGGCCTATTATATTTTAAATGAACAAAAGATTTGACTACACTGAAAAAATTGCTCTTCTAATTTAGTTGAAATTTGTACTTATCTAGTGCATCTTGATTTAAGAATGTTTCAGTATTTAGACTAGAAACAAGACAAAAATTACTAAGAAGAGCATTTTGTCTACATTTCTTATACTATTTTTTATGTTTTTAAAAGTAGTCTCATGCTAAAAAAAATTTTAAAAATAAAAAATAAAATTAAGATTCAATTTATACAAAACTAAATAAATTCACTTTAAAGAAAGCAATTCTCTTTCTACAAAACAAAACAAAAATCACTTTCTACAAAACAAAACTCCAGAATAATTTCTGACAAACTAATATTAAATAAAAAAAATACCATTAGGCTATATAACATTTAAACATCAATATGAAGAAAAATACGTTTGACTGGTACTATATTTATAGCGTATGAGCAGACATTTGCATGTAAAAGCTTTATTGATGCGACACTAGGCTCTTTTACAATAAACACGTTCTAATCTGTCCAAAACAATCCAAATAAATCTTGTCTAAACAGTCTTGCATGTATGACATTTAATGTTGCAACAGGATTCATATTTAAACGGTCTTTTTGCATTTAATATTCACAGATGCTAACAGAATAAACTGATCTTACAATCAGCTGCGGAATCCTTTGCTCTTAGAAATAAACAGCTTTTCATGAGGAGAATAAATCCAGGATTATTGCTCAACGCTTCTCAAAACGATGTAGCTGAAGTAACGTTACAGTGCTTCACTAGATGTGTTTGTATGAGTTGATGTGTGGGCGTCGACTCTGGATCGTCAGGATTTGAATCTGAATAGAACGCGCGATGCGTGGGCGCATTAGCGGATAATGAAGTGGCTCGCAGGTGACTGACATCTATCGCTTTTCAAACAGATTACATAAACACAGAATATTTGTTTTCGATTTGGTTAACATGGTTTAAAACCTGACGTTTCTTTAGACATATGTCTCATGTTTGTGAGACAAGTATTCACTAAGCTAGAGTTCCTTTTCTGAAGACTATCTGAATGAACATCTTTGACAGAGAGGGTTAGCAGATCGCACATCATGTGTGTTTTCTTTATTTTGCAAAAGGCAAAACATTTTGTTTTTATTGTGACTGTACACAAAAAAATAGACACTTAACAGATTATAATGTATAACAATTGCCTGAATGATAAAAAACGACAGTTATTTGAGTCTCTTGGGCACTGATAAGAAAAAAAGAGAGCCGATCGCGCTGGTGTGACCGCCGCCTCGAGGGGGTTAACTAAATACACACTGCTTATGTACAGCTACTGGAATCAACCAGGTGGCGGTCGGCGGAAACGGATCGGCCAGCAAAAAACACCCAAACCTCAAAAGAGGCGCGAGGCAATAATTACAGCAACAGTTCCTATAATGATGGGCATAACAACTGGACAGTAAGACAGAAGCTGTGGTAACAGCAGAACTTGTAGTGAAATGACTGGTTGGCTATAAAACAGCCAAACTTGTAGTAGCAACAAAACAGCAGCACTGTCCCAAATGCGTTTCATGCAGGAGACAATCGTCCTAAATACAGGGGAGGAAACTTACTCACCCTGCAGCACATGCTAAATCAATGACTTAAAGATGGTTAATTCATCAACTGACCATTCAGAAACGTCCTGTCTCATTCTGCATGTTGTCACTTCTTCTTGAGTCTCTCCATCATTGTCCGACTTTTGGTTGAACATAAAAGGCTGAGCAGTTTCTGACATTTTCTGTGTGAGGTTCTCAGAGCTGCTAACATGAGCTCTTGAAGCCCCGCCCTCTTCTTGAAAGGGGGCGGGGAGCAGAAGCTCATTTGTATTTAAAGGCTCACCCTCAAAAAGTGACAATTTTAACATGCTATAAAAATGATCTGTGGTGTATTTTGAGCTGAAACTTCACATACACACTCTGGGACTTATTTTACATCTTGTAAAAAGGGGCACTATAGCACTGCTTTAATTGATCCGACTGAGCTCGTTCCAAATGAAATTTCGATCAGATTGAAAGGGGTGGTTTATTAATTTTCTAATCTGATCGAGAACTGGAACTGGAAAGGACTGCGCACATGCACTGATGTAGCAATGGCATAATGATGCGCGGAACGAGCTGCAGTTGTTGATGAATAAAATATCATAAATAATTTATTCTAAAATTCTCCTTCCACTCGTAGTCTGTGAAGTGGAGAAGAACTACGTTCCATCTGTCCTCATGTCATACTCTTCCACAGTTTCATTTGTATAGCACTTTTCACAATACACACTGTTTTTCCCTTGAACATATTCCAGTGAATGCAGCAGGATGGGGCACAGCCAGCCAGTCTTCGTTGTATACCGACTGGAATTCCCAACAAGCTCTGGATATGAATCCCTCCACCTGCATGTCTACACTGTCAGAAACCAAACCGTGGTGGAAGCTGGATCTGGTGAAGGTGTTCACCGTGAACAGAGTGGTCATCACTAACAGAATCGACAACAGCGAGTTGATAAACGGGGCAGAGATTCGGGTCGGAAACGTTCCTTCAGATGTTTTCAGCAACCCTAGGTGAGTCTCTCTTATATATTCTTATTTACAGAGATTCTGTCCAGTTGGCTGGTAACCTTTTACATTTTTACTAAGCATCTTTAGAACCAGTTCACTGTTTGCCTCCACTGTTCACTGATGATAACTCTGACCGGTTATACAGAACATCCTGTTGATATGAATCAGAGACTTCAGCAAACGGTTTTTAAAAATCTCTGCTGCTCACCAAGGCTGCCTTGATTTAATCAAAAATACAGTAAAAACAGTAATATTGTGAAATATTATTACAATTTCTAATAACTGTTTTCAGTGTGAATAACAAAGCTGGGTTTACTGATCAACTTCTAACTAGTCATGTGCCGGTATCAAATTTTCATGTTGCGATTAATTGTTGAAGCTTTTATCACGGTATACGGTATTATCACGATATTGAAATTTGTTGTAAAAAAAGTGTTGTCATACTAAAACAGGTTTAATAACTTTCTTATAACAAAAAGAACCAAACATTTAAATACAATAAAGCAATACACAAAAATGTATAAAGTAAACAAATATTTAAAACAGATTAAAGTGCAAAAGAATTATAAAGAACAATAGGTAACACTTTATAATAAGGTCTCACTAATTAATGCATTGACATCAACAAAGAGCGAATAACTACATTTTTACAGTTATTATTCTTTAATAATGTTAGTTTAAAAAGCAACTGTTAGTGTTAGCTCAGGTCCATTAAATAATACAGTTACAACTTTTGATATTAATAATGTTATTAAATGCTGAAATTTACATTTAACTAAGATTAATACATGTTAATTACATTAGAAGTAATTTTCATTATCAGTTTGTTAATGAATGAACTAATGTTAAATAATGGAGCCTTATTGTAACGTGTGTGACTGAATAACAATCAGAACATATTCAAACAATATCTAGGGCATGTAATTTAGTCCAGATTAAAATACAAAATGTTTAAGTTTGAAAATGAATAGCCTTAAATCTTTAAGTATTAAGTTGGTTGTGTGATGAGCACCGTGGCAAATATAGAAAAGAGGATTACAGGGGAAACGGCTGCATTTCTGCTGTTCCTCAGCGCCCTCTGCTGTCAGAGAGTGAACGTGCACTTCAGCCGTTCCGCCATTTGCTCGGCTCATGCACGTTGGGTTTTGTTTACATCAGTGCGCGTTCCTCTTTGACATATTGTTCATTTTAAACGTTTGATGGGTAAAGTATTCTTAAAATGCATTCTAAAAATCTGAATAATTTGTAAGAAATAATTATTCACGGTATTTTGAAGTGCCCACGATAACAATATTGTGCATGTTCATTATTGCGATATATCGTATTACCGTTTACCGGCACATGTCTACTTCTAACATGAATAATGATGGCAATATTGGTGGTTGTCTTGGTTATGAGAACGTTTGTAACATTACAAAATTTGATAATATTTGTAACAAGCTTTATTAGCATGGCAAACAATTGCACGTTTCAATTGCATTTGCAGCTTAGCAAAAAAATTGTACGAACATAATATTGTACATAAGTTGGGGGAAATATCAAACCATAAAATATACAGTATATTAAATTAATTTAGAGAGAAGAAAATACAAGTCATAATGAGCAAAAGCAACTCACTCTATTGTCTCTCTCCAGATGTGCTGTAATTTCTAGTATCCCAGCAGGAGCTTCCTACAGCTACTCATGTAATATGATGGAGGGACGATATGTATTTGTGGTATTTCCTGGAACTTCTAAGACTCTGACTCTCTGTGAGGTGGAAGTCTATGTGATTTATCCAGGTAATTCATAACAACCTGCTCTAAACCCTTTTCCAGGGGAATCTGACTTTTTGAAGCCATTCTCATTGCATTCAAGTGATTTATATAGTTATAGAGTGTAGTTCTAGTCTAGATCCAGACAGATCTTGTAGAAATGCATTCCTAAAATAATGTAAATGCTTATAAAATAAAATATATCTTGGTACTGTTATTTTACAGGTAATTTGGCAGCAGGAGGAAACGCCACCCAGTCATCAACCTATCCCAGCTGGATCGCAGAACAGGCCATTGATTTAAAACCAGGTTTCACACAACCATCGTTAGCGTGCTCGTTAACCAATGATCAGCCTAACCCATGGTGGAGGCTGGATCTGGGTCAGATTTACAGAGTTAGTCGAGTGGTCGTCACTAACAGACGAGACTGCTGTCAGGAACGAATAAACGGAGCAGAGATTCACATCGGAAACTCTTTGGATAACAATGGCAACAACAATCCTGTGTGAGACCCTCTTTAAGTGGCTTAATATCCATAGAAATCCCTGATTCCTCAAGGCTGAAAACACAAGTGCAGAAAGAATAAAGTCTAAATGAAGTTTTCTCTGTCTCTCTGTAGATGCGCTGTGATTTCTAGTATTCCAGCTGGTGTTTCGTCCACCTACACTTGTAACGGTATGGAGGGTCGATATGTGAATCTGATCATTCCTGGAGATTCAAAGGCTCTCAGTCTGTGTGAGGTGGAGGTCTATGGAGAAGGTCTGAACAAACACACAATGTTGAAATATGTCCATTTATTATTGATTTCTTTACTGATTATACTACTCTCAGCAGTCAATAAAACAAATGTGTGGCAGACACCATGTTCCCATTCAGTCTGTTACGTTCAAAGTTACACCAGACTGGCGTCATGGGGTCTCGTCTGGGAACCCAATCAGATGCTGAAGTAAACAAAAAGATCTTACTCGCGCTGACTGACACATCTGAAGCGTGCACACAAAGATGCCTTTAAGAAAGTGCCTGATCCTGTTATACACATATACACAGAATTACAGCATTTAGAATTACCAGACCCGTGCGGTACAGTAGGTCTTAATATATATGGTTGTCTGTTTCATTAATGTTAATCAAACATTTGTACTATCATAGGGAAAAAAATAAAATAAATATTGTTCCTATAGATATTTGGTTTTGACCAGGAATTTTAAGGAATGGTTTCTAGGTGATGGTTTCTCAAATTTTATGTTGAGGTTTATCTGTGCATTGTTTCTGTGTCCTGTTTCGTGTG
This sequence comes from Romanogobio albipinnatus, assembly GCA_023566225.1. Taxonomy (NCBI): domain Eukaryota; kingdom Metazoa; phylum Chordata; class Actinopteri; order Cypriniformes; family Gobionidae; genus Romanogobio; species Romanogobio albipinnatus. The sequence continues at coordinate 3,034,614 of CM042239.1, forward strand.
GGGCTTTTGTCATTCTTGGCTGAATCTGAAATTGCCCCCTATCCCCTCAGATAGGGCACTATTTGAAGGGACAGCCATTTGTAGTGATGTCCGAAACCATAGGGGTCATGTTCGAGTGCACTCATTCAATCCCACATTGCACCGCAATAACGAGTGTACAGCCGATGTACACTCGTTTTCATTCACTCCTTCAAGTGAACTGTATTAGTGGACTAAAGTAGGGAATAGTGAATGAGGGTTTAGGGGGCGATTTCAGATTCAGACCTTGTAGGTTTTCATGTTGATTAGTCTCCCCAGATGTTTCCCGTTCACCACACCCCTAGTTATCTAGTTTAGCTAGTCTTCCCTGTGTGTATATTAAGCCCATGTTTTCTCTGGTTCTCTGTCGGTCGTTGTTTAATGTTATGCAGGTGTTCTCTGGTCCCTGTGTTTTCTTTTGTGTTTTTCCTCAGTGTTATTTTGTTCCTGATTTATGTGTCATTGTTTATTTTCATTAATATTTCCCCTGCATTTGGCTCTTCATCTCTGCCTGCCGTCAGTTAATATCCCGGTTTCCTGACAGAGAAAACATGGGCTTAATATACACACGGAGAAGACTAGCTAAACGAGATAATAAGGGGTGTGGTGAATGGGAAACACCTGGGAAGACTAATCAACATGAAAAACTACAAGAACTACAAAAAACTCACAGGAAACAGGACACAGACACAATGCACAGATAAACCTCAACATAAAAGTCCCACAGAGTGCCAGACACAGTGTGACAGATACTGTCATTTTACAGGTAATTTGGCCGCAGGAGGACTCGTCATACAGTCATCAACCCGTGACAGCTGGATCGCTGAACGGGCCATTGATTTCAATCCAGGTTTCACACAACCATCATTAGCGTGCTCATCAACTAATACTCAGAATAACCCATGGTGGAGGCTGGATCTGCGTAATACTTACAGAGTTAGTAGAGTGGTCATCACTAACAGACGAGACTGCTGTCCGGAACAAATAAACGGAGCAGAGATTCGCATCGGAAACTCTTTGGATAATAATGGCAACAACAATCTTGTGTGAGACCCTCTTTCAGTGGCTTAATATCCATAGAAATCCCTGATTCCTCAAGGCTGAAAACACAAGTGCAGAAAGAATAAAGTCTAAATGAAGTTTTCTCTGTCTCTCTGTAGATGTGCTGTGATTTCTAGTATTCCAGCTGGTGGTTCGTCCACCCACCCTTGTAACGGTATGGAGGGTCGATATGTGAATCTGATCATTCCTGGAGATTCAAGGATTCTCACTCTGTGTGAGGTGGAGGTCTATGCAGAAGGTCTGATCCAAATATGTTGAAATATGTCCATTTATTATTTATTTTGCATGCTCTCAGCAGTCAATAAAACACAAATGTGGTCAACACTAAACCATGTTCATCCTCACTGCAAGTGAACCTTTATTTAATGTTGTCTGGGTCATATTTTGCTTTACTTTGTGTAGTTTTGTTGATGTTTTTGAGGGTCTGTCCAAGTTGCATCTGTTTAATCTTAAGTGACAGGGGAATTTTCACCAGAATACTGTAGATATTATAGACACACAGCAAAAATGCAATCATATATTTTGTAATCCTAAAAATGCATGATTAAATGATTATTTGCATTTATCTTTATTTTCCACTGCTGTCTGTGACCCATCAGAACCACTGATCTAAACGATAGAGAGTAACATCATGTGTGTCTTTCAGGTCCTTGTTTAAAGCAAACTTTTTGTGAAGCTCAAACTGAAGTCCAGCTTGAGTCTTGTGATGATTTAGTGTGTACCAAAAGGGGTGCCAGTCTGGTGTATTATACAGACAGATTTGAAATATTCATAAAATTAAACTGTTCCAAAGAAATCTAATAAAGGTCTTAATCATCATATCCTGTTTCTTTGTGAGGTTTTTTATCAGTTCAAATGACCCTTCACAGACCAGAGCAGGTGAAACAACATATAATCACATATTCATGAAGTGCAATAAAAATTCATAATACTCATACACAGATTCATAATAATTTTGGAAATGCCCATCAAACGTGTGAACAGTTCATATAGCTTTAATCACCAAATACATTTAGGAATTCCAGTTGAGTTCAAAATGAAGAAAACCAATAAACAAATTAAATACAATTAGCACAAAGTAACGGTCAAATTTACAATATCCCATAAAAATGACCAACAGCAAAAGAGAGTGACACTTTCCCTAGCATGACTGGTTTATCATCAGTCTCAGGTTGGGTGCACAATTTCTCTTCATACACGACTTCAGCAGAGATTCAAACATTCCATACACGGCTCAGAGGGAGATTCAAACATTCCATACACGGCTTCAGCAGGAGATTCAAACATTCCATACACGGCTCAGAGGGAGATTCAAACATTCCATACACAGCTTCAGCGGGAGATTCAAACATTCCATACACGGCTCAGAGGGAGATTCAAACATTCCATACACGGCTTCAGCGGGAGATTCAAACATTCCATACACGGCTCAGAGGGAGATTCAAACATTCCATACACGGCTCAGAGGGAGATTCAAACATTCCATACACGGCTTCAGCGGGAGATTCAAACATTCCATACACGGCTTCAGCGGGAGATTCAAACATTCCATACACGGCTTCAGCGGGAGATTCAAACATTCCATACACAGCTTCAGCGGGAGATTCAAACATTCCATACATTGCTTCAGCAGGAGATTCAAACATTCCATACACGGCTTCAGCGGGAGATTCAAACATTCCATACACGGCTTCAGCGGGAGATTCAAACATTCCACACACAGCTTCAGCGGGAGATTCAAACATTCCATACACGACTTCAGCGGGAGATTCAAACATTCCATACACGACTTCAGCAGGAGATTCAAACATTCCATACACGACTTCAGCAGGAGATTCAAACATTCCATACACGACTTCAGCGGGAGATTCAAACATTCCATACACGACTTCAGCAGGAGATTCAAACATTCCATACACAGCTTCAGCGGAGATTCAAACATTCCATACACGACTTCAGTGGGAGATTCAAACATTCCATACACGGCTTCAGCGGGAGATTCAAACATTCCATACACAGCTTCAGCGGGAGATTCAAACATTCCATACACAGCTTCAGCGGAGATTCAAACATTCCATACACAGCTTCAGCGGGAGATTCAAACATTCCATACACAGCTTCAGCGGGAGATTCAAACATTCCATACACAGCTTCAGTGGGAGATTCAAACATTCCATACACGACTTCAGCGGAGATTCAAACATTCCATACACGGCTTCAGCGGGAGATTCAAACATTCCATACACAGCTTCAGTGGGAGATTCAAACATTCCATACACGACTTCAGCGGAGATTCAAACATTCCATACACGGCTTCAGCGGGAGATTCAAACATTCCATACACGGCTTCAGCGGGAGATTCAAACATTCCATACACAGCTTCAGTGGGAGATTCAAACATTCCATACACGACTTCAGCGGAGATTCAAACATTCCATACACAGCTTCAGTGGGAGATTCAAACATTCCATACACGGCTTCAGCGGGAGATTCAAACATTCCATACACGACTTCAGCGGGAGATTCAAACATTCCATACACGACTTCAGCGGAGATTCAAACATTCCATACACGACTTCAGCAGGAGATTCAAACATTCCATACACGACTTCAGCGGGAGATTCAAACATTCCATACACGACTTCAGCGGGAGATTCAAACATTCCATACACGACTTCAGCGGGAGATTCAAACATTCCATACACGACTTCAGCAGGAGATTCAAACATTCCATACACAGCTTCAGCGGAGATTCAAACATTCAATACACAACGTCAGCGGAGATTCAAACATTCCATACACGGCTTCAGCGGGAGATTCAAACATTCCATACACGGCTCAGAGGGAGATTCAAACATTCCATACACGGCTTCAGCGGGAGATTCAAACATTCCATACACGGCTTCAGCGGGAGATTCAAACATTCCATACACGGCTTCAGCGGGAGATTCAAACATTCCATACACAGCTTCAGCGGGAGATTCAAACATTCCATACACGGCTCAGAGGGAGATTCAAACATTCCATACACGGCTTCAGCGGGAGATTCAAACATTCCATACACAGCTTCAGCGGGAGATTCAAACATTCCATACACAGCTTCAGCGGGAGATTCAAACATTCCATACACGACTTCAGCGGGAGATTCAAACATTCCATACACAGCTTCAGTGGGAGATTCAAACATTCCATACACAGCTTCAGCGGGAGATTCAAACATTCCATACACGACTTCAGCGGGAGATTCAAACATTCCATACACAGCTTCAGCGGGAGATTCAAACATTCCATACACAACTTCAGCGGGAGATTCAAACATTCCATACACGGCTTCAGCGGGAGATTGAAACATTCCATACACGGCTTCAGCGGGAGATTCAAACATTCCATACACGACTTCAGCGGAGATTCAAACATTCCATACACGGCTTCAGCGGGAGATTCAAACATTCCATACACCGCTTCATTAGGAGATTCAAACATTCCATACACCGCTTCATTAGGAGATTCAAACATTCCATACACAGCTTCAGTGGGAGATTCAAACATTCCATACACCGCTTCATTAGGAGATTCAAACATTCCATACACCGCTTCATTAGGAGATTCAAACATTCCATACACAGCTTCAGTGGGAGATTCAAACATTCCATACACAGCTTCAGCGGAGATTCAAACATTCCATACACGACTTCAGCGGGAGATTCAAACATTCCATACACAGCTTCAGTGGGAGATTCAAACATTCCATACACGGCTTCATTAGGAGATTCAAACATTCCATACACGGCTTCAGCGGGAGATTCAAACATTCCATACACAGCTTCAGCGGGAGATTCAAATATTCCATACACAGCTTCAGCGGGAGATTCAAACATTCCATACACGGCTTCAGTGGGAGATTCAAACATTCCATACACAGCTTCAGCGGGAGATTCAAATATTCCATACACAGCTTCAGTGGGAGATTCAAACATTCCATACACGGCTTCAGCAGGAGATTCAAACATTCCATACACAGCTTCAGCGGAGAATCAAACATTCCATACACAGCTTCAGCGGGAGATTCAAACATTCCATACACAGCTTCAGCGGGAGATTCAAATATTCCATACACAGCTTCAGCGGGAGATTCAAACATTCCATACACGGCTTCAGTGGGAGATTCAAACATTCCATACACAGCTTCAGCGGGAGATTCAAATATTCCATACACAGCTTCAGTGGGAGATTCAAACATTCCATACACGGCTTCAGCGGGAGATTCAAACATTCCATACACAGCTTCAGCGGAGATTCAAACATTCCATACACAGCTTCAGCAGGAGATTCACACATTCCATACACAGCTCAGCGGGAGATTCAAACATTCCATACACAGCTTCAGCGGGAGATTCAAACATTCCATACACGGCTTCAGGAGGAGATTCAAACATTCCATACACAGCTTCAGCGGGAGATTCCATACACAGCTTCAGCGGAGATTCAAACATTCCATACACAGCTTCAGCAGGAGATTCAAACATTCCATACACAGCTCAGCGGAGATTCAAACATTCCATACACAGCTTCAGCAGGAGATTCACACATTCCATACACAGCTCAGCGGGAGATTCAAACATTCCATACACAACTTCAGCGGAGATTCAAACATTCCATACACAGCTTCAGCGGGAGATTCAAACATTCCATACACGGCTTCAGTGGGAGATTCAAACATTCCATACACAGCTTCAGCGGAGATTCAAACATTCCATACACGACTTCAGCAGGAGATTCAAACATTCCATACACAGCTTCAGCGGGAGATTCCATACACAGCTTCAGCGGAGATTCAAACATTCCATACACGGCTTCAGCGGGAGATTCAAACATTCCACACACAGCTTCAGTGGGAGATTCAAACATTCCATACACAGCTTCAGCGGGAGATTCAAACATTCCATACACGGCTTCAGCGGGAGATTCAAACATTCCACACACAGCTTCAGTGGGAGATTCAAACATTCCATACACAGCTTCAGCAGGAGATTCAAACATTCCATACACGGCTTCAGCGGGAGATTCAAACATTCCACACACGGCTTCAGCGGGAGATTCAAACATTCCATACACGGCTTCAGCGGGAGATTCAAACATTCCATACACAGCTTCAGCGGGAGATTCAAACATTCCATACACGGCTTCAGCGGAGATTCAAACATTCCACACACAGCTTCAGTGGGAGATTCAAACATTCCATACACAGCTTCAGTGGGAGATTCAAACATTCCATACACAGCTTCAGCGGGAGATTCAAACATTCCATACACGGCTTCAGCGGAGATTCAAACATTCCATACACGGCTTCAGCGGGAGATTCAAACATTCCACACACAGCTTCAGTGGGAGATTCAAACATTCCATACACAGCTTCAGCGGGAGATTCAAACATTCCATACACGGCTTCAGCGGGAGATTCAAACATTCCATACACGGCTTCAGCGGGAGATTCAAACATTCCACACACAGCTTCAGCGGGAGATTCAAACATTCCATACACGACTTCAGCGGAGATTCAAACATTCCATACACAGCTTCAGCGGGAGATTCAAACATTCCATACACGGCTTCAGTGGGAGATTCAAACATTCCATACACAGCTTCAGCGGAGATTCAAACATTCCATACACGACTTCAGCAGGAGATTCAAACATTCCATACACAGCTCAGCGGGAGATTCAAACATTCCATACACAGCTTCAGCGGGAGATTCAAACATTCCACACACAGCTTCAGCGGGAGATTCAAACATTCCATACACAACTTCAGCGGAGATTCAAACATTCCATACACAGCTTCAGCGGGAGATTCAAACATTCCATACACGGCTTCAGTGGGAGATTCAAACATTCCATACACAGCTTCAGCGGAGATTCAAACATTCCATACACGACTTCAGCAGGAGATTCAAACATTCCATACACAGCTCAGCGGGAGATTCAAACATTCCATACACAGCTTCAGCGGGAGATTCAAACATTCCATACACGGCTTCAGCAGGAGATTCAAACATTCCATACACAGCTTCAGTGGGAGATTCAAACATTCCATACACAGCTTCAGTGGGAGATTCAAACATTCCATACACGGCTTCAGCGGGAGATTCAAACATTCCATACACAGCTTCAGTGGGAGATTCAAACATTCCATACACGGCTTCAGCGGAGATTCAAACATTCCATACACGGCTTCAGCGGGAGATTCAAACATTCCACACACAGCTTCAGAGGGAGATTCAAACATTCCATACACAGCTTCAGTGGGAGATTCAAACATTCCATACACGGCTTCAGCGGAGATTCAAACATTCCATACACGGCTTCAGCGGGAGATTCAAACATTCCACACACAGCTTCAGTGGGAGATTCAAACATTCCATACACAGCTTCAGTGGGAGATTCAAACATTCCATACACAGCTTCAGCGGGAGATTCAAACATTCCATACACAGCTTCAGCGGGAGCTTCAAACATTCCATACACGGCTTCAGCGGAGATTCAAACATTCCATACACGGCTTCAGCGGGAGATTCAAACATTCCACACACAGCTTCAGTGGGAGATTCAAACATTCCATACACAGCTTCAGTGGGAGATTCAAACATTCCATACACAGCTTCAGTGGGAGATTCAAACATTCCATACACAACTTCAGCGGGAGATTCAAACATTCCATACACGGCTTCAGCGGAGATTCAAACATTCCATACACGGCTTCAGCGGAGATTCAAACATTCCACACACAGCTTCAGTGGGAGATTCAAACATTCCATACACAGCTTCAGCGGGAGATTCAAACATTCCATACACGGCTTCAGCGGGAGATTCAAACATTCCATACACAGCTTCAGCGGGAGATTCAAACATTCCAAACACCGCTTCAGTGGGAGATTCAAACATTCCATACACGGCTTCAGTGGGAGATTCAAACATTCCATACACGGCTTCAGTGGGAGATTCAAACATTCCATACACGGCTTCAGCGGGAGATTCAAACATTCCATACACAGCTTCAGCGGGAGATTCAAACATTCCACACACAGCTTCAGTGGGAGATTCAAACATTCCACACACAGCTTCAGTGGGAGATTCAAACATTCCATACACAGCTTCAGTGGGAGATTCAAACATTCCATACACAGCTTCAGTGGGAGATTCAAACATTCCATACACAGCTTCAGCGGGAGATTCAAACATTCCATACACGGCTTCAGCGGAGATTCAAACATTCCATACACGGCTTCAGCGGGAGATTCAAACATTCCACACACAGCTTCAGTGGGAGATTCAAACATTCCATACACAGCTTCAGCGGGAGATTCAAACATTCCATACACGGCTTCAGCGGGAGATTCAAACATTCCACACACAGCTTCAGCGGGAGATTCAAACATTCCATACACAGCTTCAGCGGGAGATTCAAACATTCCATACACAGCTTCAGCGGGAGATTCAAACATTCCATACACCGCTTCAGTGGGAGATTCAAACATTTCATACACGGCTTCAGTGGAAGATTCAAACATTCCACACACAGCTTCAGCAGGAGATTCAAACATTCCATACACAGCTTCAGCGGGAGATTCAAACATTCCATACACAGCTTCAGTGGGAGATTCAAACATTCCATACACAGCTTCAGCGGGAGATTCAAACATTCCATACACAGCTTCAGTGGGAGATTCAAACATTCCATACACAGCTTCAGCGGGAGATTCAAACATTCCACACACAGCTTCAGCAGGAGATTCAAACATTCCATACACAGCTCAGCGGGAGATTCAAACATTCCATACACAGCTTCAGCAGGAGATTCAAACATTCCATACACAGCTTCAGCGGGAGATTCAAACATTCCATACACAGCTCAGCGGGAGATTCAAACATTCCATACACGACTTCAGCGGAGATTCAAACATTCCATACACAGCTTCAGCGGGAGATTCAAACATTCCATACACAGCTTCAGCGGGAGATTCAAACATTCCATACACGGCTTCAGTGGGAGATTCAAACATTCCATACACAGCTTCAGTGGGAGATTCAAACATTCCATACACGGCTTCAGTGGGAGATTCAAACATTCCATACACAGCTTCAGCGGAGATTCAAACATTCCATACACGACTTCAGCAGGAGATTCAAACATTCCATACACAGCTCAGCGGGAGATTCAAACATTCCATACACAGCTTCAGCGGGAGATTCAAACATTCCATACACGGCTTCAGCAGGAGATTCAAACATTCCATACACGGCTTCAGTGAGAGATTCAAACATTCCATACACGGCTTTAGCGGGAGATTCAAACATTCCATACACAGCTTCAGCGGGAGATTCAAACATTCCATACACGGCTTCAGCAGGAGATTCAAACATTCCATACACGGCTTCAGTGAGAGATTCAAACATTCCATACACGGCTTTAGCGGGAGATTCAAACATTCCATACACAGCTCAGAGGTAGATTCAAACATTCCATACACGGCTTCAGCGGGAGATTCAAACATTCCATACACAGCTTCAGTGGAAGATTCAAACATTCCATACACGGCTTCAGCAGGAGATTCAAACATTCCATACACAGCTTCAGCGGGAGATTCAAACATTTCATACACGACTTCAGCTGAGATTCAAACATTCCATACACAGCTTCAGCAGGAGATTCAAACATTCCATACACGGCTTCAGCCGGAGATTCAAACATTCCATACACGACTTCAGCGGAGATTCAAACATTCCATACACGGCTTTAGCGGGAGATTCAAACATTCCATACACAGCTTCAGCGGGAGATTCAAACATTCCATACACGGCTTCAGTGGGAGATTCAAACATTCCATACACAGCTTCAGTGGGAGATTCAAACATTCCATACACGGCTTCAGTGGGAGATTCAAACATTCCATACACAGCTTCAGCGGAGATTCAAACATTCCATACACGACTTCAGCAGGAGATTCAAACATTCCATACACAGCTCAGCGGGAGATTCAAACATTCCATACACAGCTTCAGCGGGAGATTCAAACATTCCATACACGGCTTCAGCAGGAGATTCAAACATTCCATACACGGCTTCAGTGAGAGATTCAAACATTCCATACACGGCTTTAGCGGGAGATTCAAACATTCCATACACAGCTTCAGCGGGAGATTCAAACATTCCATACACGGCTTCAGCAGGAGATTCAAACATTCCATACACGGCTTCAGTGAGAGATTCAAACATTCCATACACGGCTTTAGCGGGAGATTCAAACATTCCATACACAGCTCAGAGGTAGATTCAAACATTCCATACACGGCTTCAGCGGGAGATTCAAACATTCCATACACAGCTTCAGTGGAAGATTCAAACATTCCATACACGGCTTCAGCAGGAGATTCAAACATTCCATACACAGCTTCAGCGGGAGATTCAAACATTTCATACACGACTTCAGCTGAGATTCAAACATTCCATACACAGCTTCAGCAGGAGATTCAAACATTCCATACACGGCTTCAGCCGGAGATTCAAACATTCCATACACGACTTCAGCGGAGATTCAAACATTCCATACACGGCTTTAGCGGGAGATACACGGCTTCAGCGGGAGATTCAAACATTCCATACACGGCTTCAGCGGAGATTCAAACATTCCATACACGGCTTCAGCAGGAGATTCAAACATTCCATACACAGCTTCAGCGGGAGATTCAAACATTCCATACACGGCTTCAGCGGAGATTCAAACATTCCATACACGGCTTCAGCAGGAGATTCAAACATTCCATACACAGCTTCAGCGGAGATTCAAACATTCCATACACGGCTTCAGCGGGAGATTCAAACATTCCATACACAGCTTCAGCGGAGATTCAAACGTTGAGTTATGCATATAACTACTGTTCCCAGAAGGAGGGAAACGAGGTACAACACATGACTATGGGATATCGCGCTCTAGCGCCATCTGCTGAAGACACCTTTATTCACGCCTGAAAGGCCAATGACGCATGACGACGTGGGCGGGGTCACGACCCACAGCATATAAATGCAGTCGTATGCGTCATTTCCCTTGTTCAGTCCAGCTCTTCACCGAGCCCCGACTGTGCGGGGCCCAGAGGTGTTGTACCTCGTTTCCCTCCTTCTGGGAACAGTAGTTATATGCATAACTCAACGTTCCCATTCAGTCGGTCAACTCGGTACAACACATGACTATGGGACATATATTCACGCCCCGCCAAGTCGCTGAACTAAACGTAATAGACCAGCACCGCCACATAACCCTTTTCCGAGGGAAAGATGCATGGCCCCTATAAAAACCCCTGTGGTTTGCACAGCCTGAGTTACTGTTGCCGTAGTGGCAACTAGCGGGTACACCGGACACATGTGCACAGTGATGCCCAGCTGGCATCCCACGAGAATATTAAACCAAGCCCCTGACATCTCCATGCCCTTGTAGAGTGCTCACACACCTCACCAGGCAGAACCAACTCCTTCCATGCTATAGAAATAGCCTTGTACAATCCAATGTGAAAGACATCGCTCAGATAGCGGCTTCCCACTGGCTGAGTTGGAAAACATGACAAAAGGCTGGTCAGGCGAGTGCATAGCCTGCAACTGCCGAACGCACCTGCGTACGAATCGCAAATGGCGCAAAGCACAAAGCAAGTATCCTGTTTTTCTCTGAGTCAGAGATTTCATAGGGCAGACAGCTCGAACGAGAGCATACTCCCAACCTGACTTTAGGCATATACGCCGCATTTGGATGCAACACCACCAAGTGCAGCTTGGGTGCAAACTGCAAAGGGAATGCACCAATAGCGCATGAAGATAACCAACATGCTTTGCTGGTGCCAGTATCCATGACAAGGAATCATCCTTATATTCCAGGATTCTAAAGGCTTAAACGGAGGTTCACACCTAGCCTCCAGATCAACCATCAGGTCATGACCATTACAGTTTGTAACGAGCCTAAAAACGCAGACCTTAAAGCTCCAGGTATACTTTGGATGTCTGCGTTCTGCGCACCATTCGTGTGACGTAAAATCTCGTCAACAGGAGGGCCTTTGGTGCGCATGCCACAGCGTATGAGTGACTTGACCACTTGCGGACAAAGTTCACTCAGAAGCACGCGTTCCGAACCCATCTACACTTAAGTCCAAAGTATCCCGTCAGCATGCAGCCCAATTGTTTTTGAGAATGCATGGAAGGTGCGCATACAACAGCGCATGTGCAAGAAAAACAGAAGCGACAGAAGAGTCACAACAATTATACTGCACACGTATTGAACTTGGTCATCCGCGCTCATTCGACTGCGTGTGTGACGCATCTGGATGCGGGAAATTAACCATACCCGGCCTTCCTGGCCAAAGGAGTATACCGTGACCAGCTCACACTCTCAACAGAGGAGTGGAACGCGAGAGTTCCCTGACAGTCCGTGAACTGTCCGTGTGACGTAATAATCACCATTAGGAGAGTCCGCAGATGGCCGCGCACACTGTCCGTGTGCAGCCCAATTTTTGGGACCGCGGACGGTGCACATAAAACAGCACATGTGCGAGTGACATGAATCATATAGCATGTTTCCTATGTACTACCGTACACTCAAAGCTGCTTTACACTCATGTCAGGGGTCTCTCCTCAACCACCAGCAGTGTTCAGCATCCACTTGGATGATGCAAGGGCAGTCACAGTACAATGGCACCAGCGCGCTCACCACACACCAACTATAGGTGGAGAGGAGAGAGAGAGCACTTGAAAACCAAAGCACTCGAAAACCAAAAATGCACTAGATAGTGCACATGCGCCAAAAGCACCTTTCCACTGATGTGGGCAATGGAGTAGGCTATACTTTGAAAAACTCACACTCTCGACTGTGCCCGAAACGGAGCAAAAATCGTAGTATGCCAGGACCCTCTTAAGGAACCGAAAAATGCGCGCTTTAGCGCAGCACCATTAATGCCCTCATGAAAGCCGAAAACAGTCGCCCAATAAACTTCCAGCATGGAATGGGAGTGACTTTTCTTCGGAGAAGAAAACAGTATCAATCAGGCACTGTAATGGTAAATGGACTGCATTTATATAGCGCTTTTAACAGACCAATGGCCATCCAAAGCGCTTTACACATTGCCTCACATTCACCCATTCACACACCGACGGCGGTGCCAGCCATGCAAGGCGCCATCCAGCTCGTCGGGAGCAGCTGGGGTTAGGTGTCTTGCTCAAGGACACCTCGACACTTGGTCAGGTGGAACCGGGGATCGAACCACCAACCTTCCGGTTTGTAGACAACCTACATGAACCACTGAGCCACTGCCGCCCCTTACACAGTGATACAGATTTTCACCTGCACCAAACTTCAAACATGCGCTACTTCAACACAACACGGTGTGCTTCAGAAAGCAAGCGCCCTGTTTTGTAGCTATAGTCAGATTCTCCCTCTCTTAACATGTAGACCCTTAGAGACCACAGTTCCGGCCGAGGGTGCAGAATCTGCCTCCTGCATAGGGGAAGACACCATGGTGTGTGTCCTTAACAGCAATGCCATGATGCTTGTGTACCATTTCTTTTTCTCTGGCCAGCAAGATGCCACCAAAATCAGTGATGGACCCTTCTGCATACAGCAGAATCCTGGGCTATACGTGTTGGGACATCCACCCCCTACGGGGCACTCCAGTCCATAATCAAGAAAACGGCGGGCGGCGCATGTTTTCTGCAGATGCAAAAAGATCCACATTTCTGCACCCGATCTGCACCACTATTCAAGAGTGCATAAGCCACCGCAGGTCTGCCTTGTATCAAGAGCATCCATGCCAATTGCAGCAGAGAGGGAGTACCTCCTTGCCCACATATATATGACCATTGTCATATTTTCCATTCTGAATAATGCTTGCCCTGCTGGGTCAAGTGTTTCAGCACCAGGAGAACTATTCCACATAAATGTATGTGAAGCTCTTACAGCGCTGTCAACCACTCTCCTCTTACAGAGTTTCTCGTCCATGTTGTGACGTTTGTCATCACTAATGAACATGCCGTAACCCTGCCCAGGGGAATTCCTTCTGTTAACAGATCTAGGACTCCCAGGGGACCATGGTCTGAACGCCCAACAGCGCTACTGAACCATGCTTAAAAGTCACATGGCATATAGCAAGTTACCGAACGCCCAGCGCCGGAACTGCAAACACAAAGAGGAGAATCCAGCCGTACTACTGCTATCGGGGTCATGAGCCCCAGCAGTCTCAGTACTGCAAAAGTCCTCTGCCCTCTGTTCGGTTCTGAATCTATCCCCAGACCGAGATATAACAGACCGAGACATAACAGCCCCTTTTCAGATTATCTGAAAAATCCCAGAGCTCGTAAAATGGAAAAACAAGTGCATGTGTTTTACAACACTGCGTGTTCCCTGCTGTCTGCAGCCAGGAGCACGTCATCCAAAGAGGAGAACAATATTATGCTCTGATGGCACAGCAGAACCAACACCGCTTCTGCATATCTTTCAGATATGCGCAGTGCCATTGGGATCTATAGGCAATCCCATCAACGGAGACCTCAGAAATGTTTTCTGTGCTCCGGTTTGATTGTGGCAAGATGCATGGGGCAAAAACACACCGATGTAAGCCGATCCCGAGGATGCAGAGGGCAGAACAGGTGACATACTGCAAGCATTTTTGAACTTGACACATTAACCACTCTAAAGTGTTTGTTCAACTGCTGCAAGTCTGGTATTTTTTTTGTTTTTTGTTTTTTTTTTGGAGGAGGAGGAGGAGGAGGAATTTACTCTGAAAAATCTCTTTCTCCATTTTCCCTTGTGGCAAAACTTGAATTGCCATTTTGCTGAGGAGAGCACGGATTTCCCCTCTCAAACAATGAAGTTGCAATTACTCCGCCAAACCAGAGGGGGCGCGAGAGAAACCGCAGCCGACAGCCCTACTGGAATCGTGCGAAGAAGCCATGGTGTTGTTAGTGCGCGTACGCGCCACCGTTCAAGGCAGACAGCGAGGAGGATTCCCAAGCATCACTTGTGGAATCCCGCGTACTTCTGCAAACATCACTGTAAATTGCATAACACTGCATTATTCTCATCTGTCGGCATACGGCCAGACTGTGAGGTTAGAGGTTCCAGTGCAATCTGATTGTTTTAACAAATCAACACATGAGGTCTTGTATGCTCAACACACATTTTATTGACAACATACTTAAACTGAACCCGCTATTTTGCTGGGTTACTGCCCAATCTGGATAGATCGGCAGGCGAGTTTGCATCGCTGATTTTACAGGAATCAAACCCGCAAGCTTCTGTATCACGGCAGGACTATCGACAAACTTTGTTGCCGCTCTCCAACACAGATCAATTCAAGGGCTATCATTTCACTTTCACCCACCTCGGGGAGACGCGATCTGCCCGGTTTGAAAATATATATCATCAGAGCATTCCTCGCCCGCTTCTAGCGAGACCGAATCACCCCGTGAACCGCTACCGACATCAGAGCATTCCTCGCCCGCTTCTAGCGAGACCGAATCACCCCGTGAACCGCTACCGACATCAGAGCATTCCTCGCCCGCTTCTAGCGAGACCGAATCACCCCGTGAACCGCTACCGACATCAGAGCATTCCTCGCCCGCTTCTAGCGAGACCGAATCACCCCGTGAACGCTACACCGACACTCCTCGGTCTATACCCGATCATCCCAACTCTCCGTGGCCTCCAAAACCGGCGATCACCGTATCTGGATCAGCACCTGAAGACAGGAGCGGGTCGTGCGCTGACAGTCCATCCGTGAGCCCCATGACCGGCCTCGCCGCACCGCCTCGGCGGATGCGGGACCGATCCACGGGGCTCACGAGGCTGGCCGGCCTCATCGAACACGGCCAGCCGAGAGCGGAGCAGCCTGAGTGTCAGCTCTCATAATGCTCGCAAGCGGCTCCCTCGAGAGCCGCCCGAGCATGCTGAACACCCTACTGATGATTATACCATGAACACCCACATGCCATAGGACAGGGGAGATAACCTGTTCAGATATTTATCATGACAAAATTTATTAGCCATTTGTTAGTTGTACTAAACTCAAGCCAAAAACTTCTATTTTATGTCTTTTCCATTAACAAGAGTCATCACTGTGGATTATCTTGTGAATGTGGCATAAGTTTGAACATTTTGTTTGAGAAAAACTTATTAGCCTTTCGTTAGCAAAGCTAAACTTGTTGCTAAATAAGCTTTCTCTTTTTGCCTTAATTTCGACAATAATCACCACCGTGGGCTTTTCTTGCGAAAATGTGGCGTGATGGTGTTCAAGCAGCACGGTGAAGAGCTGAAGAACAAGGGAAATGACGCATACGACTGCATTTATATGCTGTGGGTCGTGACCCCGCCCACGTCGTCATGCGTCATTGGCCTTTCAGGCGTGAATAAAGGTGTCTTCAGCAGATGGCGCTAGAGCGCGATATCCCATAGTCATGTGTTGTACCGAGTTGACCGACTGAATGGGAACATTCCATACACGGCTTCAGCGGGAGATTCAAACATTCCATACTCGGCTTCAGCGGAGATTCAAACATTCCATACACGGCTTCAGCGGGAGATTCAAACATTCCACACACAGCTTCAGTGGGAGATTCAAACATTCCATACACAGCTTCAGTGGGAGATTCAAACATTCCATACACAGCTTCAGTGGGAGATTCAAACATTCCATACACGGCTTCAGCGGGAGATTCAAACATTCCACACACAGCTTCAGTGGGAGATTCAAACATTCCATACACGGCTTCAGCGGGAGATTCAAACATTCCATACACGGCTTCAGCGGGAGATTCAAACATTCCACACACAGCTTCAGCGGGAGATTCAAACATTCCATACACGGCTTCAGCGGGAGATTCAAACATTCCATACACAGCTTCAGCGGGAGATTCAAACATTCCATACACCGCTTCAGTGGGAGATTCAAACATTTCATACACGGCTTCAGTGGGAGATTCAAACATTCCACACACAGCTTCAGCAGGAGATTCAAACATTCCATACACAGCTTCAGCGGGAGATTCAAACATTCCATACACCGCTTCAGTGGGAGATTCAAACATTCCATACACGGCTTCAGTGGGAGATTCAAACATTCCACACACAGCTTCAGCGGGAGATTCAAACATTCCATACACGGCTTCAGCGGGAGATTCAAACATTCCATACACAGCTTCAGCGGGAGATTCAAACATTCCATACACCGCTTCAGTGGGAGATTCAAACATTTCATACACAGCTTCAGCGGGAGATTCAAACATTCCATACACCGCTTCAGTGGGAGATTCAAACATTTCATACACGGCTTCAGCAGGAGATTCAAACATTCCACACACAGCTTCAGCGGGAGATTCAAACATTCCATACACGGCTTCAGCAGGAGATTCAAACATTCCACACACAGCTTCAGCAGGAGATTCAAACATTCCATACACCGCTTCAGTGGGAGATTCAAACATTTCATACACGGCTTCAGCAGGAGATTCAAACATTCCACACACAGCTTCAGCGGGAGATTCAAACATTCCATACACGGCTTCAGCAGGAGATTCAAACATTCCACACACAGCTTCAGCAGAGATTCAAACATTCCACACACAGCTTCAGCAGGAGATTCAAACATTCCATACACGGCTTCAGCAGGAGATTCAAACATTCCACACACAGCTTCAGCGGGAGATTCAAACATTCCATACACGGCTTCAGCAGGAGATTCAAACATTCCATACACAGCTTCAGCGGAGATTCAAACATTCCATACACAGCTTCAGCGGGAGATTCAAACATTCCATACACAGCTTCAGCGGGAGATTCAAACATTCCACACACAGCTTCAGCAGAGATTCAAACATTCCACACACAGCTTCAGCAGGAGATTCAAACATTCCATACACGGCTTCAGCAGGAGATTCAAACATTCCACACACAGCTTCAGCGGGAGATTCAAACATTCCATACACGGCTTCAGCAGGAGATTCAAACATTCCATACACAGCTTCAGCGGAGATTCAAACATTCCATACACAGCTTCAGCGGGAGATTCAAACATTCCACACACAGCTTCAGTGGGAGATTCAAACATTCCATACACAGCTTCAGCGGGAGATTCAAACATTCCATACACAGCTTCAGCAGGAGATTCAAACATTCCATACACAGCTTCAGCGGGAGATTCAAACATTCCATACACGGCTTCAGTGGGAGATTCAAACATTCCACACACAGCTTCAGTGGGAGATTCAAACATTCCACACACGGCTCAGAGGGAGATTCATGAAGCATGTCACCATTGTTGAGATTCATAGGCTGATTCTTGATGTCTGTGGGAGTAAATCTCACAGGAGGTCAAAGTTCATAGTGTACAATCTGTTTTAAACCTTATTCAGCTATTCTGATTAATACTGTGCTTGATCTTTTCAAGAATGACAAAACAGTTAATTGTATATTGCTCATATTAAACTCAGTCATAAAATCAGTGAATTAAGCCACTAGACAATGATTATATTCTTATCTTCGAGCTGCTGACTGTAACGAGAACTCAGGCAGGTTGGGATCCATGTGCAGTGTATTAGAATAAAACAATGTCAATGTACAAACAGGCTTTGGTCGAATCACCAGGGAGAACAGCAGTGTCAAAGGCAAGGCAGAGAGAATGGTCATAACAGGCAGAGGATGCACATGACACACAGCTGCCACAATAGCGCTGTATGACAGCTCAGCTGTATCGGGTTTATTTCGTTTTTTATTTTTTATTCAAAATATTCACAAACTTGCTAACTGTGTCATGAACTATCTGATATTCTGATTTTCAAATATGTGTGAGTGAATGTGTGTTAGTTGATCTATACTGCGCGATGGGCGGTGCCATGTTAGTTTGCGCCTCAGAGAATCGGATCTGTCGGATTTATATCACGTAAATTCATTCACGTCTCACGAGATACATGAAAGTAAGTGACCAGTGAACTGGGAGAAGAATAGATAAAACTATATAGTTACTATATAATGTGTATCTGATGTGAATAAAACACATAGTCAAGTTATGTTAACTGTCTGAAAGGATTATTTTTGCCGCTTCCATAGACATCAGTGTGTTTTTTGCTAGTACTTATGAGCATTTAAATGTCTGAAACCTAAAATAAACATGATGTGGTTGAAAACACTGAATTGTTGTGATATGTGACGAGCCCTGAGCGTGTCTGTCTCTGGCTCGGCGCCAGCCAAAGCGTGAAAGCACGTTTGAATTTAATAAGAAGAAAGCTGCTTTTTATAGTGGTGATAAAGAAAGGATTAAAGATGCTCAAAGAGAGCTGAAGGTCATTATCAGACAGGGCAAACAAAAATATAAGGAAAGGGTTGAAGGAAATATGTCCTGTACCAACACAAGAGGGCTATGGAATGGTATGAAGTCTATTACTGGTTATGGGACCAGTAATCCCAGTTTATGTCAATTGGGTATTCAGGCTAATGATGCCAAGGCTTTTTTGCCAGGTTTGATGAATTTGATTTTTCTTCTCTACACGAGAATGTTCTTTCCGATTTTAGGCAGAGCAGCTCTGAGGATTGTAGCCTAGCCATTAATCTTAACGAGGAGGTTCATCAGCAGTTAAGGCGTATTAAATCTAATAAGGCAGCAGGCCCTGATGGTGCTTATCCACGCACCCTTAAAATGTGTGCTGACCAGCTATGCTCCGTTCTTCATTCATTGTTTTCTTTGTCTCTGTCTCCGGTAAGATCCCAGTTATGTGGAAAACATCTTGCCTTGTTCCTATTCCCAAAAAAAGTTAAGGTGTCCAACAACCTTGCTAATCTGAGGCCTATTGCCTTGACTTCACATATTATGAAGTGTTTTGAGCGGGTTGTACTGGATCACCTGACTAGGCAGGTGTCGGTTTTTCAGGACCCCTTGCAATTCGCATATAGGAAGGGTGTTGGGGTAGATGATGCTCTACTTTTTATGGTCTATAATATTTACAGTCATCTTGAATCTACTGCCAGCTCTGTTAGGATCATGTTTTTTAATTTTTCGAGTGCTTTTAGCACTATACAGCCACATATTTTAGCCAACAAACTAATTGATTTTAAATTGTACAATACAGCTATCTCCTGGATTTTAGATTACCTCTTATCACGACCACAGTTTGTAAGGCTTGGTAATAATGTTTCTGATACCATTTTACCGAATACTGGAGCACCTCAGGGCACAGTTTTAGCTCCCTTTTTATTCTCACTTTATACTGCTGACTATCGGCATAGTCAGCCATCCTGTTGGGTACAAAAGTTCTCTGACGATACTGCCTTAGTGGGTCTACTTAATCAGGGTGAGGATCTTGCGTACAGAAGGGAGGTTCAGTCTTTCTTCAGCTGGAGTCTAACTTTTTAAAACTGAATGTAGAGAAGACTAAAGAACTTGTGATCGATTTTAGAAAGAAAAAAGAGAAGGTCCTTCCAGTCACAATTAACGGTCAATTGATTGAAATTGTGCAATCATATAAATTCTTAGCTGTCCACTTAGATGAAAAATTGAATTGGAAAAAGAATACAAATGTCCCAAAGAAGAAGAAGGCCCAGTCGAGACTTTTCTTTTTGAGGAAACTTAGATCATTCAATGTTAGCACAAAGCTTTTAAATGTTTTCTATAAAGGTATTTTAGCTAGTGTTTTTTTTTATGCTGTATTTTGCTGGGGCCCCCGTAGCATACCTGTTGAGGTTGTATTGTCGAAGTTGATGGCACATAAATTTCCCTAACGGGACTAATTTTCAATCAATCAATCAATCAATCAATCAATCAATCAATCAATCAATCAATCAATCAATCAATCAATCAATCAATCAATCAATCAATCAATCAATCAATCAATCAATCAATCAATCAATCAATCAATCAATCAATCAATCAATCAATCAATCAATCCCTGCAAGATAGCCATAGTGTGCAGTGCAGCACCAGCCTGTCCCCTTATATTTAGTATTCTTATATAAATCATATACAATATATATTTCATATATATATATTCCATATAAAATAATATATAATTCATATATATAAGCTTTGCCCACGAAAGAGTTTATTTTCTACATGGCTTTGTGGGGAGGTATGTCTCTTTAAAGAAAATGCAGACCCCGGCGAGAGATAGCTCATGAGCGTCTCTTCCACCCGGGGTATTCTCACATACCCACGCGATTTCGCACCCATGATAGTCAAAAATGTTGACGTCAAGGGCACAAAAAACGTGAAGTAAATGGTTTTCTCCATGACTTTGCCACCGGACAGAAACGTCAAGCTCACTGCGTTTGGCATCTCTCATTCACGGTACCAGACAAACTGTGCCCTGGCCCCCACGCGAACAACCACCTTGATAAATTCCTCGTATGGATTATGGATCATGTGAGGAATGATCGCATGCCGGCTGTTCGAGGATGAGAAAGAGAGAGAAATCTGCACACTGCCAGTTGATAACGAACTCCTAATAAAGATCTTGAGTTGAGTTTTGAAAGAGAGAGAGATTTTTTCAGAGACTTTGTAACACACCATAACACAGAGTTGGTCTGAAAACAAAAAGACCTGTTGGCTCCAGCTGAAGCTCATCTACTTATAGCCTTGTTCAGCAGGTGCGCCTATGACGTCACCGGCCGAGGCTATAAATACCTCCGGGTCAATTTCATTGACGTGTTTTCACACTATTTTCAACAGCTGGTTATGTCAAAGACATCTCATTTGCATAAGCGTATGCAGCATTGAGTGTAGCTTTTTGAAAGGGAACACTCATAACCATGAATAAATAAATCATTTTCAAAAAAAAAAAAAAAAAAACTATAAAAATTAAATCAGCTGAAAAAAAGATCTTACTATGGGAGACGTGACCTTACTCAGTTAATTGAGTTAAGTGAACTACTTTGTTTAAAAGTTGAGTAACTCAAAAAAGCTGTGCAGCAAGTTGCCTTACAATTTTAAAGGGTTAGTTCACCCAAAAATGAAAATTCTGTCATTAATTACTCACCCTCATGTTGTTCGACACCCGTAAGACATTCGTTCATCTTCGGAACACAAATGAAGATATTTTTGTTGAAAGCTGAGGGCTGAGAAAGGCTTCAGACAGGCCTCCATAGGGATTCAGTGCATTCACACTCACAAGACCCATAAAAGGCACTAAAAACGTCGTTACAAAGTCCATCTCACTACAGTGACTCTACAATAATGTTATGAAGCGACGACAATAGTTTTTGAGCGAAAAAAAAAAACAAAATAACGACTTTATTCCACAAGTTCTGTCTTCCTCTGTCGTGATCTCGCGAAGCACCACGACGCATGCGCGAGAATATGACGCAAACCGGCGTTCGGACACGTGACCCAGAAGCGAGGAGGAGATTTGTTTACAACGAGCAGAGGAAGACGCGCCGTATCTGAGCTGTTGAATTCTATATTGATCGTGCTTTAGGTCTCGGCGTAGAGCTCAAAATGGGACTAAAGTGTGTATTTCATGAATTCCCGAACGCCGGTTTGCGTCATATTCTCGCGCATGCGTCCTGGTGCTTCGCGAGATCACGACAGAGGAAGACAGAACTTGTGGAATAAAGTCGTTATTTTGATTTTTTTTTTCGCTCAAAAACTATTGTCGTCGCTTCATAACATTATTGTAGAGTCACTGTAGTGAGATGGACTTTGTAACGACGTTTTTAGTGCCTTTTATGGGTCTTGTGAGTGTGAATGCACTGAATCCCTATGGAGGCCTGTCTGAAGCCTTTCTCAGCCCTCAGCTTTCAACTAAAATATCTTCATTTGTGTTCCGAAGATGAACGAATGTCTGACGGGTGTCGAACAACATGAGGGTGAGTAATTAATGACAGAATTTTCATTTTTGGGTGAACTAACCCTTTAAGTTATGTCAACTTTTCTTTTTCTTTTTTTTACAGTGTATTCCAATCACTTTAAAGATGATGAAGCATTAGATTAACTGTCAAAACTGTTTTTTGTCTGTCCATAAGGGAAATGATGCTGAAACCACAGTCTGTGATTTCTAGCCAACGCTCTAATGTTTTCATAAGGAGGGTTTTGAAAACTAAAATCACACATGGAGCTTGATAAAAGACAAGTGACAAAAATGTATCAACAAAAAATAATGTGTGGTCCGAATGCAAACAGCCACTTCACTGGTGGCTGTTTGCATTCATCAAAAGATGACACAAACATTATTTACATATAGGCAAAATAGTTGTCTGCCTATTCAAATGATTCGTTGTATTCCTACTCAAATAAAAAAAGTCTATCAGGGGCACAAAAAAGAACACTATAATCAGACATTATAAGACATAAATAAGTCTTGCCAGGTTATTGTAGGTGGATCTTGAAAAATCGCTTAAAACTCACAATGTTGGTCTTATTGCTGGCGTCGCTACACACCAAACCCAAAGACGCCAGCACAGAGAGAAATTTGGGAACATTTACATGTAAATTTAAATTACAAGCAAATTACTTCCAAGAAAGCTCACCATACATACTGTCGAAACTTGCTTCAAACATGCCAAGTGTCCATCTGATCAGCCTGTTGAGTTTGTTCTTTATAATATGTGAGTCTAATCAATTATAAATAACTGATTTTAAAGCAGAAGCTGTTAAATCTCAAATTTACCAACATGAAACTACATTTCATTATGAATGATGTAAGAAAAGCTTTAATAAAGTTACTTTGGCAATGGTCCATGTTGGCCAAGCACATTAAGATGAATCCATAACATGTGCATAAAAATAAAAGAAAACCACAGGAAATAAGAATAAGGAAAAGTAATGTTTAAAGAGGTGGACAGAGCAGCACCCAATACATCACTATATGAACACATACACCGATCAGGCATAACATTATGACGGGTGAAGTGAATAACACTGATGATCTCTTCATCACCTGTTAGTGGGTGGGATATATTAGGCAGCAAGTGAACATTTGTCCTCAAAGTCGATGTGTTGGAAAAATGGGCAAGCGTGAGGATTTGAGCGAGTTTGACAAGGGCCAGATTGTGACGGCTGGACGACTGGGTCAGAGCATCTCCAGAACTGCAGCTCTTGTGGGGTGTTCCCGGTCTGCAGTGGTCAGTCTCTATCAAAAGTGCTCCAAGGAAGGACCAGTGGAGAACCGGCCACAGGGTCATGGGCAGAATGATGCTATGGAGAGACAACCGATAAAACACAGACCTGCAACACACTCATTACAGGCACTCGAATATTAAAATATGACCACGGAGAGAAGAAAAAAAGAGTTGAGGGCGCCTTAAGCATTTAAAAAATCTAACCCTATATAACAACAAACTGACAAAACGAGGAGAGACGCGCATATTTGCAATACATTTAAGAGCACTCTCTGAACAAATGACACATCAGTTTAACAGAAAGAATAAAGCAGTTACTTTTTTGCCCATTCTTCTTTGAATTGTCAGCTTATTTATTAACTTAAATCATTCATTGTCTTTTGTATAGCAGAATAACCCATCGTGTCATCGTGGTCGTGATCAGACGTATGGTTGTATCAGTGTAGGCTAATCAGTGCACATTTCATTTGAAGAAGACGTGATGAAATATGTGCGCATACATGCTTCTGGTTCATGTTTCGAGCACTTGAGTATATGAAATATGTCCATTAAAAACTTAGACACGCTCGCTCCGGTCTATATGTGCTATAATATGATCCATGTGGAGAACGTTAATCTCATTGCGGCGCTCCGTGCAGAAACCGCTCTCTCTTGCGCGCGCCGCGTGTAGTTTGAATTTTCCGCTGTAATCAAAGTCTGACCCTAAACCCCTAAACCCTCAATCACTTTTCTCTACTTTAGTCCACTAATACAGTTCACTTGAAGAAGTGAATGAAAACATGTGAGCAAATGCTGTGTGTACATCGGCTGTACACTCGATATTGCGCTGCAATGTGGGATAGAATGAGTGCACTCAATAACCTCCACTATGGTTTCAGACACCACTACAAATGGCTGTCCCCTCAAATGTGCCCTATTTAAGGGTATAGGGGGCGATTTCGGAGTCCTCGTTTCACTAATTGTGCTCACCTGATCCTCATGTGCTGATCCCCTTATATTGAGTTCCTTTCCCTCTTGTCTTTGCTGCTTCGTTGTATTCACTCAGTGTGTGCGCATGCGTCTCTTGTCAGTCAGTGCTAAAGCTAGTGTCTCTGTCAGTTCTAGCTTTGGATTTATTTTCTATTGTTTTTTTTCTTCAGTTTTTCTTTGTTCCTGATTTTTTTCTAGTCAAGTTTTCAGTCTTTATTTTGCTCTAGTTTTCCCAAGCTTAATTTTTTTGTTTTCTCTTGTTTTACTTTTGTTACAGCTCTTATTTCCTTTGTTTGCTGGTTCCAGTTATTCATTATAGAATGTATTTATTTTCCCTTTGCTAGTTCCAGTTATATTTAGTTTTCTTATTTGTTTCGTTAGCTTTTGTTGTCTTGTTCTGAGTCTCATTCGGTTTATCATCTTATGTCTGATCCTACCCTGCCCTGTTCCCGGAGTTCACACTTAAGGCCTGTACACACCGGGACGAATATCGCGCGCGTTTATCGCCAGCGTTTTTCGTGACGTTTTTCGGCGCGTCTTGAGTGTTCACACCCAAGCGATTTTCACTCGCGATGCGCCGAGTGAACGTGCAATTTCACTCCCTGACATTAGATGGCGCTTATTGAAAAACAGAAATAGCCCGGTACACAAGGTGGCGCTGCGCTCGCTGCATCCCTTGTCACACAGAAGAAGAAGAAGAGAGAGAGTATTTACATGTTAGCCGAAACACACATAACTTTCTCACATACTAGAACATGGATTTCTCAAGCAGCAGCAGCAGCTCCAGCGATGAGGACATTGTTGTTCTGTTGAACGAGGAAAGACAACAGAAAAGACGCAGATTTTGGATACATCCCATAGTTAAAAAAAGAGAAGAACATGGGGAGTTCTATCGACTGATACAAGAGCTAAAAATGTATCATGAACGTTTTCGGGGGTATTTTAGAATGTCCGTCAGCGAGTTCGAAGATTTACTTCAACAGTTGGCGCCCTTGTTGACAAAAGAACAAACACACTACCGTAAACCAATCGACCCAGAGCAGCGTTTTAAACTAAATTGTTAGCTTCATGAACTGATTTGAATTATCTTTTTTAAATGAATGTTTATTTGTCCTTACAATGTTTATTCCTGACAGTAAATTATGCCATAGTAAAGGTCCAATAATAAAAACCGTGATATACCCAGCACTGGTGTGCATCTTGAGACTAAACAGTGACAGTGATATATTTTAAGATACAGTGTGTCAGTGCAGGTTGCTTTTGTAGTACTCTCCTGAAAATGAGGAAGAAAAATAAAGAGAGGTACGCTACTGATGGCTTCTCGTCTCTGCATTTACTACGAATGAAATCAATAAAACTATGCATTTGACAACTGTGCAGCATATTACATGGTCAACACATGTATAACTTTTGCATAGTAATGACTGAATATTAGCACTAACTATAAACATTTTTCTTATTCAGCATTTACACTCTCATCAATCATTTCTATATATTTATATATATAAAACATTTTCACTAGTACTTAACCTTTAGCTAAATAATAATGATATAAAAACAAATTTATAATACAATCCATATTCTGAAACATACTGCTTAGTTCATTGTCTGATATTACATTGAATGACAAGACATGAAATTCACTCAATTGTAAAGCATAACACACAGTTAACAGACATCACTGCAGATTAAACGACCACATATGTAAATTGAAGATTATTCATAACGCTAAACAATAGTTTTTGTAGTCACTGTGGCGTTTGTCAAACAACTCTCTGTGTTCAGACACCAACGAGACCAGCAGCTCGACGTTCATCTTTCCTCGTTGCATTGTCTTCTTCGCCAATGTGTGCTCAGCTAGACCGTTTTGTGCTTGAGCGCCACCAAGTCGTGTTTTACTGTAACTTCAGCAGCTCCAGGCACGTGAACAAAAGCGCCGATCTGATTGGTCGGCCAGTTTTTAACGCGCCGCGTCAAAAAAAAAAACGAACCCGAGGCGTTTTTTTAAAAATGACGCTTTTACGCCTGACGTTTTACGCGTCGGTGTGAACACTCACATTGGCGCCTATTGTTTAGTCACGAGGCGTTAAATGTCGGCGATAAACGCGCGCGAAAATCGTCCCGGTGTGAACAGGCCTGTACAAATAATTTATGGAGAGTAGATTCAAATGTGTATTTGGCGTGCTGTCCGGGGGGAGGGCTTCAAGCTTGGATTTTGGCCCTCACCCAGAGTATGTGTATGTAAGTGGTTTAGAACTAAAAGTGTGGAGATGGGGTGCTGATAAACTGTCAATGAACGAAGGTAAGACTGCTGCGTATATATACACATCTTATTGTTGATTAGCTGAGTGCTCTCCACTTGTGTCAATTATCTGAACGTCGTTCTCCTAAAACCTTGTTAATAAAACATAATTTCACGAGTTCACACTTGCATATAATTTATGGAGAGTAGATTTAAAAATGTGTATTTGGCGTGCTGTCCGGGGTGAGGGTTTCGAGCTCTGATTTTTGCCCAAACCCAGAGTAAACTTTCCTCTTCCTCACTGCGTGGAAACTTTCCTCTTCCTCACTGCGTGGAAACTATTCACTTCACACTCCGTGGAAATCATTCACTTCTCACTTTGTGGAAACTATTCACTTCTCTCTTCATGGAAACTTTCCTCTTTCTCACTGCGTGGAAACTTTCCTCTTTCTCACTGCGTGGAAACCATTCACTTCTCACTGCGTGGAAACCATTCACTTCTCACTGCGTGGAAACGTCTCGGTTACGACTGTAACCTTAGTTCCCTGAATAGGGAACGAGACGCTGCATCACTGCTACGGGAAAGCACGTATGTAATCAGTCCAATAGAGAGACGGAACATCATGGGCGGTTGACGTCACAGACCCGGATCTATAAAGCATACCGGCAAACACATGCCTACAGCTTCTGAAATAGGATGAAACAAGGGGCATGCGGAGAGTATGGCAGGGTGACACAGCGTCTTGTTCCCTATTCAGGGAACTAAGGTTACAGTCGTAACCGAGACGTTCCCTTTCAAGGGAACTCGAGCTGCGTCAACGCTACGGGAACGAGACTATACCCACGCCCCCATAGGAGCCGGATGCCCGCTTGTGACATTGTCAGGGCGAGCACCCAAGCCCCAGGAGTAGCACAGATGTCGAGCTCGAAGAACCTGATGAAAGTGAGAGGAGAGGAACATCCTGCTGCATCACAAACATCCTGCAGGGAACCCCCGCCAATAATGCCCAAGAGGCAGCCATACTCCTGGTGCAGTGGGCCCGGACAGCCAAAGGAGAAGGCTTCCCGGCCGCCACATAAGCAAGTGAGATAGCCTCGACTACCCACTTGCTCATCCTCTGCTTCGACCAGAACTTATGAGCTGGGCCCCCTCAGAGGCCAATCCCACAGTTTCCACAACTCTGGGCAAGGGTGTACGAAGACACCTCCCCCCCTTGAGAGAGAAGGTCCCTTCTGAGCGGAATCTCCAGGGGAGAGCCGTCGAGGAGAGACACGATGTCCGAGAACCATACTCGGCCCGGCCAGAACGGGGCTACTAGCAGTAGACGGGCCCCTAGACGGGAAACCATTCACTTCTCACTTCGTGGAAACTTTCCTCTTTCTCACTGCGTGGAAACTATTCACTTCAAGAACACTGGGTCTTGTTTGGGGGGTCATGTATTAGAATGAGGAATGTACCTTTAAGACATGACAGTAATTATGCACAATGGGACCGGATGTTTAGGGGAGTTCACGTTAAGAAAGTAAAGATGCCATTCAGAAAGATATCAAGCGTGTGACTGATTTAATTGAGTGTATGAGAGATATCTGACTACACACAGTCCATTCAAAATACTTTTGGTAATGCCCATTGAGCTTGAAAGCCATTTTTATCAGAATTTCTCTCCTTCAGTGCAAAGATGATCTCCTCGCCGACTCCGGAGAAGACTAAAAGAAGCCTTCCTGCTCACTGTGGATAAAACCCCATCAACAGATTAACGGTGCTGACAGCTCAGCAGCTGAGAATGGCTCTTCTTCCCTGTGGCTATCTGGTGAGACTAATACAGCATATGTCCGCCCTGTTGGTACTGTGTCCACCCCACCAGTGGTATGCTTGCGTAGATCTCTTTCCTGTGTTATAGTGAGTTAAATAAAAAACAAAACAGCTTCACAAAAAAAGAGCATTCCTCCTCTTCACTGTCCTATCACAACGCTGCCACACGTGACTCTTCATCCCCTCGCCACCTGGAGCCAGGCTTGGAAAGCCATTCCTGGTGTGTCAAATCAGGTTTTAGAAATAATCAAACAAGGTTACCTGCTCCAGTTCGCTCGCAGGCCCAATTCACACTTCAGTCTCTGATGTTGCTCACATCCCCTTCCGAAATACGAAATGTGCTTTGATTGGTCAGCTGACCGTTCACACTGCAGGGCTTAATGCTCAATTCCGATTTTTTGAAAAAATGCGATTTTTTTTTTTGCAAGTCCGTTCACATTTCCAATTAAATGCGACCTTTTGTGATCTCCTGTGTGAACGTGAAATGACCCAGAAGTGACCCGCATGCGCAGAAGAGTACTCAACGGTCAACGACGTCACTTGGTGTTTACGGAAGTAGCCAAATATGGGTGTCAGCATTGGAGTTCGTTTAGCTTTATTAAAGTTATTTTCACAACGGAGCCAGCACCATTACAACCTTCTCATGTTAAGAAGAAAATAGTTGTTTATTTTTTTTAATTTCCCGCCTACTTCAACGTACAATGATGACGTTTGTCGCGTATCAACGACGTGCGGGTCGGATACATGTGACCTGGCAGTTCAGACTGAAGACGCATTTCAAAAGATCGGATATGTATCGGATTTGGACCACATACCCAAGTGGCCTGGGTCGCATTTGAAAAGATCGGATCTGTGTCGTTCAGACTGTCATGAAAAGATCAGATACAGGTCGCATAAGGGCAAAAAAATCGGAATTGGGTCGTTTCAGCCTGCAGTGTGAACGCAGCCCTAGTGTGTTTTGATCGGCGAACCACTTATGGCAACAAATTTTGCTTCATATTGATGTTTAAATATTATACCCTTTGTTGTTTTTCTTTTTCTTTTTTTGAAAGTTAATTGCTTTCTTTAAACTGAATTTCGTTTTGTATAAATTGTATCTTAATTTTAATCAATGTTTTTAATATATTTGATATAATATAACAGACTGGTATAATAAATATATTGGTATATTTGATACCAATCTAGCAGAGAATAGCCTTAGCGCTGGCTCATGCAATTCACGTGTTTCTGACTGAAGCTCGAAATTATATTTGACTATTGTGTGTATTTGATCGTTTACAAATGATTCCGAAAATATTTGCCATTGAAATGACTGGGAAAAAGTGTCCCAATCAACCTAACGATACTATTTGAAATCATAATTGCATTGTTGTTTTAAATCCCAAATATTTTACTTATAACATTCATCATTACCAATTATTCAGTTATTTGTATTTATTGAATATTGAATTGGGATCAGTGTCACAATATTACAGTTTTTTTTTTAGCTCTTCTTTCAAAAACATTTCTGATTGAAATCTTGTTTCTTTTTTTGGCAGATAATTTAGCTTGCTTTAAGTAAAAATTTTAAGTAAAAAACATTTGACAAAAAACCATTATCAAATCAGAAATCACTATTGTGGCGTTTTTCTTTTGCTATTTGAGCAAATGGCCACACAAATTATTTAATGTATTTTCTTATACAGCTATAATATTTAACCCAACTATGACAACTTCCACTCTGAGAAACCCGGAAATATGAAAAGGGTCTATAGGCTATGTGTAGCTCAAATTGAGTCAAGAGCGTTTTTTACAACTTACCAGATTGTAGGTTCTCACTTTCTTCCAAGCAAGATCCTTTTTATTCCTGTTTCTATAAAGTATGAAGATGTCTCATACAGCTCTGGGTATCCACATTTGATACCCGGAGCTAGAGCAAGCTCCTGATTGGTTAACAAGGCGCAAATATCTGCCAGAGTTCAGTTTTTCAACTCGCGCTCAATTCGCACAGTGTCATTCACGTGGAATGTCTATTCGCGTCTTTGCATTGACTTAACATGTAAATCACTCTCGTAAAATGCTTAATTTGTGTTTGGTGTGAGGTTCTGGTCGCTGTCCTCTGTTAATTTTTTTTACCACAACTTTCTCACAAGTTTGTTCGTCTTGGGAATGCCAAACAAAGAGGTTTTGGAATCAAGGTGGAAAAAACAGCATCTCTTCAACATGGCAACAATACACTACTAAAACACTTTTTTTTTCAAGTGCAGCTTAACCAGGCTCAACTCTTTTTTGCATATTACGTTACTAAAGCAGTTTTTTTTCCCTAGCGCAGCTCAACAAGGCTTATTTAAATGAGTGACATTGTGACTAAACAAGATCCGGAAGAAGTGCATTGTAGTCCCAACCAGACATTTTTTTGTAGTTCTAGAAAAGTGTTTTCTTGATTTAAAAAACAAAACAAAATTATGCTCAATCTGCAACATTACACACTAACTAAAGTTGAAAGGATGAAAAAGCATAATAGGACCCCTTTAAAGGTCAGATTTACTAAATAGGGTAAGTTAGCGTGATTTTTGAAAACATCAACGTAAGAAAGGTAAAACTTTACAATATGGTTAAAATCATTAATGCATTATATATCATACTTTTTTTTTTTTTACAGAATTTATTAATCTAATCTTAAATTTATAAGTATACTACTGTTCACCATTAATTTATGTTTGTCGTAAATGTTGATCTATAAAGCTTGAAATGTTAAGTGTACAGGTGCTGGTCATATAATTAGAATATCCACAAAAAGTTGATTTATTTCACTAATTCCATTCAAAAAGTGAAACTTGTATATTATATTCATTCATTACACACAGACTGATATATTTCAAACGTTTATTTCTTTAAATTTTGATGATTATAACAGACAACTAAGGAAAATCCCAAATTCAGTATCTCATAAAGGTTCAATATTGAAGACACCTGGTGCCACACTCTAATCAGCTAATTAACTCAAAACACCTGCAAAGGCCTTTAATGGTCTCTCTGTAGGAGTTCTGTAGGCGACACAATCATGGGGAAGACTGCTGACCTGACAGTTGTCCAAAAGACGACCATTGACACCTTGCACAAGGAGGGCAAGACACAAAAGGTCATTGCAAAAGAGGCTGGCTGTTCACAGAGCTCTGTGTCCAAGCACATTAATAGAGAGGCGAAGGAAAGGAAAAGATGTGGTAGAAAAAAGTGTACAAGCAATAGGGATAACCGCACCCTGGAGAGGATTGTGAAACAAAACCCATTCAAAAATGTGGGGGAGATTCACAAAGAGTGGACTGGAGCTGGAGTCAGTGCTTCAAGAACCACTACACACAGACGTATGACAGACATGTTTCAGCTGTCGCCACTCTTGAACAACAGAAGCGCCAGAAGCGTCTCGCCTGGGCTAAAGACAAAAAGGAAAAAAAGTGTTCCAAAGTTATGTTCTCTGATGAAAGTACATTTAGCATTTCCTTTGGAAATCAGAGTCCCAGAGTCTGGAGGAAGAGAGCAGAGGCACACAATCCACGCTGCTTGAGGTCCAGTGTAAAGTTTCCACAGTCAGTGATGGTTTGGGGTGCCATGTCATCTGCTGGTGTTGGTCCACTGTGTTTTCTGAGGTCCAAGGTCAACGCAGCCGTATACCAGGAAGTTTTAGAGCACTTCATGCTTCCTGCTGCTGACCAACTTTATGGAGATGCAGATTTCATTTCCCAACAGGACTGGGCACCTGCACACAGTGCCAAAGCAGCCAGTACCTGGTTTAAGGACCATGGTATCCCTGTTCTTAATTGGCCAGCAAACTCGCCTGACCTTAACTCCATAGAAAATCTATGGGGTATTGTGAAGAGGAAGATGCGATATGCAGAAGAGCTGAAGGCCACTATCAGAGCACTGGGCTCTCATAACACCTGAGCAGAGCCACAGACTGATGGACTCATGCCACGCCGCATCGCTGCAGTAATTCAGGCAAAAGGAGCCGCAACTAAAGCATTGAGTGCTGGACATGCTCATACTTTTCATTTGGCCAAGATTTCTAAAAATCCTTTCTTTGTATTGGTCTTAAGTAATATTCTAATTTTCTGAGATACTGCATTTGGGATTTTCCTTAGTTGTCTGTTATTATCATCAAAATTAAAAGAAATAAACATTTAAAATATATCAGTCTGTGTGTAATGGATGAATATAATATACAAGTTTCATATTTTCTAATTATATGACCAGCACCTGTATATGTAGAAAATTACAATGCAATTCAAATGTTAACAGATTGAACCTGTAAAGTTCACTCGCTTACAAACAAATATTTTCTACTATTTACAGCGTGTGAATATATCTACGATACGATTCTCTATAAAAAAACAATCGGATTGCTTTGATATCACTACTTATATCCGAACTTCCGCTACTAGCCGTAGCCCGCTAGCATTGCACGCGTGGTAACTTATTTACACCGGTAGCCGTAGCCCGCTAGCATTGCACGCGTGATAAACTTATTTACACCCGTCACTGTACCGACAATTCGTCATCATAGCACGTCTGCTACAATGGCGAACTCGGATGTGTGTCTAATGTTACCTTTGAGTGCAGGCGAGGACACGTTCGAGCTGCATTCGGTGCTGCTGGAGTTGGACTCGGTGGAGAAGCAGATTAGCGACCTTCTAGACAGACAAGCCGTGCTGAGAGAGTGACGATCAGCGCTTGAAACATCACGCGCCGATGCGCACAAGTCAGTGGTTAATAACCTGTTGACTCCGAGCTCGTCTACTCCGTGTGTTTCTTTGCACAGGACGCGATCATCCCTGGTTTCGTTCACACCGGCACCGACACAGCACCGGGGACCGTGGGTTTTTCCCCAGCGGAAGACGCGAGCCAGGACCAGAGCTAGGACCTCTCCGCCCCTCCCGGTCTTCGAGATCTCCACTCGGAACCGCTTCTCTCCTCTTCGCGAGACGGAAGGCGACGCTGTGGTGATCGGTACTTCCATCGTCCGGCATGTCCACGCTACCTCAGGTAAAGGCAAAGTAATCACTCACTGCTTTCCTGGTGCTCGTGTTCTCGATGTCGCTGCGCAGGTTCCCGAGATCCTGAACGGTGACGAGCGCATCGGAGCTGTCGTGTTGCACGCGGGAACGAACGACACCAGGCTGCGGCAGACGGAGGTTCTGAAGAAGGATTACAAGAGCCTGGTAGAGACGGTGCGCAGAACATCGCCTGAAGCAACGATCATCGTGTCTGGACCTCTTCCCACGTACCGACTAGGACACGAAAAGTTCAGTAGATTATTTGCTCTAAATGAATGGTTAATGTCATGGTGTAATGAACAGAAGCTGCTCTTTGTAAATAATTGGAATCTGTTTTGGGAGCGACCTAGGCTCTTCCGTCCTGATGGCCTTCACCCCAGCAGAATCGGAGCGGCTCTTCTGTCGGACAACATCTCCAGGGCGTTACACACCACCATATGACTAGTAAGTACAGATCACAGTCTTTCCTGTTCTAACTTAATTGACATAAGTACCAATGTAGAACGTTATATAGAAACTGTGTCTATTCCTCGTTTAGTGAGATCAAACATTAAATCTACTGTAAGATCCAGGAAAAATCTAATTGTGATTAAACCAGAAAAGCTAAATATTAGCGCACAAAAACAATTTCTAAAACTAGGTCTTCTAAACATTAGATCGCTCACACCTAAGGCGGTTATTGTAAATGAAATGGTCACAGATAATAGTTTTGATGTACTTTGCCTTACTGAAACCTGGCTTAAGCCAAATGATTATTTCGGTCTAAATGAGTCTACTCCGCCAGGATACTGTTATAAGCATGAGCCCCGCCTGATTGGTCCTTCACATACTGTTTGCAAACGTAAAAATCTGTTCAAATATCATAACCATACACAAAACCCCTGTGCATTAATTCTGTGTTGACTAATATGACCATGTATCCTGAAGAAAACATCTTTGTTAAGAATATGTAAATTATGTAAACATGGCAGATAGACTTGGATAAGAGATTGTTCTCCAGGTGTATCGCCGAAGGGAACGTACTCTGATGTCGTGACATTAGAATTTATGGGCAAATGCAAAAGACTCAAATGCAAAAGACTCAAATGCAAAAGACTGAAAGTACAAATGAAGTTCAAATCATTTAATAAACAGAGCAATTCCAAGAGGGTCCTTGCACCATTGGTGTTCGGACCCTAATAACCCACTGCTGTAGAGCAATCATGAGAAAAGACAAAACCCTTTCAATATCATTCAGATACTATTATAGTTATTATTATTATTTTGAATTCAGTTTTATTTTGTTTTCTATTTTAGTTAAAGTTTGTCATTTTGTTGTTTGTTTTTGTAATTTTTTCGGGGGGGCGCCCTCAGGTGCAGGGTAAGACTGATCTGAGGACCGTCATTATTTCTAAGAAGGCTGCGTCGAAAAGGTCCGAGGATGGTTTGCCCCCTCTGAGGAGGGTCACAGTGCAGTCGGACCAGTTGTTCCCTGCCGGTTCGCCGCTTCAGGCCGATGCACTTGCTGTGCAGAGTACATCAGAGGCCAGTCTTGAGAGGCTGGTACCCTTAGTAGATTTTTTGGTAGAGTGGGAGAATCTTCCAAATATTTCACATTGGGTCCTGCATATTATAAAATAGGGTACACCATTCAATTCAGCTGTCGTCCTCCCAGTTTCAACAGGGTTCTGCCCACAGTGGTGGGCCCCAAGCAGGCCCTGGTTATGTCTCAAGAAGTACAGACTCTTCTGCGAAAAGAGGCTATAGAAAGGGTTCCTCTAGCCAGCAGGGAGTCAGGGTTTTACAGACGGCACTTCATCGTGCCAAAGACGGATGGGGGGTTGCGCCCCATTTTAGATCTACGTGTTCTCAATCGTGCCGTGGCGAGCTCAAGTTCAAGATGCTTTCACTCAAATAGATTGTGCCACAGATCAGGTCCGACGACTAATTTGTCACGATAGATCTAAAGGACGCATACTTCCATGTATCCATCCACCCAAATCACAGGAAGTTCCTGAGGTTCGCTTTCGGGGGAGAAGCGTACCAATATCGGGTTCTTCCTTGGGTTCGTCTTGGTCACCCTGCACCTTCACGAAATGTGTAGACGCAGCTCTGGATCCCTTGCGCATGCAGGGGATCAGAATTCTCAACTACATAGACAACTGGCTGATCCATAGTCAGCTCAGATGGGGGTTCAACATCGAGATGTTGTCCTCGCACACATGAGGAAATTAGGGCTGAGACTAAACTCCAAGAAAAGCATTATTTTGCCAGCTCAGAGAACTACTTATCTGGGGGTCATTTGGGACTCGATCACCATGTGGGCTCGCCTGTCAGAGCCTCGGGTGGGGTCAATCCTCTCAGCAGTGAAAGGGGTGAAGCTAGACCAGCCACTCACTGTAAAACCGTATCAGAGACTGTTGGGTCTGTGGCAGCAGCGCCTAATGTGATTCCTTGCGGCCTGTTGTACATGAGACCATTGCAGTGGTGGCTCAAGACCAAGGGGTTTTCTCAGAGGGGAAATCCTTTTCGCATTATCAAGGTCACGTGGCGATCCCTTGGTGATGTGGAAACAGCCTTGGTTCTTGGTTCAAGGCCCAGTGTTATGAGCTCCGTGTCGTCGAGTCACTCTAACGATGGATGCTTCTCTCACAGGTTGGAGGGGTGACCATCAGTGGTCGCTCGGCCCAGGGCCTATGGCAGGACCATCATCGCTCCTGGCACATAAATTGTCTGGAAATGATGGCAGTGTTTCAGGCCCTGAGACATTTCCTGTCAGAACTCAGGGGCCATCATGTGTTAGTCAATTGAGCTGCGCTCAATCAGGGCAGTTTATATCCCGGGGTATTTAAATGTGGAAGCAGACATCCTGTTGAGACAGGGGCCGAGGCCCGGGGAATGGAGACTCCACACCGAGGTCGTGGAGCTCCTGTGGGAAAACTTCGGCAGAGCGGATGTCGATCTGTTCACATCATCAAAGACCGCTCAATGTCGTCTTTGGTTCCCAGTAAACCATTCCTGGGACTGGATGCTATGGTACAGTGGCCGAGGCTGCCTCTGTACGCATTTCCCCCGATTGCCTTTTAAAAAGACATCTCAAGGTGCTTTACTTAAAAGTTCAAACACACAATATGCAAAAGGTTGATGCAATTACATATTATTATTATTACTTATTACCCACTGCTTTTCTGGGTTATGATGAAAGCCCAGACTTCATGTCAGCTGAAGGTACCGGCTCTAATATGTACTTCGCCAGCAGGACGAAGTTTGCCACCGTGGTAAACCTGTGGGGGATGTCGGGCGAACTTAACCCTTGTGTGGTGTTCATATTCAGCCAGTGTTTGTGGGTCTGGTGGACCCGCTGCATTTTGGGTTTTTTAATTCAACACAATCAAAAATTGTATGTTAAAATACTCCACAGATGTTTACTTCATCCCAATTACAAGCAATATAAACAGCATATATGGTTAATATTTTCTCTTTACCTTTGTTAGATCACATTTAAGAATTACAACCTTGTGTGGGAACGGCAGGGGTAGAAACAAAACTCACTCTTGCACTCTCACACTTACACACAATCTCTCTCTCATGCGCACACACACACACACACACACACACACACACACACACACACACACACACACACACACACACACACACACACACACACACACACACACACACACACACACACACACACACACACACACACACACACAAAACACACACCACACACCACACACACACATACACACACACACTCGCTCACTTGGATATGTGGTGTATGGTTACTCTCCATAGGCATAATGGTTTATCTAATGTACAAACTGTATAATCCATTCCCCTACACTACCCCTACCAATCACAGAAAACTTTTGGCATTTTTTGAATTTCAAAAAGTATGTTTTAGTATGAGGACACAGATGTTGTCATAAACCATGTTTACGTTGTAATACCCATGTCATTATACACATTTGTGTCCTCATAAACCATATATATGAACATACACACACTAACAGCAGGCCCTGACAGGAGGAGGACAGAGTAAAGGTACACAGGACCTACAATTTCCACACTTTCATTAGCCCTGGGTCCAGTGGACCCAAACATCCTGTGTGTAATATAAATGTGTAGGGGGGGTGTACAGTGTGTGGTCATTGAAAATGTGTTCTGATATATATTCCTCACAGAAAATGAGCCAAGGCCAATGAGTCTTAGTTTGAAAAAATAATTAATCTTATAATTTTTCTTTTGATAAAAAATTTAAACGGTTCCAGCAGACCCAAACACCATACAAGGGTTAACCACATAGCCAAGTCTGACCGTCCGAATGAGCCAACTAGACAGGCTGGGAAGCGCTAGCCAGGCCCCCAGACACAGTGCAAGTGACTCTTGATGGGCTGCGTTGCCTTCTTGCGGGGGGCTCGACGTCACGGCTCCGGTGTTTCTGGTCAGTGGCACGGTCTGCACGTCACGCTCCGAGCCCAGAAACCAATCGTCCAGCTGCAAGTGCTTGCGTCCGATTAATGCTGCAGCCCAGGTAAGCATAGCTGTCAACTCTGAATCCGATTCAGCATGAGAAACCACAGACGAAGAGGGAAGCTCAGCATCATCTTCCTCTCCAGAGGACAATAACCATGCAAATTCAAATGGTGGAAATGCTCACACTGTAACCCTCAGGTCTCCCAAAGTGTTAAGCACACTCGCAACTTTGCTTTACACACAGGTGGCGGGCTGGGTAGCCTTCAAAGGTGAGTTGCGACTGCCTTGTCAACATGGTCATCCATCCATTAATGCCGTCGCAGCATGCTTATGCCTAGACATGTTTGAGAGATCCTGGACATCAGATGAGGAGAGGAAACGACCACATCCAGGAATGCACAGATGGAGACGTTCACTGTCTACTTGCTCTTTTAGGGAAATTGCTCTTCTAACTGTTGAGGCATCCAGGGGTGCAATCCCTACACTTATCTGTGCACATTTGCTCTTTGGCTGAATGTGCCGTATATCCAACATAGAAGCGTCTCCTCTCAAGTGAAGGGCAATGGCTGAGCGCTGCGAGTTAGGAATTGTTAAATCTTCATTTGATTGCATTTTAAAAGAAAAATGTCAATTTCCATTAAATCCATTAAATCATAAATCTAGAAAAATTTAAATGACAGAATAATAAAAAAAAAATCAGTTTATGAATTATTAGGTCATGGGTCCTAACCCTTTTTTTGAAGGCCTAAACATGCTTAAAAACTCATGCTTAAAAACATGCTTACAGCCATAGCGCCACCTGTGTTTTACATTGTTATTACCTCTTCATAGAGATTTAACCAAAACAACATCATATTTGGTCTGTCTAATCTTAAGGTCTTAGCGATGATAAAGTGATGTTGATTTTGCTATATTTCTTATGGCCGGGTGAGAAGTACAGTGATACAATCATTTAGACCTGGTGTACATGTTGTAAACACATCTAAAGCACATTCAATTACATGCAGATATTTAAAAAAAATCAGC
This sequence comes from Romanogobio albipinnatus, assembly GCA_023566225.1. NCBI lineage: Eukaryota > Metazoa > Chordata > Actinopteri > Cypriniformes > Gobionidae > Romanogobio > Romanogobio albipinnatus. Next base: position 3,074,363 of record CM042239.1, read on the forward strand.
TTTACCATCACAGAAATATATTTTTAAATATATTAAAATAGTATATATTTTTTTTATTGTAATATTACTGTTTTTACTGTATTTTTTTATCAAATAAATGCAGCCTTGGAGAGCTATGTATTGTGAAAAGCGCTATACAAATAAATGTGAAGATATTTTGAACAACACTAGACCCCAGTAACTTTCCTTACATGGACAATATACACTTTTTCAAAATATCTGACTCATCTATCATACCTAAAAAGTCCTTTGAAACACACGAGAGATTTGAGCGTTTTGTCATATTCCAATCTTGTATGAATCTATTATTTCCAGTTGAGATCTGATCTGGCTGATAGAGGTTTCACAAACGTGACACTGCATTGGTCTCAAACCTCTGAACCGGTGAACTTACGACAACTTTTATCTCTCTAGGTGTTCTTATTAGGTTTTACTGCCCTCTAGCGATCATACCGAGTATCACAATGATTCACAGGACACAACATGATGCAATAAGCAAAATTGTTTCATTTACAGGTTATGATAAAGAAAAGTTACACCCTGGAAAGTATCACAACGATTAAAATGGTAGATTTATTTACAATGTTAAGACTAAGCACTTCTGCTGCCCTATTGTACAAAATTTGAATACAATAACATTCTAAAGCATCTTTTTTTTTTTTAACAGTACCGACATACAGTGGGGAAAATAATTATCTGATCCGCTGTTGATTTTGTAAGTTTGTCCACTTACAAAGAATTGAAGGGTCTATAATTTTTAAGGTAGGTTTATTTGAACAGATAGAGATAGAATCTCAACCAAAAAGATCCAGATTAAATATAACATTGTATAAAGATTATAAATTGATTAGCATTTGATCGAGTGAAATAAGTATTTGATCCCCTACCAACCAGAAATAATTCTGCCTTCCACAGATTGGTTACATGCCCATGTGGAACACAGATTAGTCCTGTCACTTTAAGAAAGTACTCCTAATGTCAGCTCATTATGTGTATAAAAGATACCTGTTCACAGAATCTGTATCTTCCATTCCAACCTCTCCACCACCAAAGGGCTGTCAAAGGACGTCAGGGACATGATTGTAGACCTGCACAAGGCTGGAATGGGCTAGAAGACCATCAGAAAGAAGCTTGGTGAGAAGGACCCAAAACTACACAGGAGGAGCTTAATGATCTCAAGACAGTTGGGACCACAGTCACCAAGCAAACCATTGGTAACACACTACGCCGCAATAGATTGAAATTCTGCAGCGCCTGCAAGGTCCCCCTGCTCAAGAAGGTACATGTACAGGTCCATCTGAAGTTTGCCAGTGGACATCTAAATGATTCAGAGAAGGCCTGGAAGAAAGTGCTGTGGTCAGATGAGACCAAAATTGAGCTCTTTGGCACCAACTTGACCAAAATTGAACTCTTTAGCATCAACTCAAATCCTCGTGTTTGGAGGGAGAGAAATGTTGACAATGACCCCAAGAACACCATCCTACAGTCAAGCGCAGAGGTGGAAACATTACGCTATTGGGATGTTTCTCTGCTAAGGGTACAGAAGACTTCACCGTGAAGGGGGCGATGGACGGGGACATGTTCCGTAAAATCTTGGACGAGAACTTCCTTCCCTCAGCCAGAACATTGAAGATGGGTCGTGGATGACCCAAAAACATACCACCAAGGCAACAAAAGAGTGGCTCAAGAAGAAGCACATTAAGGTCATAGAGTGGCCAGGCCAGTCTTCTAGACCTTAATTCTAGAGAAAATCTGTGGAGGAAGCTGAAAGTTTGACTTGACAAGTGACAGCCATCAAACGTAATGATTTAGAGAGGATCTGTAAAGAGGAGTGGACCAAAATCCCTCCTTAGATGTGTGCAAACCTGGAGACCAACTGCAAGAAACATCTTCCCTCATCTTGCCAACAAGGGTTTCTCCACCAAGTACTAAGTCATAGTTTTCTCAGGGATCAAATACTTATTTTCCTTACTGAAAAGGACACTCTCACTGGAATCACCAAAAGAAGCACTACTTTACAGAGACACGGACCTGAGGATTACAGTCAAGCATCCACTGGTCTACTTTTTTGTATATAATGTCTGAAAGCAACAATTCATGGGAGCTAACCACAGACATGTTTGAACTTTTATCAAATCAATTAATCAATAGGATGAGTTTTGAACAACCTTTTTAAAGGATTTGATCACATCCTTTAAACACATCCTTTAATTTACAACCTTTGGCCAGCAGGGGACACAGTCACATCATTTTCCAAGGGAACCTCATTTTTGAGACACAATATAAAAAATGGGTCCTAACCCTTTTTTTGAAGGCCTAAACATGCTTAAAAACTCATGAAACTTTGCACACGCATCAGAAGTGGTGAAAATTGATATCTGATATGGGTTTCAGAATTAGGTGTGAAAAAAATGGTTCAATAGCAACACCTACAAAAGTTAAATTAAGCGCCGTTTGCGCTACGTTTCACGTACAGGTATGAAATTCGGTACACACAGCCCAATACCTACAAAAAAAGTCATTGGAAGCAAAATCTGAAAACCAACAGGATTTATTACAGTCCTGGCCTGAAGACATCTACATGCCAATATTTAGTTACAGCCATAGCGCCACCTGTGTTTTACATTGTTATTACCTCCTCATAGAGATTTAACCAAAACAACATCACATTTGGTCAGTCTAATCTTAAGGTCTTAGCGATGATAAAGTGATGTTGATTTTGCTATATTTCTTATGGCCGGGTGAGAAGTACAGTGATAAAATCATTTAGACCTGGTGTACATGTTGTAAACACATCTAAAGCACATTCAATTACATGCAGATATTTAAAAAAAATCTGCTTTACCATCACAGAAATATATTTTTAAATATATTAAAATAGTATATATTTTTTTTATTGTAATATTACTGTTTTTACTGTATTTTTTTATCAAATAAATGCAGCCTTGGAGAGCTATGTATTGTGAAAAGCGCTATACAAATAAATGTGAAGATATTTTGAACAACACTAGACCCCAGTAACTTTCCTTACATGGACAATATACACTTTTTCAAAATATCTGACTCATCTATCACAGTCACATCATTTTCCAAGGGAACCTCATTTTTGAGACACAGTATAAATACCCCCCCCCCCCCCCCCCCCGATTGTTTTAGTGGGAAGCCCAATAAGCAGTGAATTACAGTAGTCGAGACGTGAGGTTATTAATGCATTGATTAGAGTTAGTGCTGAGAGCAGGTTGCAGCCGGGCAATGTTACGGAGCTGGTAGAATGCAGTCTTGGTAATAGAATTTTAAATGTGAGTCAAAGAGTCAAATGTTACACCCAGATTTTTAACAGTGTGAGATGGAATTAAGGAGGCCCCGTCCCGTCAATAGATAAACTCAATTCAGACTTTTTCAAAAGGGATGGTGGGCCGAAAACACTAACCCCAGTTCCCTTTCAAGGGAACTTGCGCTGCGTCAAGCGCTGCGGGAACGCCTCTGTGTGATTGCGTCATGAAGCACTCGTGAAATCAGTCCAATGGTGTGACGGGACGTCAAGGCGGGTGACGTCATTGACCAGCAAACTATAAAGCACCACTGAACCAAACAGTGTCAGCTTCTGTGTCTTCACAAGCGCTCTATGTTGAAATCGTTTGTCTTGAAAGTATTGGTGTGTGTTGTCTCTCAAAAAGTATGGAACAGTTTAAAATGTGTTACTCCCTGTCCGCGTTTTATTACGGGTGGGGATACTCACGAAATGTGTGTTATGTGTCTGGGACCGCAGCATGCTCAGGCAGCCCTCGAGGGGGCTGGTTGTGAGCATTGCGAGGGGTTGCCAATGAGAACTCTCCGGTCCCGCCGAGCACTCTTCGAAGAGGGTGCTTCGGCTCGCGTTCCCCAGGGCTTGGGTCCCGCCGCTGCTGAGGCACGGCGAAAGCCCGCGTCCTGGGGATCGCAAATGGATCTAGTGGCGGGATTAGAGACGGGTGATCCCCTATCTCTGCCTTTACCCGCTAGATCCGACGCTCCAGATCGCGAGTCAGAAGCACGCACTGCGGTTTCTTCTGCTCACGCTGAAGCGCAGGCTCCTCAACATTCTAGTTCTGAGGAATTAGATGTTGAGAGTCTGGAAGTTGACAATGAACCACACACACACAGAGGAACTTTTGGAGGTTGTGACTCGCGCTGTTGCCAAACTAAATATAGATTGGCCAGCTGACGATCAGGAAGCCCGTCAAGTTAAAAGAAAATTAGATGAACGCTTCCTGCCAGCGAGATCGCAGCCTTCAAAGCGGGGCTTACCGTTCTTCCCTGACCTCCACACTTTGGTGTCGAAGTCATGGGATAGACCGGCTTCATTTAGAGTATTCCACCCAGCCACATCAGAATATTCAAATATAATGGGTTTGAAAGAAAATGGTTATGCGGCGATGCCTCAGGTGGAAGAGACGCTTGTGTGCTATCTCTCCCCTGAGTCTGCGTCGTTGCTAAGAGCCCCGTAGCTGCCCACTAAGCCAGTTAGAACAACATCAGTCTTAGTGGGCAGGGCGTACTCGGCAGCAGGTCAGGCAGCCGCCAGTCTACATACAATGGCGGTCTTACAAGCATATCAAGCTGACCTGCTGAAAGACATAGATGAAACTGCTGAAGAGATAGAAAGAGATATGATAGCGAAGGTTAGAAGAGCAGCCGATTTGTCTCTTCGTGCCACCAGGGAAGCGGCGAAATCCATCGGCCGCTCCATGGCAGCACTGGTGGCCACGGAGAGGCATTTATGGTTAAACCTGTCCGAAATTAAAGACAGAGACAAAAAATGTGTGCTTGATGCTCCTGTCTCCGCTACCGGTCTCTTTGGCAGTGCTGTTAATTCGGTGGTTGAAAAGATTTCAAGAAGCTAAAAAGCAGGCAGCCGCCTTTTAAAAGTTTCTTCCCTGAAAAATCTATGTCTCTGAGGCTGCTGGGCGGGAGCAGCCCCAACTGAGTGCGTCCTCCTCAGCTCATAGAGCACAACAAAAAGTGAGCGTGGCGTCCGGTGCTCCCTCACAGAGAGACTGGGGACCGGGACAGCACGCTCAGCTGAGGCCTTCCCGAGGTAGAGCTGATCTGAGGACTGTTCTTATCTCCAGGAAGGCCCCGGCAAAGAAGTCCTGACGCCAAAAGCGCCAGGCTTCGGATGGCAGTCCCCTCCAAGAGGAAGTGGTGCGTCGAGGCGCCCGCCTCCGCTTGGTGCCATCAGAGGGCCGTTCTGCCAACCCCGGGACCTCTGGTGCTTCGGGGCGCAGCGGTCCTCAGCGAGTACCAATCTCTGTGTCCGCCCGGAAAAAGTAGCGCCGCGGGGAAGCTCACACCCCTCGAGGGGGGTTCAAAAGGGGTCAGTTCCACTCAACTGACCACTCAAAAAACACCAGAGGCCAGCCTCGAGAGGCTGGTTCCCTTAGTAGATTTTCTGGCAGCGTGGAAACTTCTGCCAAATATCTCAGATTGGGTCCTGCAGACAGTAGAAAAAGGGTACAGAATACAATTCGGGTTTCGCCCGCCCAAGTTCAACGGGGTGGTGCCCACAGTGGTCCGCCCTGAGCAGGCTCTGGTTATGGAACAAGATGTACAAACTCTTCTGCGAAAAGAGGCTATAGAGAGGGTCCCTCCCCACAGCAGAGAGTCAGGGTTTTACAGCCGGTACTTTATAGTTTCAAAAAAGGATGGAGGGCTGCATCCTATTCTAGATCTGCGTCAGCTAAATCGAGCATTAAAAAGTTCAAATTCAAAAGGCTCACTCTGAAGCAGATTGTGTGTCAGATCAGGTCCGAGGACTGGTGTGTCACAATAGATCTAGAAGACGCATATTTTCACGTCTCCATCCTTCCTCAGCACAGGAAGTTCCTCAGGTTCGCTTTCGGGGGCGAAGCTTACCAATATCAGGTTCTTCCATTCTGCCTAGCATTATCACCCCGCACATTCACAAAGTGTGTGGATGCAGCACTGGCTCCTCTTAGACTCCAGGGCATCCGCGTTCCCAATTATATAGTCGATTGGCTCATTTTAGCACAGTCAGAACAGTTAGCGGTTCAGCATCAAGATGCTGTTCTCGCTCATATGAAAGTGTTGGGGTTAAGGCTAAACGCAAAGAAAAGCATGTTATCTCCATGACAGAACATCACTTTTCTGGGCGTAGTATGGGATACAAAGACCGAAGTCGAAGTCGAAGTCCATCCTAGAAGCCGTATCCAGGATAAAGCTAGGCCAGTCACTCACTGTGAAACAGTTTGAAAGACTTCTGGGACCCTTGCAGTTGTGGCTCAAAACCAAGGGGTTCTCCCCGAGGGGAAATCCTTTTCGCATGATATATATATTCGTGCAATATACATTCCGGGGCGTTTGAACAAGAGGGCAGACTTCCTGTCGAGGCAGGGAGTGGTGCCGGGGGAGTGGAGACTTCACCCCGAGGTGGTGGAGCTCCTTTGGAACCGCTTCAGGCAAGCTCAGGTGGATCTGTTTGCATCTCAAAAGACAATGCACTGTCCCCTATTTTACTCCCTCACACATCCCTGGGGCTGGATGCCATGGTGCAGACGTGGCCGAGGCTGCGTCTGTATGCCTTTCCCCCTTTGGCATTGCTACCGGGAGTTCTGGAGAGAGTTCGCCGGGCAGAGGAAATCTTCTCTTGCAGGCATCGGGATCAGTTCTGCACCCGCGCCCGGAGCTGTGGAAACTGTGGGCTTGGCCTCTGAGGGGGCCCAGCTCGTAGATTTAGGTCTCTCTACCGAGGTAGTGGAGACCATATTACACTCCAGAGCTCCGTCCACAAGGAGGCTTTATGCCCTAAAATGGAGAGTCTTTGTTGCATGGTGCACGAACCATTCAGTGAATCCAGTTAACTGCCAATTGAGTTCAGTGCTAGATTTTCTTCAAGAAAAGTTCTCCTCAGGGTTATCTCCACCCACCTTAAATGTATACGTGTCGACCATATCCGCCTATCACGTTCATCTCGATGGTGCATCAGTGGGGAGACACCCTTTGGTAACCTGCTTCCTTCGTGGTACTCTGAAGCTAAGACCTGCGGCACGTTCAAGGGTGCCGACTTGGGACCTGGGGATTTCTTCTGGCTATTTCTTCTCTTAAGAGAGTTGGAGATTTACAAGCATTGTCTGTTGCTCCCTCATTTCTTGAGTCTGCACCTGGTATGGTGAAAGCTTTCTTGTTTCCAAGAGAAGGATATGTCCCTAAAGTTCCCACTAATGTGGCAGGGCCTATAATGCTGCAGACCTTTTCTCCGCCTCCCTTTCAAAATCCAGACCAGGAGAAGTTAAATCTGCTCTGCCCAGTGAGGGCACTAGATGCTTACATCCACAGAGCTGCCCTGTGCTGTATATCTGATCAGCTGTTTGTCTGTTTCGGGTCCCCAAGTAGGGGAAAGCCTGCATCTAAGCAGACCCTAAGCAAGTGGATAGTCGAGGTCAACCTTCACTGGTCAACCTTCACCACTAAAGATTCGGGCCCACTCAACTAGGAGTATGGCTGCCTCTATGGCTCTCTTGTCAGGAGTTTCTCTTCAGGAGGTGTGTGATGCAGCAGGATGGTCCTCTCATCACACCTTATTAAGATTTTATAACCTGGACGTGGCTTCTACTCAGCTGTATGCAACGTGTTTTTTTGTTTTTGACCACTGAAATTGTGTACAATTTAATAATTTACTCATTGACCCTGCTGGACCTGAACGCCTCCCTCTGCAACTGGATCTTGGACTTTTTGACTGGGAGACCTCAGGCAGTCCAGATCGGGAATAGCACCTTAAGTTTTTTATTTGATGTGCAAGAACCAATGAGGTTCATTCTTGTGTGTTACACAACACGTTTGAGCTTCGGCAACAGGTTTGTTCTTGTTCTTAAGCAGGTATGGTTGAGCTTTATGTTCGCTGATCAATGTTGACATGTGAATAAAAGCCTAAATTAAATCTGTTCATCATATAAAGCCTCTCAGTTCTATAATCCAGCTGTTCATAATAGAGCCCGACCGATATATCGGCAGGCCGATAATAGGCATTTTCCAAACTATCGGTACCATTATTTATGATGGCCAATAAATTAGTATAAAAAAATATAAAAAAACTGACAACACCGCTCAAACACATTATGAGTGTTGGCGTTTCATAGTTTGTCCACCAGATGGCACTTTACAACGTGCCGGTTGGCAACACCAGCTGATCCAGCCAGAGTCATGCTGCACGCCGCCAACATTCACAACTGAGATCATCCATGAAGTGCATGTAAGTTGGCAACAGGCACGAGACATACATTGCAAGAACATCCCCATCAGTTCTCTTAACTCAAATAAGCATGACACAATTCGTGACTGCCAATTCCAGTTTTTCTGTTACTCGTAAGCCAAGAGTGAAACGGAATGAGCTAGTAATTACGTTAGGTTTTTACAGTATAGTTGACTGACGGTAAGTTTAACTCGGACAATGTGACTGAATAAGATGTATTTCTTTAATAGCGTGCCAGTTTGACAGCATGAGACGTATCTCTCCCCTGCTCACTATTTTGAAAACGTATGTTGTACAATATTTTGCAGGATGACGTTGTCCATTTCTAAATTATGGCTTATCATAGACTTTAGCTAACCACAAAGATAGCTAATGCCATGGCTATCAGTGGAAGACTGCTAACATTAATGCGCTTGGAAATCACAACAAACTTATTCTTTCTAAATAAAGTAATGATTACGGTATTTAATATAACTAGTAAATGTATAGTTCCAGTCCCTGGAGTGAATGAAAGTGTGTTGCTGACTTCGTTCAGACGCAGCATTAACGAGTCACATAATGGATTTACTGCATCACTAAGTAGTAGATTTTTAGAAGGCAGGCAGCAAATGATGATTGAAAATGGTTTGTTGCAGCTTGATGGATAGAATTAAAAGAGTGCATCTACAGGGATAAGCAAGTTGACATTGTAATTATAAGGTAGCTCATAAGGCTCAATAAGGACCAACAATCACACACACACACACTCAAACTCACACCTTTGTCTTTTTAAATAATAATACAAATGATGATAGAAATAATAATATCAAAAACATCAGGAGTGACCTTTGTCTTTTATAATAATAATAATAATAATAATAATACAAATGATAATGATGATGATAATAATAATAATTGATTTTTTTTAATGATTACTCTCAATGCTAATAATAATAGTAGTATAAGTAATAGTTGTGATTGTAGCAGCAATCATTTTGTTTCTATTTTGTTTCTCACCTAGCTTGTTTACTTCATATTTTGACAGATGGCAAGTGGTGGATGAAGTCGAGTATGGGAGTATTTCACAAAAGGCCCATCAGGTATAGTCATATGCAACATCTGTACAGCCTCTGTGTGCCAGGGATCTGGCAGCCTCAAATTCAAAAATACATCCAACTTGTGGGCACACCTTAAATCAAAACACAAAGACATCTACAAGAAGGCGCAAACAGATACACAGCCTCAAGTTCCAACCACATCATTCCAGCCAAACCTAAAACAAGTACTAGAGAAAACAACAAAATGCACTCTAAATGATCCAAGAACTGAAGAAATGGACAAACTCCTGATGGAGATGATGGCCATAACCGTTTTAAACCCTGGACCCTCAACAACAGCAAAAGTCAGGATGTCAGTGGCTAAGGCAGAGCCCAGATATCCATTAAAAACCAAGAGACATTTTTCCATACAAAGAAGATGGATGAGATTAATACAGGAGTTGTAAGCAAAATAAAGAAACTGCTGTCAGTTGAAAATGCAGGAAACAGCATTTCTTTTACCACTGACTGTTGGTCAGGTTCAAATGAAGCACTCATGAGCTTGACTGCTCACTTCATGGATAAAAATGGGAAAAAGATCCAACTTGTCTTGATTGTTAAATCCTTGTCACAGTCCCACACAAGACAGCACATTGGAAAGACATTTCTGTCCATGCTTAAAGAATGGGAAATTGATGAGGAGCGGGTCATGCTTGTGCTCAGGGATAGTGGGGCAAATATGGTGAAAGGTATGCGCCTTGTTGAGATGCCAGACCTGTGCTGCAGTGCTCACATACTACACCTGGTTATAAATGATGGCCTTAGTTCACAGAGAGTGGTGGTGGACATTCTGGCAAAGCTTGCTACAAAATTTAAAAATTGCTACACACTTCCATCACTCTGTTACAGCAATGCGACGCCTGTCTAAAATTCAGGAGGAGATAGGTGTCCCACAGCAATCTATCATACATTCTATCAAAAGTGTGTGGCGAGCAAAAGATTGTTCAGCAACATTGGAAATATTTATGAGGATAGGCGAAGCTCTTTGAAAGGAGAGAATGCAGAAAAACTTTGCTTCTTGTACTACAACCTGCCTCTGCTGGACTGGAGCTATTAAGGACTGACTGGTTCACTAGTAGACTACCTCATCCTGTGTATAGTTTATATTTTGCTGTTGTTATTTATCAGAACTTATAGAACTTAACTAAATATTTTTTTCCAGTCTTGCTCTATTATATTTACGAAGTTTTAAGCTTACCACGTCTATTAATACTGGTAACTTAGAATTTTTTTTATTTTTTTTTATTGTGCTTTCGTCCAAAGGAATTTAAGTTTCATATCTTAAGTTTGTATTTTTATACCTTGTATTTATCAGAACTTTAATATATTTTTATGTTCCTCTGTTCTGTTGTGAGTGACAATAAAACAAACAAGTTTATTTTTAAACTGTATTATCATATTTTATAGAGGCTGAGGGGTCATGAATAACTACAAATAACTAATGTAAGGGAAATCTGTTTATGTTTTTTTACGCGTTTCTATTTTTTTTTTATTTTTTTATTTACACTCCCCTAAAGGATTATTAGGAACTCCATACTAATACTGTGTTTGACCCCCTTTCGCCTTCAGAACTGCCTTAATTCTACGTGGCATTGATCCAACAAGGAGCTGAAAGCATTCTTTAGAAATGTTGGCCCATATTGATAGGATAGCATCTTGCAGTTGATGGAGATTTGTGGGATGCACATCCAGGGCACGAAGCTCCCATTCCACCACATCCCAAAGATGCTCTATTGGGTTGAGATCTGGGGACTGTGGGGGCCATTTTAGTCCAGTGAACTCATTGTCATGTTCAAGAAACCAATTTGAAATGATTGGAGCTTTGTGACATGGGGCATTATCCTGCTGGAAGTAGCCATCAGAGGATGGGCACATGGTGGTCATAAAGGGATGGACATGGTCAGAAACAATGCTCAGGTAGGCCTTGGCATTTAAACGATGCCCAATTGGCACTAAGGGGCCTAAAGTGTGCCAAGAAAACATCCCCCACACCATTACACCACCACCACCACCAGCTTGCACAGTGGTAACAAGGCATGATGGATCCATGTTCTCATTCTGTTTACGCCAAATTCTGACTCTACCATCTGAATGTCTCAACAGAAATCCAGACTCATCAGACCAGGCAACATTTTTCCAGTCTTCAACTGTCCAATTTTGGTGAGCTCGTGCAAATTGTAGCCTCTTTTTCCTATTTGTAGTGGAGATGAGTGGTACCCGGTGGGGTCTTCTGCTGTTGTAGCCCATCCGCCTCAAGGTTGTGCGTGTTGTGGCTTCACAAATGCTTTGCTGCATACCTCGGTTGTAACGAGTGGTTATTTCAGTCAAAGTTGCTCTTCTATCAGCTTGAATCAGTCGGCCCATTCTCCTCTGACCTCTAGCATCAACAAGGCATTTTGGCCCACAGGACTGCCGCATACTGGATGTGTTTCCCTTTTCACACCATTCTTTGTAAACCCTAGAAATGGTTGTGCGTGAAAATCCCAGTAACTGAGCAGATTGTGAAATACTCAGACTAGCCCGTCTGGCACCAACAACCATGCCATGCTCAACATGGCTTAAATCACCTTTCTTTCCCATTCTGACATTCAGTTTGGAGTTCAGGAGATTGTCTTGACCAGGACCACACCCCTAAATGCATTGAAGCAACTGCCATGTGATTGGTTGATTAGATAATTGCATTAATGAGAAATTGAACAGGTGTTCCTAATAATCTTTTAGGTGAGTGTATATCGGCCGATATATCAGAATATCGGATTTTTTAATCATCAAATATTAAATATCGGTCTTAAAAATCAGTCAGGCTCTAGCTCATAACACTTTTCCTTTCCAGTGGCCTCCAGCTCTTGTTGCAGACTCTAGCTGCCACTGCTAACAGCACAGGCCCAATCATTTCAACAGTTTTACCCAACAGGTTATAATCCCGCCCATTTCCAGTGGCCTGCAGCTCCAGTAGCTCAAACAAGCGCAAGCCCGCCTCCGCTTGCAGCACAAGCCCACACTTCATATTATCATCCTTCCTTTCCTCCCTATCCTCCAAATAATTTTCCTCTCCAAGCCACAGAGGGTAATCCAAGTGTGAGGCCGCCGGCGACATTCGCACCCCCGGTTTATGAATAAGATAGAGAAAAAGACCAAAAAAAAAAATTTAAACCCAACCTTGCAAAGACTAGGGAGGAATATTTCACAGCATTCACATTTCAAATGATCATTTTCAGCACAATACATCATGCTTTAAAATGCATCAATAAACATTTCTCAACACTTATTTCTCTCTCTTTTTTTAACATATTTGTTAATGTGGCATCCACGAGGAGCAGACAGAAGGAAAGGGATTCAAAAGCCAAAATAAATCATACACTAAAGGGGCAAAAACACTAAATATGTTGATCTTCAACTACGCCACCCTGGGAATTTCACCCAGAGAATATGATAAGTGCACAGGTTCCCTACTAAAGACGAGGAGAATGGAGACACAGGAATTTAATTCAAATGTACAAAAGTTTATTATGATTTATCAGAATAAAATCTGAGGCACAATAAAAGGGACAAGCCCCAATCATTTTCAACATCAATTAAGATGTTTAAAAGGACAGAAGCTGCGGCCTTGCTCAAGAAATACCCGGGCAAAAGATAGACACGTTCCCCTCACACGCACTGCACGCTCACACTCACAGTACTCAGGCCCCAGTGAAGTGATCATTCATGGCACACGGTGTAAACACCACCACCAAAGAAGAGAAGGGAAGTCAATTTCCTACGCAAGGCGGCCGGAGCTCCTAGAAACAAACAAACTCTCCACACCATACACTAGGGCTGTCAAAATGACTGAAAAGCTAAATTCGAAATTATTTCTTAAATATTATCAAAATTCTAATTATATTCAAATTCTAAAGGCAATACTTAATATTAGAGGGAAAATGTACTGTATTGTCTCCTATGCCCACAAGAACACATAGTCATAGTCAGAATAAACATTTACAAATTATGAACATATTTACAGTATTTGAGTAGTATGAATATATAAACATAAATAATCTCCTGAGTTTAAAAGATTGCACTAAACAGTCAGAGTATTGCACTTTGGGGGGGTATTTAACTGTTCAAGAGGGAAATGGCCTGTGGGAAGAAACTGTTCCTGTGCCTATAGATGTTCTAGTGGCCAGTGATCGGAGTCGCCATCCTGATGGTAACAGTTCAAACAGGAGGTGTCCAGGGTGAGTGGAGTCTGTGATGATTTTCCCTGCTCTCCTCCTCACTCTGGAAGAGTACAGGTCCTGGAGGGTTGGCAGGGGAGCACCAATAATCCTCTCCGCAGTCCGAATTGTGCATTGTAGTCTCCTGATGTCAGATTTGGTAGCTGAACCAAACCAGACAGTGATGGAAGTGCATAAGACTGAAGAACTGAATCAGCAGCTCCTGTGGGAGGTTGAACTTCCTCAGCTGACGAAGGAAGTACAGTCTCTGCTGGGCCTTTTCCACAATGGAGTCAATGTGATTGTCCCACTTCAGGTCCTGAGAGATGGTAGTGCCCAGGAACCTGAATGACTTCACTGCTTCCACAGTGCTGTTCATGATGGTGAGTGGGGGGAGAGCTGGGCCATAAATCACCCAACAAGTGAAACATGGTCTGATTGGTAGGCTAAATAAAAATCTCTAACTTCTCAAAGTCAGATATCCCATTTAATTCCTCAGAATTAAATGCTGCTGTAATAACCCAACAAGAGAAACATTTTCTGATTGATAGGCTGAATAAACATATCTAACTTCTCAAAGTCAGATAATATTTAATTTTAATTCCTCAGAATTAAATTCAGCCAAATCACCAAACGTCATCTACACGCTTGTCATCTACCTCGGCAAACGCAAGATCGATCCGTTCACAATATATTTGGCTTTCATCCCTCAAGATGAAAGTCCACAGGCGCAAGGCTGAAACTACCGAAAGCGCACGGCTGTACGCGTCGAGTTATTTCTCAATGAACAGAGCCAGCACCCTCGGGAGCTGACTGCATGCCTAACACCCATACAGTATCACATGCACACCGATCGCGTATGTTCACTCTTGTTGCAGACCTGTAATCTATGCGCTGCCTCAGCAACCGTGAAGTGACGAGCTCTTATTTACTACTTCAACTGCCTCGATGCTGAGAACGCCTAATTCCTCGGATTCAAACAGCTGAAGCATCGGGTTCTCCACCCTGGGGGTAGAAACCGCAGCGTGGGCTTCCGCACGGGGAGGGAGAACATCGGAACTGTCTGATTATGACTGGGAAAAGTGCCTCAGCAGTCCCGACCTCATCAGTTAATTCCCACTGCGATCCCCATGATCTTGGCCGCCGCACCGCCTCAGCGGATACAGGACCTAAATCACGGGGAATGCAAGCCTGGCCGGCCTCATCGAACACAGCCAGGCGGGAGCGCAGCACTCTGAGGGGTAGTGCTTCACAGTGCTCACAGCCAGCTCCCTCGAGAGCTGATTGAGCGTGCTGTGCCCCCTAACAGTTTACACACATCAGATGCGTGTCCCCACGCGTTATGTAGCGAGGGGAGGAGTGCACACATCTTTTAAACTGTTCACTCGTCATTTCCTTTCACACAGTTACTTTACTGAACTAGAAAATCAGTCTTTCAAACACACAGCGCACTTGCTGAAGAGCGAAAAAGCTGGCGCTGTTGTGTTCTGGCGTCCCTTTATACTTCCAGGTATGCTGTCACTTACTACGCCATGACGTAGCACCAATCAAGATCGGTCTAGTTTCATTCATGCTTCAGACGCGCTACGCTAAGGGAGCGTCCCCAAATAGACGTTCTTACGATGCAGTGAGAGTTACCTCGAAAGGGAACTAGTTGTCCAGTCCGGTTCTGTTCAAATAGCAGGGCTTTGCTGAAAATGCAGTTGAGAGTCCTGAAAATGTACGTGTGTGTGAGTTGGTTTAATGCTGTTGTCACTGCTGCAAACTCCCATATACAAATAATTGTTTGAAAAATATAGTTTCCATGCAGCCAGTATGCCCCTCCCCAGTGTAGGTCCCTGGGCATCAGCCCATGTAAGCCATGCGTTAATGTTCTCCTGGTCACAACATCTCATCTACATAAGTTAATTTTCTTAGCTTCTTTCCAAAGAAAAGATGACATAATCATTATTTACATATAGGCAAAAGAGTATGCCTATTCAAATAATTTGTGGTATTCCTACTCAAATGGCAACAAAGTCTATTGGGGACACAAAAAAAGAACACTATAATCTGACATTATTAGAAATAAATAAGATGTGTGCCAGGTTCATGTAGTTGGATTTTTTAAAAACACTTAAACCAAATAATGTTGGCTTATTGCTGGAACATTTACATATAGATTTACATCCATTCTTTTTTTTACATAAGCAAATGACCTCAAGAAAACTTGGCTTGCATATTGTTGAAACTTGCTTCAAACATGGTAAGTGTCCATCTGATCATCCTGTTGAGTTTGTTCTTTATAATATGTGAGTCTTTACTCATCTTGCCCCTCTGTGAAGCTCCTGAAATTTGCAGACGACATCCCTGTCATCGCCCTCATCCAAAACAGTGATGAGTCTTGCTTACAGACTAGAGGTTGAACAGCTGGCTGTCTGGTGCAGTTATAACAACCTTGAGCTCAACACGCTCAAAACGGTGGAGATGATAGTGGACTTCAGGAGAAACAGCCCAGCTCTCCCCCACTCACAATCATGAACAGCACTGTGGAAGCAGTGAAGTCATTCAGGTTCCTGGGCACTACCATCTCTCAGGAAGTGGGACAATCACATTGACTCCATTGTGAAAAAGGCCCAGCAGAGACTGTACTTCCTGCATCAGCTGAGGAAGTTCAACCTCCCAGAGGAGCTGCTGATTCAGTTCTACTCGGCTGTCATTGAGTCTGTCTTATGCACTTCCATCACTGTCTGGTTTGGTTCAGCTACCAAATCTGACATCAGGAGACTACAACGCACAATCCGGACTGCAGAAAGGATTATTGGTGCTCCCCTGCCAACCCTCCAGGAACTGTACTTTTCCAGAGTGAGGAAGAGAGCAGGGAAAATCATCACAGACTCCACTCACCCTGGACACCTCCTGTTTGAACTCATTTACAGATTATGAACATATTTACAACAGGGGGGGGGGGGGGGGGTAGTTAAACTGTTCAAGAGGGAAATGGCCTGTGGGAAGAAACTGTTCCTGTGCCTAGATGTTCTAGTGGCCAGTGATCGGAGTCGCCGTCCTGATGGTATGTTTATTCTGACTAAACGTAACTGTGACCTTATATTTTTTATACTATTTTTCGTATTTTTATTCTTAGAATTTGTATTACTATGTTCTTGTTGTGTTTGTATTATATATGTGCACTGGAAGCTTCAGCACCAAGACAAAAATCCTTGTGTGTGCAAGCACACTTGGCAATAAAGATCTTTCTGATTCTGATTCTAATCAATTTTAAATAACAGATTTTCAAGCAGAAGCTGTTAAATCTCAAATTTACCAACATAATCCTTCATGCCTTGTTACCACTGTGCAGGCTGGTGGTGGTGGTGTAAGGGTGTGGGGGATGTTATCTTGGCACACTTTAGGCCCCTTAGTGCCAATTGGGCATCGTTTAAATGCCACGGCCTACCTGAGCATTGTTTCTGACCATGTCCATCCCTTTATGGCTACCATGTGCTCATCCTCTGATGGCTACTTCCAGCAGGATAATGCCCCATGTCACAAAGCTCCAATCATTTCAAATTGGTTTCTTGAACATGGCAATGAGTTCACTGGACTAAAATGGCAGTGACCAGATCTCAACCCAATAGAGCATCTTTGGGATGTGGTGGAACGGGAGCTTCGTGCCCTGGATGTGCATCCCACAAATCTCCATCAACTGCAAGATGCTATCCTATCAATATGGGCCAACATTTCTAAAGAATGCTTTCAGCTCCTTGTTGAATCAATGCCACGTAGAATTAAGGCAGTTCTGAAGGCGAAAGGGGGTCAAACACAGCATTAGTATGGTGTTCCTATTAATCCTTTAGGTGAGTGTATATCAAAATACAAAAAGCAGTGAGCTTTCAAAATACAAATACTGTGGGAAGTTACAGCTATATTGCTTATCATAGCATACTCTCAGTTTGTGTACCTTCCTGGTAATCAGTGGTGGAAGATGCATTAAGATCCTTTACAAAGTAAAATTACATTTTAGTTATGAGTAATATGTGACCATGCCTGTGAAAACTCTTATAAAGTAATTTTATTGGTGCTCCCCGTATCTCCCCAACCATTTCCTCCTCCATAATCTTCTTTTCTTTTTCTTCTTTTCTCTGCAAATCAGAGCACAGACAAATTTGTATCGCAAGCTTCTTGTGGGCTACCATTTTTAATAACAATCCCAGTCTCACGTGAGAACTCCGGCCTTGTCACTTGTGTTTGGCTGTGAGACGTAGTTTGCGGACAGGACCGGAGTTGTCAGCGATTCTTCCTATTGTAAAGTCATGCAGTGTGAAACCCCCTGTTCGCCGATCCATCTTGCAGTGTGAACACAGCAGCAACTGAATGCTACCCCAGATAGTCATGCAGTGTGAAAAGAACTGTGACCCGACTACTTTGAAAATCGTGCAGTGGCATTAGTCTTTCTTTCCGCCATGGTGCGAGCACAACTTGCTTTTAAAGGGAATGGGAGATGAGACTCTGATTGGTTTATTACATGTTACATTTACATTTATACAGTGCACTTATTACAGGGACAATCCCCTGGAGCAAAATGGAGAAAAGTAGACACATCTGTTACTTGTTAGAAGTGGGATTTGAACACATTGTCCATTTAGAGACCAGAATCCTCAACATTTGAGAAGGTTGAAACTCCTCTTGGACCACTCTGCCATTCTGACACCATTCTGTTACGCCCAAAACACACCCATGACTCATAAAGAGACTAGGTAAAACCCTTTTGGACCATGCGCCGGGCACGCAGACAGGTTTTTTTTTCCATCGTTAAAATAACAAAAGTGGATTCTGACATGCACAGTGCACCTGTGCCATGAGCTCAGATCGGTAAAATAGGGCCCATAGTCTTAGAGAATATGAACCACTTTTGCATTTGACAGCCTGAGAGTGAGTAAATAGCCTGAGAGTTTGCTTGTTTCTACACAAATTTCAAAGATAATTTATTTGAAAAATATTTAAAGATTTATCATTTATAGAAAAATGACCCTGTTTTTTGTGTGAAAAATGTTCCAGTAAGAAAGAGAGAGAAATATGGGAATGGAAGAGGAGAAATATGGAAACAGAGGAGAAATATGGGAACGGAGGAGGAGAAATATGATCATGTGACACGACTGACTGAAGTCACACTGGTATGTAAAGCTGAACTTTTGCATCATTCATTCTCTCTCTCTCTCTGTCTCTCTCCCAGGAACAACTTTCATTCAGTGCTCAAATAAAAGCAGAAAGAATCGAGAAGTGAACATGAGGGTTTTCTTCAGGACTCTGTCACTTCTACTGGGTAAGTGAAACATCTTTTCTAATATCTTGGGTGTTTCTGAACGATGAGGCTGGAAACAGAATGTAGATCACTAACAGAAGAACAATAATATACAATACATCATTCTAGAGAACACTAAATATTACCCAATTGGCCATTTTTTTCCCTTAAGGTGAGACACGCCAGATGAAAACAACGTTTTTTTCATGCAGTGGTCAATCTTGAGATTTTGGGCCAGTTTTCTCCCTTAACATGTAAGCTTTCATGCTTTCAAAATGCAAACAACTCCGAAATCAGCTCATAAACATTCACACAAAAGATGGCAACAGCTGTCACTTGCTAAAGCTATAAAAAGAAAGTAAAGGGGGAGATAGCGCACACAGTTTCTGTCAATCTCATGTCAATCTTGAGTACGTATAGAGTAGTATTGCATACTTCATATCGCCGAAAAGCCTTTAGTTTTAATATATTTTTAAAAGACAGATACGCTGTACTGAGTCTTTCCCAATAAAACCGAGCGGCTGGAGGCGTATCGAGTGGGCGGAGCTAAAGAGTCATGGTTTTGTCCGTCAGATTAGAGCGTGTTTGTATGAATGGCCCTAGGTTTAATATGAAATAATGAATTTAGTTCAACATATTTTCCCACTCTTTGTGTATTGTTGTTTGGAGTGGTTTTACAATAAATAAACAGACATCTATAGGGTTCAGCTAAACAAATGTATTTAAACACACATCATACATCGCATGCTCCATTGATAAATTAACTATACGTTCATGTTGTTTGCTTGATGTGCACTTATGTGCAGATAGCCAACAACACACCGACATTTGAAGCAGTTTTACTCACCGCCTGCGGTTCTAACGCATGACCGTGAACCTTTATCACTGGGACTGCTCCATCTTACAGCATTAGACGATCTGCAAATCCGGAGTTGAACTGGGCCTTGTTTAAAAAACAATCATTGGCAAAATCCAGGGAACAAACAAAAACACTTGCGCAACACTCCGTTGCTGCACCGGAAAAATTGATTTTGTGAAGTCTTGTGACCTGTGCAGCGCAGCCGACGACTTCCTTAAAGACGAGCAAAGCGCTTTGATGGGCGTGCGTTTGATCTCTCGCTCTGGTCGAGAGTGCGTGCAGAGTGCGTGAATGATACAATCCAAGTCTTAAAGGTTAGTTCACTTTTAAATAAACTTTTGCTGATAATTTACTCACCCTCATGTCATCCAAGATGTCCATGTCTTTCTTTTTGCAGTCGAAAAGAAATTAAGGTTTTGGATGAAAACATTCCAGGGTTTTTCTCCATTTAATGGACTTCAATGGGCCCCAAACGGTTCAAGGTCCAAATGTTTCAGTGCAGCTTCAAAGGGCTTTAAACGATACCAAACGATGGGTCTTATCTAGCCAAACGATCAGTATTTATGCTATTATTTGACCTCTTAACAGACAAACCTGATCGTCTCTGAGCTCCGCCATAACTTCCGCTAAGTGAGGTCAAAATATGATCATAGATGCCTCATTCTACTGATCCGTGCAGGCGCTAATGAGGCATCTACGTATACATCTATGACCAGGCTCGTATTTTGACCTCACTTAGCGGAAGTTATGGCGGAGCTCAGAGATGATCACGTTTGTCTGATAAGAGGTCAAATAATAGCATAAAAACCATTTGGAGCCCATTGAAGTCCATTATATGGAGAGAAACTCTGGAATGTTTTTATCCAAAACCTTAATTTCTTTTTGACTGTAGAAAGAAATACATGGACATCTTGGATGACATGGGGGTGAGTAAATGATCAGCAAAAGTTTATTTAAAAGTGAACTAATCCTTTAAAAGGTGCAAGAGTGTCAAGGAGCAGCCGTAATTCAGTGTTAAAAAAGGAGACCAAATCGTCAGTAGAAGTGAGATGGACTGTGTGTATATAAATGCCTTATTCAGTAATTGCAGCAGTCAAGACTGAGGGGTGGTTGTCGTTTGGATCTAGAGAGTGTAACATTAGCATTTAAATAAAGCCATTTATGATCAGATATAGGTATTGTAGCTGCAGTACTGTCCAGAGGTGTAATGCCTTTAGAGTGGGTTATCCCCTCTGGCTCTCAGCGAAGGCGGTCGCATTCTCTCCTCTCTCCCTCTCGTCTCCCTCCTCCCTCCTCTCCTGCTTGCTTCTCTCGTCTCGTCTAGTCTACTGTCTTAAACTTGAGAGACTCTCCACGCACTGCTCTCGAACTAAAAATTATGGATTTGATCAACTGGTCTCTCAACGCAATTGACACCATCTTCTCGATGAGAAGCTTGGGTTCGGGGGAACCTAACTGCCCTGCCGGAACGTTTGCTGCTGGCTACACGATGGACGCGTGGGAGAGGTGGCATGTTGTGTGTCTAGCGGCACTTTCCGTAGAGGACATTGAAGACATCTACCTATTCGGATTCATGGTAACAGGGTTTCTGCTGATTGGATCAGGCATTGCCCTGGGATATCGAAGAATTCAGGAAGCGGTGACAGCTGTTCAAAGCTCCACAAGGCTGCCCGTTATGGTTGAAGCAGTGGGCAGAGCGGTCATCTCTCAAACTGGGACTACTAACCGCAATATGGATAACATCATGGAGTTGCAACGCAAGATGGATATAATCACGGAGAAGCTCACTGCTTTGCAAAAAGATCGTTTCAGAGACCAGAACGAACTAAGAGAGTCATAAATTGTGGCTTCTCGCTCCCAGACCAAACAATTCCAATCTTATCTGCTTTCGGCTCCCTCAACCAGCACGGCCTTGGCCAAGGCCGCTGTTGAGACAACAACTCCCCCAGAAGAGCACTGCAGGAAGACGCTCTTGCATTCATCCCCCAACCACCTGCTGACTCGGACTGGGATCTGATCAAGGTTGTCTCCATAGCAACTTGCGGACTGGAGCATCGAGATTATGGTGCCAGGCGTGTCTCCCCAGGCCTACACAAGCATGCACATGAACTTTACAGACACACACACTATGCACACACCCTTCTCTCACCTTCGCCGCTTTGTACCCCCAGTCTGACAAGCGGGTCTGTGACCAGCGCCTGAAATGGCTGCAGGACCGGGACGCCTGGCTGTGCTGGGACACTTCAACCCCCCACTCCTCTCCCCTGTTGCAAGTCTTGTTTTCATGTTGTAATGTGTGCTCATGTTGCTGAGATGTTTTTTTTTTTACTGTTCTCAAACTGTGCTCCCGTAGGAGCATAGTCTGGGGGTTGTTTTTTTTTTATCATCTCCTCACCCCTCCCTACCTATCCTCATGTTATGCTGTATTTTCTGTCCAACTCAAGAAGGCGCCGCAGAATGGCGACTCGGTGTGACTCGCACAACACCAAAACAAATTCCGTGTATGTGTAAAAATGTACTTGGCAATAAAAATTCCTTGATTCCTTGGTTGGAAAGTCCACATATTGCAGGCGACCAAAACTTTGGGTTAATGGTATTGTCCACATAAATGTTAAAATCACCCAGTAGAATAATATTAGGTGATAGGGTACACAGGGAGGTTAAGAATGCACAAAATTCATCTAAAAAGGTATTGCAGTATGTCGGTGGCAGATAAAAAAAAACACCCCCGCATCTGGAGATACAGAGTTGCAAATACCAAGCTAACCCAGGAAGACATCCGTGATTCAACTCTAAAAAGTAATTTTCCTGCTGCCAGGTCTCAACCAAGCAGAAGAAGTCAAATTTAAAACTTCAAGTCTAACTTTCCAAACTTTGTGGAATGTTGAGAAGTCCAACTTTGAGCACATTTTCACCCAGCGAAGAGCTAGCAAATCTGGCTTGGCTAGTTTTGCGCGCTCTGGTCAACAGTCCGCCATGTTTTTCTTGTTGCACAGGGAGCCGAAGTCCAGAATGATAGTATAGCCTTCCAGTCATCATACCTAAAACCCTGTTGAGACCCGCAATGGATGTATTTTGGATGGGGACGTTGAACAATATCCTGATAGGGATAGAGTGAAGGTGGACAGTTGCCATTCAGGCCAAATAGTTCAATCTTTGTTTCATCAGACCAGAGAATTTTGTTTCTCATGGTCTGAGTCCTTCAGGCGGTCTGTCATGTGGCTTTTACTGAGGAGTGGCTTCCGTCTGGCCACTCCCCCATGACAGATGCAGAGATGGTTGTCCTTCGGGAAGTATCTCCTCTCTCTACAGAGAAATGCTGGAGTTCTGTCAGAATGACCATTGGGTTCTTGGTCACCTCCCTGACTAAGTCCCTTCTCCACCAATCGCTCAGTTTGGCCGGGCTGTCAGCTCTAGGAAGAGTCCTGGTGGTTCCAAACTTCTTCCATTCATGGATGGAGGCCACTGTGCCCATTGGGACCTTCAATGCTGCAGAAATGTGTCTGTACCCTTGCCCAGATCTGTGCCTTGATGCAATCCTGTCTCTGCGGTCTACAGACAATTCATTGGACTTCATGTGCTCTGACATGCACTGCTAACTGGGGGACCTTTTATAGACAGGTGTGTGCCTTTCCAAATCATGTCCAATCGACTGAATTTAGCACAGGGGGACTCCAATCAAGTTGTAGAAACATATCAAGGATGAGCAGTGGAAACAGGAGCACCTGAGCTCAATTATGAGTGTCATGGCAAAGGCTGTGAACACTTATGTAAATGTGATTTTTGTTTTGTTTTTTATTTTTAATACATTTGCAAAGATTTAAAAAACACATTTCTTTCCACATTGTCATTCACATTGTTGGGGTATTGTAGAATTTTGAAGAAAATAATGAACTGAATCCATTTTGGAATAAGTCTGTAACACAGCAAAATGTGGAAAAGGGAAGCACTGTGAATACTTTCCGGATGCACTGTAGGCATCAGTGTTTATATTCGAACATTATATACATTTTTATCCCAGTACATCTGTGATCAATTGAATATTTCTAGCAAATAGTGATACTGTGAGGTTGGAAACACAGATCTGAATGTTCCGGTGTGATTTTGTCAAAGGTTTAATAGACACAGGAGAATAATTGTCATTTATGAATAAGATTGTGATTCTGTTATTTTTCTGTTTATTAGTGTGAAGCTGCCTTGAAAAAAAATCAGTATTGTATATAAAGTGCTATATAAATAAAGGTGACTTGACTTAACTCAAATTTAGATCTTTAAATACTGACCATCATTCTGTGTTTCTCATTTTTCCTCAGGGTTTTTCTCAGTTCAAATGAAGGCAGAAGAAAAAGAAGGTGAGACTTCATGAATTAAACACTATGGGTGGGTTGCCCCAACATTTTAGAGCTAATCTAGGATTTGTTGTGTTGCACCACTCAATTTTAAACCCAGATTAACAAATCAGGAATAGAATTTAAGATGCGATTAAAACCTCCATTAATGATTAATTTTTGCCACTATGATGGATTCGCCATTGACAGCAACAATACTAATATTCAATTTCCTTCTTTATTGACCATCAGAATCTCTCGCTCTCTCTCTCTCTGACATAAGTAGCTCTAAAATGTCAGCGGTCTTTATAAAGCGCTACGTAGAGAGACCATTACTGATCAAGCAGGCACTCAAAACAATTTTTATAAGCATGGAAATATATTTATAGTATCAATTAATGGAGTATATTGTGGCAGCGTAACTTATGACAAAACTGTCATGATTGGCCGAGTGACTTTCTCCACTCTCGACAGAGTTCCCCATTCAGTTTGATCGCGATCACTGGCGCTCACCTCATCATCACAGCTGCCATTAAATGCTAAATAGTATTAGGGCCTACTCTCTTCACCGAGATGAGTGACGGATCTGCAGGCTTGGCCGCCACAACCCTCATACTGCCCGGCTCAATGCGCTTTATTTTTCATTTTTATTTGTAATAAACACCCCTCTGAGACCTGACGACACACCCACTTTTTCTATCTCTGTTCAATCATCTGTATATTTTAATTGTTGGGGCACTTTATTTTATTTAAACCTCCTCACATTTATCCCTAATTGAGATTTAAATCTGAGTTTAAAGTTATGGAGCAACAGGATTAAAGTTAATCTATTTTACAGATTTCGTTTATGAATTAATTCTGATTGAAACAAATGGTGTAAACAGCCAATAATTCTGCTAGTTATTATCAGGCGTCTTCAATAATGCTCAATCATAAATTAGTCACTTAATTGTCTCATAAACTCTAACACTGCTTCAGTGTTATTTTGAACACCCTGCTGGTGGTTCCCATATGAACACAGAGTGAGGTTAAAACTGGGGATTGTCTGTCCTCATCTATAATGTGAGGTTGTTCTGTTTGCATTTTTCAAGATTGCTGAAATAGCTTGAATGTTATTTTATGTTGTTTTGCCATTAAAACACTTTACTACTGCAAACCTGCTCTTTCATTTCTTGCATCAACCCAAACGTGACAGGTAATGGATATGTGTGGCCTATTTTTGCTGTTTGTTTGATGACATGTTGTCATAGTGTTTTCTAAATGATCACATTGTTTTTTCCCTTGAACATATTGCAGTGGATGCAGCAGGATGGGGCACACCCAGCCAGTCGGCAGTAGCTTACGGCTGGTATCCCCAAAACGCTCTGGATATGAATCCCTCCACCTGCACGCATACACCGACAGAAAGCAACCCGTGGTGGAAGCTGGATCTGCTGAAGGTGTTCAGCGTGAACAGAGTGGTCCTCACTAACAGAGCAGGCTGCTGCAGCGAGAGGATAAACGGGGCAGAGATTCGGGTCGGAAACGTTTCTTCAGATGCTTTCAACAACCCCATGTGAGTCTCTCTGATATATTCTTATTTACAGAGATTATGTCCAGTTGGCTGGTAACCTTTTACATTTTTATTAAGCATCTTTAGAACCAGTTCACTGCTTGCCCCCACTGTTCACTGAGCGTGTTTACATGCACACCAGTTCGCTGATAACTCATAAAAATCAGCTTATTGAAATGACCTGTTGTCCAGGTCTACATGCAAACCAATAATCCAGCAACACAAGTAACCACGTAGACAATACTTTATTAATAAGTCAGGTTATTTCCCAGTAGTGACGTCAAAACTTAATAATTTGCGTATCTGACTCAGAGTATTTAATTTGTTATGCCGGTTGTGATGTTAAATAAAGCATTAAAAGAGATCAATCACACGCACGTTCTTAACCTGATTATGCTTAATAAACTGACAATGCACGTGATCTTACTGTGGATTTAAGCGCATCCAGACAGAGCAAGCGTTTTGCAGTAAGGGAGGATTAAATATAACTCAGACTCTTTCTTGACCCAAAAAATTATAAGCAGAAGCAGAAGAAGTGGTACAGTCAAAATTCTGTATCTGTAACTGCATGAGAGGAGAATATATGAGTCTTAACCCTCTAGGCGCCACGGTCGAGTTTACTCGACAAGATGCGGCACTGAATAAAACGGCCGATTTTGTCATATAGGGTGTCAAATTTCATTCAACCTCCCCTCCACTAGATGTCAGAGATGTCATACTTCATCCCCGACTCAAAAAAACGTCATGCTTCTATACAAAATCTTCGAGCAAGAGCGCATCAGTGCGAACAAACGCGGAGCTAGTGTGCGCGTGAGCCATCTTATCAGAGCAATATTGTCAATGTCAGCGAATATTTGCATTAGATTATTATTTTCTAATGGCATCAATAAAGCTTACCCGCAATGAAGTGTTGGGTCTTCTATTCGCGGACCCTAATTCTGAAGGGGAATATCTGATGACGGTGATTCAGAAAATGAAAGTATAGCCCTACACCAAGCACAAACGGTGAATCCTTTGCCCAATGTGATGGTCATTTGCCCAATGTCAGTGGTGGGAACACAGTGGTGTTTCGCGGGGTCGGAGTGTTCATTGCGAAGTTATCAGGCGTGTTACGCCGGCTTCACACCGCACGCGCTTTTGAAGTGGTGGGATGGAGAGCGCGAGCCGCGCGCGGCCGTGTTGCACTGGCAGCATTGGTCTCACGCAGCTGAACCGCGTGTATTGCAAATACAGTTAGTGGGCAATGTGGAGGCAGGGTGGGAAGTCACAATGACAGTAGTCCAAACTGTGCAAACTCGGCGGGCGTGCGCGCGCGCGTGCGTCTGTCTCTCGTCTTGTCTCGTATCTCTCATGATCTCTGCCTTGCCGTGGCGAGTGAGCTTTTGAACTAAACAGGTCTTGTCTACTTGTGTTTGTGTGTCATATGAATAATATACATGTGCCCCATACATGGAATCAGAGTGCCTACTGTATGTAGTAAATGGAAAGTCTCTACAGCAAAAGGCCAACCGCTGCATGCATTCGGTTTGTTTCTACCATTTATTAGTAACGATTTACACAGTTTGTTTACTATTTACTATTTACCTGAGCATTCAGTATTGTGCAAAATAGCATACAGAAGGTGAGGGACATTTTTGGGGGGAAAGAAGTTCTGCATTTATCATTTAAACATGTGACTTTTCATCAAAATTCTTTAATCCAAGGTGACCACCACCATATGACGTCATAATATGCAAATTAGATGGGACAATGTATCCCTACATAAACTTTGGGTCATCCTTAATATTTCTCTAATTTACAGAAAGTCTCTATCTTTTATCACTTTTAAGATATAGCCTTTTCAAATTAAGATGTCAAAATCGAACATTTTAGGAAAAAACCTCTGGCGCCTAAAGGGTTAAGTTTCTCATTGACATGATGCAATACTGCTAACTCTGACCAAGAGATTTCTGAAACATTTCTGATTATTATCAATGTTGAAAACAATTTTGTAAACAAAAAAACTCAAGAGTAATTTTTGAAGGGGACACAAATAATACAGCCACAATTGTAGTACTTGTAAGGATTTGTGTGGCATTTTTTTGAAAAATTATCTTATGTCTGTTTTTCTTTTCGCTGTAATTTTATCTGTCCAAGAACACAACGCAATAGTTGTTTAAATATCAGTTATCATAATTATATTACAGCGTGGTGAACCTATTATATCATCTTGCTTCTTCCACATAGCATTGAGTAAAACCCAACACAGCAGTACATCTACATTAGCCTAATGTCAGTTCACACATAGGCTTATCGCCATGTTAGTTGTAGTGGGTGACTTACAACAAGTTACCAAACAATAATCAGTAAAATTATTTTACTGGTCTGGTCCTGAACAGTCCAGTTCCCTCTGGAAACTCCATGTCTGATCCCTGGACACTTCTGCTAGAGCTCCCTCAACGAGGCACCTCTAATGCAATGAAGTGGAACCTATTCATCGCATGGTGTTCTTCTTGACAGGAGAACCCCCGAATGTGCTCGGTTAGATCGGTGCTTTCCTTCCTACAAGAAGTGTTGGAATGAAGGCTGTCTCCCTCCACCCTTAAAGTGTATGTTGCCGCTGTCGCCGCACATCTCGATGCAGTTAATGGTAAGTCCTTGGGGAAGCACAATATAGTCATCAGGTTCCTGAGGGGGTGAGGAGACTAAATCCGCCTCGTCTTCTCGCTATACCCTCTTGGGTTTTGCCTCTGGTGCTTACAGTACTTCAGAGAACACCCTTTGAGCCCTTGCAATCAGCTGAGTTAAAAACTCTGTCGATGAAAATAGTTCTCCTGGTCGCATTGCTTCTATTAAGAGGGTATGGGACCTGCATCTTCGGTCGACGAAGCGTGCTTAGAATTCGAGCCGGCTAACCCTCACGTCTTCCTGAGACTCCAGCCCGGATATGTGCCCAAGGTTCCCACCTCTCCCTTCCGGGACCAGGTGGTGAACCCTAGCTTTGCTCTTTCCCGTCTGTGCTCTGCAGATATACATGGACAGAACACAAAGCTTCAGGACCTCAGATCAGCCCTTCGTATGTTACGGAGGCCAGAAGAAGGGAAAGGCTGTCTCCCAGCAGAGGATGGCCCACTAGATAGTGGATGCCATCGCCTTGTCTTACCAGGCCCAAGGTGTACCTTGCCTGCTCGGGTTGACACCTCACTACACGAGAGGAGTAGCTTCTTCCTTGGCGCTGGTGCATGGCTAGATTTGTATAGCCTCTGTGTAGAAATGGTTGCTTCCCGCGTGCTCGCCCCCAGTGCCAGTAACGCCTGGAGCTCCGTTTCTTGTGTCAGCTTGCTGCGCCATTCCCCTCCTTGGAGTGGGTTAGTGCGCTATTTTGCTTCAGTAAGTTCCCCACTGGTGAACCCTGTTAGGCTCCTGCGCCACCCCTTGTGGCTTCAGACATTGCGGCGTGTCTGTCGCTAGGCCAGCACTGAATATGGTTGTGTTGGCTGGGTGCCATATGTTGCGGCCCCATATGTGTATTCTTCCACGACAAGGCTCCCCTCTGCGAGCCTGTGTCTTTCCCTGGACAGAGTCTGCTCTGTCGTCCCTGCCACATGTCTACCTCCTATGGCCGGCGCCATCCCAGGGACATTTCATTTGTGCTCTTAACCCTGGCCAGACCATATGTGTTTCACCACATATACCTCCCTACGGGCAGGATTTGGTCTCTGCAGCATTCCCTTTGGCCCCCTTTCCTAGTGTTATCCAAGATTGACTGTAGTGGGCCATGCGGGACAGCAGTAGACTCTCCTGACATAAATCTGTCCTATCGCTAGAGACATGCAAAGGAGGTGAGGCTTACCCCAGGCACTGGAAGGGTCAGAAACTGTGGCGTTTTATTAGGGATTCCAATTCGTCAGTTCACATTCTGACGTACGTCTCTGTTCCCTCCTTCAGGGAACGAGGGTTACATACATAACCGAGATGGTCAACATTACTAATAATAATAATAAATGTTTCTTGAGCTGCAAATCAGCATATTAGTATGATTTATGAAAGATAATGTGACACTGGCTACATTTACATGCACACTAATGCATGTTTCACCTTCAGAACTGCATTAATTCTACGTGGCATTGATTCAACAAGGTGCTGAAAGCATTCTTTAGAAATGTTGGAGATTTGTGGGATGCACATCCAGGGCATGAAGCTCCCGTTTCACCACATCCCAAAGATGCTCTATTGGGTTGAGATCTGGTGACTGTGGGGGCCATTTTAGTCCAGTGAACTCATTGTCATGTTCAAGAAACCAATCTGAAATGATTCGAGCTTTGTGACATGGTGCATTATCCTGCTGGAAGTAGCCATCAGAGGATGGGCACATGGTGGTCATAAAGGGATGGACATGGTCAGAAACAATGCTCAGGTAGGCCGTGGCATTTAAACCATGCCCAATTGGCACTAAGGGGCCTAAAGTGTGCCAAGAAAACATCCCCCACACCATTACACCACCACCACCAGCCTGCGCAGTGGTAACAAGGCATGATGGATCCATGTTCTCATTCTGTTTACGCCAAATTCTGACTCTACCATCTGAATGTCTCAACAGAAATCCAGACTCATCAGACCAGGCAACATTTTTCCAGTCTTCAACTGTCCAATTTTGGTGAGCTCATGCAAATTGTAGCCTCTTTTTCATACTTGTAGTGGAGATGAGTGGTACCCGGTGGGGTCTTCTGCTGTTGTAGCCCATCCGCCTCAAGGTTATGCGTGTTGTGGCTTCACAAATGCTTTGCTGCATACCTCGGTTGTAACGAGTGGTTATTTCAGTCAAAGTTGCTCTTCTATCAGCTTGAATCAGTCGGCCCATTCTCCTCTGACCTCTAGCATCAACAAGGCATTTTGGCCCACAGGACTGCCCCATACTGGATGTGTTTCCCTTTTCACACCATTCTTTGTAAACCCTAGAAATGGTTGTGCGTGAAAATCCCAGTAACTGAGCAGATTGTGAAATACTCAGACCAGCCCGTCTGGCACCATCAACAATGCCACGCTCAAAATTGCTTAAATCCCCTTTCTTTCCCATTCTGACATTCAGTTTGGAGTTCAGGAGATTGTCTTGACCAGGACCACACCCCTAAATGCATTGAAGCAACTGCCATGTGATTGGTTGATTAGATAATTGCATTAATGAGAAATTGAACAGGTGTTCCTAATAATCCTTTAGGTGAGTGTGTGTGTATATATATATATATATGTGTAGTTCACATGATAAAAGTAACGTTGAAGTTAAGGTATGCCTCTAGTTTTAATAATTTAAACGGGCCTTTGAAGTTTGGGCAAAAACTTCTGACAGTGATGCGTTTTCGTGTATTTTTTTTTTCTCTCACAGCGCTGAATGTCATATGGTGATTGTGAAACACAAGGAAAACTTCACTACATTTTAAAATGTGTTGTTTTTCATGTTAATCAGGTCAATTTTGATCAAGTACAATGCACTGTGGCTTTAATTCAGAGTGAGCAGAACAACAAAAATAGACTCTGCGCCAAAACGATCGCACTGCCGCGCCGCCTCTGCACGGTGTGAATGCTCTAATCCAGGGGTCTCCAAACTCGGTCCTGGAGGGCCACTGTCCTGCAGAGTTTAGTTCCAACCCCAATCAAACACACCTGAACAGGCTAATCAGTGTCTTACAATGCCCTAGTTAGACACTGATTAGCTGGTTCAGGTGTGTTTGTT
Organism: Romanogobio albipinnatus; assembly: GCA_023566225.1. Lineage (NCBI taxonomy): Eukaryota > Metazoa > Chordata > Actinopteri > Cypriniformes > Gobionidae > Romanogobio > Romanogobio albipinnatus. Next base: position 3,105,613 of record CM042239.1, read on the forward strand.
TGGGGTTGGAACTAAACTCTGCAGGACAGTGGCCCTCCAGGACCGAGTTTGGAGACCCCTGCTCTAATCTGTTAACATTGGTGCCGAAAAAAACACACTCTCCTAACGCATGCAGTGTGAAACCGGCTCCATCCTTACTACCCACATAGCAACATTGTGCTGCCCCAGATCTGGCCCACATCTGGCACATGTGGAATGCTGATCGGGCCCACAAGCTGCATGGAACGATGGCCCTTGGGTGGCCCACTCCTGTTTGCCAGATCTGGGCCACAAGCAGGCCATAGCAATGCCACATGTCACTAAAGAGCAAAGAAATAGACCAGAACTGGACCTTATCTGAGCCACAAAATCTGTGTATAATAAATATAGAGTCATCTCAGCCTTAATAAGCCAGTTAACAAGCATTAAAAGAGACGAGCACAAACACAAGAACTACAATTGACTTCAGCCACATGTCAGTCACTATTGTTGAGATTCATACGCTGATATTTGATGTCTGTGTGTGTCTACTTGTCATTTAAAGGTTCATTATCATACACAATACACAAAAATCAGCATGATTTCAACCACATCAAAGACCCCCAAAAAACTGGATTGAAAATATATAAAGCAACTTAGACACTTGCAAACATAATACAATCTGTTGACTCTTTTTACAAACTCAAATAAATGAGTCCATATAGAAAAAAAAAAGTTAATGAGTAGGATCGTTACCCACAACACAACAGCTCTAAGTCCAGGTTAACAAAAAAAGAAAATAACAAAGAGGCTACTCAATAGTCCTTTTCTGCTTTGTGGTAGGTAAGAAGATTAAAGTCCTGATGAAAAATCAATGTCCACAAAAAAAGTGAAAAGGAATAAATCCACTGGTTGAGGGCCCCACAAAAATATTGTTTATCCTCCAGCTGTAAAAAGTCTCCAGGGTATAGTCCAAAAATGTATATCCTAGATCCGAGTGGGCACATATGAAACAGCTCCAAAGTCTACTACACCAGTGGGACCCTTCTTTTGTCTGAGACCCCCTTTTCCCCAAGAAAATATTTTAGGGCCCCCCTTCACATTTAATGATATTATCGCTCTTGTAAGCTTTCATCAAGGATGGCAAGTTGGTTTTCAAACAAACGGTGTGTGTTTATTACTATAACCAGATATGTTCATGCACAAATAATAGCTTATAATATTGAAAATACAATAACAAAAAGCCATTTGTAATTTAAAAATGTAAGCCAATAGAGTAGCCTATAAATTGGCACTATTTGAAATGCAATAACAAAAATATCAGTATTCACACTAGGAAAAAAAGAATGAATATAGGCCATTACAAAATGATTGCTGTCTGGGACCTCAATACTTGCATGTTATTTGTGAGGCTTTTTCAATCAGTGTGAGGATTGCTGCTGGCAGTGAGTAATAATTTGGTCAATGCGTGGAGGGATCTTTGACAATGCAACACGCATATCATCCTCAAAGGTCAGTCTGGCCCTGTATTTGGTTTTGAGGGCTGTCATGGTCGAAAACCCAGCTTCACAAAGGTAGGTGGTGCTGAAGGGAATCAGCACCTTCATTGCAGCTGTGTGACAGACTGGGTGTTCTTTTGCAATTTCAGACCAGAATGATTCCAATGGGACCTCACTGAAACGGGCTCTCGGGCTGGCATCAGAGGATATTTCTATAAGCTCTTCCAGAAGTCTTGATAGCAGAGTAGCCGGAAGCTTTGCTTCAATGTTCTCAGTGAAGGGGTTTCTGATACACAGAAAATCAGCTGCCTGCTCCTCAGTTAGAGCTGGGAAATAACTATCAAATTTCTCCAGGACCTTTGATAGATGCACTGTTATTTGACATTAGATTATTTTAAAATTCAAGTGTCTGTCTGCAATAAATGCATGGATGTGCTCGAACATGTTACTGATTCCGGAGGAGACAGGTTTTCCACATGTGTAGTTTTCTTTTGAAAGCTTCTACTCGTTCATGCTGCACCACAGTGTTTATGTTTGCACCTTGCATTGCTCTGTTAAGCTTGTTCATTTCACTGAATATGTCTAAACGGTAGCAGAGTTGAGCGAGCCATTGTCCAGAACCGGTAAGGTCCGGTCTCTTGTCCACAAGAAAGTGTAATGGGGCTAAGTAATGTTTATTTGCATTAAACTGCTCTTGACTACGCCACTCCAATTTTACTTGGGTAGGAGATCCCCAAATCACTTAAAGGTTTCCCCGCATGGCTATTCAAGTCAATGAATAAACTTAAAGGCAGAATTACTGTAAACAAGACCTTTACTTTTATTTAGATACATAAGTTCTGGTCTCATTTGGTTTCACTCAAAAACAGGCGACTGATGTTACAAAAGTAGTAGTAACTAGAGGGTGTGACAAAACACACAATCTACAAAAATACAAATCAACCCCAAAAGAAAATACAATGTCATATACACCACAATAATACATTAACTCAACCACACACACACACCATTTCCACACCGCACTCATAGAAATGGAAGTGAATATGTCCCCTCTTGGTCACTCCAAGCTAGAACGGCCTAGCGGCGAAACACAAAATAAACCATGTAAATACAACACAAATCGACTAATACTGGGCCAACCGAACAATACAAAGAAAATACAAAACTAAATGGGTGATATTTCACAAAACCCAAAAACAATATTAAATGAACCAACAAAAATAAAAGTAAGGAAAACGGTTATCAACAGCACGAGACTCTAGAACGACAATAAAAACCAAAAATACACAATAAGTCAACCCATGAAACGATCACATTAAAAAAAACGGATTGTTGTATATAAACACTGAAAATACACAAACTACTAACATCAAATCATATTACAATTTAAAATACAAACCCTCATCCAAATACACTACAATGAACACATTTTAAAATACCCCAGCATTACAGGAAAGGAATACCTTTGTTGTGTGCCACAGGCGTCTGAACCGCCGTTTCAACATCCACTGCTCATCCGACTCAACATGTGAGGGCTTTTAAAGTACACTTCTCTAAAAGAAGAGAATCATTTGTCTTGATACATAAACAAGGTTTGCAGCTAATCATTTCATTCGATACATCCTAAACTCACGTGCAATAGTTTGTGACAAACATTGAGCAGTTACTGGAGTCCAAATTAATTAGCAGTAGGATGTTTTCAGCACACATCTAAAATCAACTGGGAGAGAAAACAGCCAACATGATTACAGCTGTGATTATCCTGTGCTGTTTGCGTCAAAGTTAGTTTCACCTCAACATGGTCAAACACTAAAAGCACTAAAAATCTACTTGTTCTTCCAGCGACTAACCACCACCTGCACGCCAAACACGCTTTCCTGTAGCTCAAACAGTAGAGCATGGCGCTAGCAACGCCAAGGTCATGGGTTCGAAACCCAGAGAAAGCAAGAACTGACAAAAATGTAAGTCGCTTTGGATAAAAGCGTCTGCCAAATGCATAAATGTAAATGTAAACAATTCAGGCACTACCAGCCTTCTTCTTCTTCTTCTTTTCAAGTTTTATGGCGGTTGGCAAACCAAACTTAAAAGGTGCATTCCCGCCACCTACTGGATTGGAGTGTGGATTACGTTATGGTAGTAGTGACCTAAATCCTGTTACTTAAATGAGTGTCTTTTAAGAAATTAAATACTTCTTCATATATTTTAAGTTGCTTTGGGCCATTACCTAATAATGCTTTGATAGAAAAATCTTCCATTTCCATTTCTCTTAATGCTTGAAATAATTATAATCTTTCTCTTGCATAAGCCTCACATTTTAATAAACACGTTCTACTGTTTCCATATTTTCCAAACTACATTTTTTCACAATACCCAGTCTGGTGTTTCCCAATCCTGACCAAACTTTGATTTAGTAGACAATGGCCTATGCGCATTCTTGAAATTATAACATCCATCCTCCTATTTCCAATGTTTCTTCTTTCTAAACCAACTGTTCCTTGTATGTTATATAAATGTCGACCCTTATTTCCACTGTCCCACTCATTCTGCCATTTCTTTCTAACTTCCTTAGCTATTATACTTTAAATCTCAGTCTTACTCAAAGCAATTTTGATATCAACTTCTTGAAATTTTATGGCCTGTTTGGCTAATCTATCCACCTCTTCATTAGCTGCCACCCCCATATGAGCTGGTATCCAAAGAAAATTAATAATGATTCCCGATTGTCTGGTTCTAAAAAGACTTTGCAATATTTCATAAATTAAGTCCTGTCTAGCTGTAGATATACCACTTGCTAGACTTTCAATTGCAGATAGAGAATCGGTACATATAACTGATCTGATTGGTTGAACTTCTTCGACCCACTGTAAAGCTAATATAATTGCTATTAATTCTGATGTAAATACTGAAATGTGATCTGATGTTCTTTTCAAAATGTTAACTTTAAATTGAGGTATAAATACTGCTGCAGATGTTATACCAGAATCCGGATCTTTTGAGCCATCCGTATATATCTGTATGGCACTAAAATATATATGATCTATATAATCTTGAATTTTTACGCTATCCAGGATATTCTCCTTATTATGTTTGTCTTTGTGTAACTGGATATCAATAGAAGGCATTGGAAAAAACCAAGGAGGAATTGCTGGCAGAACCGCACAGATGGCAATATTAACATCCTTAATCATTTCTCTTGCCTCCTCATTAATAAACCATCCAAAACTTGTACATTATAGTTATATTCCCAACAGTCACTTAAAACATTCTTAACTGGATGATTTTCCGATTGAACTTTTATGTTTGCCCAGTATCTCATTCTTAACTTAATCCTTCTCATTCCTAGTGGCATTACTCCCGTCTCAACATTAATTGACGACACTGGTGATGATCTTCTTGCTCCACAACATATCCTTAATGCTTGATTTTGAATTGTCTCAATCTTAGCAAGTTGGGTTTTTGAGACAGAACTATACACCATGCTACCATAATCTATAGTTGCTCCAATTAGTGCCACGTAAATATTTTTGAGCGATTGCCGATATGCACCCCATTCAGCTCCAGCTAGACATCTCATCACATTCATCACTTTTTTACATTTATCTATTATTTTCTGTATATGTACTCTGAAATTTAATTTTGAGTCCATCCATACTCCTAAAAACCTAACAACTAATGTCTGCTCCAATGTTTCTCTATACATTTTAATATTATTATATACTATTATTATATTATATACATTTGCGGAGTTCCATTCTCGATTCCCACTCTTACTTGAATAGTTCTATTTAACAGAAAGTTCATAACCCAATTATACATTTTTCCTTTTATTCCCATCATATCCAGTTTAATTAAAAGTCCCTCCCTCCACAACATATCATATGCCTTTTCAACATCCAGAAAGACACCTACCAAAACTTCTTTATTAATCTGAGCCTTTCTTATGTCAGCTTCCAAACACAGTACAGAATCCATAGTGTTTCTCCCTTTTCTGAAGTCACTTTGGAAAGGGGATAATATATCCCTCCTCTCTAGAACATAAACCAGCCTGCTCATTACCATACGCTCCATAATCTTACATATATTTGAGGTTAGAGCTATAGGCCTATAATTTATAGGTTGCGTAAGATCTTTTCCTGGTTTTGCTACTGGGATAATTACTCCATGTTTCCATTCCATTGGAAGCTTTCCTGAAATCCATACCTTATTATAAAGATTTAAAATGACATTTAATGAATGATCTGATAAATGCTTAATCATTTCGTAGCATGTCTCATCCCTACCTGGAGAAGTTTGTTTTGTCCCAGCAATTGCTCTCTTTAACTCATACAAAGTTAATTCATAGTCCAATAAATCTCCAGTTGACTCCTTAACTTCCAATATATGAGGATTCTTCCTCACACTCTGTTCCCTTATCTTCATCATATCATTTGATATATTTTTATTACTATGCACTTTCACAAATGTTTGAGCTAGTATCTCTGCCTTCCTGCTATCAGACGAACTACCCGCCTTCAAAGGACGTGCTGCATTTAAAGGCCCAGCGTACCTTTTACAAATATGCCCAGCAGCGCCCCCTGTTGACTTGGCTACAAAAGTCACACAACTCCTCCCTCAGGCTGAACAGATGCGTCAGCACCCACCCTCTGGACAGCCACCTCACATCAGTGTGCATCAGCAGGGTATGGTATTCAGCGCCTACCTCTTCGCAGAGAGCCGTGAATAACCGGGAGTTGGTGGCTCTGGCTTTCACAAAGTTCACGATTCTAAAACTCCACGAAGACTGGGCTCCATTTCTTTTGTAGCAAGTGCATCTCTGTGCAGAAAGCAGTGCATTGAAATGGCACGGGGAGCAACATCTTTGATACGCTGAACTACCCCGGACTGCCTGCCAGTCATCGCGGCAGCTCCATCAGTACAGACCCCAGCTCCAGTTGCTCCAGTTTATCTCATTTGATCTCATGAAATTATCCAAAGTTTCAAAAATATCGCTTGCCATCATCGTGGTAAGCAGTTCTTTACAAAACAAAAAATCTTCTTTTATCTCGTTTTTGAATTCATACCGAACATATGCCAGGAGATGTGCAATTTGCCATGTCGGTAGACTCGTCTAATTGAAGAGCGAAGTCATTACCACAAAGTTGCACAGAAAGCTGACCCCTCACGTCTTCTGGCATTGTTGCGATGCGACGCTTGACTGCATTATTTGATAATGGTATCTTAGCCAATTTTTTTATACTTATCCTCTCCAAATAATTTCATGACAATCTCTGTTGCGCATGGTAAAATCAAAGTTTCTACAATTGTATATCCTTTCTTTGCTTTGGCGATATTATTCTTTTCAGCAACTGTAGGCTATACGATTTTTTTAAAAGTTTCTTGTCAGTAGCTGTGACTTCCCTCATCTTGTTTTGGGACAGTGTCAATTATTTTGCCTTGCGCTCAAAAAATGCCCTGGGCTTGTCGCGGCGTTGGGGATGAGTTGTCTGCAAATGTCTTGTTAGTTTGGACAGCCTCATGCATTCGTTAGCAAGGACTTTGGCGCAGATAATGCACTGTGGCTGAGGCAAGGACTCTTTGCTCCGGGAAAATGAAATAAAACCATAGTTCAGGTAACTATCTTGGTATTTCCTGCATTTACTGCGACCAGAATTGGTGGGATCTTCCTCACCTGGGTTCAGTATGCCTGGTTCATTACTATCAGCAGCTGTAGGCGAATCAGTGGGACTCGGTCGTTTTTGTGGAGGACGAATTACAAATTTGACCTTTTTTGGATTTTTCATGGATAAAATTGGTGAATTTAATATGATCGTTCTCCTTAATGCTCACTGCTCAACACATTTCAAAATATGACGCGACCCCCCACAGAGCTCGCTGAGGCCCCCTTGAGGACCGGGACCCAACTGTTGGGAACCGATGTACTACACAAAATACCTATTCTTTTAGACAATTACTATGAGCTGTGTTAGCCAAAAAAAAACATGCCACCTTACCAAACACCCATTTTTTTAAATGGCCGTCCTCCCCCTTTATCGGTAGGCCCATCAACAAAAGTCCCCCTAATTCTCCCTCCAACAAAAAGGCACATGCAAATGCTAAAAATCAACATGCATGCTTTCAATGTGGAACTAGGCAAAGCTAGACAGACCTTCTACTCAAATATTATAAACAGAAACAGAAACAACACCTGCACTCTTTTTGCTACTGTAGAGACTAAAAACCCCCCTAATCACATTCCCAGTGAAATGCTCTCAGACAGCAAATGCAGTGAGTTTGCTTCCTCTTTCTTTGAGAAAATCAATAATATCAGAAAGGTGATCAGCACATCCTTGAGTTGCTCTGGGGTCAGACAGATCAGACCACAACCTCAGAAAGTTACTATATCTGATTTCGAAGCAATTCATGGTCAAATTTTAGAATAAATTTTTCGGCACCTTCCCCCACTTCTTTTTTTCAAAGTGTGTTTTATTCTTTAGAAGCAGATCTGCTAGAAGTGGTAAATTCCTCACTTCTTTCTGGGACTTTTCCAAAGTCCCTTAAAACCGCAATAGTTAAAGGATTAGTTAATCCCAAAATAAAAATTAGCCCATGCTTTACTCACCCTCAAGTCATCCTAGGTGTATATGACTGTAGTAAAGTTTGTTCTTACGGGAAGAAGGAGGCGGGAACCGGCGAACATTCAAAACGTTTAATAAATAAACACAAAATAAAATGGCGGCGGCAGCCCCTCGTACAAACACAAATGAACATAAAATGAAAATAAAAATCTGCAGCCCCTCACGGACGACTGCAGCGTACACATAATAAAACGTAAATAAAACACAACACAAAATCCAAGCCTAGTCCTCTCTCGTCCCTCACTGTCGTCGCTCCTCCTTTATACGCCCTCACTCCTCCGCGAGACCTGAGATCGCTGCAGCACGCCTCGTCCTGCCCTCACGGTCCCTCGACCTCGCTGCTCGCCAGTGAGGGAGTATAAACTCTCGCGGAGGAGTGATGGAGTATAAAGGAGGAGCGACGACAGTGAGGGACGAGAGAGGACCAGGCCTGGATTTTGTGTTGTGTTTTATTTACGTTTTATTATGTGTATGCTGCAGTCGACCGTGAGGGGCTGCAGCTTTTTATTTTCATTTTATGTTCATTTGTGTTTGTGTGTAGGCGGCAGTCGACCGCGAGGGGCTGGCGCCGCCATTTTATTTTGTGTTTATTTTTTATTAAACATTTTGAATGTCCGCCGGTTCTCGCCTCCTTCTTCCCACACGAACAAACTTTACTACAGTGAGAATCTCAGTAATCTGGCTCATTTGATTTACAATGAAGAGAACAGGAACTGGCAGAACTTTGCATAACAGATGTTATCATCTTTACCTTAAATGTTAAATACAATGTACTTCCCTTAGTTTTAAACAGATTCTTAAATTTGTAATCCCACAACTACAAGGGTCAATTCTTGCCCGACTCCTATTCAACCTGTATATGCTGCCACTGAGCCAAATAATGAAAAAGAACAAAATGGCTTGCCACAGCTATGCTGTCGACACCCAGATCTACTTAGCACTATCACCTAATGACTACAGCCCCATTGACTCTCTATGTAAATGCCTTGAAGAAGTTAACAACTGGATGTGCCAAAACTTTCTTCAGTTAAACAAAGACAAAACTGAACTCACTGCATTTGGAAACAAAGATGAAATTCTCAAGGTGAACGCATATCTTGAGGCTAAAGGTCTAAAAACAGGTCTGAAAACTTTCAGTTTCAGCTGTCATGTCAAAGCAATAACTAAATCAGCCTACTATCATCTCAAAAATATTGCAAGAATTAGATGCTTTGTTTCCAGGCAAGACTTAGAGAAACTCGTTCATGCTTTTATCACCAGTAGGGTGGACTATTGGAATGGTCTTCTCACTGGCCTTCCCAAAAAGACCATTAGACAGCTGCAGCTCATAGAGAACGCTGAGCAGAACCAGAACACATGACCATATCACACCAGTCCTCAGGTCTTTACACTGGCATCCAGTTACATTTAGAATATATTTTAAAGTACTATTACTTGTTAATAAATCACTCAATGGGTTAGGACCTCAGATATGGTGATTAAATATAACAGATCACTCAGATCATCAGGATCAAGTCAGTTAGAAATACCAAGGGTTCACTCAAAGCAAGGAGAGTCTGCTTTTAGCTATTGTGCCAGCCGGAGCTGAACGTGAGTGTGGAACACTAGGTCATTGGATGCAGGCTGGTTTATTGCCGAAAGCCATCAGAGGCAGACGGTTGGTGTTAACTCCATTCCATTGAGGGGTTGGAGGGACACTGGAAGACATCAGAGGCAGAAGTTGTTGAAAAACTCCTCCCTACTGAAGGGCAGGAGGTCACTAGGAAGCCAGGCTGCTACTAGTGTGTTTCACAAACCGAATATCTCTGACTCTTCTGTTCAGACAGGGGAGCCCCGAATTTAGTCAGGAATATTATTTTAGCCTGGCTGAGGCTGATCTGCGCGATATGTGAACGTCCAAATAAATCCATGAGCTGTAAGAAATAAATCCAGAGGTCGCTAGAAGCGAATGTCAAATGTAGAACAGCAGCACGTGCAGGCCTTATATGCTCTCAGGTAAGGAGATGGGGCCTTTAAAATATAATAATCCAAAGATTAAACACTTATGAGACCATTCTGATCAACTGCTCAACGTGAATAATGGGGCCAATATTGGTGGTTGTCTTGGTTATGAGAACGTTACAAAATTCGACAACGCTGTTTCTCTCTGAATCGTCAAGCATGCAAGAGGGATAAAAACAGAACAACTTCAATATAATTAACAAGCTTAAATAGCATGGAAAATAATTGCACATTTCAATTGCATTTGCAAAAAATTGTCATACTGATAATGAGCAAAAGCAACTCTATTGTCTCTCTCCAGATGTGCTGTAATTTCTAGTATCCCAGCAGGAGTTTCCTACAGCTACTCGTGTAATATGATGGAGGGACGATATGTATTTGTGGTAATTCCTGGAACTTCTAAGATTCTGACTCTCTGTGAGGTGGAAGTCTATGTGATTTATCCAGGTAATTCATAACAACCTGCTCTAAACCCTTTTCCAGGGGAATTTGACTTTTTGAAGCCATTCTCATTGCATTCAAGTGGTTTTAATATAGTTATAGAGTGTAGTTCTAGTCTAGAACCAGACAGATCTGGTAGAAATTAATTCCTAAAATGAAGTAAACATTTGTCAAATAAAATATTTCTTGATACTGTTATTTTACAGGTAATTTGGCAATAGGAAGAAGCGTCACACAGTCATCAACCTATCCCAGCTGGATCGCTGACAAGGCCATTGATTACAATCCAGGGTTTTTCCCACAACCATCATTAGTGTGCTCATCAACCACTAGTCAGACTAATCCATGGTGGAGGCTGGATCTGGGTCAGATTTACAGAGTTAGTAGAGTGACCATCACTAACAGACGAGACTGCTGTCCGGAACAAATAAATGGAACAGAGATTCGCATCGGAAACTCTTTGGATAACAATGGCAACAACAATCTTGTGTGAGACCCTCTTTCAGTTGCTTAATATCCATAGAAATCCCTGATTCCTCAAGGCTGAAACACAAGTGCAGAAAGAATAAAGTCTAAATGAAGTTTTCTCTGTCTCTCTGTAGATGTGCTGTAATTTCTAGTATTCCAGCTGGTGTTTCGTCCACCTACACTTGTAATGATATGGAGGGTCGATATGTGAATCTGATCATTCCTGGAGATTCAAGGATGCTCAGTCTGTGTGAGGTGGAGGTCTATGGAGAAGGTCTGATCAAACAAACTAGGTCCCATGTTGCATCTGTTCAATCTCAAGTGACAGATTCATTTTCTCCAGAATACTGTATTATAGACACAAAGCCTTTGATGCCAAAAGCAAAAGATGAAATTATGTGTTTTGGGATCCTTAACGTGCATGATAATATGATTATATGCATTTAACTTTGTTTTCCACTGCTGTCTCTGACCCACCAGAACCACTGATCTAAACGATAGAGAGTAACATCGTGTGTGTGTGTGTGTGTGTGTGTGTGTGTGTGTGTGTGTGTGTGTGTGTGTGTGTGTGTGTGTGTGTGTGTGTGTGTGTGTGTGTGTGTGTGTGTGTGTGTGTGTGTGTGTGTGTGTGTGTGTGTGTGTGTGTGTGTGTTTCAGGTCCTTGTTTAAAGCAAACGTTTGTGAAGCTCAAACTGAAGTCCAGCTCGAGTCTGTCTGATGCCACAGCGAGAGCCCAGCTCCTGACACAGGTGAGAGAGAGAGAGAGAGAGAGAGAGAGAGAGAGAGAGAGAGAGAGAGAGAGACTTGACTTTAACAACCCTTTAATTACAATTTTCCATAAATTACATAATTCCACAAAACCTACATGAAATATCCACCATTACATAAAAAATAAAAAAACGGCCAAAAGACTACTCAAACTTTGTAAAAATACAACAATTAGATATACATTTGTAAAGAACCATCAATACCAATTTCACATAAACAGTTTTCCACTCCCCAAGTATACTTGAAAGTCTCCATGTCTTTAACCAATTGAAAATAAGCATATTCCACCTTTATCCTTGATTTTATTAGGCATTTTAAAATTGACACTGCATCAGTTAACCCCGTACCATTTAGTTTACTTTTGCGTGATAACCATACTGCCATTTTAGCCTGCCCAAACAAAAAATTAAGCATCACATGAATCTGTTTTCTATATTTCCTATACTTAGTTCCATAAATAAAAAGTATAGGAGACAATACTTCTCCCAAAAGTCTACACCATTCTTCTAATTGAGATAGCAAAGCTTCCAATCTACCACAGTGAAAAAACAAATGAAAAACAGTTTTGATTTGCCCACAAAAAGGACACCCCTCCCCTACCTGTGGATCAAGGTGTGCTCTGTGTCTGTTTGTAGCTATTAAACCATGCACAATTCTCCACTGAAGGTCCCCAGACCTTTTCTCAATGGGAGCCTTGTACAAGGTCCTTCAGCTACCTTTAGGGGAAATCTCTGATCCAAAACTCTCCTGCCACTTCCTTCCAGAGAGTTCATATGCGAGACTTTGACACATGCGGCATACAGTGCTTTTTTCCCAGTTCCACTGAAAAGTTCTAGTTCAGGAGTTCTGAAGGTAAGCAAAGCCCCTTTCCTTTCTTGAAAATCATCGAAAGCAGGCACAATTGTTAACTCTGGGAAAAATACCTCTGTGTCTTCCCTTGATGTTTCCAGACCATGTTTAAAATCCATCGGTAAGCATTCAAGAAGGTCATTCAACAGTCTCTGTGTCAAACTAATTGACTTTACACCTAGCTTAGCAGCCAGCATCTCAGCAGACATCCATTCATTTTTTGTTATTAAATGTCCCATCTTTGTAATCCCAGCAAGCCTTAAAACAGTCCTCATTGACGCTGACTTTAAAATCTCTAAGTCCACAACCAGATTATGCAACAGAGGTTCTTCTCTCATCCAAAGACCGTGCACATCCTTGAGACTCCTTGATAAGCTTAGACTTTTCCAAACCTTCAGCATAGACCGATAGAAAGGGGTCAATCCAGACAAATCAACTCCTTGAGTGGCCATAAGAAAAAGATGTCAGTCCAGTCCCATATGACCAGCTTCTCTTAGAAGGGAACAAGCTACTCCAGCCCAGCTTACATCTTTTCCATAAAGTAGTCTTTTTAATGTCTGGAGTCTAAAAGTCTTTATCCTGCTTTTAATGTCCACCAATCCTTGGCCTCCTTCTTGTCTGGGTAGATATAACACAGGAGCTCTCAACCAGTGCTGACCAGACCAAAAGAATTTCACTAGACATTTTTGAAAATTTTCCACCAATTCCTCAGGGGGTTCTAAGACAGTCATTTTATACCATAAGTATGAGACTACAAGGTTGTTACAGACCAAAGCTCTTCCCCTGTACGATAGCTGGGGGAGCAGCCAATGCCAGTGAGACAACCGAGCAGACACCTTTTCCAACAGGCCCTCCCAATTCTGCCTCTTATACTCCTCTCTTCCTAAGAAAACCCCTAAATACTTTAGTCCAGACCTGCCCCACTGTAATGTATTCCAATTCACTTTGGCAGAGGAAGCTTTGCCATAACTCTAAAGTATCTGTTAAGGCCTGAACATCATATTCATTACTTAAAACCACAGTGATATCATCTGCATATGCTGAGATTTTTACACCATCATTAAAAACTGGAACATTTGCCTTTTAACCTGTTAGCTTTTTCCTTTTTTTAACATAGAAGAGGCTCAATGACCAAACTATTCAGCTGACCTGAGAGTGGACACCCCTGCCGTATGCTCCTCTCTACTTTAACTGGAACACTCATTATTGTACAACAATTGAATCATTGCAACACATTTTTCCATTGCAACAGTTTAAAGAAACTGGTGATCTACTCGATCAAATGCCTTTTCTTGATCCAATTCCAAGTGATACAATTCCAATATCAAAATTATTTTTTAAGGCATAATCAATAACATCACGTACTAAATGCAAATTGTCAGTGATGCATCTCTCTTTTACACAATATGATTGGTCTTTGTGTACAACACTATGCAATACTTTGTTTAACCGATTAGCCAAACACTTCGAGATTAGTTTGTATTCAGAACATAAAACTGCAACTGGTCTCCAATTCTTAATTAAGGTAAGATCACCTTTCTTGGGAAGTAATGTTAAAACAGCTCGTTGACAACTTTAAGACATCAATCCCCCGCGAAAAACTTCTTTTAGTACTTCATAGAAATCAGCTCCAATTAATGTCCAGAAGTGCTTGTAAAATTTACCAGGAAGTCCGTCAATACCTGGGGTACGACCTGAAGCAAGTCGTAAAACTGCACCACTTAATTCCACAAAAGTAATTTCCGACTCCAATGTTTGTTTATCTTCAGCGGTTAAACAGGGAAGATCCTGTAAAAGTTCTTTTTGCCTCTCCTCATCGGTGTTCTCAGCAGAATATAGCTCAGAATAAAAATCCACTGCCAATCTTCGCATTTCTACAGGGTCACTTGTATCGTTGCCATGACTGTTTTTCAGACAATACATTTTTCTTTCTTGTACATTTTTATGTTCCAAGTAAAAAAAGAAGAAGTAGGCCCATCCAAATCTTTCATTGATAAAACCTACTCCTTACAACAGCACCTTTGACTTTCTTGTTTAAAATAGAACTCAACTTTGATTTCTTGTCAGTCCACTCTTGTAAATTACCGGAAACATCTCTCATCATTTTCTCTTCTATGACTAAAATTTATTTTTCGATCCACTCCAAAGTCCTTTTCAAAAACAAAGTTGAATAAGAAGTATATTTTTGACAGAAATCCCTTATATGAGTTTTACCAATTTCCCACCAAAGAATTAAATTGTTTTCACTTTTCCAAGTTTCCCAAAAAAACTTAAAAGATTCACAAAAACTCTTATCTTGTAGTAACTTTACATTAAAATGCCAATAGGAACTCTTATTTCTTGTAGACATCAATGTGCAGTCAACAGTAATAAGCTTGTGATCAGTGAAATGTGTGGGAACTATAGCTGTGTGTACAACTCTGTTTTTCATATTCTTTGATAAATACAATCGGTCTAAGCGTGCTGCTGAAATTCTCCCCTCATTCACCTTTACCCACGTATATTGTTTTACCAAGGGATTATTTTCTCTCCAAATATCTGTCATATTAAAAGTTTCAATATCAGCTAAAACAGTAGGTGAATGAAAATTAGGTTCCCTTTCGTTCAGTCACTACGACGTACGTTAGTGACTAACGAATGGGGGTTTCGCTTAGAAGCCTATCATCTTCGAGAATTCAACAGCGCCCAATGGCAGTGCCAATGCCATAGGCATGCGGAATTTGCATGCGTAACTCCGCCCCACCCTGTGGGTATATAAGGAAGTACGCTGGCAACATCGCATTATGTTTCTGCTTTGGAGCCAAGAGCATCTCTTCACTCCTACAAGCCTGAATTCTGAAGTCCTCTCTTCAGTCTTCGAGACGAGCGGTTCTCCAGGGTGTTGGTGTGACGGCGCATTCCAGCGATCTCGCATTGCCTGCCTGCTGATCTGTGCAGTGATCTGCAACAGCTGTGTGTGTTTTCCCTGGGCGCTTCGGCACTCTGCAGAGCTTTCCTCTCACAAAAAGAGCTTGCGCGTGGCACGTCTTTTTCAAGACGGTTCGCCCGTGCACTTCCGGGTGCGATCGATCTCCGTTGCTGTCTATGGGCACATTCACTGCTCGACGTGTTTGGGCTTCAGCACGTTCGGGCAGTGATTGTGGATGTGTCATGTTCCCACTGCGGGAACGTGACCATCGCGATGTCGCGGTCGAGACTCAGTGATCTCCGCGAGGAGAGAGAGTCCCCTCTGCCACACCCCAATCTACCGTCTCTGAGAGAGGTGGTACTTTGGCTGGTGGCCAGGGTGACCTGAGGGCAGTGCGTGGTATAAGAACCCCGACGATCATTCCTCGGGCCACGCCCCCCTCTCGCACATCGCTTCCCACGAGTGCTGGACTGAAACAGCGGCCCGTCTCTGACGCCTCGTTCGTTTCGTTCACACTCCAGATACCAAGGTGGGCTAGATCCTTTGGGGATGACGATTAGGTTGTGCTCCGCCTCCGGGTGTGTCAGCACTGCCTGATCTGACCTAGAGTTGATAGCCATGTTATCTCGGGCAGCCGCGAGCCTCGCGCTGGTGTGGAACTCCGCCCAGTCGCGAGTGCTCGTGGTTGCGCGATCGGTTTTTGTGGGCGGCACCCGACAGCTGTTGGGCCCCGCCCCCAATGCCTTTCGCTCCCGAGGTGCATGAGGAGATCACGCGGTCCTGGAAGTCCCCGTGCTTCCCGTGACCGTTTGGTGGCCTCCTCCGCCTTCTCTGCCCTTGATGGGGCCGCGGCCTAGGGTACACTGGGCCCCCCCCCCACTGTTGAACAACTCTGTTGCGCACTACGGTGTCCACAGAGGACTTTGATGTGGTGTGGCTGTCCTAAGCACCCTCCCTAAGCCTGTGGGCTCGTCTACTTCGGTGGCGTGGTCCTGCAGTGCTATGGGGTAGGCCGCCGCCCCTTTGCACATGCACAAGGGTGGAGCTGACCCAGGGCTCTTTTTTGAGCTGCGTGCCGCCACTGATCCCGCCCTCTGGGTGGTGAAGGTCGCCACACGCTCCCTCGGTCAGGCGATGTCCACAGCTGTGGTCCGGGAGAATTTCCTGGCCTTACCTGGTGATATGGGGGGGGTTGACTGAGCCCGCCTCCTCAACTCGCCCATATCCCAGGCTGGCCTCTTCGGCGGCGTGGCTGAGAACTGCACCCAACAGTTCTCGGCCGCCCCAGAGCAGACTGAGGCTGTAACACGTACTGCCCCGGTGGCTGGCTGCTGCACCAGCCGCCGGCCCAGTCGCCTCAGTCCGCTCGCCGCCGAGGGCGCCCTCCCTCCTCCCGTCCGGCCCCAGCAGCAGCCTTCTCCGGGCCGCACTGTGGAGGTGGTTGCAGGATGTCGCCCAGTCCGCTCCTCAGCCTGGCTAAACGCCAGGCTGGAGGTGGACAACTCAGAGATGGGTTCCAGTTCTTTCCAGGGGATGGTTGCAGGGCCTCTCCTTCCCCCGGTGGAGGGTCGGGGGAAAATCCTTCCGCTGCTGGCCCCCGGGCTAGCAGCGCTTGGAAAGAACTCATGTTCCTGTCTCTGAGGACCCAGAGACCGTGATGGCAGTGTGTGCCGCCTCCGGGCCGCGCCACTCTCGTCCCTCTCTCTTGCCAGCCTCCTCTCAGAGCAGACCCCAGTGGAACGTGCGTCCTTCCCTGGTCTCCTCTGTCAGGACACAGCAGTTAACCGTGCCCCCGCACCGGGACGCCCAACAGCCTCCCATGTCCGGGCCGGTAACGCTGCCTCGCTGCCCCACCCTGGGTACGTCTGTGGTCCGAATGACCCCGCTGGTGCAGTTCCTGGGAGTCTGGCTTCAGCTTCCGGGACTGTTCCGCTGGGTCACGAAGACCGTCAGGCGCGGCTACGCGATTCAGTTCGCGCAGGTTCCTCCCCGCTGTGGGGAGGCCGCCCGCTATGATGGGGCCTATCCCCTGTCATGCGTGCGGAGGTTGTCACCCTACTGGCAAAGGGTGCGATCGAGCCTGTCCCTCCAGCCGAAGTGAAGTCCGGCTTCTCAGCCCTTGCTTCATTGTACCCTAGGAAACCGGTGGGTTATGGCCAATCCTGGATCTGCCCGTCTTGAACCGATCCTTCTCAGGCTTCCGTTCAGGATGTCGGTAGCGAACGCCTCTTTGGACACGTTCGTCCGGTAGATTGGTTGCAGCGATCGACCTGAAGGACGCTTACTTCATGTCTCCTTCCTCGACGGGGACCGTTCCTACGGTTTGCTTCGAGGGGCGGACATTCAGTACGCAGTCCCCCCATTCGGGCAGCTCTGTCCCCTCGTGACTCTACGTAGTCTATCGAGGCAGCCCTTGCGCCTCTCGGCAGCACGGGGTTCGCATCCTGAACTACTTCGATGACTGGCTCATACTGGGTCACTCTCGTAAGCAGGTCTGCGGACACAGAGTCCAAGTGCTCCAGCACTTAGCCCGTCTGGGCCTTCGGGTCGACTGGGAGAAGAGCGACTCTGCCCCGTGCAGAGG
Organism: Romanogobio albipinnatus; assembly: GCA_023566225.1. Lineage (NCBI taxonomy): Eukaryota > Metazoa > Chordata > Actinopteri > Cypriniformes > Gobionidae > Romanogobio > Romanogobio albipinnatus. The sequence goes on from CM042239.1 coordinate 3,123,703, forward strand.
ATCTCCTTTCTCAGTGTGGTTTCCAACTCGGTCGCAGGTGCGTGCTGCTTACCAGCGAGCGCGCACATAGTCTCTGCTGACTTGCCTTTGTCAAATCGAGGGCGAGAATGCGGTCCCACTGAAGCTATTTCAGAGGCTCCTGGGGCATATGGCATCTGCAGCCGCGGTGACGCCGCTCGGATTGCTACACATGAGACCGCTTCAGCACTAGCTACGCGATCGAGTCCCGAGATGGGCATGGCGGCCTGGCAGGCTCCGGGTACAAGTGACTCGGGCCTGCTTACAGACTCTCACCCCGTGGTCGAACCTCAAGTTTCTACGGACCGGTGTGTCCTTAGAACGAGTTTCCAGGCATCTTGTTGTATCAACGGATGCATCATCCACGGGCTGGGGTGCCATGTGCAATGGACAAGCAGCCGCGGGCTCCTGGACAGGACCCCAGCGCCTTCTGCATGTCAATTGCCTCGAGTTACTGGCAGTACGGTTCGCCCTGCACCGCTTCCGAGCGTTGCTGAAGGGTCAACATGTGCTAGTCAGGACAGACAACACGGCCGTAGTAGCGTACATCAACCACCTGGGCGGTCTACGCTCCCGCCGTATGTCTCAACTCGCCCGCCATCTCGTTTTATGGAGTCAGAAGCGTCTGAGGTCCCTTCATGCTGTCCACATCCCGGGAGTCCTGAACCGTGTAGCCGACGAGCTCACGGCTTCAGCCACTTCCTGGAGAATGGAGACTCCATCCCCAGACGGTCCAGCTGATATGGGAACGGTTCGGCGACGCACAGGTAGACCTGTTGCCTCCCAGGACTCTTCCCATTGCTCCCTGTATTATTCCCTGACCTATGGTCAGCACGGATGCACTGGCGCACAGCTGGCCGTCGGGGCTACGCAAGTATGCGTTTTCCCCCAGTGAGCCTTCTCGCACAGGTCTGTGCAAGATCAGGGAGGACAAGGAGCAGGTCATGTTGGTCGCCCCGTTGGCACGGCCAGGCCTGGTTCTCAGAACTGCTACTCCTTGTGACAGCCCCTCCCTGGCCTATTCCTCTGAGTCAAGACCTTCTCACTCAGAGACGGGGCACCCTTTGGCACCCGCGTCCAGCGTTCTGGAAGCTCCACGTGTGGCTTCTGGACGGGACGCGGCAGGTTTGAGTAGCCTTCCACCTACGGTGGTCGCTACCATCACTTCCGCTAGAGCAGAGTCTACACGACACCTCTATGCGTTGAAGTGGAACCTCTTCGTCACATGGTGCTCTTCCCGCCAAGAAGACCCCTGGAAATGCCCGATCGGGTCCGTGCTATCGTTTCTCCAGGAGGGGGTGGGAAGAAGGCTGTCTCCTTCCACCCTTAAAGTATATGTGGCCGCAATATCTGCCTACCACGATCTCCTGGGAGACAATAAGGTAAGTCAGCACGACCTGATCATCAGGTTCCTGAGGGGGGCAAGGAGACTGAATCATCCTCGCTCTCCTCTCGTTCCCTCTTGGGACCTCTCAGTAGTCTTAAGTGCTCTGCAGAGGCCTCCCTTGAGCCTTTGCGGTCGGTTGAGATTAAGTTCTTGTCTATAAAGACGGCTCTGCTGACCGTATTGGCCTCTCTTAAGAGGGTCGGGGACCTGCAAGCATTTTCGGTTGACGAAGCGTGCCTTGAGTTCGGGCCGGCTAACTCTCACGTGATCCTGAGACCCTGGCCCGGATATGTGCCCAAGGTTCCTACCACTCCGTTCCGAGACCAGGTGGTGAACCTGCAAGCGCTGCCTTTGGAAGAGGCAGACCCAGCCTTGGCATTGCTCTGTCCAGTACGCGCTCTCCGCGCCTATGTAGACAGTATGCGATGTTTCAGGACCTCAGACCAGCTCTTTGTCTGTTATGGTGGAGAGCGGAAGGGAAGTGCTCTCTCAAAGCAGAGGTTGTCTCACTGGATTGTGGACACCATTGTTTTGGCTTACCAGCAGCAAGGTCGACCATGTCCCCTTGGGGTTAGGGCACACTCCACCCGGAGTGTGGCCTCCTCTTGGGCTTTAGCGCATGGCGCCTCGCTAACAGACATCTGCAGAGCTGCAGGCTGGGCGACACCCAACACATGGAGCCAGTGTCCGACTATGTACTCGCCCCTACGGGTGGCCGGTAATGGGCCAGGCTCAGGTGTCTTCGCTTGCTCGCCATTCCACTCCAAGGACTGGATACGTGCGATATTTTTCCTCAGGTGAGCTCCCCGAGAGCCCTGAGCTCCTCCAGCACTGCTTACGCCGACATCAGTTCAGTCTGCCCTTTCGAGCCCAGACCCTCATGTCCGGCCAGGTGCTCCGTGTGCATGGTTCCCCTCCGGCGACCCCCACACGAGTATTTCCACCGTAAGCCTCCTCAGCGAGCAGGTGTCTTTCCCTTGGCAAGTCCCTGCCGCCCCTAGGGTTAAAAATCCACCTTCGGCTGGTACCCTAGAGATCTTCCATATGCAGCCCTTAGCGGGTCATATGTGTATTCTCTAAGTCCTCCCCACGGGTAGGCATCTTAGCATTCCCTCACTGGGATATGCTTCCCAGTGTACCTTGGTAATCCTGTGATAAGTGGGAGTCCTTCGTCCGTACTAGTCTTACGACAGGGTACTCACACTTACGCAGGGCATTGGATGACAGCTGAGTGGCGTTGTTGTATTGGAACCCCCATTCGTTAGTCACTAACGTACGTCGTAGTGACTGAACGAAAGGGAACGTCTCGGTTACGTATGTAACCCTCGTTCCCTGAGGAGGGAACGGAGACGTACGTTTCCTTTGCCACGTCAGCTGTGTTGCTGGAATGCGGAGTTCAGTCTTGGCTCCTGCAGCAGTAACATAATGCGATGTTGCCAGCGTACTTCCTTATATACCCACAGGGTGGGGCGGAGTTACGCATGCAAATTCCGCATGCCCATGGCATTGGCACTGCCATTGGGCGCTGTTGAATTCTCGAAGATGATAGGCTTCTAAGCGAAACCCCCATTCGTTAGTCACTAACGTACGTCTCCGTTCCCTCCTCAGGGAACGAGGGTTACATACGTAACCGAGACGTTCTTCTCCATTTATATCCAACGAAGGATCAAGTGTACAATTCCAATCCCCTCCTAAAAATATCAAATAATTTACCTTCTGTTGTTTTAAAAATACCTTCAATTTATTAAAAGTGTTTATCCTAACAGAAACATTATTAGGTGCATAGATATTAACAAAGACAAAAAACAGACCATTAATTTCAACTCTAACTGCTATTAATCATCCTGTTTCAATTTCTGTTTTAGACAGGATTTTAATTTTAGTGGTAGGAGAAAAAAGAATAGCAGCTCCTGCACTGAAATTAGTCCCACGAGTGAGAACACACTCACTGCCCCACCACAGTCGCCAGTCAACCTCATTATTCACATCACTATGAGTCTCTTGCAAGAATGTCACATTTAAATTTTTCAACCGAATAAATTTTATGATCGTTTCCGCCTTCCTCCTATCCCTCATTCCATTAACATTCAATGACCCCACCCTTAAAGTCTCCATAAGAAGAGAGATGAAAAAGAAAATAGACAAGAAAAGCATATTAACCAAAGTGATTAGTTCGTTTTTTTCCCCCTCTTTGGCCTAAGTTTTCCGGTTAAATTTTTTTGTCGGATTGCAGTAATGTGTTTCTTTAGTCTGAAACGTTTCTGCTGTGAAAGCTCCTCATGATTACTATGTCTCCTTGCCCACATAAAAGATGCTACAAATTTGTCCAAGTCCGAAAAAAAATCGGTGGCCCTTTGTGGCCTAAATTTCCACATTCAAAGCACTTAAGATTATCAGTACTTGCATACAGCATGTATGAATTTTCTCCATTATTCACACGGAACGAGATCTCTAACATACGCTCAGGTGAAGTAAGAAACATCAAAACTTGCCTTCTAAAAGACAAAAAATGTTTCAGTGCCGTGTTTTTGCACCATCATTTGAGATGAAAGGTGGCACATTTCAAATAGTTACTTTAGTAGCCGGAGCCGCTAAAGGAGTCACGGGCACAAACATTTAATTAATAAAGATTCCACTCTCCGTCAGCTGGTTCACTAACTGTTCCGTTTTCAAAAACACTACAATAGCCTTGTTCATTCGTGATGCCGAGAGAATATTTTCAAAACCTACCAATTCTCCCACCACCACGAGAACATCTTCCACACTAACGCCAGGCTCGTCCACACACCTGCAACCATTTCGCATCGACAGGTGTGGATTAACATGTACATGGTCAGACGCCATACCGTCACGCGACAAACGCCGCGAGCGGCTTAAAGGACAAAACGCTTCACTAGATTATAATCAATTACCAAAAAAGGTGGAAAAAAGAAAAGAAACCTGAAAAAAGAACAGTTTTTCGCGCTCACTCAAACCAACACACTCCACTCTGCCCACCACACTCGCATGCGCAGAGAGAGAGAGAGAGAGAGAGAGAGAGAGAGAGAGAGAGAAAAACACAAGATGTTGTGGTCTTAAGAGATGTTCTTGTTTCAGTTGGAATCTATTCTGGCGGGAAGAGGGATTTCTGGCGTGAAGCTGCGCTGGACTCAACTGCCCAAACAGGAAGTGATGCGGAAAGAAGATGCGCCTGGTGAGTGTGTTCACACAAGAAACACTGGAAAACTGAACAAGAATGTCAATTCATTCAATTGAATACGTACACTATAAATAAAAATGGAAACTACATGTTTATGATGTAATGAACGTTTCATTTACAGCTCAATGCACTCAAAGAAAGAAGTGATGACGGGAAAACTTTTGGATCAGTTCTTCAGTTACATTACTTGTATGTTCTCTGTTCCTCAATGATCACCATAAAGATGTGTGTGTGTGTGAGATTACAGATTCCTTATAGATTAACGATCTACATATGCAGTCTGTTACCCTTTAAACGTTTAACAACAGTTTGGTCATTAATGATGAAATATTGCATGGGCACTGTCAAAAAAAGAAATAAAAAAATATTATTTTAACCAATTTCAACTTGTGTTGTACAGCCAATTTGAATTTGAATTGGTCGCAAATGTTTGTTTAATGTTTTATTTAAGTCTGGAAGGAGAGATTGTGAGCATTGATTGTTGTCATGGAAAGAATGTAATTGTTACGCCTGAGAATAAACAGGGAGAATAATCACAAGAGATTATGAGTGATGTTTTCTCAGTGATGGCATTTACTCGTACATATTTCATATTAAACACACACATCTCATATTCACATACAGGTTGGTCACAGTAATATATATATACATACATATATACAGTATATAGTACATATAAAATGTAAAAGTTCCAATAATAAAATCTTCACCTGGGGCACGGCCTCGATCTCCTCGCTGTGCCCTCCTTTATCCCCAGCTTGCTGCGGGGTGGTTACTATCACAAAGCAATTCCTAATATGGTAAGCATACCCCTGGACATTATGCACACACTGATATATTTGTCCAAGAATATGATTAGGTTTAATACACACATACAGTATAGGCGTAATGTCTTTCAGAGTTCAGGGGCCTCTTGCAGAAACTGCAATTCCATTCCCTCCCTGATGTCCTTACATAGCTCTCTGGTCTTGGCTATTGTGGAGAGGTTGGAGTCTGTTTGATTGATTGTGTGGACAGGTGTCTTTTATACGGTTACGAGTTCAATACAGGTAATGAGTGGAGAACAGAAGGGCTTATTAAAGAAAAACTAACAGGTCTTTGAAAGCTGGAATTCTTACTGGTTGGTAGGTGATCAAATACTTATGTCATGCAATAAAATGCAAATGAATTATTTAAAAATAATACAATGTGATTTTCTGGATTTTTGGGTTCCCATTCAGTCGGTCACTCTCGACGCCACGTCGGAGTACCGACGAATAGAAATCTCGCTCGCGAGAGCCAATCTACTTCAAGTGAAACTAAACGAGCCAATGCACATTGACATGCCATTATTGCACCAGGTGTTCATGCCACGCACCGCGGGTATAAATGAGACACAGGTGCTTGCATCAAATCAACCTTTTGCTTCGGAGCCGAGTGGTATCTGGTTATGCTAGACATCACTCACCTACTTCGCAGTCCTGACTGGAAGCCTGCCCTTTTGGAAGCGTTCTTCAGTCGGTGTTGGTGTGACGGCACAGCAGCGGGTCGTGTGGTCTTACGATCATCTCTCTTTTTTGCTCGTGAGAGCAAACACAAGGGCTGTTCTTACAGCTGGTTCGGTGCGCCTGGTGGAGAGCGCTAAAAAGCCATTCTTACGGCTGGTAGAGAGCGTTTGGTGAGAGAGAGCGCGCACGTCAGGCTGCACTATTTCCCTGACTGTGTCGCCGCGACCCTTCCCCCTGCGTGCTTCAGCACCAAGGAGAGCTATCCTCTAAAAGAGCAACACAGAAAGAGCTTGCGTCTTTTTCAAGATGACATTCTTTCTGTGCGTTTCTGGGTGTGGTGGTTACCTGTCACCGAGGGATGGTCACCAGAGCTGTATCTCGTGTTTGGGCGTTCAGCACGCTGAGGCAGCGCTGGTGGATGACTTATGTTCTCACTGCGGGAACATGACCATCTCAGAGTTGCGGTCTAGACTCCATCTCGCAAGGGGTGGAGTCCCCATGCCTCTGCCTTGATCTAACCCCCCACAAAGGGTTACTTCAGGCAGTAGCACTGTTGATTTGAGGGTTAGGGTGAGCGTGCTTCCCCCAGGGAACCAACCCCTGGGGAACCCTCAGTCCTCACGCACTCTGCAGCCAGTTGAGCTTCCATTGGAACGTACTGGGCCGTCCACGAGATGTGCAAAAAACAGTATCCTTCGGGGCTCCCCCCGATGATCAGATGTCCATCTCTGCATCGGAGGGAGTTTCAGAATTCTCCGGAGATGACGTGTCGGCGCAGGGGGCTCCTTCGGGAAGATTCGCTGTGCCCGATACCGATCCGGAAATGATGGCCATGCTTTCCCGGGCAGCCGAGAGAGTCGGGCTCGTGTGGAACCCTCCACCGTGTCCCGAACCCTCAAGGCTGGATGATTGGCATCTCGGGGTGGCCCGTGCTGGTTCTCAGCGCCCCACCCCGGTTCCTTTCTTCCCAGAGGTGCACGAGGAGCTCACTAGGTCATGGATGGCACCTTTTACTGCCCGAAACCGGCCTAGTGGCTCCTTTTCCCTCACCACCCTCGATGGCGGACCTGCAAAGGGATACACGCAGGTTCCTCCCGTGGAACGGGCCGTTGCTATGCAACTGTGCCCTAACTCCACTTCCAGGGGGAACCCGTGTCTCCCCTCCCGGGCCTGTAGGTACTCTTCCGATCTGATTGGGAAAGCCTACCAGGGTTGTGGAGAGGCAGGCTCCGCCTTACACGCTATGGCATTGTTGCAGGTCCATCAGGCTCAGGCACTGAAGACATTGCACGAGGGTGGTCACGATCCCGCAGTTGTCCAGGAACTGAGAACCGCAGCGGACCTCGCGCTTCATGCATCGAAGGTTACGGCGCGGGCAGTGGGTCGTGCGATGTCCACTATGGTGGTCCAGGAGCGCCATCTCTGGCTGTGTCTGGCTGACATGCGGGAAACCGACAAGATCAGGTTCCTTAATTCCCTCGTGTCCCAGACTGGCCTCTTCGGCGACGCGGTCCAGAACTTCGCCCAACAGTTCACGGCCGCACAGAAGCAGACTAAGGCCCAGGCCCCTGCCAAGAAGAGGGGTGGCAAGAGTAAGGGCAAGCGGCCCTGAGACGGGCGACCCGGAGATGGGGAGGTTTGCTCTTCAGGAGACGGTGACCGCACCGCTCCATCCCCCGGAGGAGGGCCGGGTGGAGAATCTTATGTTCCGTTTTGTTTCTGTTCCGCCAAATTTTCAATAAAAGAGCAATTTCCTCCATCTCTGGGTCCCAAGGGGGCGTGGAGAGTGATGGCCGGTCGAACACCGGACCACACTCATCCTCCCCCCTCGCCAGCGGGCAGCAGTGTACGTCCACCTCGCGTCCCTCCTGCCCACAGGTGGAATCAGGTAAGTGTTGCACAGCACACTCTCACCCCGCTGTGGGCCGCCTCCACGAGACAGCCGCCCCAGCCTGGTACCTGCATTCGGGACGGGACGCGGAGGACCATCAACAAGACAGGCCTAAGACTGGAACCTGTTCGTCGAGTTGTGTTCTTCTCGCCGAGAAGACCCCCGAAGATGCTCGATCGCGTCTGTGCTTTCTTTCCTGCAGCAAGGGTTGGAGCGTAGGCTGTCCCGCTCCACCCTCAAAGTCTATGTTGCTGCGATATCTGCCTATCATGACCACGTAGATGGTAAGATGGTTGGTAAGCATGACCTGGTCGTCAGGTTCCTTAGGGGGGCGAGACGGTTAAATCCTCCTCGTCCCCCCTCCATACCCTCTTGGGATCTTACTCTGGTGCTCCGAGCACTTCAGAATGCTCCATTTGAGCCTTTGCAGTCAGCAGAGCTAAAGCTTCTCTCTATGAAGACTTTGCTGTTGGCTGCATTGGCCTCCATCAAGAGGGTAGGGGACCTGCAGGCATTTTCGGTCGACGATTCGTGCCTAGAGTTCGGGCCGGGCGACGCCCACGTGGTACTAAGACCCCAGCCTGGCTATGTGCCCAAGGTTCCTACCACTCCCTTCAGGGACCAGGTGGTGAACCTGCAAGCGCTGCCCCCGGAGGAGGCAGATCCAGCCCTAGCTTTGCTCTGTCCCGTCCGCGCCCTGCGGCTCTACGTGGATAGAACTCAAAGCTTTAGGACCTCAGATCAGCTCTTTGTCTGTCACGGAGGCCAGCAGAAGGGAAAGGCTGTCTCCAAGCAGAGGATGGCCCACTGGATAGTGGATGCCATCACCTTGGCTTACCAAGCACAAGGTGTGCCCTGTCCACTCAGGGTGCGAGCACACTCTACTAGAAGTGTTGCATCCTCCTGGGCGACACCTAACACGTTCGCTGGATTCTATAGCCTACGTGTAGAGCCGGTTTCCTCCTGTGTTCTCACCTCAAACAGGTAGAAACACTGAGGGGCCCCGGCTCTTGTCGGCTTGCTGCGCTACGGCGTTATATTCTCCAGAAGCAAACTCTGGGAGTCCTCCAAAACCCTCGGTGCCGGACATGGCGGAGCGTCTTGCATCAGGCCCCTTGCCGCTGAATCCTTGAGAACCGGTATTGGGCTTGGGTTATATGAGTGACCCTGCGGGGATCCCATATATCTGTCCACGGTCGCTCCTACTGGAAGCACGTGTCTTTCCCTTGGGAGAGCCTTCCCATCAATGGGATTGAGCCCCCTCTCTCTGTCGCGGGCTACAGCTCAGCCTGTACTCCTACATAACTCCTTCGGGGTACGATGTGGGCTCCGCAGCGTTCCCCTTCAGTTGGGCACGCTTTCCCAGTGTTATCCAATAATCACTGAGCGGGTCATGCGGAACAGCAGTGATGGTCTTCCCGGTGTGAGCCCCGTCTCATCAGGTAAAGAGCTCAGGCGGCTCACACAGGGCACTGGAAGGGGGCAGAGGCCATGGCACTTTGGTAGGGATTCCTATTCGACGTGGCGTCGAGAGTGACCGACTGAATGGGAACGTCTCGGTTACGTAACCCTCGTTCCCTGAAGGAGGGAACGGAGACGCCACGTCCCGTCGCCATGTCCTCTGTACCCTGTTGGGGTGCCGGCTACCTACTCGGCTCCTCAGCAAAAGGCTGATTTGATGCAAGCACCTGTGTCTCATTTATACCCGCGCTGCGTGGCATGAACACCTGGTGCAAGCATTGCATGCCAATGTGCATTGGCTCGTTTAGTTTCACTTGAAGTAGATTGGCTCTCGCAAGCGAGATTCCTATTCGTCGGTACTCCGACGTGGCGTCTCCGTTCCCTCCTTCAGGGAACGAGGGTTACATACGTAACCGAGACGTTCTGTCTCTCACAGTTGAAGTGTACTGTAGCGTCTGGAGTCGCTCTCTCATGGGATCAAAGGGATGAGTCGTTTAAGGAACATCAGAGATACTTTTCTCTTCCACAGCTCTGCATATAAATTAAATCCCTGCTCCAATGTCTCCAACAAGTCTGAGTTAGATTGCACCACTGACTGGTTAATGACCAGCTAGAGTGTGACCAGAAGATACGGTGATGGCCCTGTGAGAGCTTCAATCAGATTCTAATCAGCCCGGACCCCTAACTCACCTTTCTGTCGAGAATGGCCGGGGGATGACCTTAACACACACACACACACACACACACACACACACACACACACACACACACACACACACACACACACACACACACACACAAGCATTCCTCTTTATTTAGCCTTTAATTAAACTATTCCAGAAATTACATATATGATGATTTCTTAAGTATATGCATGCTCCCTATATTTCATATGTTCATGTGATGTTAAAGCCATCTTAAATGCTCAAAATGGCTCTGTAAAGAAGATACACTGCTTTTATGTGTTTAAACCAAGGCATGTCTGATGTCTAAAGGTTCCTCTTTCTTTGTCTTAGTCAATGGTGCAAAGTATATGATTATGAGATGTACCGTTAGTATGTTTAGTCCTTTTGGAGCTAAACTTTACTCATTCTGGCTGCCAGCAAGAACATTCCATCGAGTAATAAAGTCCGAACAAAGGAATCCTCTCCCGCCTGAAATTCACACCAACGATTGGTCAACTCAGGGAAGATGGGCGTAGGTTAATGGACTTTAAAGGACAGAAACACAAGGACATTTTTGGCTCAGTCAACTTGCAAAGACTCCGACGAGACAAACTTTCCTTTCCTCCCATCACATCAGCGCAGCTCGCGGGCTTCGGCCGCGAGCAGGCGCGGCCCAGCCAAGCTGGTCGTTTCCTTTGAAGATGACGCGCTCCGCGACACGGCCAGCGGCGCGCTCCATCAGAGCGCATGTATCACTGCGCACGAGGAACCTTCTTAGCTTGGACGAGATGAACTTTCCCTTCCAAGGCACTCGCTTCTAAACACCTTTAAATCTCCCGCGGACCGACCAAGCTCCGGAAGGACCAAACGGAGAGAGAGCTTCAGCGCATGAACGCTCTGAGAAACGCAACGCACGCATCTTGCTTTACACAACACAAAGAAACCATGCAAGTATCAATTATATCGAAATTTAGATGTGTTTTAAGATTGTACCCCTATTTAAGGTGATGATGGTTCTTGCTGGCTCTAGTGGTTATGTTTGGGAAAGTGTCTGACCGGACCATACCCTTCTTCCTTTCCTTTCTCCTTATCCTCCTTTACTTTCCATTATTCTGTATATACATGTATCCTTTATTTAGTTGACTGTAATCATAGTATCAAACATTATTAAAACCATTGTATCCACATTTTGATTGTCATTGTTGTTGCTCACAAAGTCCCTTTAATGTCAGATCTAAGCTACGAGCTCTTATAAGTATCATTGAATGCTTTAATTAATACCATAACTCGGAAAAGTTTGTCCTTTGTGGCCAGTATAATAACTCCTTAGAGGTTATTCTGTGATTATTTAATACAGATATATATCCGTAGTTAATTGCAATAAATTGTTGTTAACCATATATATATATATTCCATAAATACCTAGGTTATGTATTCCCCCTTTTGGGTGATTTTGGAGAATTATGATTTGATTATAACCTGTTATGATTAATCATAAATCCCTAAATATTAATACCCATAATTCCCTATTAATTTTATTGAGCTAATGTAATTTAATAATATATGTAACCCTAAAACACTACATATTTGGTGGAGAAGATTTTGTGAGCAACTTTGTCACTTTTATGTGTATATTATTGGTATTAATTGTTGTCTTGTATGCGCGCTTCAGAGAGTGAGACAAGTCACAAACGCAAACTCACGTATCTGTAACTGAAAAGCCCAAAGCTGATTTCAGTTAGTTGAATGTTAACAGAGTCTATTTTGGTCAAACATTTTAGTCACTGTTAATTGTTAAGAATAAACTGCAGTTCATAATATTAAAACTGTCTCTGTAAAAAGAAAGAAACTTCTTTTGCAGAACATTTTAATATTATCAAACCCACCTGTCAGAAAGAAGAAATCTTCTTTCAGCGTGATGATATAACGATTTGAGCGATGTTCCTCTTATTCGTTTTGTAAAGGCCTTATCAATCGATTTGAATCATTGCGTATTCCAGTGTTATTCAACTGAGCGATCTCATCCCCTTAGGTGGAATTGTGGCGCAGCTAACCAAACGCACACCTTGCACAAATCAATCAGAAAAACTTCTGGCCAGTATCTGTGTGAGGTGTGAATGGGAGTATTTTATTTTAACCTTGATCCCGTTAAAATTTGTTGCAGAGAAAATATTCTGTTTTACATTTGTGTGTATATGAGGTAAAATAAATCCGGCCACACACTCTGTGTGCTACAAAGGGGCACAAAGGAAATTTGAAAACAAATTCCCTTCTCACTTGTGATTGATTGCAGTTAAATCGCCGCGTTAGGAGGTGGAAAGCCATTTCCCCTGTTCTGACAATCACCCTCCGTGGGTGCCGTAATACGTCTGACTAACACAAGAGGGCAGCCTACTAGGTGATCAGCAGTGATGCGCGGGTTGATCCAAAATGAGCGGGTGCCTGCGGTCACCCGCGGTTACCCGCGGTTACGAGTCATCCAAAAATATTTTTAATGATATTCGTCGGTCGGGTCGCCAGTAAATCCTTATTTGGCTTTTGAATGTTGAGCGTTATTAACTTTTGAATAAATGCTGACGCGGGACAAAATGCCCGATTTCCAAACACGTTTAATTGTTGTATGGGTTTTAATTATGTATTTTCTGAGAGGGGGCGGCATTTTTGCTGGGAATGTAGGGGGAGAGACGTACACTTCGATTAGACTGGATAAACACATGCAGCATCTTAATTGTTAAGAAAATTAAACGAAATAAATGAATAAATCAAGCCTTTATTACATAACACTAGACTAGGCTATATCATACAGCATTCAGAAAAAGAAGTTTCTCAGTTGACTAATCCGCTGATGAATTCTTCAAGCAGGGTCGAAACATAAACATCGCGTTCATCAATAATATGCATCCAGACAGTTGAAGAACTGCCTGCTCTCGCCGCTGCACCTCTGAGCGCACCACGACAGGGCCTGAAACATTTTCTCAATCGCCCAATGATGCTACGATGAGACTTTAAAAAAATGCGGGTCAGGAAGCGGGTTGGGTATAATATTTTCTTCTTTTTTTTTGCGGTCCGAGTTGCGGGCGTATTAGTTGAAAACGTCGGTCAGGTGCGGGTTGTTTATACATTGACCCGCACATCACTGGTGTTCAGCACCTCTCAGATTACTCACACCTGACCCCACTCCTTGGAGTGGACTCCACTACGCCATCTTGTGGACATCTTTCCCCACTCCCCGCTCTTTAGTATGTCAAAGTGAACTGTCTTTCGTTATTTTATTTGTTTACTATTATAATTATCTTAATTAATTTCCTGTTATTGCGGTTGTTTGAGATTATTAAATCTTTCTGTTTCACTGACTTCTCACACTTATTTAAATTTGGTTTAAACAAAGTTTTAAATTTAAATTTAAATTAAGTTCTCCTTTCAGCCAGTGATGGTACCAAGGGGGGAACAAGCCCCTCTGTGACATTTTCTGCTAAGTCAGTTTCCCTTCCTTTCTCACGTTGTTTCAATTTGAGTTAGTTTTGCTTATCTTTTCCTTTTTGTTTATTTCTTTATCAATTGTTTTCTTCCATTTCATATCATTCTGATACCCTGCACTTATTAAATTTTTGGTTTAAACAAGTTAGAACCTAAATTTAAATCAAGCCTTCTCTTTTCAGCCTGTGATAGCACCTTATCAGTAGCACGCCCCCTGCTGGGAACTCTCATAAGTTGGCTTTCCTCTCTCTTCTCCTTTGGCTCCATTTCTGAATAGATTAATTTAATTAATTATATTTCTCCCTTTTTCAAGATTGTTCTGATAATTACAAACATTATCATAATTATTTTATGTTTTAGCACCATTTATTAAATAGTCGTTTACTTCACTTACTTTACCAAATTATTTAAATTTTGTTTAAACAAGTTTAAGCTTAAGCTGATGTTACGTTTTCCTTGTTAGCCATTTGTATATTTACAGGTAGTACCTCCTCTAGTGCTTGTGGTGAATTTACGGTTGTCTTCTGGCTGGGTTCCCGTGAGTGGAGTCACCTGGCCGGCATAACTGACCTATGAGTACCTATGATAAAAATGACAGACCTCTACATGCTTTGTATCGGCAGTGTATCAAATATTTGTTCTCCCCACTGTATATGATTTACAGCAGGATTCCTCAAATCCAGCCCTGGTATGAATTTGATAAGTGACAAACATTGACCAACTAAAAATAATTTTGTGGTCCGAATGCAAACAGCCACTTCACTGTCCATCTTTGTTCCGCCAACATGTCACAACATCTCATCTACATTAAGTCATGTTCTTAGCTTCTTTTCAAAGAAAGGATGACACAATCATTATTTGCATATAGGCATCACAGTTTTCTGCCTATTCAAATGATTCATGGTATTCCTACTCAAATGACAACCAAGTCTATCGGGGGCACAAAAACTAACACTATAATCAGAAATTATTAGAAATAAAGATAACACTTTAGAATAGTTCTGTCATTCACAAGTTCACAATTACATATCATTTATGGAGCGTAGATTTAAATGTGTATTTGGCGTGCTGTCCAGGGGGAGGGCTTGTACCCCCTGTATATGTAAGTGGTTTAGAATTAAAAGTGTGGAGAAGGGGTGGTGGAGGGATGCTGATAAACTGTCAATGAATATATATATTAGGGCTGCAACGACGATCGTTAGTTGCAGCTCTAATATATATATATATATATATATATATATATATATATATATATATATATATATATATATATATATATATATATATATACCTCTTATTGTTGATTAGCTGAGTACTTTCCACTTGTGTCAATTATCTGAACGTGTTTCTCCCGAACCTTGTTAATAAAACATAATTTATTGAATAACAACACAGGAACAAATGAGTAATGCATTATTAACACTCTAGTAACTACTATTACCTAACAAGAAAGTCTAATTTACGAATTAGTCAAGTTAAGTCAAGTCACCTTTATTTATATAGCCATTTTTACAATGCCAGTTGTTTCAAAGCAGCTTCACAGTGTTAAACAGGAAAATAATGCAACAGAATTTGATTTTATGGACTTCAAAAACAGAGCAACTATGAATCATTGCTCTAATGCTTGGATTAGCCTGGACTTTTGTAATATAACTCTGATTTGATTCGTCTGAAAGAAGAATGTCATATACACCTAGGATGACTTGGGGGTGAGTAAATTATGGGCTAATTTTCATTTTTTGGGAGAACTATCCCTTTAAGGCATGACCATTGGACAGTGAAATGCTCATTGGGTCAGCAGGGTCAGACAAAAACAGGTGGTGAAGAAAAGACACATGATAACTGCAAAATAATTAAGAATTAAGGTGAACAATTTAGTCTCCAGAAGTGTCAGGATATCAGAGACTTAAGTTAGGTAAAGAATCCTAAAAAAAATTACCCCCACTTAATACGAATCACAAGCTGAAGTCTTGTATGCCTGAAGTGCCTAATAATTCTGCACGCAGTTCCTTGTTAGGTAATAGTAGTTACTAGAGTGTTAATAATGCATTACTCATTTGTTCCTGTGTAGTTATTCATTAATAGCGGAACAGTTTTCTAAAGTGTTACCGAAATAAATAAGATTCATGCCAGGTTAATGTAGGTGGATCTCGAATATCACTTAAATGTTGGCCTTATTGCTGGCGTCACCCAAAGACGCCAGCACAGAGAGAAATTTGGGAACATTTGCATGTAGATTTACATTCATGTTCTGTTTAGCATAAGCAAATTACTTCAAGACTTCACTTGGCATGCAAGCAGAAGCTGTTAAATCTTGAATTTACCAACATGAAATTAAGATTTCAAATATGCATGATATAAGAACATTTTAAATAAAATTACAGTGGCAATGGTCCATGTTGGCCAAACACATTAACATGAATCCATAACTGATTACGTTTATCCTGACTTGCAAGCTTTCTTTGAAACAGATGTAGCCATTCAATCAGTATCTGATGTGCCTGTTGATTCAGTGAACCTGGAGTCAAGTGTCACACTGTAGAGTTGTTCCTCCACCAACAGGGATAGGATAGGGCGGACACATGGACCAGTGAGGAGCCCAGGAAAGAACCGAATGCAATAGGCATCGGGGGCCACTCCTTGGGTGAAGATTCCCTCGTAGGCATTCCCACACTAGTCCATCCTCACCTCACTGTTCTTTAGGTGTCGCATTAATTAAGAAATAGGGAAAGAAGGAACAACAATAGCAGAATCAGATTGAACAGAGGCTACAACCCTAAAGGTTGCAGTCTTTACAACAAATACTCTTTTGCTGTTGTTCTCTTTTGTTTTTGTTTTTTTTTGTTTTTTCTTAACTCTGTGCAGATACCACTTGACGGTTATCCTGAGAACCATATGTACTGACCTACACACCTGCATATGAAGACCCAACCTCCAGGAAACAACTAGATCAACTGCAGAGACTACAACCAACACAGAAGAAAAATACACAACGCAGACACACCTACGGGAACTTCAGTCATCCAGCAACATGATCAAGATTGCCTTAATACTAACCATCATGGACATAGCGCAAAGTGTAGACCCCAGAAACAACATATTCTTAGAGCTGATGAATATGTCAAGAAATGCCTTGTTTACTGGAAAGAACGTTTGCATGCCACATGCACCTTCAGTAGGAGCCGGAATCCCTTGGGTTGCACACTCTATATCCAAATGTGACACGTGTACCTTATTCGATCATCATACCAGTGGATTATTCAACAATGATACATGTCACAATGTAACCATTCCTCCAGTTTCTCAGTGTTGCATTCCTGGACTACCATCCTGCAACCTATCTTCAGCTACTCCCATCATGACAGATCTACTCCTGCCAATGATGTTCCACTGGTGCATAGAAAATTATGCTCCAGCATCGACTCCACTGGGTGAAATTCCTCATGAACGTTGCAGTTTTGTGATTGAAAGAGGAACAGATGAGTCCCATGTGTACGTCACTACTACAGAAAGGAAACAGGAAAATGTTTTAAACAAGTGTCTCTCCAGGAACCCATCCCTACCTAAACTTTTTGCAATAAATCAGTTGTGTATGATTCCTCCACCAACTGGCACTTTCTGGTTATGTGGAACTTCTGTTTACAGCATCCTACCCAGCCAATTCAACGGCAGGTGCACCCTGGTGTATGTTCTGCCAGCTATCAGAGAAAACACACATTCCACCCCAAGCTCTCCACAGTTACATAATTCAGCTCCTTCTCCCAACCAAGATTGCATTCCAGGACTTGTGTTCAAACTTGGTGGTCAAGAACTCTTGGAGCCTTAATCCCATCGTATGGTGTCATGCAGGCTCTCGATCAAGTCAGAAGCCTGTCGGATTCTGTACAGAAATTGGCCAACGATACGGCTTTGGCCCTGGGTAACATCACAGCCACTCTAGCTTCACACAAGATAATGATCTTACAGAACCGAGTGGCCTTGGATTACATTCTTGCAACACAAGGGGGAGCCTGCACCATTATTGGACCTGAATGCTGCACTGGGTTAATGGATCCAACAGAGAATTTGAACAAAATCCAACAAGACATTCTTGATCTTTCAACAAAATTACAACAGATGACTGAAGACAATTCTTCATGGTTCGGAAACTTGATTGGTAAACCCTGGCTGTGGATTAAAGAAACAGCAATTCTGCTGTTGTTTCTCCAACTGGCATTCTACGTATGCGTCCACAGTATCAAGTGTTTCATTCAACAAATGACTCGCGCCTCGCACGAGAACATGACTGGTCCAACCATAAAATAATATTACCCGTAAGAACTTCACGGACATTAATTGCATGTTTGTTTCTGTGTCAACATGCAATTACAGATGAACAACACAGAACATGATATGTGCCTGTAATTTTTTCCAAGTTACATGACTAGAAGATGGGGCTTATGCTAATAAACATAAGCTACAGGATGGACTGATGAAGGTTGAAACTTGTATTTTTGTGAGAGTTATTAGAACTCGCAAAGGGGGGAATGTAAGATTACAAATTACATTGTATTTAACATTTAAGGTATAGATCTTGCTACTCCATGAACTGCCACCTTAACGTGGTGGAGGGGTTTGAGTACCCGAATGACCCTAGGAGCTACGTTGTCCGGGGCTATATGCCCCTGGTAGGGTCTCCCAAGGCAAACAGGTCCTAGGTGACGGGTCAGACTAAGAGCAGTTCAAAAACCCTTATGATGACAAAAAAAGGAGGACCGTGACGTCGCCCGGTACGGCGCAGCCGGAGACCCACCCTGGAGCCACCCTGGAGCCTGTGGTTGGGGCTCGTATGCGAGCGCCTGGTGGCCGGGCCTTCCCCCACGGGGTCCGACCAGGCTCAGCCCAAAGGAGCGACGTGGGGACACCTTCCCGTGGGCCCACCACTCACGGGAGGGACCGTAAGGGGCCGGTGCAAAGCAAATCGGGCAGCAGTCGAAGGCGGGGGCCTAGACGACCCGATCCCTGGACACGGAAACTGGCTCTTGGGACATGGAATGTCACCTCGCTGGCGGGGAAAGAGCCTGAGATTGTGAGTGAGGTTGAGAGGTTCCGACTAGAGATAGTCGGAATCATCTCCACGCACGGCTTGGGCTCTGGAACCACACACCTCGAGAGGGGATGGACTCTTCACCACTCTGGAGTTGCCCATGGTGAGAGGCGGCGGGCTGGTGTGGGTTTGCTTATAGCCTCCCAGCTCTGCCGCCATGTGTTGGAGTTTACCCCGGTGAACGAGAGGGTCGTTTCCCTGCGCCTTCGGCTCGGGGATAGGTCTCTCACTGTTGTGTGTGCCTACGGGCCGAACAGCAGTGCAGAGTACCCGACCTTCTTGGTGTCCCTGGGAGGGGTGCTGGAGAGTGCTCCGACTGGGGACTCCGTCGTTCTACTGGGGGACTGCTGCTGCAGGCGGTACCGCAGCATCAGAACACGCACCAGCCGACTCCAGAACAGCTTCTTCCCACAAGCGATTAGACTCCTTAACTCTTGATCCATCAGGATCATAACACACACTGGACAGAATATCACTCAGCACAACCCACTGTAGATACACACACATTATATACACATTTATTTATCATATAGCATCTATTGTACATTGGATTTCTATTGAGAATAATATTGTATTCTGTACATTGTATATTATTATTATTATAGCGTAATGTATATTGTTTAATGTATGTTTAGTGTATATTGTTAAAAGTATATGTATATTGTAAGTATGTGTATATTGTTTAAAGCTGTGAGAACTACACTCACATTGTGTAAATTATTTATTGTTTTTTGTAGAGTATACTGTGCTGTGAGTAATTGTGGGCGCATCAGATGATGTAATCTGATGTTGCTTTAAATGTTGTACATGTCATGTCATGACTACAATGTTGCTCGGAACTGCACCTAAGAATTTCACCTGCTGTTGCACTTGGGTATTTGGTTGAGTGACAATAAAGTGATTTGATTTGATTTGATTTATTTGACTTCAATGCTCACGTGGGCAATGACAGTGAAACCTGGAGGGGCGTGATTGGGAGGAATGGCCCCCCTGATCTGAACCCGAGTGGTGTTCAGTTATTGGACTTCTGTGCTAGTTACAGTTTGTCCATATCGAACACCATGTTCAAGCATAAGGGTGTCCATCAGTGCACATGGCACCAGGACACCCTAGGTCGTAGGTCAATGATCGACTTTGTGGTCGTTTCATCTGACCTGCGGCCGTATGTCTTGGACACTCGGGTGAAGAGAGAGGCGGAGCTGTCAACTGATCACCACCTGGTGGTGAGTTGGATCCGATGGTGGGGGAGGAAGCTGGATAGACTCGGTAGACCCAAACGTACTGTGAGGGTCTGCTGGGAACGTTTGGCCGAGTCTCCTGTCAGAGAGATCTTCAACTCCTGCCTCCGGCAGAGCTTCAACCGGATCCCGAGGGAGGCTGGAGATATTGAGTCCGAGTGGACCATGTTCTCCACCTCCATTGTCAAAGCGGCTGCTCGGAGCTGTGGACGCAAGGTCTCTGGTGCCTGTCGAGGCGGCAATCCCCGAACCCGGTGGTGGACACCGGAAGTAAGGAATGCCGTCAAGCTGAAGAAGGAGTCCTATCGGGCCTGGCTGGCTTGTGGGACTCCTGAGGCAGCTGACAGGTACCGGCAGGCTAAACGGACTGCAGCCCGGGTGGTTGTGGAGGCAAAAACTCGGGCCTGGGAGGAGTTCGGTGAGGCCATGGAAAAGGACTATCGGTTGGCCTCGAAGATATTCTGGCAAACCGTCCGGCGCCTCAGGAGGGGGAAGCAGTGCCCTACCAATGCTGTTTACAGTGGCGATGGGCGGCTGTTGACCTCAACTGGGGATGTTGTCGGACGGTGGAAGGAATACTTCGAGGATCTCCTCAATCCCGCCGTCACGTCTTCCATTGAGGAAGCAGAGGCTGGGGGCTCAGAGGAGGACTCGTCCATCACCCAAGCTGAAGTCACCGAGGTGGTCAAGAAACTCCTCAGTGGCAAGGCACCGGGGGTGGATGAGATCCGCCCTGAGTACCTCAAGTCTCTGGATGTTGTGGGGTTGTCTTGGCTGACACGCCTCTGCAGCATCGCGTGGCGGTCAGGGACAGTGCCTCTGGGATGGCAGACCGGGGTGGTGGTCCCTCTTTTTAAGAAGGGGGATTGGAGGGTGTGTTCCAACTATAGGGGGATCACACTTCTCAGCCTCCCCGGGAAAGTCTATGCCAGGGTACTGGAGAGGAGAATTCGGCCGATAGTGGAACCTCGGATTCAGGAGGAACAGTGTGGTTTTCGTCCTGGTCGTGGAACACTGGACCAGCTCTATACCCTCTACAGGGTGCTGGAGGGTTCATGGGAGTTTGCCCAACCAGTCCACATTTGTTTTGTGGATTTGGAGAAGGCAATCGACTGTGTCCCTCGCGGCACCCTGTGGAGGGTGCTCGGGGAATATGGGGTCCGGGGTCCTTTGCTGAGGGCTGTCCGGTCCCTGTATGACTGGAGCAGGAGTTTGGTCCTCATTGCCGGCAGTAAGTCAGACTTGTTTCCGGTGCATGTTGGACTCCGGCAGGGCTGCCCTTTGTCGCCAGTTCTGTTCATAATTTTTATGGACAGAATTTCCAGGCGCAGCCAAGGGCCGGAGGGTGTCAGGTTTGGGGACCACACGGTTTCGTCTCTGCTCTTTGCGGATGACGTTGTCGTGTTGGCCCCTTCTAACCAGGACCTTCAGCATGCACTGGGACGGTTTGCAGCCGAGTGTGAAGCAGCTGGGATGGGGATCAGCACCTCCAAATCCGAGACCATGGTCCTCAGTCGGAAAAGGGTGGCTTGCCCACTTCAGGTCGGTGGAGAGTTCCTGCCCCAAGTGGAGGAGTTCAAGTATCTAGGGGTCTTGTTCACGAGTGAGGGGAGGATGGAACGGGAGATTGACAGACGGATTGGTGCAGCTTCTGCAGTAATGCGGTCGATGTACCGGTCTGTCATGGTGAAGAAAGAGCTAAGCCGTAAGGCGAAGCTCTTGATTTACCGGTCAATCTACGTTCCTACTCTTACCTATGGTCATGAGCTTTGGGTCATGACCGAAAGGACAAGATCCCGAATACAGGCGGCCGAAATGAGCTTTCTCCGCAGGGTGGCTGGGCGCTCCCTTAGAGATAGGGTGAGAAGCTCAGTCACTCGGGAGGAACTCGGAGTAGAGCCGCTGCTCCTCCACATCGAGAGGGGACAGCTGAGGTGGCTCAGGCATCTGTTCCGGATGCCTCCTGAACGCCTTCCCGTGAAGGTGTTTCGGGCATGTCCAACCGGGAGGAGGCCCCGGGGAAGACCAAGGACACGCTGGAGGGACTATGTCTCCCGGCTGGCCTTGGGACGCCTCGGTGTCCCCCCGGAAGAGCTAGAGGAAGTGTCTAGGGAGAGGGAAGTCTGGGCATCTCTGCTTAGACTGCTGCCCCCGCGACCCGGCCCCGGATAAAGCGGAAGAAGATGGATGGATGGATGGTATAGGTCTGGGGTTTCCAGCAGGAGATTCCTGCTGGGCCTGTTTTACAGTGAGCATTTGAGGTATAAAGGAAGATTGTTGAGTTTCCAGTAGGAGATTCCTGACGGACCTATTTTCAGACTCTCACCGTCGTTATCTCTATGCGTTTTGAATAGTTATGCTGATTAGGAGTAGAATTGGTGATACTCTGTCTGGGTGGGTTTCCCAAAACCTGTATATTTAATTAACATGCTTTGTTCAAATCTCAATGTAAATCCCTCCCCCTTTGGAATGTATATAACCTCTCAGGTATGCTGTTTGAGTCAGACTGTTTTCGGACGACCTGCAGCACAGAGTTCTCATTAAAAAGAATAACTTCTGTTTGAATCCCGAAGTCTCCTGGTCTCTTCTTCAAACGAGGAAAAAGAAATTCACAACACATGCTATACTAACTATTATTTATAAATAACCTGGAATAGTTAATATAGCATTCTATATTAACTATTATTATAAACATTATTTGTCCAGAAAGAGGCAGAGGAACATGATTTTTTCATAGCTTATCTTCATGTGCTAGTGTTGAGATATACAGTAATGACAGTTTATGCAAATATGACATTATTTTTATAAGTTACCAATGGATCTTGAACAGTTACTTTATTCTGTGTGGCAATTATTACACTGTTACGTTTTGAAGTACAGTATAGTCATCTGTTGCAACTTTATAATAACCATCCAGATAATGTTTGTAGACAATTTACAAACCAACTAATAACCCTTAACTAAGTGTTAGGAATATCTGGTCCGTCTATCTATGTAATGTTTATAGATGTTTTAAAAATGGTTTCTTAAAGGTTTACAAACATTTTTTAGTGGTACAGTGGTGTTTTTTGTAAATGTTCAATTGTTGAAAATGTTCACATTTTATGCACATTATATGCAACAGCAGTATTTGCACTGTAAACCTTTTTTATTTATATAAAGTGTGGGTGAACTTATACTGTATGGCTATGCTGTGGTTCCTGTAGGCTTTGCGTGCGTGTCGGTTGGTATTGGGGGGGCCTCCATGTCCATTTTGCTTGGGGCCCCCAAATTCCTTCAAACAGCCCTGGGCACACTTTATTATCAGACTTCTCAGAGATTCTGCTCCTGACAAGATCCAGTTCTCGGCTAGGTTTCCTTCCAAGCTCAGAGCTCCCGGGGCTTCAGCTGATCCATCGTTTATCATATTAATAACGTCAGACACCATGTAATGTATTGATGACAGGAGACCACATGTGGTTGAACAGAACTGGCTTTTACTTGTGTCTGTCTATAATAAAGATGGTGACGCACTAGTGCCTAACAGCATTCACTACATTACATTACAACATGTACATCATCATACATGACAACAAGGATTAAAATAACGACCCAACCACCACCAACCAGTTTAACTTTTGCTGCTAGACTGCATGATTACATTTCATTTTGTACCAGTTTCTCTTCTTAATCTCTCTAAACTCTGATTATTGTGAATTCATTTAGATATTTGGGCCTATTTAATGGACGATTACATTCTTTCATGACAACAATCAATGCTCTCAATCTCTCCTTGTAGACTTAAATAAAACATAAAAAGAAAAATTGTTTGCTACCGATTCAAATTCAAATTGGCCGTACAACACAAGTTGAAATTGGTTAAAGTATTGATTTTTTTACAGTGCCCATGTAATATTTCATCATGACTAAACTGTTGTTAAACTTTTTTTTTTTTTTTTTTAATACAACTCAGATTTAAAGGGTAACAGACTGCACACATATAATGTAAAGACGCTAAACAATATGTGTAAATTAATTGCTAAGAAATTTCATTTATTCTGACAATTCATAAAAGGCAGTTTTTTAAATAATAAAACTATATAGACAAATAAAAAAAACTAAATAAAAATGATAAAAACAAACAAAAAATCTTAACGTTAACTATAAGAGTATACTAATGATAATAAAATAGCATTGCCTTTAAATGGTCAAAGTTTAATAATATCACTTTATGCAATGCAAATTTCTTTAAAGCAACTTCAGAGTTTGAGCATTTTCAGGAATCTGTAATCTCACACACACACACACACACACACACACACACACACACACACACACACACACACACACACACACACACACACACACACACACACACACACACACACACAACTTTATGGTGATCATTGAGGAACAGAGAACATACAAGTAATGTAACTGAAGAACTGATCCAAAAGTTTTCCCGTCATCACTTCTTTCTTTGAGCACATTGAGCTGTAAATGAAACGTTCATTACATCATAAACATGTAGTTTCCATTTTTATTTATAGTGTATGTATTCAATTGAATGAATTGACATTCTTGTTCAGTTTTCCAGTGTTTCTTGAATGAACACACTCACCAGGTGCAGCTTCATTCCGCATCACTTCCTGTTTAGGCAGTTGAGTCCAGCGCAGCTTCATATTCGAAATCCCTCTTCCCGCCAGAACAGATTCCAGCTGAAACAAGAACATCTCTTAAAACCTCTATGAATGCGCTCAGATTTCTCTCTCTCTCTCTCTCTCTCTCTCTCTCTCTCTCTCTCTCTCTCTCTCTCTCTCTCTCTCTCTCTCTCTCTCTCTCTCTCTCGTTGCGCATGTGCGGGTGTGGCTGAGTGAGGTGAGCGTGGCTGTGAGAGCGAGTGTGCAGGTGTGTTTTTCAAACTTTTCTATCTTTTTCTCTTTATTAAAATAGTTGATATAGTCTAGTTGTTAGCAAAGGATTGTTGTTTCTTGAGCGGCGCGCCGTTTTCCGGGGTTCGGAATTATGGCGGGCGCCGTTTCAGGCGTTTTAGAGTCGCTCACGCGGCGCAATGGAGTGAAAGTTGCGTCCGCGTCGAGTATAGAAGAGTGTTGTTTAGCGGCTGAAGAAGTGGTAGGTTATGATTCTGTGTTGTCGGCTTCCAGAATGAATAACGCCATAGTAATGTTCATGAGCTCTGTGGAAAAAGCCAATCAATTAGTGGAGCATGTTTTAGTGATAAATGAAACTTTCACGGTTGTGCTTCCGCTTTCAATGCCATCAAAAAGAGTGACCTTGTCTAACG
This sequence comes from Romanogobio albipinnatus, assembly GCA_023566225.1. Taxonomy (NCBI): domain Eukaryota; kingdom Metazoa; phylum Chordata; class Actinopteri; order Cypriniformes; family Gobionidae; genus Romanogobio; species Romanogobio albipinnatus. Next base: position 3,148,896 of record CM042239.1, read on the forward strand.
TGCCTCCTTTTGTGAAGGATGAATTTTTAGTAAACATGCTGTCACGTTATGGAAAGTTGGTTTCACCAATTAAAAAGATTCCACTTGGAAATGTTAATCCACTCTTGAAGCATGTTGTTTCCTTTAGGAGATATGCGTATATGGTGTTGAAGGATAGCCCAAGTGCTGAACTTGAAGTCTCATTTAATTTTAGAATGGATGATTTTGATTATCTGATTTATGCAACTACTGATAAAATGAGATGTTTTGGATGTGGTAGAACAGGACATTTGGTGCGTACATGCCAAGATAAAAATGGGAAAGATGAGGTTAGACCACAGACATCTGTAGATGCATTGGTGGAATCAGCGGTTTCCAGGGCCAATTTGAATATTGAAAAGGTTGCTGAAAAAGAGGCAGAGGTAAATGTGGCTGTCGATAAGAGTGTATCTGAGACCATGGAGAACAGAAATTCCGGGTCTGAAGAACCAATGGAAGAAATGGCTGTATTGGTGGAAGGCGAAATGCAGAATAGTAGTAGGCCTACTGAATGTGATATGAAATTATCTGAAGTGGTTTCTGATGTTTCTATCACAGAAAAAGTGGATTTACAGTCATTCAAGGTGCCTTTGAAAAGAAGGATGAAAGGTGATGACAACGTAAAGACAGTGAAAAAAGTTTGTTTAAATGAGTCGTCAAATGGAGAAGATGAAAGTGAGGAGGATTCATCTGATTCTGGTAGTGTTTATTCTCAGTCGGATTATCGGATTCAGGGTTATGATGTTCAAAACATTAAACATTTTCTGAGAATTACAAAAAATAAGCGGAATGTAAATGTTGAAAATCATTTCCCGAATGCTCAATTATTTGTAGAAAGATCCCGGAGGCTAATGAGTGAGGGGTGTTTCACTGATAGAGAGGTGTACCGACTGAAGAAATTTGTGAGAAAAGCTAGCGTGGAAGTAGGCAACAATGATGGGGTTTAAAATGTTTTTTTTCCATGGTCCCTGCTGTAATGCTATTATGGGGCATTTTTTTGTTGTTTATATTATCCAACATGACTAACATCAATATTGCATCTCTGAATGTGAATGGTGCAAGGGATAGCAAAAAAAGGGCAGAGATTTACGAGTTGGTTAAACAAAAACATCTTGATGTTGTGTTACTTCAGGAGACCCATAGTGACGTACAAAATGAAGCAAATTGGGCCATGGAATGGGATGGGCTCACTGTTTTAAGTCATAATAATTCACTAAGTGCTGGAGTTGCTGTACTTTTCTCCCAAAATGTGACTCCTGTTTCTTATGAGGTGGATGAGATTTTAAAAGGAAGAATTTTAAAAATTAGAGCTGTTGTTGAGAATAAAGTTTTTGTTTTTGTGTGTGTATATGCTCCGACTGCAACTACAGACAGAATAGTTTTTTTTAGACTCCTTATGTTTGGCTTTACAAAAGTGTTCTAATATTTTAATTCTTGGTGGTGATTTTAATTGTACCGAAAAAAAAACATAGACAGAAATCACCTTGAACCACACATGTTGTCACGTAAAAGGCTTATACTTACTTATTAATAACTTGAATTAATTATTATTAATTCAAAAACTTATTAATACACATGAACTTAGTGATATATGGAGGACTTTTCATTGGGATTGTAGACAATATACCTGGACACATATCAGAGATAGGTTTGTGTCTTCGGCAAGGTTAGACAGATTATATTGTTATAGTCATCAGAGTAATGTTTTTAGAAGTTGTTGCATTTTCCCAGTTTCTTTCTCTGACCACTGTATGGTTCAATGTTCTGTTTTTTTGAGTTGTGTAAAACCACAGAGTGCATACTGGCACTTTAACAATGCACTTTTAAATGATAAAGAATTTAAAAGATATTTTTGAATTTTTTTGGAAGGAGTTTAGAGACTCAAAGTCAACTTTTAGCTCATTGCAGCAGTGGTGGGACTATGGAAAAGCCCAAATTAAACAGTTAAGTCAACAATACACCAAAAATGTTACTGTAAATATAGATAGATCAATGAAAGTTTTAGAAATGGATATTGTACAAATGCAAGAACAGTTAGAATCTAATGGTCAAATTACCATTATGAGGGGTATTTCAGAGAAAAAATCCAAACTAAATGATTTATTGGAAACAAAAGCAAGGGGAGCTTTGATCAGGTCACGTTTTCAAAACGTGGACCAAATGGATGTACCATCTAAGTTTTTTTTTGGCCTAGAGAAAAAGAATGGTCAAAAAAGGTTTTTTCACTCTTTGCGATCTGAATCTGGGATAATGCTGACTGATGTTAATGAAATTCGGAAATGAGTTTCTAGTTTCTATAAAGATTTATATAAAACTGAGCTAAAAGAACAAAATATAAGTAATGCCTTTTGTAAAAAATTACCTCAAGTTTCTGTTGAGTCTAATGGGGATCTTAGTGGTGTGCTTCGTTTGGAAGAGCTGGAAAAAGCACTTCAGAATATGGCACTTGGGAAGGCCCCAGGTATTGATGGGTTGCCGGTCGAGTTTTTTTTAAAGCTTTCTGGTCTGTAGTGGGGGTGGACTTACTCGAGGTTTTAAATGACAGTTTTACAAATGGTAAATTGCCTTTGAGCTGTCGTAGAGCTGTGCTTACCCTCCTACCAAAAAAAGGGGACCTCACAGAAATTAAATGTTGGAGACCAGTGTCAGTGCTGTGTAGTGACTATAAGATACTCTCTAAAGCCCTTGCTGATAGACTTTCAGGGGTTTTAGAGCAGGTGATTCACACTGACCAAACATATTGTATCCCAGAGAGGTCAATTTTTGATAATATTTCGTTCATTCGTGATATTTTTGACTTGACTAAAACGAAGGAGATGGATGTTGGCCTAATCTCTTTAGATCAGGAGAAGGCCTTCGATAGGGTTGAACACCAATATCTTTTAAAAACATTAGAGGCTTTTGGTTTTAATAAGAATTTTTTTGGAAAAATTAAGGTTATATATAATGATATTGAAAGTATTCTTAAGGTTAACGGTGGCTTATGTGCTCCTTTTAAAGTGGAAAGAGGAGTCCGACAAGGTTGTCCTTTGTCTGGTATGTTATACTCTATTGCAATAGAACCTCTTTTATGTCAAATTTGAGAAAACATTAAAGGTTTAAGATTACCTTTTTCTGGTAAAAATGTTTCACTATCAGCTTATGCTGATGATGTAGTGGTTTTAATCAGTGACCAAACAGACATTGATAAAGTGGTTGATATTTTAAATGATTTTAAAGAAATATCTTCAGCTAATGTAAATTGGGCCAAAAGTAAAGCAGTTTTGGTTGGACATTGGTTAAAGGGTGCACCAAAGCTCCCAAACGACTTAAGTTGGTCTATGGGAGGTTTTAAATATCTCGGTGTATTCCTGGGAGATGACTCTACTGTAAAAAAAAAAAATTGGGATGAGGCCTTTGAAAAGGTAAAAGGAAGATTAAATAAATGGAAGTGGCTGATTCCAAAGATGTCGTATAGGGGACGCACTTTAATTATTAACAACCTTGTAGCTTCTACTTTGTGGCATCGTTTAGCATGTGTAGACCCTCCTCTGTGTTTACTCTCTGATATTCAGAAGGTTTTAATTTATTTCTTTTGGGAAAAGTTACACTGGGTATCCCAAAGTGTACTTTTTTATCTAAGGATGAAGGAGGACAGGGTCTTATTAATGTACAAAGTAGAGTTGCTGCTTTTCGAATGCGTTTTATACACAGACTTTTATATGGTTCATCCATTTCAAACTGAATAATAATAATAATACGTTGTTTGTAAATTGACCAGAGGAGAACTGGCACCCCGACTGAGCCTGGTTTCTCCCAAGGTTTATTTTTCTCCATTAGGTCACCTAATGGGGTTTTGGTTTCCTTGCCACTGTTGCCTCTGGCTTGGCGTGCTCAGTTGGGGACACTATATTTTTCAACTAAACATCGAAATAAATCTAATTAATAAACTAATTTAACCATGTAAATTAAATTACTGATCTAATTATTGATCTAAAGCCCACACTGTCACTGTATGGAAATTGAAATGAACTGATGACATCAAATGGCTATACAGCTGAATAAAATTAGGCTGCATTATTTTGCTGTTTAACACTGTAAAGCTGCTTTGAAACAATCTACATTGTTAAAAGCGCTATATAAATAAAGTTGACTTGACTTGACAAACTGGAGGGTTGTTGCTTGAGAGATTTTGAAGACCCTGGGAGGACTAGGTCTTGATAAACCTCTGTTTTTGATGGACCCTTCAAGGATTAATACACTGAAGGCACCAATTTTTTATAAGAATATTTTCAAGGTTTGGAATCTGTTTGATGTTAATATCGGACACAATTCAAGTTTGTTTTGGTTACTTCAAGAACCACTGTTCATCAACTTATAATGAAGTGGAGATCAGTTCTTGTAGAAGAGGAGTTGAAAAACATCAAAGATTTTTGTAGAGGGGTCATAACACCAAAGGAGGATGACCTTTTCTTTTCTTTAATATGGTCACCAAAATTGGATGATTGTGAAGGTCCTTTTTTGGAAAAGAAAGATGTATGTTTCAGTGCTGATACTTGTAATATGAAGGATGTGTATAAAAATTGTGTGAAAGTTTTTAACAGAAAAGTTTTACATAACAGGAGTGATACACCATGGCGTAGTGTCATTGGGTTTAGTGGTGATCTTAGACCACAATGGAGAGCACTATATAAGCCACCGTTACCTAAGAGAGCAGGTGACATGCAAGGGAGAATCTTACACAGGGTTGTAGCTGTGAATGCTTTTATTTCTGTGATAAATCCAGAGATAAGTTCTGATTGTCCTTTTTGCTCTCAGAGAGAGACCGTTTTTCATGCTTTCATGTATTGTGAAAGATTGAGACCATTTTTTTGTTGTTGTAGAGTCCTTTTTTAAGGAAGTTGATGAAGAATTCTCTATGCAATGTTTATTTGTGGTTTTAAATATGTAAAAAGAAAGGCTTCAGTGTGCCAGCTGATAAATTTTGTCTTGGGCCAAGCAAAAATTGCAATTTATGTGAGTAGGAAGAATACGATTGAAAACATTTCTGGACATGATGTCTTGATTGTTTTTTCCATTGTAATCAAGTCAAGAATAATTACAGATTTTAATTTTTTTAAAGCCATGAACGATTTGACATCGTTTGAAATGAAATGGTGTAGTGGAGAAGTATTATGTTCTGTTCATGAAGGGATATTAATATTTGCTTTTTGGTTGCAGTAAAGGAATTGTTTATGATGTTATTTATGAATGGCAGTATAAAGAGTGTGGGTAATATGTATGTATAAGTGTTTGTTTTTTAAATGTAGAATGCTGTAATGAAATAATGTTTTATCATTGATTGTAATAAAATGTGTTTTCAAATTCAAAAATTCTCTCTCTCTCTCTCTCTCTCTCTCTCTCTCTCTCTCTCTCTCTCTCTCTCTCTCTGTGCATGCTGGGAGCGTTTGGGTGCGTGTGAGGGTGTCTCACGAGGGGAGGGTGATCGTGTGCTTGTTTCAAACTTTGTTTCAACTTTTCTACAAACTTTTGTTTCAATTTTCCTGATTAAACTTACTTTAGTGGCGATAAGAGATCAGATTGGGAGCGGGATGGCGTCCCTTACGCCACCTGTCTCCCTCCGCCATGGAGTCAGGTGTGTGACGGCGAACGGGGTGAAAGTGGAGGAAGTGTTGCTTGCAGTTGGACAGGAGATCGGCTATCAAAACATTTCATCTGCTTCGCGAATGAACAAAGCGGTAGTTGTGTTTGTTAAAGAAGAGAACCAAGTGAATCGTCTCATAAGCAGCGGAATAGTGGTAAGTGGAGACTTTATTACTGTTTTGCCGCTGGTTGCTCCAACAATAAAGGTAACGGTTTCAAACGTGCCGCCGTTCATCCAGAGTCAGGAGATAGAACGAGAGCTTCTGCGATATGGTAAGTTAGCGAGTGCGATTAAAACTGTTCCTCTTGGATGCAGAAGTGAAGAGCTAAAGCACGTAATGTCGTTTAGGAGACTGGTGTTTCTGTTCCTAAATGAAAATGAGCTAGATGTGTCGTTTAAAGTTTGGCACGAAGGAAGAGCGTACATGGTTTACGCAAATACCGGGAGTATGAAATGTTTCGAGTGCGGAGATGTTGGGCATAAGCGATTAGCATGCCCACATAAAGCTCGAGCTGCCGGAGAACCAGCTAGACACACTGATGAGGTTGAGCCTGTGAATGAGTCTGTAGATGTGGAAGAGAATGAGCCTCAGGGGGCTGAGGAAGCTGTTGAGTTAAATGAAGAAAACGAGAAACAAATTGAGGAAAGTGTGATTGTGAATAATGAAATAACAGAAAAGGTTGTAAACAATGTAAGGAATGAAGATATGGAAAATGTTGCAGATAGTGGAGAAAATGTTGCAGATAGTGGAGAAAATGTTGTTGGAAGTGGAGAAAATGTTGTTGGAAGTGAGAGCATTGGTGATGCAGAAATGAGAGATGAAGATGCACTTTCTGAGTTTTCAGACATTGGGTCACAAGTGATAGAAGACACATACTCTTTAGAGGAAATTAATGAATTTCTTGATACAACATTTGGTAAAGTTGTAGAGGTAGAGGATTTTTTTGCAGATGTGGATAAGTTTATAACATCAGTGTTGTTGCTACAAAAAACAGTGAGTTATGAAGTTTTGGATAAAAAGAAAAGATTCAGGCTAAAAAAGATGGTAACGAAATTGAGGAGGAGAAAAGTTTCAAAAAAATAGATATGAATAAATCACAAGTGGTGTGCTTTACTCTGTGCTTTTTCTTTTCTGTTTCTGTCTATTTCTTATTTCTCTATATGGATGTGTGGAGAGTGGGATCATTAAATATTAATGGGGGTAGGGACAAAAATAAATTAGCACAGATTTCAGAGTTTTTAAGAATTGAAAAGGTTAATGCTTGTTTTTTACAAGAGACACACACAGAAATTGATAATGAAGTTGAATGGGGGTTATGGTGGAAAGGAAATTTAGCCTTGAGCCATGGAACAAGAAATAGTGCTGGGGTAGCTATTTTATTTTCTGAAAGTGTGAATATTGTAAAGGTGGAAGAAATTGTAAAAGGAAGATTACTATTAACACACACTGAATATAAAGGAATAGAATCTGTATTTGTTAATGTCTATGCTCCTAGTAATGGTCCAGAGAGGCTGATATTTTTTATTGAATTAAGAAAGGTGATCGAAAAATATGATGATGATGATGTTTGTCTAATACTTGGTGGTGATTGGAATTGTACAACAGATTTTGTTGTTGATAGAAATGGGGAAGAGCCTCATAATAAGTCAAGTGATGCATTAAAAAAAGTTATTAATGAATTCCAGTTAATAGATGTATGGAGAACGCGAAATGAAGGAGTAAAGCAGTATACATGGCTAAGAGTGGTTGATAATAGAATTAGTGGAGCGAGATTGGATAGGTTTTATTTAAAAAAGACATGGAACAATACGGTGATGAATACTTTTATTAGACCTAATGGTTTTTCAGACCATCATATGGTCATAGTAGATGTTAATTTAAAGAAGACACACAGATCTAATTATTACTGGATTTTAAATACTAGGTTATTACAGGATGTCTCTTTTTGTGAAAAATTTCAATTGTTCTGGGATATTTGGAAATTGAAGAAAAATTCATTTGAAAACCTTAGCCAATGGTGGGATGTGGGCAAGACATATATAAAAATGTTTTGTCAAAACTATGCTTTTAACTCATCTACTATATTGAAAGAAACAGTGAAAGCTTTACAAAGTGACATTGAGTTAATGGAAAGACAATTGGTAAATAAGAATGAAGGTGTACAGTGTAATGGGTTAAGTAAGAAAAGACAAGAGTTGAGCTGTCTCCTACATGAGCAAGCAAAAGGAGCATTGATAAGATCAAGATACTGTTCCATAAAAGAAATGGATGCTCCAAGTACTTTCTTTTTTAACCTTGAAAGAAAACATGTTCAACAGAAGATGATGTTCCATCTTCGTCGCCCAGACGGATCAGTGACATCAGATCCCACAGAAATGAGGAGACTGGCAGGAGACTTTTATAAACAATTATATAAAGCTGAGAGCTGTGACATTGACTGTACTGAAGACTTGCTTAAAGAGTTACCTCAGCTTGGAGAGAAACAAAAGAAAGCATTGGACGATGTGATCACATTTCAAGTCGTCACAGAGGCTATGCGGCAACAATCTAAAGGTAGATCGCCGGGGATTGATGGATTACCGACGGAGTTTTATCAAAGATTCTGGGACCTAATAGGACCAGATTTATATGAAGTAATTTTAGAATGCATCAAGAATAATTCACTTCCAATAAGTTGTCGTCGAGCTGTTTTGTCATTGCTTCCAAAAAAAGGAGACCTTGGACTGCTAAAAAAAACTGGAGACCGGTCTCTCTGTTGTGTCTGGACTATAAAATTGTTTCGAAATGTTTAGCAAACAGACTCAAGCACTGTCTAGATCTGTTGATCAAAAATGATCAGACATATTGCATTCCTAAGAGATCTATTATAGATAGTCTGTTCTTAGTGAGAGATATCATTGAATTCAATCAGAATACTAAGAATGATATAGGAGTGTTGTCATTGGATCAAGAGAAAGCGTTTGATCGTGTTGATCATGCATATCTTTTTAAAGTGTTAAAGAGTTATGGATTTGGTGATGTTTTTATTTCATATATTAAGTTGTTGTATTCTAATGTTCATGTGATGGTGAAAGTAGGGGGTGGTTTAAGTGCTCCAATACCTGTGACAAGAGGAATAAGGCAAGGTTGTCCAATTTCTGGACAACTATATAGCCTAATTATTGAGACATTATTATGTAGGTTGAGGAGGAATTTAAATGGAATTTTAATCCCTCATGTTAATGGTCATTCTAAGGTGGTTTTATCAGCTTATGCAGACAACATTACCGTTTTTATTACAGAAAAAGAAGATATTGAAATTTTAACAAAAACTATTGAATTGTATGAGAAAGCCTCCTCTGCTAAGGTTAATTGGACAAAAAGTGAAGGGTTTATGATTGGTAATTTGAAAAATTGTCCTCAACTTCCAGGAGGGTTGCAATGGAGAAAAGATGGATTAAAGATATTGGGAGTTTTTTTAGGAAATGAACAATTTCAAAAAAGAAACTGGGAGGGTTTGATAGAAAAGGTGTCTGCCCGATTGTCGAAGTGGCGATGGCTATTACCACAATTGTCATATCGAGGAAGGGTTCTGGTAGTAAATAATCTGGCTGCTTCTATTCAGTGGCATAGGACTATGGTCATGGAGCCTCCAGAGGAGTTGATCTCCAGTATACAAAGGACAATAGTGAACTTTTTCTGGGATGGACAGCATTGGATTCGTGCGGCAGTATTGTACCTACCTGTGCAGGACAGTGGTCAAGGACTGGTTGATGTGAGAAACAGAATTCGTGCTTTTAGGATACAAGCTGCACAGAGATTTCTATATGATGAGGATGTGCTTTGGGGGAAAACAGCAAGTGCGATCATGAGGAGAGTTGGTGGCTTTGGACTGGATAAGCAACTTTTTTTAATGAAGCTGGAAGATATTAATTTGTCTGAGCTCACTGTTTTTTACAGAGCTGTTGCAAACTTGGAAAACTGTTATAAAAAAAGAACGGGATATGGACAATCTAGAACTCTGGGCACCGGAGGAGCCACTATTTTTTAATCCATTGATTCAAACCAGACTGTTGTCTTCTGTGACTGTACGACAATGCTTATTAAGCAATGGAATCGTAAAACTGGATCACTTATGGAATGCTGAAGGATGGAAATCGATTGAGGAACTTCAAGAAGCAACAGGCTTGAGATCTTCACGGCTGGTGTCAAAACTTAAAGAAGGAATTTACAACGCATTACCAAGTGGATACAGAACATTTATTGCACAGAGACATGAGAATATTCAGGACATGGGGAATAATGTGCAATTTCCAGACCTGGTAATTTCTCCAGCATTAAAGGAGGATGAAGAAGAAGTGGTGGATTCCATTTTATCTCTTAAAAATCCTCAGTTTTATTCCTTCAAAAGCACATCAAAGAAAGAGATGTACAACATTACAGTAAAAGCAATCCATCAAGACTCTTTGAGAAAACAAAAAGCTTCAAAGTGGCCAGATTTGTTGAGGCCAGACTTCCTGATAAGAGACAGGTGGAGAGCCCTATATAAGCCCCCTGTGGAGAAGCGCTCGGGCGATCTGCAGTGGAGGATTATTTATGGGGCGATAGCAACAGACGGACATGTGGCACACCTGAATACAGCTGTAAAGGGGGATTGTCGATTTTGTGGGGAAAAAGAGGATTTGGAGCATTTGTTTTTAAAGTGTGAGAGAGTAAAAGGCATTTTTAATTTGCTTGACAGCTGGTTTAGGAAATTTGATGAGGAGTTTTCGGATAGGGTGTTTATTGGAGGAATCAAATATACATTTTCAAAAAGGAGAAAAAAATGTTTATTAAATTATCTAATTGGAACTGCTAAATTGGCAGTGTGGAAAACCCGGAAGAATAAAGGTTTGCAATTGGCAACTATAGACCCTGAAGAGATGTGCAAGCGCTTGTAGCGGGGAGGCTTAAGATTGAATTTGCATATTATAGGTTGACGAATAATTTAATTGGTTTTTGTGATATATGGTGTGTTGATGAAGTGTTATGCATGTTATATGAGGATCAGTTTGTTTTGAATTTAAAAAAAAAAACATTTTAAAGAAGGTTTTAAAATAATAAGAGTACAGATGTATTGATAGTAGTGGTTATATTGTTCATGATTGTGAAGAAAATTGTATAAATAAAAGTATTGTTAAACCTCTCTCTCTCTCTCTCTCTCTCTCTCTCTCTCGCTCTCTCTCTCTCTCTCACCTGTGTCAGGAGCTGGGCTCTCGCTGCGGCATCAGACAGACTCGAGCTGGACTTCAGTTTGAGCTTCACAAACGTTTGCTTTACATAAGGACCTGAGAAAGACAGACACACACACACACACACACACACACACACACACACACACACACACACACACACACACACACACACACACACACACACTGTTACTCTCTATCGTTTAGATCAGTGGTTCTGATGGGTCACAGACAGCAGAGGAAAACAAAGATAAATGCATATAATCATATACTCATGCGGTTTTAAGATCCCAAAATACATACTTGCATCTTTTGCTTTCGGCATCGAAGGCTGTGTGTCTATAATATCTACTTCACTTAAGATTAAACAAATGCAACTTGGACAAATCCTAAAAAAAATAATCAACAAAACTACACAAAGTAAAACAAAATATGACCCAGATTACATTAAATACAGGTTCACTTGTAGTGAAGATGAACATGGTTTAGTGTCGACCACATGTGTGTTTTATTGACTGCTGAGAGTAGTATAATCAATAAAGAAATCAATAATATATGGACATATTTCAACATAGTGTGTTTGTTCAGACCTTCTTCATAGACCTCCACCTCACACAGAGTGACCATCCTTGAATCTCCAGGAATGATCAGATTCACATATCGACCCTCCATATCGTTACAAGTGTAGGTGGACGAAACACCAGCTGGAATACTAGAAATCACAGCACATCTACAGAGAGACAGAGAAAACTTCATTTAGACTTTATTCTTTCTGCACTTGTGTTTTCAGCCTTGAGGATTCAGGGATTTCTATGGATATTAAGCCACTGAAAGAGGGTCTCACACAGGATTGTTGTTGCCATTGTTATCCAAAGAGTTTCCGATGCGAATCTCTGCTCCGTTTATTCGTTCCTTAGCGTTGTCCTGTCTGTTAGTGACGACCACTCTATTAACACTGTAAGTATCACCCAGATCCAGCCTCCACCATGGGTTAGTCTGAAAAGTGGTTGCCGAGCACACTAATGATGGTTGTGGGAAAAACCCTGGATTCAAATCAATGGCCTTTTCAGCGATCCAGCTGCCATAGGTTGATGACTGTGTGACGCTTCTTCCTGTTGCCAAATTACCTGTAAAATAACAGTATCAAGAAATATTTTATTTTACAAATGTTTACTTCATGCACTTCTATCAGATCTGTCTGGTTCTACTGTAGACTAGAACTACACTCTATAACTATATTAAAACCAATGGAATGCAATGAGAATGGCTTCAAAAAGTCAAATTCCCCTGGAAAAGGGTTTAGAGCAGGTTGTTATGAATTACCTCGATAAATCACATAGACTTCCACATCAGAGAGAGTAAGAAGCTTCCAGGTTCCAGGAATAACCACAAATACATATCGTCCCTCCATCATATTACATGAGTAGCTGTAGGAAGCTCCTGCTGGGATACTAGAAATTACAGCACATCTGGAGAGAGACAATAGAGTGAGTTACTTTTGCTCATTATTAGTTACTAGTATGACTATTTTTTCTGTGTATGCAGCTAAGCTGCAAATGCAATTGAAATGTGCAATTATTTTCCATGCTAATTAAGCTTATTACACATAGAAACGTCTCGGTTATTATGTATGTAACCCTCAACCCTATCGACCAAGATGGTGGCGCGAGTACATCGCGAGGCCCAGGGTCTCTCCAGATTCTGCAATTTTTCACCACACCAGAGGAAACAAAGCATGTTTACACAAACATGGCTGGAGCTTACGTTGCAACACCCCTCCCCCACCTGGGACAGTCAGATCACCTCTCTTTGTTTCTAACACCCAAATATGCACCCCTCATCAACCGTGTGAAGCCATCAGTGAAGACCATCAAGGTGTGGCCTGCGGGGGCAGATTCCACACTCCAGGAAAGGTTTCTAAACACAGACTGGAGTATGTTTGCTTCTCAAGCCACCAGTGGCGCTCACACGGACATTGACTCATACACCTCCTCTGTATTGGATCATATCAATACCACCATCGACAGTGTTACTGCTGAAGTCCTGCTGAAGTCACGCAATACTGCCTTCAGATCAGGTGATGCACAAGCCTACAGCACATCCAGAGCAATCCTGAAGAGGGGCATCAAAAGGCCAAGCACTGCTACAAGCTAAAGATAGAGGGACACTTTTCCAACTCTGACCCTCGAAGCATGTGGCAGGGCATTCAGGCCATCAGTGATAATAAACCCACCCACTCCACCCCCGCAGCCACTGATGTCAACTTCCTGAACGAGCTAAATTACTTTTATGCTAGTTTTGAAAGAGACAACAGAGAAACTGCCACCAAGCTCAAACCCTCAGCTGACCACCCACCAATCACACTCTCCCCCACAGATGTCTGCAAGGCACTGAGCCGGATCAGCGCGCACAAGTCTGCTGGACCAGACAACATCCCTGGACGTGTTCTCAGGGCATGTGCGGAGCAGCTCGCTGGGGTTTTTACAGACATTTTCAACCTGTCTCTTGCCCAAGCAGCTGTACCAACATGCTTTAAACGCACTTCCATTGTGCCAGTGCCGAAACACTCTAGCCCGAGGTGCCCTAATGACTACCGCCCTGTAGCACTCACACCCATCGTTATGAAGTGCTTTGAGCGGCTGGTCCTGGAACACCTAAAAGACTCTCTTCCATCCGCATTGGACTCACACCAGTTTGCCTACCGCAGCAATAGGAGCACAGAGGATGCAGTTTCCATGGCACTGCACTCTGTGCTCACCCATCTGGACCATAAGAACACTTATGCACGCATGCTGTTTGTTGACTTCAGCTCAGCATTCAACACTGTCATTCCAACCAAGTTAATAGCCAAACTTGGAGACCTGGGCATCAACACTTCAATGTGTAACTGGATATTGGACTTCCTGACTGACAGACCCCAGAATGTTTGATGAGGATCCACCTGCTCCACGTCCATCACATTTAACACTGGTGTACCACACAGGGCTGTGTGCTAAGTCCGTTTTGCTACTCCCTCTTCACCTCCGACTGCAAGCCTGTGTATGGATCTAATTCCATCGTCAAGTTTGCGGACGACACTACGGTGATTGGTCTCATCAGCAACAACGAAGACACTGCCTACAGGGAGGAGATCCAGCACCTGGCCACATGGTGCGCTGATAATAACCTGCTCCTCAACACCACCAAAACGAAGGAGCTCATCGTGGACTTCAGGAAAGAGTCAAGAGGCACACTCGACACCATCCACATCAATGGAATGGCTGTTGAGCATGTCTCCAGTTTCAAGTTCCTGGGGATCCACATCTCGGCGGACATGTCGTGGACGACCAACACCTCCAGCCTGGTCAAGAAGGCTCACCAGCGCCTCTTCTTCCTGAGGACACTGAGGAAGAATCAGCTCTCCTCGGCTATCCTGGTGAACTTCTATCGTTGCGCAATAGAAAGCATCCTGACCAACTGTGTCGCATGGTATGGGAGCTACTCTGTTGCGGAGTGCAAGGCACTGCAGCGGGTGGTGAAAACTGCCCAGCGCATCACAGGGACTCCACTACCCAGAGCACATTCAGAGGAAACGCTGTCTGCATCGAGCTCGCAGCATCCTCAAGGACTCCTCTCACCCAGCCCACAGACTGTTTTCTCTCCTGCCCTCCGGCAGGCGTTTCAGGATTTTCCGGACTAGGACCAGCAGACTTAAGAACAGTTTTTTCCCCAGAGCTGTCTCCTTACTGAACTCGAATCCCCGTTGATCCACTTCCCTCATAAACTGCTAACTCTCCTACCTCACATCTGCCTTCACTTTGTTATTTGCACTACCGACTGTTTATTACAGTAACAACTGTTTACTTATGCATTCTGCACCACCATATCTTAACTGCACCACCATATCTTAACTGCACAACCACACAAACCGCTCCACTGATGATGCCATTTCATCTACAATACACACTGCTCTCTCCCACCTGGAAAAGAGGAACACATATGTGAGAATGCTGTTTGTGGACTACAGCTCAGCATTCAACACCATTGTGCCCTCCATACTTGACATGAAACTCCGGGCTCTAGGCTTAAACAGCCTGTTATGCAGCTGGATCCTGGACTTCCTGTCAAACAGACGCCAGGTGGTCAGAATGGGCAGTAACATCTCCTCATCACTGACTCTCAACACTGGAGCCCCTCAGGGTTGTGTTCTCAGCCCACTCCTGTACTCCCTGTACACACAAGACTGTGTGGCTACCCACAGCTCCAACACCATCATCAAGTTTGCTGACGATACGACGGTGGTAGGTCACCGCCACATCCTCGCACGTTTCTACACCTGCACCATAGAGAGTCTGCTGACTGGCTGCATCACCACCTGGTACGGCAACAGTACCGCCCGCAGCCGCAAGGCCCGGCAAAGGGTTGTGCGCACGGCCAGCTGCATCATCGGAGGTGAGCTTCCCTCCCTCCAGGACATTTACGCCAGGCGGTGTGTGAAGAGAGCTCAGAGGATCATCAGAGACTCTAGCCACCCGAACCATGGGCTGCTCTCACTGCTGCCATCAGGCAGACGGTACCGCAGCATTAGAACACGCACCAGCCGACTCCAGAACAGCTTCTTCCCACAAGCAATCAGACTACTTAACTCTTGATCCATCAGGATCATAACACACACTGGACAGAATATCACTCCGCACAACCCACTGTAGATACACACACATTATATACACATTTATGTATCATTTATTATTTATCATTTATCATATAGCACCTATTGTACATAATTGGATCTCTACTGTGAATAATAATGTATACTGTACATTGTATATTATTATTATTATTATTATAGCTTAATGTATACTGTTTAATGTATGTTTAGTGTATATTGTTTAAAGTATATGTATATTGTAAGTATGTGTATATTGGTTAAAGCTGTGAGAACTACACTCACATTGTGTAAATTATTTATTGTTTATTGTAGTGTATACTGTGCTGTGAGTAATTGTGGGCGCATCAGATGTGCAATCTGATGCTGCTTTAAATGTTGTACATGTCATGTCATGACTGCTATGTTGCTCGGAACTGCACCAAGAATTTCACCTGCTGTTGCACTTGTGCATATAGCTGTGTGACAATAAAGTGATTTGATTTGACTGGATTATGCTCATTTGCACTGCCGACTGTATTTATATTACCACTGTTTACATTTGCATTTTGCACCGTACTTCTAACTGTAATATGCAACCACTTTCCACTGCACTTTTACACTTTCTTTCGGATAGCTCTGTCCATAATTTATTGCACTACCTTAATCCACTGCTATATTCCTCATCTTGCCTAACATATTATTGTATACCTCTATCTGTAAAATTCTGTTTAAAGTAATAGCCATCTGTATATTATATTCATAGTACACATTCACCTGTAAATTATGTTTATAGTAATAGCCATCTGTATATTTATTCACTGTACATATTCACCTGTAAATTCAGTTCTGTTTATAGTAATAACCATCTCTCTATTTATACATATTTATATATATATTCAGTAAATATCCATGTCCTGCACTTACGCAACCACTGTATATCCTGCACTTGCTGCTATTGCACTTCTGGTTAGACCTAAACTGCATTTCATTGCCTTGTACTTGTACTTGTGTAATGACAATAAGGTTGAATCTAATCTAATCTAATTCCCTGAAGGACGGAACGGAGACGTTACGTCGTTGACTGACGAAGTGGGGGTTTCGCTTAGAAACCAATTGCCTTCGAGTTCTACAAAATAAGCCAATGGCGTGACAATTTCCATCTCTGCAGACAGTGGCATGCCACCCCACATGTTATAGCGCACTCCGCAAAAGCAGGGAGGAGAACGTGAAAACAGAATTGCATAGTCAAGCCTGATTGTGCTAGCGAGCCAGCGGGACAGATTTGGAAGCTCTAGCCAGGCTCCAAAAAACCGAACCAGTGGGGTCATGCGAATGACAGACTTACCCACAATGGGCCAGTAAAGCGGAAGGACCGGCCAGAAACAGGAGGCATTGGAGCGTCTCCAGATGTGGGTGGGGTCATGTTCTGTGTCCTGTCAGAGGAGGACAGGGAAGGACCAGCATTCCTCGGCAGCCTCCTCTGACGGGTCTGGCAACAGAGAAAGATGAGAGCAGAGAGGCTTTGTTTCGCACATTGTCAACTGCGCCCTCTTGGGGCTCGGAGTTGAAAATGTCAGATCTTTCACCAAGTATAAGGTGCCACCGACTGTGAGGCCAGCGGCAGAAGGGGAAAACAAAAGATTGTCCCCCGGCCCTCCACCGGGGGAAGGTTACCATCCTGTTACCATCTCCTGGGAAAGACCTGTGTTCGCCTCCGAGCTGCCCATTAGGAGCGCCACTTGGCCTGCTGTTTGGCCGGCTTAGAGGCAGAGACGGGCTGGGCTGCCTTCCTGCAACAATCTCCGTGCCCTGGCCCAGGAGGGCGCCCTCAATGGGGAGCAGGCTGAGGCGTCTGAACCGGCGGCTGGCCGGGACAAAATATGTTTTATTGCCTCAGTCTGCTTCTGTGCGGCTGGGAACTGTTGGGCAAAGTCCTTGATTGCCCTGCCGAAGAGCCCAGCCTGGGAGATAGGAGAACTGAGGAACTTTGTTCACTCAGCCTCTCACAAATCTGCCAGGCTGAGCCATAAATGACATTCCTGGACAACGCAAGTGGACATCACCTCACCAAAAGAGCGTGCAGTAACCTTTGTCGCTCGTAGGACATGCTGTCATCTGCCGGCGCTCCGAATGAGATACTGGATCACTGCACAGATCAGACAGGAATGCGGAACTTGCTGGAATGCGCCGTAGCACTGACACTCTCTTCGTCTTGAAGAGAGAAAAGCTCTGAAGGCAAGTGAACATTCAGCTCCAAAGCAGAAGCATAATGCGAGTTTGCACGCACAGCTCCTTATATACCCACAAGGTGGGGCGGAGTTGCGCTATGCAAATTCCGCAGACCCATTGCATTGTCATGCCATTGGCTCGTTTTGTAGAACTCAAAGTCGAAAGCGAAACCCCCATTCTGTCAGTCACTGGTGTAACACAAAGTGATTGACTGAAAGGGAAATTAAGTTGTTCTGTTTTATCCTTCTTGCATGCGTGACAATTCAGAGAGAAACAGTGTTGTCAAATTTTGTAATGCTATGAACGTTCTCGTAGCCAACAAGACAACATTAAATATTGGTGCCATTGTTCATGTTAGCAGTTGATCAGTATTATCTCATCAGTGTTTAATCTTTAGATTATTATATTGTAATGTAATACAACGCAGGGAATGTAGAGTATTTATTTTAAATAAGAGTATTAAATTTTATTCTGAAACAATTTTAGCGTTGTATTTTATAGTAGGTGGCGAAATTAATTCTGTGAATCTGTGTTTGCGGTCTGTACTGCGAAATAATGGCAAGAAACGGCTTAGTTGTTTTCCTCACACGCTGGATACAAAGAAAGTGAACAACGTGACGAACAAACAAATTAGTTATGATCCTCTTCCTTTTAGTAAATTGAAAACAGTGTTAGTGCAGTCCAATTCTCAAACAAATGACACTTATGAGTCATATAAATGAATTGTTCTAAAAGACGAGTTCCAGTTCCAGTCTTACGAATTAAACTAAATCGACATTTGACTCAAGTTATTAGTGAACTGCAAGATATTATTCTTTCATTCTGGCGAATCTTTCATTAAACTGAATTTACATCTGGAAACACTTACAAAAGTGTCATGACACTTAAGTAGGTTTTATTTGAAGTATTGTACTTAGCTACATTTTAAACCACATCAGTTACGTAGTAAAAATAAATAAATAAATAATACAAAAGGAGGGAAAAATCGCCCTCCAGAGACTACTGTATTGAATTGAAGGGCAGGAAAACGTGCAAAAATCACAAAAAGAGGAGATGGACAAGACAGACGTCAGTGATGCAGACCCAGCTGAAAACGAAATGCCGTCTGGCTAGTATGGAAATACTTTGGATATAGAAAAAAATTGCGTGGTGTTGTCCTGGAGGATATCAAACTTGCAAAAAAATTTGATGCAAATGAGGAAACACATAGAACATGTTCGGGAACACCATCCCTCTGTGCAGTTTAAGGTATGTTTATAACTTAAGGCCGAATGATTTCTGTGATGCAGAGGGAATCCCGGACCCGGAATCCTGTCATGGAAATTGAATTTATAGTCAGATGTCAAGTAATACATGCACACTGATGGATGAATGAATACATCGAAAGTAGAGCTGTACAATAAATCAAATCGCGACATGGTCTATGAATGTTAAAGCACAAAACACTGCTATATACATATATGATCTGCTTGTTCTGTCTCTGTGTGAATGAGCAGAGAATAATTTAACTTCTCACAAACCATATTTGGAAATGAACATTGCTGATCTGAGAGAACCCCTAATGAAAATTTTCATTTTATTTGAGTAAAAACCATTGTCAAATACACTCTGAAACAGGTCTTCAAAATAAACGTTTTCGTTTAACTAGAATAAATTGTGACAGAAATATATTAGTATAGGCCCACAATAGAATGTACTTGTCAAAATAATAATAATAATAATAATAATAATAATAAATCATTTAAACATTATTTAAGAATATATTTTTTTAATACATGGTTTAATTTAGTAAATCTCTGTTTTGCAGCACTTTGCCAAAAAAATAAAAGGATAAAAGTCTGTTACATTTTGTTTGATTACCACCGTTGTTCAATAAAAAACGTTTTCATTCATTTAATGCCATTTTAATTGGTGATAATAACAACCATAATTTAATAATACAGTTTATTTATTAAATACTTATTTAATACCGTGATGCTGTGAAACTGTTTTCATTTCGTGAAAATCTCATTCTATTACAACTAGGGATGCACCAAATCCAGGATTCGGTTTCGGATGAATATTGGGCTTTTGATGGGGTTCGGTTTCTGCCGAAACTTAGAATTTTTTCCCACCGAACCCTAGGCTTGCACTATGCACGCTACGCTGGTCAACGTAATGACGGCGTTGATTATGGTGAGGTGTTTACCTCGCGAGCATGGACTTTCAAAGTGGGAAATATTTACCCGGAACTTAATTTAGAGCCTGGTTCCTGCGGTCAAAACACACCAAGTACCAGCCCAAAGTCCCTAGTTTCTGGGGAAAGTTCCTGTGGTGGAAACACGGCTTAAGTGGACCATTCAAATACAGGCTGTGAGAAAGTAAAAATGGAACTCATGAACAGAAAATGTGTTGTTTGGCAGTACTTTCAGTCAAAAGAAGGTGATTCAAGTCGAGCTATATGTTCAATTTGCAATGCCGATTTATCTCGTGGTGGCAAGGACACTAAACAATAGCCACTGTTAAAACATTTAACAATGGCAGAAAGAATACGAGTTGTGCATGAGGGAATCTACAGACAGTAGTCAAAATGCAGCAACTTCAGGTACGGCAAAGGAAGGGTAGGCAAATTAAAATAAAATGAAAAATACCCAGCTGTGGACATTGATTACTTCAATAATGTGTTTACTGTGATAATGGACTGAGGATGGGAGTAGGATTCGGTTTCGGATTTGGCAGAATCTTAACCAGTGGGATTCAGTATTCGGCTGAACCCCAAAAATCTGGATTCGGTGCATCCCTAATTACAACCCTACACGGGACAGTCCCCCACCCCTGCTGTTAAAAAAAGTACATTTTAAATGAACTACTTTTTTACTTTTACTAGAGTAAATTTGTAGAACTCAAGTAAAATTTAATTTGAAGTAATAGTACTCTTTCCACCTCTGTTTTTCTGATTGTTTACCCAACACTTCCTAATACGTATGTACACATACATAATGACCAATGAGAAAACATATTATTTACCCAAATACTATACATCACATCTCCCCTATTTGGGTAATGTATATCAACTTGTTCACAGCAGTGTGACTGAAGTTAAGTTTACTGAAAATCATACACTTAATGCAAACAAATCTTCCACAAATAAAGTCTCTGTGATGCATCCATCAAACAACAACAACAAGAAAAAAAAACATTCTGGGTATTTCTGATCTTTGAATCTGTATTATGACTGGTAGCGCAAAGGCTTTAGGGCTGCAGCTATCAATTATTTTAGTAATCGAGTATTGATTAATGGAGTAATCGAATAATAAGTATTTTTTCTTTGTTAAATAACAATACTAAATATACAAGAGAAAATAAAATGAGCAACTAATTTGTTTCCTTTTTAGAAAATGTTTTAGTTGTATTGCTAACATTAATATCTGTGAATACTGTAACCAATTTAGTGCATTCAGATGCCATATTATATTCAAAAGGCAAATACAAATATAAATAAAAATATAGCTGCAAGCAGCAATACCGGGGCCAAGCGCAAAGAAGAAGACAAGACATGCCAAAATGGCTGGCAATGTCAGATCAACTGCAGCAATGAGCAATTAAAGACCTATTAAGGTGATTTTAGGCAAAATAGCTGTAAAATTATAAATACAGTCAATAACAAGCGCAAAGAAGAAGACAAGACGTGCCAAAATGGCTGGCAGTGTCAGATCAACCACAGCAATGAGCAATTAAAGACCTATTAAGGCCTGTTCACACCGGGACGATTTTCGCGCGCGTTTATCGCCGACGTTTAACGCCTCGTGACTAAACAATGGGCGCCAATGTGAGTGTGCACACCGACGCGTAAAACGCCAGGCGTAAAAGCGTCATTTAAAAAAAAACGCCTCGGGTTCGTTTTTTTATTTTGACGCGGCGCGTAAAAAACTGTCCGACCAATGAGATCCGCGCTTTTGTTCACGTGCCTGGAGCTGCTGAAGTAACAGTAAAACACGACTTGGTGGCGCTCAAGCACAAAATCGGTCTTGCCGAGCACACACTGATACGACGAAGAAGTAGTAAGTAGACAAAGAAGAAGATAGGCTGCTAATGCTGCTTGCCAGTTAGCAAAAAGTGTGTGAATGGTTTTGCCATAGACATAATATATCTGTGGTTTTGGCAAGCACGTAAATACTGTCTCTCCTCTTCTTCTGTGTGACAAGCGAGTGTCAGAAGCGTAAAGTGCCGCAGCACCACCTTGTGTACCGGGAGCGCATCTACTGAATGTGCACGTTCACTCGGCGCAACGCCAGTGGAAATCGTTTGGGTGTGAACACTCAAGACGCGCCGAAAAACATCACGAAAAACGCTGGCGATAAGCGCGTGCGATATTCGTCCCGGTGTGTACAGGCCTTTAAGGTGATTTTAGGCAAAATAGCTGTAAAATTATAAATACAGTCAATAATAATGGTTTAATGATTTATCACTTTCAACCAATAGGTGGCACAGTTACGAAATTGATGTGGTGTGGTCAGAATAAGGGAACAATGACACATGCAAAGATTGGTGTCAATATATCAGAGCAGGGTGTCAATATAGTGTCAATATGTCATTGCAGAGATATAGCCTCAAGAGGCCTTTTCATTATAAGTATGGACCACATGGCAGTGCTGTTTTGAAACCTTTTAAGTACCTTAAAGGCATGGTGCTGATGGAACATACCAAGTTTCGTAATGATACACCAATTCATTTGTAAAGCATAGCATTTTATATCATAATACTGCATTGTAGTCAATGGGAATTTCATGTTTTGTTCTATTATAGCGTCACCAAGTGGCACAATCCTACCATTTTTTTATGTGTCCTCCGAGTGAGCCCATACATGTCTGTGACAAATTTTGGTGAAAATATCTCGTTTCGTTTTGGAGTTATAGACATTTATATGAAAAAACACACATGAAAAATGACTGACACCTGACTTTGATTGGATCTTACACCCCATTACTATCAATATTTTGACATTTGGGCATTGTTGTATAGCTATCAACCTATGTTTCCGCACTTCTGACGCTGGTTTCGTCTCGATCGGACTAGCGGTTTCGAAGATATCAGCTAAAGTTTTTAAAGCGCTAAATTACAACGCTGCACAAACCATATGTCGAACACCTAGCAAGTCTGATATTGATGGACATGGCGAGGATTCAGGAGACAAAAAAAGTTACTCCCATGAAAATAAGTCAAGTTCACTCAAAGTTATAAGCATTTAAAAAAAAAAATTCTCCACTAGGTAGCGCTGTTTCGAAACTTCTTGGGCTCATTCAGGGCATTGTGTTGATGACCCAAACCGAGTTTCGTAACAATCCGTTCTGTGTTCATAAAATACAGCATTTTAGCACATAATTCAAAATGGCCCACTGCCAAAATGGCCGATATGGTAAAATTGAATATCAGACGACTCGGCATGCCGTCCTGAATCTAACAAGATTTATGATTTTTGGACAAACGGTTCAAAAGTTAAGCAAAAACAGACAATTTGTGTATCTCCGGACCAGTAGGTGGTGCTGCGCCGAAACGCTGCATGTTGCCTCAGGTCATGCTTGTGATGACTTGTACCAAGTTTGGTTTGAATACGATAATACCTTATAATAATACCTTAAGTGTGTTTTTGCAACCGCTACATAAAATTTGTTTGCGCGTTTATCGAAAACGATTTGACGAATCAACTTGATTTGTAAGATTTTTTGTCAGCATGGTCTGAAGATGATCTGGTTCAATTATTGTGCAAATCGGATGAACCATCTAGGACGATATCGCAAAAGTAGGTTTTTCGGAAAATTCAAAATGGCGAGAAAATTTTAATGACGGAAAATGACGTCATAGGGTGCAATCGAATTGGCTTCAGCCAAGGAATCATAAAAAGTTACTCCCATGAAAATAAGTCAAGCTCACCCAAAGTTATAAACATTTGGGGAAAGATTATCCACTAGGTGGCGCTGTTTCAAAACTTCTTGGGCTCGTTCAGGGCATTGTGTTGATGACCCAAACCGAGTTTCGTAACAATCCGTTCATGTGTTCATAAAATACAGCATTTTAGCACATACTTCAAAATGGCCGACAGCCAAAATGGCCGATATGGCACAATTGAATATCAAACGACTCGGCATGCCGTCCTGAATCTAACAAGACCACTTTTATGATTTTTGGACAAACGGTTCAAAAGTTATAAGCAAAAACAGACTCTTTTTTTTCCGGAGCAGTAGGTGGTGCTGCGCCGAAACACTGCATGTTGCCTCAGGTCATGCTCGTGATGACACGTACCAAGTTTGTTTTGAATATGATAAAGCGCTGCAGAGATATTGCCTTATGAGTGTTTTTGCAACCGCTACATAAAATTTGTTTGCGTGTTTATCGAAAACATTTTGACGAATCAACTTGATTTGTAAGATTTTTTGTCAGCATGGTCTGAAGATGATCTGGTTAAATTTTCGTGCAAATCATATGAACCGTCTAGGACGAGTTCACAAAAGTAGGTTTTTCGGAAAATTCTAAATGGCGGGAAAATTTTCATGACGGAAAATGACGTCATATGGTGCAATCGAATCGGCTTGAGCCAAGGAATGATAGGGAAAAAGATGTTTGTTTCTAGCCCTTATGTTTCAAAAGTTATTAGCATAAATATGAGACAAATTTTGGACTGATGGTGGCGCTAGAGCGATTGCGTTAGAGACTCCAAATTTGCTATGTTGACATTTCAGACTGTCCTCAGAGTGTGCCAAATTTCACAACTTTTTACCATACGGTTCTATGGGCTGCCATAGACTTCGTGGAAGAAGAAGAAGAAGAAGAAGAAGAAGAAGAAGAAGAAGAAGAAGAAGAAGAAGAAGAAGAAGAAGAAGAAGAAGAAGAAGAAGAAGAAGAAGAAGAAGAAGAAGAAGAAGAAGAAGAAGAAGAAGAAGAAGAAGAAGAAGAAGAAGAAGAAGAAGAAGAAGAAGAAGAAGAAGAAGAAGAAGAAGAAGAAGAAGAAGAAGAAGAAGAAGAAGAAGGGGAACGGTTTCAATAGGTGCCATCGCACCTTCGGTGCTTGGACCCTAAAAATAAACATAAACAAAAATCAATTTCAAATTACTTAAAAAAGGTAAACCTAGTACAACCTAAAACTAAACGTACAACCTATACATCAAAATAATAGTAATATAAATAATAATAATAATGCCTAAACATTGCATTTATGTTGTGCAACTTAACTCAACTTTAAGTTTCAGCCTTTACTGTCTTCTTGGGTGGCTTTGTGGCTTTTATAAGAAGCAAAAAATATTGGACAGGAAGGAAAGAGATGCGCGGATCAGCTCTAACGTCACGGAATCCGCTGCTAAAAACAAACCATCCACCAGCACATGATTTTCTCTAATTTAGATGTCCGCACTAGATCGTCACATTACAATTATTTCACTTTTACAATTATTTCAATAAATTCAATTTCTCAGTTAAGCGCGATGCTATCGTAACATATTAGCTACACTGAAGTAGTTTGCTTTAAAAAATCTTCTTAACCTAAACCAGGGTCGACAACCTATACAGCACAAGGACGCAAAAAGCGAGAGATGTGTTTGTATTTGATTAAGATAAAGTACATCGCATATACAGATCTACATTTGTGTAGTTTTGAGCTAATCATTCATCATAGTAGCAGCTAAATATGATTGTGTGAGATTTTCTCTGCAACATGACCGTGTGTAGTTAAATGGACTAAACAAAATGATTTTGCCTCAATTATTTTATTTTAAATTCGAGTTACTCAAGGAATCGTTTCAGCCAACTGGACAGAAATAAGAATATATCAGAGAGACTCACATGGGGTTGCTGAAAACATCAGGAACGTTTCCGACCCGAATCTCTGCCCCGTTTATATTGTTGACGCAGCATTCCAGTCTGTTAGTGATGACCACTCTGGTCACGTTGTACACCTTCTGCAGATCCAGCTTCCACCACGGGTTGTCTTGTTCCGGTATATACATATAGGTGGAGGGATTCAAATCCAGAAGTTTGTAGGCATACCAGTCGTAATATGTGATTGGCTGGCTGGCTGTGCCCCATCCTGCTATATTCACTGGAATATGTTCAAGGGGGAAAAAACACAATGTTAATTGCGAAAATTTCTATTCAAATGAAACTGAATAATTATTGAGAATTAACAGAGGTTTATATGTTGATGTTTTATTGAAAATAATTGTTTGCTTTAGTTGTGCAGTTTGACTCTTGATCTTTTAATGCTAGATAGGGCAAGAACAGCCAGAGAATATGTGATAAGACAATATTGGTGGGGAACATTACTGTAGACATATTTTAATTCTTCTTTTCTCATTTGCAGATTCATTGACTGCTGTTTATTGCTACTCTTTCACTTGTTACAGTAGGTGGGTGGATCGTCAATATTTCATAAACACTCCCACAGACAAGAAACATCTGCAGGACTAAATCACAATCTCATTTTACACACACATCTTGCTGCCCAGTTGCAAACATTTTTGGGATTTCTCTGTTGACTTGAAACGAGTTGAAAAGCAGTTTTAATTTACATAAAATAAGAATTTCAGGAATGTGTAGCAGAGATATGTTGTTACACCAGGTTATGTTTGTTATTATTTTATATAGGCCTCTATATATATATATATATATATATATATATATATATATATATATATATACAGGTCCTTCTCAATAAATTAGCATATTGTGATAAAGTTCATTATTTTCCATAATGTAATGATAAAAATTAAACTTTCATATATTTTAGATTCATTGCACACCAACTGAAATATTTCAGGTCTTTTATTGTTTTAATACTGATGATTTTGGCATACAGCTCATGAAAACCCAAAATTCATATCTCAATAAATTAGCATATCATGAAAAGGTTCTCTAAACGAGCTATTAACCTAATCATCTGAATCAAAAGATTCCTTAGGCTTTTAAAAACTCCCAGCCTGGTTCATTACTCAAAACCGCAATCATGGGTAAGACTGCCGACCTGACTGCTGTCCAGAAGGCCATCATTGACACCCTCAAGCAAGAGGGTAAGACACAGAAAGAAATTTCTGAACGAATAGGCTGTTCCCAGAGTGCTGTATCAAGGCACCTCAGTGGGAAGTCTGTGGGAAGGAAAAAGTGTGGCAAAAAACGCTGCACAACGAGAAGAGGTGACCGGACCCTGAGGAAGATTGTGGAGAAGGACCGATTCCAGACCTTGGGGGACCTGCGGAAGCAGTGGACTGAGTCTGGAGTAGAAACATCCAGAGCCACCGTGCACAGGCGTGTGAAGGAAATGAGCTACAGGTGCCGCATTCCCCAGGTCAAGCCACTTTTGACCCAGAAACAGCGGCAGAAGCGCCTGACCTGGGCTACAGAGAAGCAGCACTGGACTGTTGCTCAGTGGTCCAAAGTACTTTTTTCGGATGAAAGCAAATTTTGCATGTCATTCGGAAATCAAGGTGTCAGAGTCTGGAGGAAGACTGGGGAGAAGGAAATGCCAAAATGCCTGAAGTCCAGTGTCAAGTACCCACAGTCAGTGATGGTCTGGGGTGCCATGTCAGCTGCTGGTGTTGGTCCACTGTGTTTTATCAAGGGCAGGGTCAATGCAGCTAGCTATCAGGAGATTTTGGAGCACTTCATGCTTCCATCTGCTGAAAAGCTTTATGGAGATGATTTCATTTTTCAGCACGACCTGGCACCTGCTCACAGTGCCAAAACCACTGGTAAATTGTTTACTTACCATGGTATTACTGTGCTCAATTGGCCTGCCAACTCTCCTGACCTGAACCCCATAGAGAATCTGTGGTATATTGTGAAGAGAAAGTTGAGAGACGCAAGACCCAACACTCTGGATGAGCTTAAGGCCGCTATCGAAGCATCCTGGGCCTCCATAACACCTCAGCAGTGCCACAGGCTGATTGCCTCCATGCCACGCCGCATTGAAGCAGTCATTTCTGCAAAAGGATTCCCGACCAAGTATTGAGTGCATAACTGAACATAATTATTTGAAGGTTGACTTTTTTTGTATTAAAAACACTTTTCTTTTATTGGTCGGATAAAATATGCTAATTTATTGAGAAGGACCTGTATATATATATATATACATATAATTTTTTTTAATTAATATTTGTTTTGGGGGAAAGTCCGATTCAATGCCCGCGCCGGCTATGCAAATTCAGTTCACGTCAACGAAAGCAAAATATTTGAGCTGTATTTTATTTGTTTTCAAGATCAAATGTCTCTATATGAGAGAGCGACCCAAGCACTGCAAGAGCATTTAGTCTCATTAGTTAAGATGATTGTGTTTTTGAGCATCTGAGACTTAGGCTACTTTCAGTTTCACTGGCGGCCGTTTGCGTGTTTTTCTTGCATTTTCTTGTGGTGCCCCCTCAGCACTCGGTGCCCAAGGCGCACCACGTGATGGAAGCGGCGGCTCTGAGTGATTGGATTTAAATCCACCTCGAAAGAATCTCGGAAGAGATTAGATCTCATGATCTCTTCACAATATTATAGATTTCTGATCAGAGAAAACGAATGAAGTGAGCAGGTGTAAAAAGGCCATAACTCTTGCAGCTGCGCTGAAGGAACGATGCAACTTGCTGCTGCTGACGGGGTCTCAAACACCAGTCAGGGCCAGTCTGACGGTCGCGGTGGCATGGGCTCCTGTTGTTTCCACCATTGCAGCACATCTCATAGTTTCTTTTAATTAATTAATGTCCATTTACATAATGTCTTCTTGTATTTGTATTTGCAATCTAGTCATGGCCAATAACATTTATGTTAATATTTATTCATCATACTGTTGAACTTGACAGTATTTTCTCTCTTGTTATTTCATAGGGAGCTTCATAGAAGATGTATCAGTAACAGAGTATTACCCTGTGTTTATCAGTATTCAATTATGTTTGTTGGGTAAAAAAGAAAAAGAAAATAAACAAAGTAAAAATTAATTTGATAACTTTCCCCCCAAGGTTTCTATAGATAATCGCTGAAGGGTCAAGACCGACATCACTTGTCTCTTCATCAGACACATATCCTTCAAGAATTATTTTAAATAAGATTAAAATAAGAATCAATGATAATCAAGTTATAACCATTTTCTACATTTGACAAATCAGTTCACCTAGAAGCTGGCTTCTGCTGATGAAACTGCAAACTATTCTTCAGTACATTTTTCTTTAATTAATCTAACTCCTGACTCTTGGTCTTCATTTTTCACTACTGGTCCTGGGTCCTAAGCTCTTACCCCAACATAGCGATATATATCGATATCGTGATTTTTTGGCCACAATAACCGTGGTATGAAAAATCTAATATCGTGACAGCCCTATTACTCATACTGTTACTATTATATATATATATATATATATATATATATATATATATATATATATATATATATATATATATATATATAATGGTGTATGTGTGTTGTAAAGTGTGTGTGTGTTGCTCCTCCCTGCAATGACACGAGAGGAGAGGCACGGCTAAGAGAATGTTGCAGATAGCAGTTGTAAGGTGGAAAATAATCAAAGATATTTGAAATGGAACAAAATCATCTGCTTTGCTGTTAGCTGCCATCGTCGTGATCAAGATATTGAAATGGACTCAACCCCCTCCCCCTTAACGCCATCAGAAGGGCCAGGTTGAGTTAGAAAGACAAAAGAATGACTGGCCGGCTGGCCAAATGGTTAACACCTTTGATACAATGGGGGAAGTTTTGTCTGATTGGTTACTTTCAAATGTCTCACGGTTTGGTCTGATTGGTCAGTTTTACAAGAGTCAGATTTGAATTTGGTGACTTCAGGGAAGAGGATAAAAGAGAATTCCATCTGTAGCTCGCTCTCTTTGGATTCTCTGGCTTTCTCTGGAGAGAGCTGTTCTTTAGCTCTCTCCCTCTCTCTCTCTCTCTCTCTCTCTCTCTCCCCCTCTCTCTCTCGCTATCTCACAGTTAACATTCTATGCAGAGGCCTACAGAGCATAATTAATGGTTTATGTTTACATCTATTTGAAACTATTTAGAGTGTAACCATAACTAGAATTTGTGTTTCCTTTTAGAAGAGATTTATGTCTATGATGTAATTGACATTTTACGTTTACTTGATTGTTAATAAATTGTTACATTTTGATCCTTTCTGAATTAATCTGTAATTATTATCTATCTCCAATGTGGAACGGTATAATTGCAACAAAGGGTTAAAACGGAATGATTAAATGTATGATTAACTATCAAATATAGATGACCAAACAATCGGTTGGGATTCTCTTCTAAATGCGATAACTATGATAAATGGAGTCAGATAAAGAATATTATAATCAAATCCATTCTTCCAGCTGAGACACTGAACGCGTGCGGCCTTCACCGCGGTTCGCTACCGATCCTTGGAGTGAATTCATGCGGTTTACAGTTGGTGACCCCGACGTGATGTTGCGACTCAGACGAGCAACGTGTTTTCAGCGAAGTATTGGATTTAAAATCAACAAGAGATTTGAGCTTCTCTTTTTCAGCTGTTCTGTTGATCTTGTGAATGGAATAAAACTGACCCTCAGACCAGAGAATGAGTAAGTAAACCTTCTTTGCCTTTTAGAATTGTTGAGGGAAAGTTTTATTTGCAACTCACACATATAGACACATTTCTAGAATGGGTCGGTACACCCACTATAGATCGGAACCGTAGAAATCCGATATTGTGTAAGAATTAGACGTGAAACATGACTTTTCAGGGAAATAACAGCAGCAGTGCAGATGAGGAAATTATGGCAATTTTAGGCGTACAATTACAAGATCTCCTCGTTCGATTAAGCGATAAAGGATTGAACCTGACATGGAGTAACAACGAAATTATATCCTGGTATTCTGCTAAGGGCGCACAACTAAAATCTGAATCAAAATACAAGAAAATCCCCGCTGCAATTGTTTATTTGCTTCGTCGTAACGATCTCAAGACAATGGTCGAAAACGAACGAACGATAGCAAATATCAAAGAAATTGAAAGATTGCGATCTGACGAATTACAAAAGTTAAGATCAAAAGTCGAATCAGTCTCATACGAGCAACTTGAGTGGGCTAGGCAGCGTGAAGAAATGGCAACAAAAATTGATCAGTTACAAGAAAAACTTCAACCCGCCAATAATTACATATCTGCTCTCGAAGATTGTTGTGATAATGCAGGATTTCCAGTGGCCGCAGTAAAACAAGCAGCACTGGATGAAATTTCTAAACCAGCAAAGCCAAATGATAATGATGACGATGATGCTGCGTTAAGATACAGGCCACAGAGAGAAACTCGTAACCAAGCCCCTGTGTTAATGCCTGAACATCCAAAACAACGAAGCCTGATAAAGACTCGCACAAAAGCTAACGACACAGCTAAGAAATCTGTTAAGGTCGCCGTGCTTAAAACTATGACTAATGTGAACGACGAAATCAGAACGATCAGCCGCCCATTAACCTGCGAAGAATGCTCTAGACACAAACAAGTCGTTGGAGTAATGCCAAGAAAAGGGCTGTTCCAACCCTACTGGGAAACATTGATGTTACAGGCCACTGTGTTTAAGCTAGAAGTTAGAGACGTGTGGCAAATAGCACTTCTCACTCTCCCTGAAGAGCTCAGACCAAAACTAACCGAAGGCATGAAATCTGGCAGCATAATAGACCGAATCCGTGACGAAACGGACGAAGCCATATATGAACGACTAAAACAGGCATTATTAGAAATGAGGGGACCGACACACGCAGATTGGAGCAAAATACTAGAAATCCAACAGGCGAGTGATGAAACATTTGAGACATACGCCGAGGGGTTATGGGTAACGTACAGAGAACACTCAGGATTAGAAAATGCGAGACCATGACGCGTTATTACAACTTGTGAAAAATAATGCTGGCATCCCAATCCAACGGGCTTTGTCAAATGGTGTCGATCCAGTCAAAAACACGTTCCAATCAATAGTAGACTGGGGCTCAAGGACAGAAAATAGATGGAAATCTAAACTAAATGCTGAAAAGTGCATGACTCCCATAATGCTTAACAGCAATGGGATTAAAAAGCATGTTCACTTCGTAGATGAAAATGCACAAGAAAGTGTGTCTATCTCAGCTCTTAAGGAGATGCAGGATGATTTGCAAGCATCGAGTCATGAATATACTAAAACTCCAGGAGAACGTAGCAGACAACCCAATGGCAAAGAGAACAGGTTTTGCAGATACTGTCAGAAAATCGGTCATGCCGAGGGAAAATGCTGGTCACTGGGTAACGGGCGACCTCCGCCGTATTTTCAGAAAAATAGGAAATTACTTTCTAAAGGCAAAGAACAGCGCTCATTTGCAGGTCGAACTCTCAGTGAGCTAACTGCATTGTTCATGCAAGACCTTCAGCTATTAACTTCACTCGCGAGCGGGCTAGCAGCCTCTTAGCAATGAGTTTAATAGTAAAACATCCAGATTGCAAGAATCCTGTTTGTATTTTCAAATTTGTAATTGTATAACACATTGTGCGCATTGATTACACATTATGGTTGTTTGTGCTACAAGATACACATAGACTAGTCAAGTTTACACATGATTGCTTTACTGTAAGTGATGAAACACTTAAGATAAAGGCTGTAGATGCTGCGCATTCTAGGCCATGTATCTTGTGTAAATTGGAATAACTTTAATACTGGAATTGTACAGCAATTTCAAGTTGCATGTGTCGATGTTGAATTTGTTTGTCTCCTATAATGCAAGCTCTGCTATTTCCCATATAGCTGCAGTAAACCATAAACAGGAACATAGAATTGCCATCTGGCTACAGTGTGAATTACAATTGCATTAACCATGAAAATGTCTTCATCGCAACAGGACTCAATAACTCTGACCTTTGCTATTTCTAATTTGAGCAAGTTATAATACTTTTCATTGGTTCAATTCCCAGTGCCAAAAAGGAGGGGAATTGTGCTGTTAAATGTGGCTTGTGCTGTTAAATGTGGCACAGATAATAGAAAACCAATTCATAGTTAAATGTGGCACAGATAATAGAAAACCAATTCATAACCAATTCATCCTTCACTCAAAATGACTGTAATGAAGTCTCAGATTGTGAAGGCTCGACTGCCAGAACAGTCTTAAGTGTTAATACACAGAAACAACAGCAGCAATTAACTGTGTTTCTCTCTAAATTTGTTTCTCTTTAAATTTGTAATTTGTTTCTATCTCAGGATGACAATTGCAATTCCTTGGAGGACGGACGGCCAAAAGGCCCCCCTCCCCCTGCATCTCAAAACTTGAGATGTGAGAGATGGGTGCGAATATCTTTATATATATTTGATGGGGTCAATCACACCTCACAATATGTCTACATGACCTCCCAGTGAAAAAACTGGAATTAAATTATGCAACACAGATTGATATTGATTAGATTCCACCCATCTCCAAAACATTAACACAGAACACACCCTACACTCAAGACAACATCACCTGGAATAGACCAAATCTATTCAGGCTGAACACTACACATCATAAACGACAAAGATGACATAGAGTCTAAAAGTGTTACTTCACTAAAGATCTATTGTTCATCTTTTCACACTAACAGATCCAGATAGCTACACACACGCACACACACAGTTACCAGGAATACCCATTATTGTATGACTACACAAATTTAGATCTACATTAATTACATTGGAAGACTCCTGAACAAATACAGTGGTTATTATATATATATATGCCTTCATAAATGTGATTGATTTGTTGTTTTTCTTTTATGGTTTATTGATGTGTACCATCTTTTTTAATGTATCAATTGCACTGACTTTGGCTACATTTCCTTTGAGAAATTCAGACCAAAATGCTTAAATTCCACTACCACCAAAATAGTGGAAAGTTAGATGAACTTTGAGTTTTGATTTCCGAGTCTTGGTTACACTGAATATTTTGCTAATAGTCCTCATGAAAAGGGGGACTTAAAATCAACAATGATTTTGTTTTGTTATAATGCATTTTATTTCAATGTTCCCAGAAACAATGTACGAGCTTGCAGAATCTTCTTTTATTCTCAAACCCTGACCACTTTATTAAGTATATTGATTTAAGGGCTTATTGCCAGAGACTATTTTGATATGACCACATCAGACTTCTGACCAATGAAAAATGCCATGTATGCTTTTGTTCTTTGTTGTGCTTAATCACAGAATACCTGCAGCAAAAGTTCGCTCCTGTGTCCTGCCTCAAAAAGAGTGACTGTTCTTGAGGTGTGAAGTATTCAATGGACGTTTTGCATATCAATGATGAAGTTCTCATGCAGGGCTACAAGAACAACAGAGGCTGAAAACTGATCAGCTGCTTTTGCAACAAGTCTGGACGAGAAGTCTGAAGAATAACATCTACACACAACAGAAAGCATATCTTTGTGGACAATGCCACCTTTGGACTCAATGGTTGTGGCCAATGGTGCCAAACGGGGAACTGTAAGGTGGAAAATAATCAAAGATATTTGAAATGGAACAAAATCATCTGCTTTGCTGTTAACTGCCATCGTCGTGATCAAGATATTGAAATTGACTCAACCCCCTCCCCCTTAACGCCATCAGAAGGGCCAGGTTGAGTTAGAAAGACAAAAGAATGACTGGCCGGCTGGCCAAATGGTTAACACCTTTGATACAATGGGGGAAGTTTTGTCTGATTGGTTACTTTCAAATGTCTCACGGTTTGGTCTGATTGGTCAGTTTTACAAGAGTCAGATTTGAATTTGGCGACTTCAGGGAAGAGGATAAAAGAGAATTCCATCTGTAGCTCGCTCTCTTTGGATTCTCTGGCTTTCTCTGGAGAGAGCTGTTCTTTAGCTCTCTCCCTCTCTCTCTCTCTCTCTCTATCTCACAGGTAACATTCTAGGCAGAGGCCTACAGAGCATAATTAATGGTTTATGTTTACATCTATTTGAAACTATTTAGAGTGTAACCATAACTAGAATTTGTGTTTCCTTTTAGAAGAGATTTATGTCTATGATGTAATTGACATTTTACGTTTACTTGATTGTTAATAAATTGTTACATTTTGATCCTTTCTGAATTAATCTGTAATTATTATCTATCTCCAATGTGGAACGGTATAATTGCAACAAAGGGTTAAAACGGAATGATTAAATGTATGATTAACTATCAAATATAGATGACCAAACAATCGGTTGGGATTCTCTTCTAAATGCGATAACTATGATAAATGGAGTCAGATAAAGAATATTATAATCAAATCCATTCTTCCAGCTGAGACACTGAACGTGTGCGGCCTTCACCGCGGTTCGCTACCGATCCTTGGAGCGAATTCATGTGGTTTACACAGTGCCTGTCTGTTTGTGTGTTTTAAATTACATCGCCTTTGGTAAAAAACAGATTTGTGTGGAAAATCCTTTTTATTACCATACAATTCAACACAACGCAGAGGAACGAGCGCTACAAATGCCTATTTTAATTTTTCAAACTGGCATCTATCATACTTTGTAAAAGAAATAAGAAATCTTAAATATCCTTATAGTCACAAAAACGCCTGCTTTGTTTCTAATGATTTAATTATTCTGTACCTACTTTATTTACATCCATTTAAATCCATTGGTATTTACATTTCCTTTGCATGTGTCCTTCATATACTCTACCGGTAAACATTCAGGGGTTGGACATTGAGATGGTGAACGTGAAATATTTGGGTGTTCACAAAAACAATAAATTGGACTGGTCAAATAACATGAGTGCTCTGTATAGGAAGGGCCAAAGTCGCCTCCATTTGCTGAGGAGACTGAGGTCCTTTGGGGTGTTTAGGAAAATACTGAAAACATTTTATTATAAGATGCTCCGAGAGCATCTGATTCACCTGGAGACGAGAGTTCATCAGTGATGAGAGGATATACATACAGACTGAAAATAAGATGAAAATATTAAAGCCAGAGCAGATCTAATGTGTTTCTCTGAGCAACACAGCAGTGTTTCCTTCTGAATGAATACACTTTGGTGAAATTGTGGAGCCCTAAAAATGTTTCACAGCGGCACAAACTAACTAACAAAAGATGTAATAGTGTTTAATTCATGAAATCTCACCTTCTGTTTCTTCTGCCTCGATTTGAACTGAGAAAAACCCTTAAAATGAGAAACACAGAATTATGGGCAGTATTAGTAGACTTAAATGTAATTAAAATTAAAATCAAGTCATCTTAATTTACATAGCAGTTTATATTCAATACTGATTGTTTTAAAGCAGATTCACAGTAATAAACATAAAAATAACAGAATCAATGATGCAAACTATTGTTGAGTTGTTTGTCAGAATCCTGAGAGAATCGTGATCTCTATTTGAAACAAAGTAAAGTATAGTATGTTGTTAGATTTACACTTAAGGGAAAAAAGGCCAATTGGGTAATATTCAGTGTTCTCTAGAACAGCGGTTCCCAAACTGACCACTGGGGGTGCGAGAGAGAATGTTTGTAATGGCAGAAAAATTGTCTCTTTTTAATGTTTACGTATTTAACTTAGGTAAACTTCACATGTCAGAGTATTATTGATAAATAAAAAATTCACATTACAAGCTGTAGTAAATTATTCATATTTTCATTTTATTTTACAAGCGCGTCTGCATCACCTCGCCCTTTTCATATTAGGCACTAAGTGATCATTCATTCATTCATTCATTCATTCATTCATTCATTCATTCATTCATTCATTCATTCATTCATTCATTCATTTGTTTGCTTACTAAATTCATTAAAATGGACACCTGACTAAAAACTGGCACTGTAAAGAAATCAAGGTACAGTGAGCCATCTACATCAGCATTATCTGTGGAGATGTGCCACAGCTGTGAATATATGGAGAAACCTGATCGAACAGACTGAATGGGGTAAAGAACAGAGGCGGGACAAGAGAAACGTAATCATTAACTGATGTTATGTGACTAAAACTAAGTCATTCCAAAAATGATGCTATGTATGTTGTTGCTTCAAGGTCTTGTTTAGAATCCAATATTCCTGTAATTCTATTGTCTTGAGTTTAATAAAGAACTCTGTCTCGTCTTCTGTCCAAACATACCGCGCCATCTTTAACAAATGATCGACTTTTACATAGGCCAGGTTATGGTGACACATTGCTGCCACATGGAGATAAGAGCGAAATGTTTGAATTTGCATGGTGATAACTAAAAGGCTTTTACCACTTTGTTAATTTGGCTTGGAATTCCGTTTGCTGGAAATATAAACTGAATTTAGAAATGCTTTTGAAATGAAAAACTTTGCGTTTAATAAAATAAATATATTTTTTAAATGAAGACAGCGTTTGGGGTGGAGTGCATGCAAAATAATCTGTTCCATGAGTCCACGGCCTTTGTTGATATTGTGAGTGTAAAATAAAAAAATAAAAGTAGACAGTTTACTCTTTATATCTTGCACTTATCTATATGGCTAAAAATGATGGAGTATTGTGAGTTGTTTCTGCTGTCATAAAGGAAAAATATCCATCAGAAGGCGCAGACGACCTTTGCAAACCAAGATCTTCGGGAATGGATTGACGTGCATAACTGGCCTGTTTCCTCGGCCTCTGAGTAAGGCTGAAACTATAGCGTCTTTCTGTTTTTAATACTTTTCTTGAATATATGTCTTATTTGTAGTAGGTCTATAGATAGTTATGATATTTTTGGCTGCACCGGGGTCTGTCATTACTAGGTTAAAGTTACACCACTGTCCTTATTAGGAGAATTATATATTCGTTTTAACAACATAAGATCTCGTTATTATGAGAAAAGATGTGACATATCTTGTTATGACGACATACTTGAGTGGGGAAAAAACACTAGAAAGAGGTGCGTGCTACAAAAAGTTTGGGAACCACTGCTCTAGAATGATGTATTGTATATTATTGTTCTTCTGTTAGTGATCTACATTCTGTTTCCAGCCTCATCGTTCAGAAACACCCAAGATATTAGAAAAGATGTTTCACTTACCCAGTAGAAGCGACAGAGTCCTGAAGAAAACCCTCATGTTCACTTCTCGATTCTTTCTGCTTTTATTTGAGCACTGAATGAAAGTTGTTCCTGTGAGAGAGAAAGAGAGATGAGAGATGATAGAATGATGCAGAAGTTCAGCTTTACATACCAGTGTGACTTCAGTCAGTGTCACATGATCATTTTTCTCCTCCTCCGTTCTCATATTTCTCTCTCTCTCTCACTGACTGGAGCTGGAACATTTCTCAAACAAAAAACTGGGTATTATTTTTCAAATAAATCATCTTTCAAATCTGTGTATAAACAAGCGAACAAGCTACAATATGAATGTCTTTAGTAATAAATGTTATCAAAATAGTCTGTACCAAGTTAAAAAATAGTATATTTAAGCACAATTTATTTATATGTACTTGTATTTGTATGTACTTTAGTATAACTAAATGTTTTTGTGACACACTATAACTTGTTATACTTAAAGTCTGTTAAATTGGAACAACTAATTGTGTACTAAATGCATTTTAGTTGTAAAGTGCTAAAGTTCAACCAAAGTTGTATTAAATAAACTTGTTTGTGCTAAAGTGGAACTAAATATACTCTTGTATTTAAGTTTTGAAATGCAGAATTCACTCCGCATAAACCTCAAATGTGTTTTTGGGGCATTACAATTGCAATTCAACTACGCTGTAAGAGTGTTGAACGTACATTAATATCATACTGATAACAAACTTTTAGTGATTTTAAAAACACATTGCGATGGCTTGAAGTGTGCTAATGTCATCATTATAGTGTGCTTCAAATAGGCTACAATAAAGTAATCTTTATAAATAACGGAACAGTTTGAGGATTTGCCTTTTACTGCCGTTTTAAACATCAGTGAGACAATGGGAACAGTTATGTGTGTACATTGAATGTAGGAACCAGTGCGGACTGGAATCAAACCCTGGTCACCGGCAAGTGCACTCGCTTTACCAGTTACCAGATTTTTCCATCAATGACAGGATAAATGATGCGGATTAAATGCTGTGATTCGCAGAGAGAAGTCTCAATGTAGGGACGTGTGTAAGCGCTGCGTGAAAATAAACACAAAACGGCCTGAATAGAACACAAAAATGTGTTTAACTCGGAGCTGTTGAAGAAATAAAGCCAGCAGACACAACATTAAATATGATCTGCTGAATGTTTTGCTTCCCTTGTACCTGACATGATGCATAAACCGGCATAACATTAGTTTTATTCTTGTGCACGCGCTAAAACACAGACAGTTCTGTTCATTGGTGGAAGAATGTGAACGTGCAGAACTGTGTGTGTTTCATTGTGTGAGGATGCAATAAAACCATCTGTAACATTTCTCTGCTGCTTCAGCTTTCAATGCACTGCACAACTGATCCTGATGGAAAACTCAACTAAATTATTTGGCAGTCTCACATTACGCTGTGGACTTAAATGTGATGCCTGAATTAAAATGATTTTTTTTTTTTTTTTCTGAATTTATTTTACATTTAATTTTTTTTTACTTTTTGAGGAATGGTCAGGATAATTTTATTAATTTGTTTAATAATTTATAATATTTTGACAGCCCAAAGGGCTGCAGTCCACAGTTCAAAGTGCAACGGGCCATTAAAGTACCATTAACGGGAAAAGTGTATACAGTAGGTGCATTGGAGTGCATCAGGAATACACTAAAGTAATAAAACATCTGATCAGGTACGTGATTTTCATTCACCATTTCAAACTGACTACATGTTTTTTTTTGTTATTTGTCAAAATTACATTTATTTACTTTTGTAACTACTTTCTATGTGTTACGGATGTAGCAGTGAAGAGGAGATTCAGGACTTCCTAACGGGTATAACGGAGACCTGCAAACAACACGACAGAAACACAGATATGTAACATAACGCCCCCCTCCCGGTAGGCGCGTCCTCACGCTGTAGAAGTCCAAATAGGGAGGGAGGGCTGGCACCCTGGAGTCCTGGGGGCGGGAGCACTGGGGTCTGATTGGCTGGGGGGCCTCCAGGGTGGAGCCATGGGCAGCCATGGCGGGTCAGGAGCCATGGGCAGCCATGGCGGGTCAGGAGCCTTGGTCTGGAGCCATGGCGGGTCAGGAGCCTTGGTCGGAGCAGGAGACCTGGGTGGGTCTGGAGCCTTGGGTGGAGCAGGAGCCCTGGGTGGGTCTGGAGCCTTGGGCAGAGCAGGAGACCTGGGTGGGTCTGGAGCCTTGGGTGGGTCTGGAGCCTTGGGCGGAGCAGGAGACCTGGGCGGGTCTTGAGCCTTGGGCGGAGCAGGAGACCTGGGCGGGTCTTGAGCCTTGGGCGGAGCAGGAGACCTGGGCGGGTCTTGAGCCTTGGGCGGAGCAGGAGACCTGGGCGGGTCTTGAGCCTTGGGCGAAGCAGGAGACCTGGGCGGGTCTGGAGCCTTGGGCGGAGCACGAGACCTGGGCGGGTCTGGAGCCTTGGGCGGAGCACGAGACCTGGGCGGGTCTGGAGCCTTGGGCGGAGCAGGAGACCTGGGCGGGTCTGGAGCCTTGGGCGGAGCAGGAGACCTGGGCGGGTCTGGAGCCTTGGGCGGAGCAGGAGACCTGGGCGGGTCTGGAGCCTTGGGCGGAGCAGGAGACCTGGGCGGGTCTGGAGCCTTGGGCGGAGCAGGAGACCTGGGCGGGTCTGGAGCCTTGGGCGGAGCAGGAGACCTGGGCGGGTCTGGAGCCTTGGGCGGAGCACGAGACCTGGGCGGGTCTGGAGCCTTGGACGGAGCAGGAGTCTTAGGGCGCCTAGGCCAAACCAGAGCCCCACCCACATGTGTACCACCCACATGTTTCCCACCCACAGGTACATTGCCCACCCCCAAAATTTTCTTTGGGGAATTCAGGGGTGGAATAGAGGACTCATGGAATGGGGTGGTCTCGTGGGTTGGAGTGGTCTCGTGGGTTGGAGTGGCCTCGTGGAAGCCTGGAGCGGCCTCGGGGAAGCAAGGCTGGAGCGGAGTCCAGGAAGTCCAGGAACCACAGAGCGGGCACAGGAGAGTCTGGAGCGGAATCCAGGAAACCGGAGGGGGCACAGGAGACTCTGGAGCAGAATCCAGTAGACACGGAGCGGTCACAGGTGAGTCTGGAGCAAAATCCAGGAGACACGGAGCGGTCACAGGTGAGTCTGGAGCAGAATCCAGGAGGGCTGGAGCGGAGTCCAGGAAGTCCAGGAACCACAGAGCGGGCACAGGTGAGTCTGGATTCTCCTGGATTCCTTGAGCGGAATCCAGGAGACAGCTCGGGCACAGGAGAGTCTGGAGCGGAATCCAGGAAACCCGGGGGGGGGCACAAGAG
Source organism: Romanogobio albipinnatus (assembly GCA_023566225.1). Lineage (NCBI taxonomy): Eukaryota > Metazoa > Chordata > Actinopteri > Cypriniformes > Gobionidae > Romanogobio > Romanogobio albipinnatus. The sequence continues at coordinate 3,189,871 of CM042239.1, forward strand.
AGTCTAGAGCAGAGTCCAGGAGACACGGAGCGGTCACAGGTGAGTCTGGAGCGGAATCCAGGAGACACGGAGCGGTAGGATCGCTCCCAAAGTCTATCAACCACCGCTCCAGTGAATCTGCCGTGGTAGCAGCCATCACGACCTGAGACGGGGGCTTTGCGGCAACCCTCCTCTTCCACCTGGGCTTAGGGGCAAGCAGGATCCTCCCTGCTGGCCCACTGGAGGGATATGCGGAGGAAACTGGCTGAGGGTGAACTGACCAGGCAGCGTGCTTTTCTGAGGGGACTGGACGAGGAAGACACATATTCTTAGGAACCTCTTCTTCAATCTCGAACTCGGAACAATTGTCTCGATTGTCTCGACTAGGGAAAAGGAACAGGCAGGTTCCAGAAAAACGAATAGTGTCCTCGTCCAGGCCCATCAGAAAAACTGCGTTAAGCGGTACATCTGGCCAGTTCACCAGATAAGCAAGCTCAGAGAATTCCTCCACATACCTCTCCAGTGGCCGACCGTTCTGCCTAATCCCCCAGAGGCGATCCTCCACCGAACTGCCTTCCTCAGGGGACACTGGAGAGAGCGGGAACAGGAAAATACCCATCCTTAAAGAGAAGTCCCTTTGCTGTATGGGTCTGGTCTTCTGTTACGGGTGTACGGTGCAGCAGTGAAGAAGAGATTCGGGACTTCCACAAAGATAGGGTTTATTCAGAACAAAGGACAGAACACCACACAGCATACAGCATACAGCATACACCTAACGTGTAAACATAACGGACATAACGGACCTAACGGAGACCAGACAAGGAATGAATAAACAAGAGGGAACTAAATACAAACACTGATGACTGACTAACGAGGGGCACAGGTGATACAGATGAGTATAACATAACACAGCTGAACAGAACTAGACTAACGAGGGTAACCAAGGAAACAGAGAAAGTGGCGGGAAACATAGACAAAGGAACATGTGACCAAAGCAAACAACACGACAGAAATACAGATATGTAACAATATGTTTGTAAAGTTGCTTTGCTACCATGCAAAATTGTGAAAAGTGCTAGAAATAAATTTGAATTGAATTTAACAATACCCTAGATATGTTCAGTGTTGGGGTAGTTACTCAAAAAAAGTAATTAGTTACTAGTTACTAGTTACATCTGTAAATTGTAATGAGATTACTTTACTAGTTACTGTATTTGAAAAGTAACTACACTACTTATTACTTTACTTTCCCATTTCTTAATTTACCGTGTAGATATATGGACAAACATCATGGCTCTATGGCAGTGTTTCCCCAAACAAACAAAAAGGACTACTGTCAAATAAAGATAAAGAAAATAATAAGAACAAATAATTTAAATACAAGCAGCAGCACAAATAAATACTATTGAGCAAAGACACTAATAAAATAAACAATGCTTTTCAGGTTTTTCAGGTACGTCTAACATTAGTTTTCAGGTACAGAAATCAAATGTAAAATAACATTGCATATTTGACTGTATATATTAAACATTAATCCTATTAAATTTACAAAATCTATTCAATCAAGAGCAGTGAGTGATGCCCTTGTCTTTTGTTGTTTGACATTAAACAGACAACAGTAAAGGCTACTGCCCCTTTAAGACCTAATAATACTGCCCCTTTAAGACCTAAGGATATGCGTCGTTTTAAGGCATATACAGACTATGTCTGCTAGGATACTCATCAAGATGGGCATGTTGACATAGTTTTGTGTGAGTTTGTCCGTTCAAGAGCCAAACTTGAAAGAGAACTCAATATTTGCGCACTGTGAGACGTGTGCGCGCTTTCGGATGAGTGCACATAGACAAAATATTCTCACAGCGCGCGTGACTTCTCATTTGTGATGACGGCGAAAATGACTGGTATTCGAACATACTGCAGCACTATATGCATTGAACAAAGTTTACAAAGAGAGAATTTGAAGGACTTTTACACGGCATCCATGCTCTTGTCAGACGGCACCTCGGTTGGGAAACACTGTTCTATGGCAACGGTGCACACAGCACTTAAACATATCAGATCTTTACACACAGGCAAACGCGGCTTGAGTAACGCAGGAAAGCGCGTTCCTATAGTCTAGTAAAGTAGTGTAGTTACCAATATTTTTAGTGTAATGCGTTACTTTACTTCGTTACCCAAAAAAGTAATATCGTTACTGTAATCCGTTATTTTGTAACTCGTTACCCCCAACACTGGATATGTTCCTACCTGATATTCAAAGTGTGGGCAAATCATTAACATTTTTGCAATACAAAACATTTCCTGTAAATTTGTCTCTAGGCCTATACTATTTCTTTCCTCAACAAGTAGAACTCAAAAATAGTTCATTGAATTGCACATGTAATAATAACAGAGAATTCAACAAACATAAATGACTGAAGAAGTATTTAAATATTTAACAAATTAAATCATTTTATTTGCAAATTGCTCATTGTTATGTGTGCTCTGTAGGCAAACGTTGTGTTTGGATATTCTGCCCTTACAGCACCTGCTAGCAGAAACAAACTAGAAGTTCCAGTTAATACCTCACATTTTCTTTGTTTTGAACAAAAATAAAGTCTCATCTAAAAAAAGAATTACATACATCATCTAAAATTAATTTCATAATTTGCAGATCTGAAATACATGGTGAGATTTGTGTCTTTAGCTGCAAAGATTTTCTAGACTCCTAGATTTCCTTCTGACAAATGTGACCATTATCTCTAAGAAAATATGCTATTTAAGTCAAGTCAAGTCAACTTTATTTATATAGCGCTTTTTAAAATGCAGATTGTTTCAAAGCAGCTTCACGGTGTTAAACAGGAAACAATGCAACAGAATTTTATTCGGCCGTACAGCCGCTCCAGAGAAAACCCTTGGGGTTACTTGACTGTAATCCTGTTCCCTGATAAAGCGGAACGAGATGCTGCATAAGCTTATGCAAATGGGAAATGTCTTTGACATAACCAGCTGTGAAAATAGTGTGAAAACACGTCAATGAAATTGACCCGGAGGTATTTATAGCCTCGGCCGGTGATGTCATAGGCGCACCTGCTACACAAGGCTATAAGTAGATGAGCTTCAGCTGGAGCCATCAGATCTCTTTTGTTTGAAGACCCGTCCTGAAGCATCATCAGCACGGCCTAGGGTTACAGTCAAGTAACCCCAAGTGTTCCCTTTCAAAAGATACACTCAATGCTGCATAAGCATAATGCAAATGGGAACGAGAATACCCACGCCGCTGTGCTTGATGGTGCCTGGACCCCTTATGGTTGTGTAGGTGTACACAAGACCGCAAGAAGCCTCAGGCATTAGCCTGTGATGTAGACTCAAGGACATGACATCCCAGAGTGGCATGAGCATCCAAGCTATAAAATCTTATGAATGTGTGCGGAGAGGACCAACCTGCCGCATCACAAACACTTTGTAAGGGAGCACCCCTTGCTAATGCAGTAGAAGAGGCAACTTCTCTGGTGAAGTGAGCCCTTAATCCTATAGGCGAAGCTTGACCGCGCGCCTCATTGGTAAGAGCAATAGCATCCCTGACCCAATGTGACATTGTTTGTTTGGTGGCGGCAGAACCTCTGTTACGGCCCCCATGGCAAACAAACAATTGCTCTGACTTACGCCACTGGCCGCAGGCCTGAAGAGCATGGACTGGACACAGTCTGTGAAGTCTCTCCTGATCCGGCGTTGTCAACGGCGGAGGGCAGAAGGTTTCAAGATTGACAGGATGTACAGTCGAAAAAGGAACCTTAGGCAGGTAGTCAGGATGAGGATGCAAAATTACCAGCAGCCATATCACCCTGTAGCCCAAGACTGGTTTCCCACTGAAGCTAAGCAGGGCTGAGCCTGGTCAGTACCTGGATGGGAGATCAACTGGGAAAACTAGGTTGCTGTGGTCTGTGTGGGTCCTAACACCCCAGTGTAGTGATGGGGACACTATACTGTAAAAAAAACCGTCCTTCGGATGAGACGTTAAACCGAGGTCCTGACTCTCTGTGGTCATTAAAAATCCCAGGATGCCCATCGATAAAGATTAGGGGTGTAACCCCGGCATTCTGGCCAAATTTTCCCATAGGCCCCTGTCCATCATGGCCTCCTAATCATCCCCATAACCTCCTGGGACCCACGAATAGACTTTTGTCCACTGTAGTGGGCGTTATATTTGAGGGAATTTCTCTGACATCATACATGTCACATGTCACAGTCTGGATGTCCTGTAAAGAGCACATTCGGGGCTTTGCAGAGATACCAAATGTTTGGAGGTTTCATCAGGACAACAACAAATTATTGGTCTTTAAAAACGGCTGACATTAATGTTTAGCACTCTAATGGAAATATGATCATATTTTTTTAATTATAATTTAAATCTGATTAATTTTCAAATTGTTTATTATAAATCATCATCTCAGGAATATGTTATGGTGTTCCTAATCAAAATATGACTTTCTGTTACAAAACAGGGCATTGATTTCATACATGACCACTGTAGTGGACGCCAGGAGTTAAATCATGTTTATCAGGCATTTTGGAGACATAACAAGTGAACAGGGAAAGAAATTACATATCATTATTCCTATGAAATATTAGATATTATTATGAAAATGTTGCCAATTAGTACTCGCATTTTTACACTTCTTTTTTCATTACATGTTGCACCAAGAACACATTAATATGTAAATGAGATGCAGTGAATAGATACATTGTATCGAATGGGAAAATCCAAGTATGGTCATTTTACCCACACATTTCATAAAGTAAAATGGGATATCAATGCATTTCGTTATATCTTTCATAACATAATTCAGAATCATCTTTAAACAAAGTTTGTTTAAAAAACCCTGAAACCTAAAAATTGATTGGTGAATTAAAAATAAATCCCATTGTTTTTGCCTATACATGCAATTTCATGTCATTTTAATTTTTTTAACAACCGAGTCCCGCTGTCACTACAGAGGACATATCATAACATATGAATAAAATATCATTTTTCAAAAATGTGTTTTTTTTTCCATTTGTTTCTTATGCTCTAAACAATGCAATGACATAAAAAAATACTAAAGTCAAACCTTTTTTTTTTCTGGGTCCCAGGAGGATATATATATGATTGGTATCATCACTCTGTCTCCTCTCCACCAATCAGCTGGTGTGTGGTGGGCGTACTGGCGCAATATGGCTGCCTTCGCATCATCCAGGTGGATGCTGCACATTGGTGGTGGTTGAGGAGATTCCCCCCTCCTATGTAAAGCGCTTTGAGTGCCTAGAAAAGCACTATATAAATGTAACAAATTAAAATCACTTTCACCAAGCCTGGGGCAAAGTCTAAGCAGGATGACGATATTGACAGAGACTGGATGTCCCCAATTATTTTCAAAGTTATAGAGTCATCTTTAGAGTCAGAAGTTTGCCAGACGCTGATTCTAGAGGTTCAAAGGGGGTCTCAACCAGACCCTCAAGTGCTAAAACTAAGTCCCATGAAGGGATCTTGGTTCTTACTGGAGGCCACAACTGCCTGGCACAACAAAGTGAGCAGGCAGGGGATGCCTCCCAAGCGGCACCCCATCCACCAGGGAGTGGCAAGCCAAAAGAGCGGCCACATAAACCCTGAGAGTGGAGGGCAAGTGCCTGTTGAAAACTCCTTGCAGAAAGTTGTAGCTAAAAGAAAAAACAATTCTAAGGGTCAGAAGTCTGTCAGATGCTGACTCTAATGGTTCAAAGGGGGTCTCAACCCGACCCATGAGGACTATAACTAAGTTCCATGAAGCGATCTTAGTTCTTACTGGAGGCCTCAACTGCCTGGCACAACGAAGCGAGCGAGCAGAGGATGCCTCCCGAGCGGCACCCCATTCACCAGAGCGTGGCAAGCCGATAGAGCGGCCACATAAACTCTGAGAGTCGAGGGGCAAGTGCCTGATGACAATTTCTCTTGCAGAAAATCCAGAACTGAAGCAACCTGGCAGTTGACTGAGTCTGCATTATGTGTCATACATCCATCTTTCAAAGACACCCCATTTATTGGCATGAACTCGGACACCCTAGAGTGGAGGACACCCTAGCATGAACGGCTAGGATGGTCTCAATAACTGCAGGCAAACGCCCAGTGTCCCTCAATTGGTGCCCATCAGGGGCCAAACATGAAGGTTCCACAGGTCGGGCCTGGGGTGAGATATCATGCCACGGCGAACCGTTGAGGAGAGACACTATCTCCGAGAACCAAACCCTGTTCGACCAACGCAGCATTATCGATAAGAAGCAAGTCCCTTGTTGGTGAACCCTGGCTAGAACTCCTGGGAGCAGAGCGACTGGAAGGAGGGCATACAGACACATTTTGGGCCATGTATGAACCAGCACATCCAGACCCAGCGGGGCTGGGTGACTGAGAGAGAAGCATAGGGGACATTGCGCTGTCTGAGAAGAGGTGAAGAGGTCCACTTCCGCTCTGTAAAATCTGCTTGACTACTTCTGGGTGGAGTTTCCACCACCCCATCTGTAATTCTGTCTGGACAGTAAATCTGCTCCCACATTCAACCGCCCTTGAATGTACACTGCTTGAGTGACAAGAACTTGTTCTGAGCCCAGAGAAAAATCTGTCTCACTATTCTGATAGTGTGAGCATAGGGTTGGGTATCGTTTGGGGTTTTTTCGATACCGGTGCCAAACTGATACTTTTAAAACGGTACCGGTGCCTAAATGGTACCTGAACCGATACTTAAAAATAAAAAAAGAGCCACAAAATGAAGTGGATGAGATTAAACAATGGCTTTTTATAGAATTTTTTTATTATTTAAATTTAACAATTAATTACAAATTTAAAGTATACTTAAATATATAAATAAATACAAATCACAATTTACTTAACAAATTCACAGTAAAACAAAAGCCACCTGACCCAACTACAACAGGCCTAATTTAACTCTAAATAACAGCTACAGTAATAACAGCAGTAGTCTGTATTCTTGGTATGCTACAAACCAGCTTCAAGCTTCAGCTTTATTTTGCAGAAATATGACCATATACACTGGCTAAATATTTTAGAAAACGCATCGCCTTATTGTTTCCATGTCGACGCGTCAGGCTTCTCACATGACACACAGCTGCCACAATAATGCTGTATGACAGCTCAGCTGTATCGGGTTTATTTTCTTTTTTCTTTTTTATTCAACATAATCACAAACTTCAAATCAAAATCAAATCAAATCACTTTATTTGTCACTCTACATATGCACAAGTGCAACAGTAGGTGAAATTCTTAGGTGCAGTTCCGAGCAACATAGCAGTCACGACATGACATGTACAACATTTAAAGCAGCATCAGATTACACATCTGATGCGCACACAATTACTCACAGCACAGTAAACTCTACAATAAACAATAAATAATTTACACAATGTGAGTGTAGTTCTCACAGCTTTAAACAATATACACATACTTACAATATACATATACTTTAAACAATATACACTAAACATACACTAAACAATATACATTACGCTATAATAGTAATAATAATATACAATGTATAGTATAAATATTATTCACAGATTGAAAAATTGAAATCCAAAGTGCAATAGATGCTGTATGATAAATAAATGTGTATATAATGTGTGTGTATCTACAGTGGGTTGTGCGGAGTGATATTCTGTCCAGTGTGTGTTATGATCCTGATGGATCAGGAGTTAAGTAGTCTGATTGCTTGTGGGAAGAAGCTGTTCTGGAGTCGGCTGGTGCGTGTTCTGATGCTGCGGTACCGCCTGCCTGATGGCAGCAGTGAGAGCAGCCCATGGTTCGGGTGGCTAGAGTCTCTGAAGATCCTCTGAGCTCTCTTCACACACCGCCTGGCGTAAATGTCCTGGAGGGAGGGAAGCTCACCTCCGATGATGCAGCTGGCCGTGCGCACTACCCTTTGCAGGGCCTTGCGGCTGCGGGCGGTACTGTTGCCGTACCAGGTGGTGATGCAGCCAGTCAGCAGACTCTCTATGGTGCTGCTGTAGAAACGTGTGAGGATGTGGCGGTTCATTCCAAACCTCCTCAGCCGTCGCAGGAAGAAAAGGCGCTGATGAGCCTTCTTCACAACGGCCTCAGTGTGGACGGACCATGAGAGTTCCTCTGTGATGTGGACACCGAGGAACTTGAAGCTGCTGACTCTCTCCACCGGTGCTCCATCGATGGTGATGGGGCGGTGTTCTCTCTCATTCCTCCTGAAGTCGACCACCAGCTCCTTGGTCTTGCTGACGTTGAGGGAGAGGTTGTGCTCCTGACACCACCGTGTCAGAGTGTGCACCTCCTCTCTGTAGGCCGTTTCATCATTGTCGGTGATAAGACCTACCACCGTCGTATCGTCAGCAAACTTGATGATGGTGTTGGAGCTGTGGGTTGCCACACAGTCATGTGTGTACAAAGAGTACAGGAGTGGGCTGAGAACGCAGCCCTGAGGGGCTCCAGTGTTGAGAGTCAGTGATGAGGAGATGTTACTGCCCATTCTGACCACCTGGCGTCTGTTTGACAGGAAGTCCAGGATCCAGCTGCATAACAGGCTGTTTAAGCCTAGAGCCCGGAGTTTCCCGTCAAGTATGGAGGGCACAATGGTGTTGAATGCTGAGCTGTAGTCTACAAACAGCATTCTCACATACGTGTTCCTCTTTTCCAGGTGGGAGAGAGCAGTGTGTATAGTGGATGAAATGGCATCATCAGTGGAACGGTTTGTGCGGTATGCAAACTGCAGTGGGTCCAGTGAGGGGGGGAGAACAGAGCAGATGTGGTTTCTGACTAGTCTTTCAAAGCATTTGCTGATGATGGGGGTCAGAGCAACAGGACGCCAGTCGTTTAAGCAGGTGGTTTTTGACTGCTTAGGTACAGGAACAATAGTGGACGTTTTAAAGCATGTGGGGACCACAGACAGGGAGAGGGACAGGTTAAAAATGTCCGTGAAGACTCCAGCCAGTTGGTGCGCGCACGCTCTGATCACACGGCCGGGAATGCCGTCTGGACCCGCAGCTTTACGGACGTTCACCCGCCGGAAGGATCGGGTTACATCCGCGACAGATACAGAGAGTGCACTAACCTCTGTATCCTCAGCCGCGAGTGCTCTCTCCGCGAGGGCGGTGTTAGTTCCCTCAAAGCGAGCATAGAAGGTGTTTAGCTCGTCCGGGAGAGAGGCAGCGGTGTTCACGGTGGAGTTTGTGTTCCCTTTATAGTCCGTGATGGTGTTAATTCCCCTCCACATGCTTCTGGAGTCGGTGGTGTTGAACTGTCCTTCAATCTTGTCCCTGTACTGCCGTTTTGCTGCTCTGATGGTTTTCCGGAGGGCATAACTTGCTTGTTTATGCTCCTCCGCGTTACCGGAGTTAAAAGTGAAGGTCCGCGCATTGAGTGCCGCGCGAACATCCCCATTTAGCCACGGCTTCTGGTTAGGGTACAGCCGAATTGTTTTGGTCGGAACAACGTCATCTACGCACTTCCTGATGAAACACGTTACGCTATCAGCGTAAACCTCGATGTCGTCATCAGAGGCCGACCGGAACATCTCCCAGTCCGCTTGATCAAAACAGTCCTGTAGCATAGAATCTGATTGGTCCGACCAGCACTGGATGGTTCTGAGGGCGGGTGCTTCCTGTTTGAGTCTTTGCCTATATGCGGGCAAAAGTAGGATGGAAGCGTGATCCGATTTGCCAAATGGTGGGTGCGGGAGTGATTTGTAACAATCCTTGAAGGGGGAGTAGCAGAGATCTAAGACGCGGTTCCCTCGCGTGTTGAAGTTAACATGTTGGTGGTATTTAGGTGCGATGCGCTTGAAGTTGGCTTTGTTAAAGTCTCCGGTCACAATAAACGCAGCCTCAGGATGCGCGGTTTCCTGCTCACTCACTGTCCTATACAGTTCCTTTAGTGCCCGGTCTGTGTCGGCTTGTGGGGGAATATACACAGCTGTGATGATGACCGCGGTGAATTCCCTCGGTAGCCAGAATGGTCGGCACAGAAGCATGAGAAATTCCAGATCAGTAGAACAGAAAGACTTGATAGAATGTACGTTCCTCTGATCACACCAGGATCGGTTGATCATAAAACATACACCCCCGCCTTTGCTTTTCCCGGAGAGATCTTTTTCTCTGTCCATTCGATGCACGGAGAACCCCGCGGTTTCGATGGCCGAATCTGGAATCTCAGCGGACATCCAAGTTTCTGTGAGGCAGATAATGCAGCAGTCCCTCGTGTCTCGCTGGAAAGAGATCCGCGCTCTCAGCTCGCAGAGTTTATTGTCCAGAGACTGAACATTTGCCAGTAAAATACTGGGAAGTGGGGGTCGGTTTGCGCGGCGTCTTACTCTGATAAGTACGCCGGCTCTGCTTCCCCTTCTCCGCCCGCGTTTGCGTGGTCGGGCCGTCCAGACAAAGAGCTCCGCTGCTGTGTTTGTAAACGGCGGTTCGTCACTGAAGAATTTAAAGTCCGGTTTTCGGAGTGCGATTGCCGAACCAATGTCCAAAAGTGTCTGTCTGTCGTACGTAGTAAGGCAGACAACATCCAAGACAAAAAACACAAAAACTATAAACAGAACAAACAAAAAACTACAATGTTTCAGCAGAGCTTGCGACGTTGCGGCCATCCTCGGCGCCATCTTGACTCTTGACTCTTGACTCTTGACTTGCTAACTGTGTCATGAACTATCTGATATTCTGATTTTCAAATATGTGTGAGTGAATGTGTGTTAGTTGATCTATACTGCGCGACGGGCGGTGCCATGTTAGTTTGCGCCTCAGAGAATCGGATCTGTCGGATTTATATCACGTAAATTCATTCACGTCTCACGAAGTACATGAAAATAAGTGACCGGTGAACTGGGAGAAGAATAGAGTAAACTATATAGTTACTATATAATGTGTATCTGATGTTATCAGAAGTATCAGAAGTTATCAGAAGTTATAACTGTCTGAAATTATTGATTTTTGCCACTTCCATAGACATCAGTATGCATTTTTTTCTAGTACTTATGAGCATTTAAATATCTGGAACCTAAAATAAACATGATTTGGTTGAAAACACTGAATAGTTGTGATATGTGACAAGCGCTGAGTGTGTGCATCTGGCTCTGGCTCGGCACCAGCCAAAGCGCGAAAGCACGTTTGAATTTAAGAGGCACCGAAATCTGCGTTCTGATTCGGTCCGGTACATACCAGCTATATAGGTCCCGGTGCCATATTGGGTGGTCATTGGGTGGTCAGCACCTACTAGCGTTCTTGACTTCCGACAACAACAAATCACAGTGAACATGAACGAAGAAGCTGACGAGACCGCTTTGCTTGGCCCGTGGATGGGAAATTTTGTTTTAAAAAACGAAAGGATGGAAGCGTCGACAAGAGCATGGTTGTGAGCAAGCTATGCAACAAGGAATTTGCGTATCACCGCAGCACATCGAGCCTCAAATATCACCTCAACGCAAAACACATAGGAGTTAGCGTAGATGTAGCCCGACTCAGAGTAAAGTTACAAGGACCCACACCCAACCCACACTCCACCAGATGACTGGTTTCAGGACCAGGGTAACTAAGTCACTGGTCTGCTGGACTGAAATAAATAAACAATATTTTGTTGATTAAGCTTATGTATTCAGTCATTATTCAATGGTATACTAAAAATCCATGTGAAAAAAATTACTTCTCACTGTTCTCAGGTCAAATATTTATATGCAATTAAAATGCGATTAATTTCGATTAATTAATTACAAAGCCTCTAATTAATTAGATTTTTTTTTTAATCGAGTCCCGGCCCTAATATATATATATATATATATATATATATATATATATATATATATATATATATATATATAAGCTTTGCCCACGAAAGCCGAAGTTTATTTTCTGCATGGCTTCGTGGGGAGGTATGTCTCTTCGATGATGACATATCGATTAAACAATTATTAAATAGGAATATTTGAAAGATCGGAGGCATCACGTCGGAGACGGGTTTATTGAGGATGCCGTGTCTGTGAGGCAATTTCAGGGGGAGTCTAATTGACACGGTCTCTGTAGACACTTCAGGGTCATGCGTTGGTCTTCTCTGGGCGCAGGTCCAGCATCTGATCTGGATACGGCCTGGATCCGGCTGACTGCAGTTAACCTCGGGATAAAACAGAGAGACTAGCATTAGCGTAGATGCCAGTCTTCTGATGATGTCACGAGTACATCAGGTGTTATGGGAAGTGTTCCCAGTTCCGGCTGACCTAGTTAATGCAGCCTAACAATCAATTCTTTGAAAAAGTGTTTTATATGTATGCCATAGTGAAAAGATGTGTTTTTAATCTAGATTTAAACTGACAGAGTGTGTCTGCTTCCCGAACAATGTTAGGAAGACTGTTCCAGAGTTTAGGAGCTAAATAGGAAAAGGATCAACCGCCTGCAGTTGATTTCGATATTCTCTGTATTATAAACTGGCCAGAATTTTAAGACCGCAGTAGACGTGATGGAGTATAATGTGTTAAGAGCTCGCTCAAGTACTGGAGCTAAACCATTTAGTGCTTTGTAAGTAATAAGCAAGATTTTAAAATGTATGCGATGTTTAATAGGGAGCCAGTGCATTGTTGACAGAACCGGCTAATATGGTCACACTTCCTGGTTCTAGTAAGAACTGGAGCTGCTGCGTTTTGGACCAGCTGGAGTTTGTTTATTAGGCGAGCAGAACAACCACCCAGTAGAGCATTACAATAATATAGAGCTCATGAACGCATCAACTAACTGGTCAGTATTTGGCATTGAGAGCATGTACTGTAATTTATATATATTTTTAAGATGGTAGAATGCAGTTTTACAGATGCTAGAAACGTGGCTTTCAAATGAAAGATTGGTATCAAAAAGCACACCCAGGTTCCTCACTGACGGCAAGGACTTGACAGAGCAGCCATCAAGTGTTAGACAGTATTCTAGAATACTACTTGTGGTGCTTTTTTGTCCAATAATTAAAAAAATATTTTTTTTCTGAATTGAGTTGCAGGAAATTACTGGTCATCCAATTTTTTAAATCATTGGTAAGTTTCTTCAGAGCGTGAAGAAATATAGAGCTGAGTATCGTCAGCATAACAATGAAAACTAACACCATGCTTCCTAATGATATCTCCCAGTGGTGGCATGTACAGGGTTAAAAGCAGCGGTCCTGGCACTGAGCCCTGCGGTACTCCATACTGAACTTGTGATCGGTGTGACATCTCTTCATTTACTGCTACAAACTGATAACGGTCAGATAAGTATGATTGAAACCATGCCAATGCAATTCCACTAATGCCAACATAATTTTCGAGTCTATTCAGAAGAATGTTAGGTTCAATAGTATCGAATGCAGCGCTAAGATCGAGTAACACTAATAGAGCGATACAACCACGATCGGATGATAAGAGTAAATCATGTGTAACTCTGATGAGAGCAGTCTCAGTACTATGATACGCTCTAAATCCTGACTGGAAATCCTCACAGATACCATTTCTTTCTAAAAAGGAATATAATTGTGAGGACACTGCCTTTTCAAGTATTTTTGAACGAAAAGGTAGATTTGAGATTGGCCTGTAATTGACTAATTCTGTAGGATCAAGTTGCGTTTTTTTTAATAAGTGGTTTAATAATAGCCGACTTAAAAGTTTTCAGTACATATCCTAATGACTAAGATGAATTAATGATATTAAGAAGAGGACCTATGACCTCTGGTAGCATCTCTTTTAATAGCCTAGTCGGTACAGGGTCAAGCATACATGTTGTTGATTTTGATGATTTAACGAGTTTAGCCAATTCTTCTTCTCCTATAGCAGTGAATGAGTGTAATTTTTCCTCAGTGACACTACAATGCTCTGTCCGATGTGATACTGTAGTAGACGGCTGCATGGTTAAAATTTTCTTCCTAATATTATCAATCAAAGTTCATAAACTCATTACTGCTGTGCTGTTTACAAACAACAGAAGTTGAAGCTTTATTTTTGTTTAATTTAGCTACTGTATTGAATAAATACCTAGGGTTGTGTTTGTTTTCTTCTAAGAAAGTCGAGAAGTAAGCAGATCTAGCAGTTTTTATAGCCTTTCTGATGCTCTCTTTCCACGAATTATGAAAGACCTCTAGTTTTGTTTTCTTCCAGCTGCGCTCCATTTTTCTGGCTGCTGTTTTAAGGGCCCGAGTGTGCTCATTGTATGACGGCGTTGGACTATTTTCTTTAATCTTCTTTAAGTGCAGGGGAGCAACTGTGTCTAAAGTACTGGAAAAGAGAGAGTCAATAGTTTCTGTTGCAACATCAAGTTATTCTAAGCTATCTGGGATGCTGAGGAGATGAAACTGATGAGGAAGATAATTTACAAAGCAATCTTTAGTTGCGGCAGTGATTGTCCTGCCATTTTTGACGGCTTTGCAGCCTTAGCTAAATTAAGTATACATGATACTAGGTAATGATCTGAGATATCATCGCTCTGCTGCAGAACTTCAACGGTATCAACATTTATTCCATGTGACATTATTAGGTCTAAAGTATGATTATGGCGATGAGTGGGTCCTGACACGTGTTGCCTAACTCCAGTAAAGTTTAGAATGTCTCTAAATGCTAATCCCAGTGCATCTTTTTCATTGTCTACATAGATATTAAAATCACCACCAATTACTTTATCTGCAGCCAGTATTAACTCTGATAGAAAATTGTCTCGGTTACCTATGTAACCCTCGTTCCCTGAGGAGGGAACGGAGACGTAATGTTAGTGACTAACGAATGGGGGTTTCGCTTAGAAGCCAATTACCTTCGAGAATTTAACAGCGCCCAATGGCAGTGCCAATGCCATGGGCATGCGGAAATTGCATGCGTAACTCCGCCCTGCCTCGTGGGTATATAAGGAAGTAAGCTGGCAACATCGCATTATGTTACTGCTGTGGAGCCAAGACTGAACTCCGCGTTCCAGCAGCACAGCGGAGGTGGCAAAGGGAAGTTACGTCTCCGTTCCCTCCTCAGGGAACGAGGGTTACATACGTAACCGAGACATTCCCTTTCGTTCAGTCACTACGACGTACGTTAGTGACTAACGAATGGGGGTCCCAATATAACAACGCCACTCGGCTGTCTTCCAGTGCCCTGCGTAAGTGTGAGTACCCTGTCGTAAGACTAGTACGGACGAAGGACTCCCACTTATCACAGGATTACCAAGGTACACTGGGAAGCATATTCCAGTGGAGATATGCCAAAATGCCTACCCGTGGGTAGGACTTAGAGAATACACATATGACCCGCTAAGGGCTGCATATGGAAGTACTCTAGGGTACCAGCCAGAGGGTGGACTTTTAACCCTAGGGGTGGCAGGGACTTGCCAAGGGAAAGACACCTGCTCACTGAGGAGGCTTACGGTGGAAATACTCGTGTGGGGGTCGCCGGAGGGGAACCATGCACACGGAGCACCTGGCCGGACATGAGGGTCTGGGCTCGAAAGGGCAGACTGAACTGATGTCGGCGTCAGCAGTGCTGGAGGAACTCAGGGCTCTCGGGGAAGCTCACCTGAAGAAAATATTGCATGTATTCAGTCCGTGGAGTGGAATGGCGAGCAAGCGAAGACACCTGAGCCTGGCCCATTACCGGCCACTAGTAGAGGCGAGTACAAACTCGGACACTGGCTCCACTCAGAGATTGTAGAATCTGGCAAATGTGTTTGGTGTCGCCCAGCCTGCAGCTCTGCAGATGTCTGTTAGCGAGGCGCCATGCGCTAAAGCCCAAGAGGAGGCCACACTCCGGGTGGGGTGGGCCCGAACCCAAAGGGGACATGGTCGACCTTGCTGCTGGTAGGCCAAAACAATGGTGTCCACTATCCAATGAGACAACCTCTGCTTTGAGAGAGCTCTTCCCTTCCGCTCTCCACCATAACAGACAAAGAGCTGGTCTGAGGTCCTGAAACACTGCGTCCTGTCTACGTAAGCGCGGAGAGTGCATACTGGACAGAGCAATGCCAAGGCTGGGTCTGCCTCCTCCAAAGGCAGCGCTTGCAGGTTCACCACCTGGTCTCGGAACGGAGTGGTGGGAACCTTGGGCACATATCCGGGCCGGGGTCTCAGGAT
Organism: Romanogobio albipinnatus; assembly: GCA_023566225.1. Taxonomy (NCBI): domain Eukaryota; kingdom Metazoa; phylum Chordata; class Actinopteri; order Cypriniformes; family Gobionidae; genus Romanogobio; species Romanogobio albipinnatus. The sequence goes on from CM042239.1 coordinate 3,205,925, forward strand.
CATGTGAGAGATAGCCAGTCCGAATTCCAGGCACGCTTCATCAACCGAAAATGCCTGCAGGTCCCCTACCCTCTTAACTGAGGCCAATGCGGTCAGCAGAGCCGTCTTCATCGACAGAAACTTAATATCAACCGACCGCAAAGGCTCAAAGGGAGGCCTCTGCAGAGCACTTAGAACTACTGAGAGGTCCCAAGAGGGAACGAGAGGAGAGCGAGGAGAATTCAGTCTCCTCGCTCCCCAGGAACCTGATGATCAGGTCGTGCTGACTTACCTTTTTGTCCCCCAAGAGATCGTGGTGGGCAGATATTGTGGCCACATACACTTTGAGGGTGGAGGGAGACAGCCTTCGCTCCGACCCCTCTTGGAGGAACGATAGCACAGACCCGATCGGGCATTTCCAGGGGTCTTCTTGGCGGGAAGAACACCAGGTGACGAAGAGGTTCCACATAAAAATGCAAGGGACCTCAGGTGCTTCTGACTCCATAAGACGAGACGGCGGGCGAGTTGAGACATACGGCGGGAGCGTAGACCGCCCTGGTGGTTGATGTACGCTACAGTGGCCGTGTTGTCTGTCCGGACTAGTACATGTTGACCCTTCAGCAACGCTCGGAAGCGGTGCAGGGCGAACCGTACTGCCAGTAACTCGAGGCAATTGACATGCAGAAGGCGCTGGGGTCCTGTCCAGGAGCCCGCGGCTGCTTGTCCATTGCACATGGCACCCCAGCCCGTGGAGGAGGCATCTGTTGACACAACAACATGCCTGGAAACTCGTACTAAGGACACTCCGGTCCTTAGAAAACTGCGGTTCGACCACGGGGTGAGTGTCTGTAAGCAGGCCTGAGTCACTTGTAACTGGAGCGTGCCAGACCGCCATGCCCATCTTGGGACTCGATCGCGTAGCCAATGCTGAAGCGGTCTCATATGTAGCAATCCGAGCGGCGTCACCGCGGCTGCAGATGCCATATGCCCCAGGAGCCTCTGAAATAGTTTCAGTGGAACCGCACTCTTGCTCTCGATTTGACGGAGGCAAGTCATCAGAGACTGTGCGCGTTCACTCGTAAGCTGCGCGCACATGGCGACCGAGTCGATATCCATACCGAGAGAAGAGATCCTCTGCACGGGGCAAAGTTTGCTCTTCTCCCGAAGGCCCAGATGGGCTAAGTGATGGAGCACTAGATCGATCTCTGTGTTCGCAAACCTGCGCTCGAGAGTGACTCATTATGAGCCAGTCGTCAAGGTAGTTCAGGATGCGAACCCCATGCTGCCGAAGGGGCGCAAGAGCTGCCTCGACAATCTTTGTAAAGACGCGAGGGGACAGAGATAGCCCGAATGGGAGGACCGGGTACTGATATGCCCGCCCCTCGAAAGCAAACCGTAGGAACGGTCTGTGTCGAGGTAGGATGGAGACATGGAAGTAGGCATCCTTCAGGTCGATCGCTGCAAACCAATCGTCCGGACGAACGCATTCGAAAAGGCGTTTCGCTGTCAACATCTTGAACGGAAGCCTGTGAAGGTATCGGTTCAAGATGCGAAGGTCCATGATTGGCCGTAACCAGGGTTCTAAATTAACACCCGCCAACCTGCCAAATGCGGGTTAAATTTCATTTTGGCGGGTGTTAATAAAAACTTACTAGCCAGTTTGGCCGTTGATGCATGAGGCATTACGCATGATACAACATAAGGCTCTGTTCTCGGTCATTTATCCCCCTGGCAGCACTTCGTTTCCCATGTAGCTACACTGTGCCGTAATGCTAGACTCAAATTTCAACACATTTGTGACAACCCACAACCCAGTTGTGGGAAGTTGAATCAAGCATCACTGGTAGAAAGGGAGGAGACTCAGCTGGTAAATAATTAACACAGCATTAGTTTTTTCCGTCATCCTCTGGCTAGCGTTACATTATATAAATCACGCTTTTATTCATGCAAATGCTTTTAAACCATTGAAGATCTGCCTGTGACACACACACAACGCACAGAAAGTTTGCGCCAGATTCGAGTTCTCTTTCGCGCTCGAACAAACAATAACACACACAATTATGCCAAAATGCCAGTTTTGTTGAGTATCCTCATAAGAGCACCCTTAAAAGAGTTAAATAACGTCTTCAAATAACTTAAAGAGGTGTGAGAAAATGAGACACGTGAGAGACCCGCTTCATGTGCGACAGCGAAAGATCTTAAAGTGACAGTAACCACTTATAATGACAATGTAAAGAACCAAAGCAATTACTCAGTAAATACGCACTGCTCTTGACTAAATAACTTTTATAGCTTTAACACGGATTACTATATATCATTTATAATTTATGCAGTGGAAACTAACTTTTCAATTTCTGTAGGCTATATTTCCTAGGTTGGAAGGGCACAGGTAGCCTTCATATGAAATTTATTATGGGTTTATGAGAGGATTGTTGTTAAAATCACTTGAAATTAAAAGTTGTTGTATTTTTTTAAGCTTAATACATTTGAGTGGTATTTCATAGAGACATCAGTGATACTGGCCTTCATAAATTCATAAAAGAAGCCATTCAAAAAATATTGTATGCATTTTACTTTATATGTGTTTTCATGCCAACGATGTTAATAAAATGATCAAATCCATTCAGTGGCACTCATAATTTCTCTTATTTTCACCGGGAAAAAAATGGCTAGTGGAAATTCTGATTGGCTGGTAACTATAGAAAGTTAACAGCCACAATGGCTGGTGATCAAAAAAGTTAATTTAGAACCCTGGCCGTAACCCACCGGTTTTCTTGGGTACAATGAAGTAGGGGCTGTAAAACCCGGACTTCATCTCGGCTGGAGGGACAGGCTCGATCGCAACCTTCGCCAGTAGGGTGGCAACCTCCGCACGCATGACCATAGTGTAGCGGACTCCCCGGAAGCAGGGAGGAACCTGCGCGAACTGAATTGCGTAGCCGCGACTGATGGTCTTCGCGACCCAGCGGGACAGTCCCGGAAACTGAAGCCAGGCTCCCAGGAACTGCACCAGCGGGGTCATTCGGACCACAGACGTACCCAGGGTGGGGCAGTGAGGCAGCGTTACCGGCCCGGACATGGGAGGCTGTTGGGCTTCCCGGTGTGGGGGCACGGTTAACGGCTGCGTCCTGACAGAGGAGACCAGGGAAGGATGCACGTTCCACTGGGGTCTGCTCTGCCAGGAGGCTGGCGACAGAGAAGGATGCGAGTGGCGGGACCCGGGGGTGGCGTGCACTGTCATCACCGATCTCTGGTGGCTCAGGGATGGGAGTGTTAATTCTTTCTTTAACCAACATAGGGTGCTACTGACCCGGGGGCCAGCAGCTGAACAAAGGATTCTCCCCCGGCCTTCCACCAGGGGAAGGAGTGGTCCTGCTACCATCTCCCTGAAAGAATTTCCCATCCCTGAGCCGTCCGTCTCAGGAGCGCCGCTTGGCCTGGCGTTTAGCGGGGCGCGGTGCGGGCTGAGCGGACTGGGACGCCTTCCTACGGCGACCTCCATGACCCGGCTCGGGTGAAGGCTGCTGCTGGGGCCGGGCGGGAGGGGTGGGAGCCTTAGGAGGGCGTCTTCGGCGGGGAGCAGGCTGAGGCGACTGTGCCGGCGGCTGGGTGGAGGCAGCAGCTGGCCGCCGGGGCAGTATATGTTTTATTGCCTCAGTCTGCTTCTGAGCGGTTGAAAACTTTTGGGCAAAGCTTTCAACCGCCCCACCGAAGAGGCCAGCCTGTGATATGGGGGCATCGAGGAACTGGGTTCGCTCGCTGTCCCGCATATCAGCCAGGTTAAGCCACAAATGTCACTTCTGGACCACATTTGTGGACATCACTTGACCCAGGGAGCGTGTGGTCACTTTCGTCGCCCAGAGGGCGAGGGCGGTGGCGGCATGTAACTCGTCCACAAGCCCCGGATCAATTCCACACTTGTGCATGTCCCTGAAGATCCTGGCCTGGTAGACCTGGAGGATCGCCATGGCATGCAAAGCGGCGGCAGCCTGCCCCGCAGCTCTGTACGATTTCGCCACCAATGTTGATGTGAATCGACAGGCTTTGGAGGGGTGCTTAGGGTCGCCACGCCAAGTTGAAGCGCTCTGAGGACACAGTTGCATCGCAACAGAACGTTCAACTGGGGGGACCCCAGTGTACCCGTTGGTTGCGGCCCCATCGAGAGTGGAGAAGGCGGAGGAAGTCGCCGAACGGTCGCAGGAAGACAACGGGGACTTCCAGGACCGCACAACTTCCTCATGCAGCTCGGGAAAGAAAGGTATTGGGGGCGGGGACTGATGGGTTTCAGCGCGCATCCCCAAAAACCAATCATCGAGCCGCGAGCACTCGGGACAGGGCGGAGGGTCCAACTCTATCACAAGACTCGCGGCTGCCCGAGACAGCATGGCTGTCAGCTCTGGGTCCGACTCGGGCAATGCTGGCACGCCTGAAGGCGGCAGCACAGCCGAGTCATCATCCTCAGAGGACTCGAGCCCACCTTGTGATGCGGTGACCGACATTGCATCTTCCTCCGGAGCGCCAAACGAGATGTGCGGGGGGGCCGGAGCAGGCCCCGCGATCTCCGTCTGGACACTCGCGGGTTCCGGTGCGCTAGAGGGGGGTGTGGCCCGAGGCATGAGCGTCGGGGCTTTGTTCCACACTGTCACCCTCAGGTCACCCCGACCACCAGCCGAAGTACCGCCTCTCGTGGAGACGGTAGATTGGGGTGTGAGAGGGGACTCTCACTTCTTTACGAAGATCCTCAAGTCTCAACCGCAGCACCGCGATGGTCATGTTCCCACAGTGGGAACATGATGCATCCACAAACGCTGCTTGAGCATGCTGAATGCCCAAGCATACCAAGCAGTGATTGTGCCCATCGAAAGAAGACAGCAACCGGCCACACCCAGAAGTACACGGGTGAGACATCCTGAAAAGGACGCGCCACGTGCAAGCTCTTTTGTGAGAGGAAGCTTCGCAGAGAAGGCCGAAGCACCCAGGGACCACACACCAGCTGTCTAGCAGACCACTGCGCAGATCAGCAGGCAGTATGCGATCGCTGGAACGATATCATTATTATCTGTAATTATATCATTAACAATAAGCGCTTTTGGGGAGAGGGATCGAATATTCAGCAACCCAAGCTTTATCATTTGTTCATCTGTATTATATCTTTTGTTTATTTGTTCAACATCAATACAATTTTTACTGTTGAATGGTTTTGATGGGGTTTTTTTGTATTTGTTAATTCGGGGAACAGACACAGTCTCTATATGATAATATCTAGGTGAAAGAGTCTCTATGTGCTGGGATTTATCTGACTTCTGTGAAGTGAGCAGCTAGCAAACGGTCGGTCTAGCCAGTTTGTCTGCATCCTGACCTGGGCCCTAGTGAGTCAAGGTTTAGCTCTAAGACTATGTGCCAAATTACTAGAGAGAAGAGCGGCACCACCCCAAGAAGGATGGATGCCATCCTTCTTCAACAGGTCAGGCCACACACCTCTTTAATGTTAATTTTGGTGATCTCCGACTGGCGAAGTCGAACATCATTAGTGCCGACGTGAATAATAATCTTAGAGAATGTACGATTAGCTTTAGCCAGCACTTTTAAATTCGCTTTGATGTCAGGCGCTCTGGCTCCCGGTAAACAAGTGACTATCGTGGCTGGTGTCTCTATCTTCACGTTCCGTGTAATAGAATCGCCAATGACTAGGGTACTTTCAACGGGATACTCAGTGGGTGCTTCACTGAGAGGGGAGAACCTGTTTGATGTTCTAACCGGAACGGAAAAGCGGTTCTTTGGTCTGCAACTATGCCGTCTCACTGTCACCCAGTTTCCCTGCTGCGAGGGCCCTGCAGCCGGAACCGAAGAATGTACACTTTGAGAGTGTACTAAGCTATTCGCATCCAAATCAGTGTCTAAAGCGGTTACATCCTCACTACTCTCAGATAAAGTATGGATGCGTGTTTCTAATTCTGAAATCTTCTCCGTCAGCCTAACTATCTCCTTACATTTATCACATGTGAAGCCCTGTTCGCCAGCGGAGAAGCCTATATTAAACATGCGGCATGCGGTGCAAGTGATAATGACAGGAGAAGACATGACTTACCGTGTTTGTTGATTAATCCAATTTACCACTTACCACAATCGTTTGCTGGACACTATTTACAAATCCAACTGATGAACTCAGAAAAGGGAGACCCGGGTGCAGAGATGACAAGCTAACAGGCTAGCGAAATGCTAACGTGTGATGGTGATTTAGATTAAAAGCTAGCGATGTCAAATTTAACGTGATAGGCAATTTTTAAACAATTTATGGTGATGAGTAAGTTATATTTAGCAGTAGAATAAAGAGGAAATATCAAAATAAAGATTCAAACGTAAGCAAGGCTGTACAGAGCTACAAACACAGCAGACTTGAGCTACAGAGCTACAAACACAGCAGGAGGCAGACAGGAGCAATCGATCAGCAGACAGGAGCCAACAGGATACAGTGGGTGCTTCACTGAGAGGGGAGAACCTGTTTGATGTTCTAATCGGAACGGAAGATCTTTTTTTGATCCGTGACTATGCTGTCTCACAGAGAACATTGTTGCGCCTTCAATGAGTGATCGCTGTTCATGCAGCCCTGAGAGAGTATTGTTGCGCCTTCAATGAGAGTGAGTGTACACTGAAGGCTGTACTATTGAACCTGCTAGTGGTGCCGTGGCCATTTCCCCTGCGTGCTTCAGCACTAACAGAGAGTTATTTTCCATAAAAAAGCATAACACGGGTGCGACACTGTGTCTTTTTAAAGACATTCCACTCGTGTGGAAAGGACTTAAGCGATCAGCGCTCCGTGTGCCGTCAAATGTGACAGCCACATTCACAGTCTCACATGCCTGGCAGCTACCGGGTGGAAATGCTGGTCCTTCTCATGGGGGACCAAATGTTTAATTCAGAGCTCCAGCGGAGGATCAGATGTCGATTGCTGCATCTGAGAAAGGGTTGTTATGCTCTGGATGTGAAGATGATGCTCGGCTGCCCACTGTAATGGTGGGTGCTCATACTGAATCAGATTCAGAGTTGACAGCCATGCTTTTCCGGACTGCTGCACGCTCGGTCTCAAAGTTGAATTTGAGATGGTGTGTGGGGGCCCGCCCCGTGCCTTTTTTCCCGGATGTGCATGGAAAACTTGACAGTATGGTGTTGGCGCCAATATCTGCATACGTTTTTTGCCTCTCTAACTACCCTTGATGGTGGGGTGGCAGTGCTACTGGCATGCCACCTCTGCCCTGCATGTGATGGCCACCCTGCAAGTCTACGGAAGGCCAAAGCACTCAAAATGCATGAGGGTAGTTCTGAGCCGAGGTTGAGCTGTGTCAGTGACTGAACATGTTTAAAGTCACAGTGCTTGCCCTCGGCCAGACGATATCCACCTTGGTCAGCCAGAAGCGCCCCCTGGTTAACCTTGCAGAGCTGCGAGAGGTCGTCAAAGTAGGCTTTCTGGATGCTCCCATCTCACAAGGTGGCCTTTTCAGTGACACTGTCGAGAGCTGTGCCCAGCTATTCTCCGCTGTTCAGAACCAGGCTGAGGCAAGAGCTTGCCCCGACGTCCTATAAGAGTCACTCGCGGGCTGCCCCTCTGTCTGCATTGCCAAGGGCGTCAGTCTCCTGCAGCCCCCCCGCAGGAAGATGCCACCCGTATCAGCCACCAAGCGGCGACGCAGAGATGGACTGAGTTAATCTTCCCCCAGAGGAGGGCTGGGTGAAGAATATTTTGTCAAACTTCTGTTCCACTACTGTCGTCACAGCCAGCAGTTCCCAATACTTTCAGCTAGAGCAATTTCCTCTATCTCTGGGTCCCAAGAGGGCGCGGTTGGCTTGCCACCTTCAACTCCCTCTTTTATCGCCAGCGGGTGCTACGAGGATGCAACTAGCCTCCCTTCTCACACACCCCCTGCCCAATGGTGGAACCAGGTAAGTGTTGCACCGCAAACTCAGACCTCACTTCGGGCCGCTAAGCCGTTCGAGGTGTTCCACCTCGCTGCCCCACCGTGGGTACGTCTGTGGTTCCTTTGGCCCCACTGGAACGGTCGCTGGGAGCCTGGCTAGCACTTCCCAGCCTGTCCCGCTGGCTCGTTCGCACCATCAGACTCGGCTATGCGATTCAGTTCGCCCGATGTCCCCCCAAGTTCAGGTCCCTTTTTTATTCTAATTTTAACATGCTAACTTTAATTCTGTCATTATTTACTCACTCTCATGGCATTCTTTATATTCAGTGAAATACCAAGGTTTGAAGTGAATGAAGACTGAGGCTGTCAAATGCCAAATTACATAACATAAATGTTTCATATTCTCCAAGCCTATATCCATCATACTGAATGTTGTTTTTCCTCTTGAGTGTTGCACCTGTCATTTTAAAGTGTTTTTTTCTTTCCCATTTCATAGACACTGCAATATTACAAGATTTGTTTCACAAGGCATTTATAATGCATGGCGAAAGCCATCCCATATCTTGTCCGTCACCGGGGAAGCTCTGTTTCTAACAGGGATGATACAAAGACTTATACATAAAACTGTTGAAACGTTCATATAGCGATGTATTGGGTGCTGCTCTGTCCACTTCATTAAACATTTCTTATTTCCTGTGGTTTTCTTTTATTTTTATGAGCATGTTATGGATTCATCTTAATGTGTTTGGCCAACATTGACCATTGCCACTGTAATTTTATTTAAACTTTTCTTATATCATCCATATTTGAAATCTAATTTCATGTTGGTCAATTTAAGATTTAACAGCTTCTGCTTGCATGCCAAGTTTTCTTGAAGTCATTTGCTTATGTAAAAAATTGAATGTAAATCTACATGCAAATTTCTCTCTGTGCTGGCGTCTTTGGGTGACCCCAGCAATAAGGCCAACATTTAAGTGATATTCGAGATCCACCTACATTAACCTGGCAAGAATCGTATTTATTTCGGCATGTTGTCAGATCGTTGTTTGAGTTCTCGTCTTCATGCCTGTCCTGTTCTCCCGTTGTTTCCTGTGTACTGGACCTTGGATAACTTCACTCCCGATCTCACCACGGATTCACTTTCACGTTCACTCTGTCTTGAGTCAAGATGGCGCCGAGGATGGCCGCAACGTCGCAAGCTCTGCTGAAACATTGTAGTTTTTTGTTTGTTCTGTTTATAGTTTTTGTGTTTTTTGTCTTGGATGTTGTCTGCCTTACTACGTACGACAGACAGACACTTTTGGACATTGGTTCGGCAATCGCACACCGAAAACCGGACTTTAAATTCTTCAGTGACGAACCGCCGTTTACAAACACAGCAGCGGAGCTCTTTGTCTGGACGGCCCGACCACGCAAACGCGGCCGGAGAAGGGGAAGCAGAGCCGGCGTGCTCATCAGATTAAGACGCCGCGCAAACCGACCCCCGCTTCCCAGTATTTTACTGGCAAATGTTCAGTCTCTGGACAATAAACTCTGCGAGCTGAGAGCGCGGATCTCTTTCCAGCGAGACACGAGGGACTGCTGCATTATCTGCCTCACAGAAACTTGGATGTCCGCTGAGATTCCAGATTCGGCCATCGAAACCACGGGGTTCTCCGTGCATCGGATGGACAGAGAAAAAGATCTCTCCGGGAAAAGCAAAGGCGGGGGTGTGTGTTTTATGATTAACCGATCCTGGTGTGATCAGAGGAACGTACATTCTATCAAGTCTTTCTGTTCTCCTGATCTGGAACTTCTCATGGTTCTGTGCCGACCATTCTGGCTACCGAGGGAATTCACCGCGGTCATCATCACAGCTGTGTATATTCCCCCGCAAGCCGACACAGACCGGGCACTAAAGGAACTGTATAGGACAGTGAGTGAGCAGGAAACCGCGCATCCTGAGGTCGCGTTTATTGTGACCGGAGACTTTAACAAAGCCAACTTCAAGCGCATCGCACCCAAATACCACCAACATGTTAACTTCAACACGCGAGGGAACCGCGTCTTAGATCACTGCTACTCCCCCTTCAAGGATTGTTACAAGTCCCTCCCGCGCCCACCATTTGGCAAATCGGATCACGCTTCCATCCTCCTTTTGCCCGCATATAGGCAAAGACTCAAACAGGAAGCACCCGCCCTCAGAACCATCCAGTGCTGGTCGGATCAATCAGATTCTATGCTACAGGACTGTTTTGATCACGCGGACTGGGAGATGTTCCGGTCGGCCTCTGATGACGACATCGAGGTTTACGCTGATAGCGTAACGTGTTTCATCAGGAAGTGCGTAGATGACGTTGTTCCGACCAAAACAATTCGGCTGTACCCTAACCAGAAGCCGTGGCTAAACGGGGATGTTCGCGCGGCACTCAATGCGCGGACCTTCACTTTTAACTCCGGTAACGCGGAGGAGCATAAACAAGCAAGTTATGCCCTCCGGAAAACCATCAGAGCAGCAAAACGGCAGTACAGGGACAAGATTGAAGGACAGTTCAACACCACCGACTCTAGAAGCATGTGGAGGGGAATTAACACCATCACGGACTATAAAGGGAACACAAACTCCATCGTGAACACCGCTGCCTCTCTCCCGGACGAGCTAAACACCTTCTATGCTCGTTTTGAGGGAACTAACACCGCCCTCGCGGAGAGAGAGCTCGCGGCTGAAGATACAGAGGTTAGTGCACTCTCCGTATCCGTAGCGGATGTAACCCGATCCTTCCGGCGGGTGAACGTCCGTAAAGCTGCGGGTCCAGACGGGATTCCCGGCCGTGTGATCAGAGCGTGCGCGCACCAACTGGCTGGAGTCTTCACGGACATTTTTAACCTGTCCCTCTCCCTATCTGTGGTCCCCACATGCTTCAAAACGTCCACCATTGTGCCTGTACCTAAGCAGTCAAAAACCACCTGCTTAAACGACTGGCGTCCTGTTGCTCTGACCCCCATCATCAGCAAATGCTTTGAGAGACTAGTCAGAAACCACATTTGCTCTGTTCTCCCCCCCTCACTGGACCCACTGCAGTTTGCATACCGCACAAACCGCTCCACTGACGATGCCATTTCATCCACTATACACACTGCTCTCTCCCACCTGGAAAAGAGGAACACGTATGTGAGAATGCTGTTTGTGGACTACAGCTCAGCATTCAACACCATTGTGCCCTCCATACTTGACGGGAAACTCCGGGCTCTAGGCTTAAACAGCCTGTTATGCAGCTGGATCCTGGACTTCCTGTCAAACAGACGCCAGGTGGTCAGAATGGGCAGTAACATCTCCTCATCACTGACTCTCAACACTGGAGCCCCTCAGGGCTGCGTTCTCAGCCCACTCCTGTACTCTTTGTACACACATGACTGTGTGGCAACCCACAGCTCCAACACCATCATCAAGTTTGCTGACGATACGACGGTGGTAGGTCTTATCACCGACAATGATGAAACGGCCTACAGAGAGGAGGTGCACACTCTGACACGGTGGTGTCAGGAGCACAACCTCTCCCTCAACGTCAGCAAGACCAAGGAGCTGGTGGTCGACTTCAGGAGGAATGAGAGAGAACACCGCCCCATCACCATCGATGGAGCACCGGTGGAGAGAGTCAGCAGCTTCAAGTTCCTCGGTGTCCACATCACAGAGGAACTCTCATGGTCCGTCCAGTCCGAGGCCGTTGTGAAGAAGGCTCATCAGCGCCTTTTCTTCCTGCGACGGCTGAGGAGGTTTGGAATGAACCGCCACATCCTCACACGCTTCTACACCTGCACCATAGAGAGCCTGCTGACCGGCTGCATCACCACCTGGTACGGCAACAGTACCGCCCGCAGCCGCAAGGCCCTGCAAAGGGTAGTGCGCACGGCCAGCTGCATCATCGGAGGTGAGCTTCCCTCCCTCCAGGACATTTACGCCAGGCGGTGTGTGAAGAGAGCTCAGAGGATCATCAGAGACTCTAGCCACCCGAACCATGGGCTGCTCTCACTGCTGCCATCAGGCAGACGGTACCGCAGCATCAGAACACGCACCAGCCGACTCCAGAACAGCTTCTTCCCACAAGCAATCAGACTACTTAACTCTTGATCCATCAGTATCATAACACACACTGGACAGAATATCACTCCGCACAACCCACTGTAGATACACACACATTATATACACATTTATTTATCATATAGCACCTATTGCACTTTGGATTTCAATCTGTGAATAATATTTTATACTATACATTGTATATTATTATTATTATTATAGCGTAATGTATATTGTTTAGTGTATGTTTAGTGTATATTGTTTAAAGTATATGTATATTGTAAGTATGTGTATATTGTTTAAAGCTGTGAGAACTATACTCACATTGTGCAAATTATTTATTGTTTATTGTAGAGTTTACTGTGCTGTGAGTAATTGTGTGCGCATCAGATGTGTAATCTGATGCTGCTTAAATGTTGTACATGTCATGTCATGACTGCTATGTTGCTCAGAACTGCACCTAAGAATTTCACCTACTGTTGCACTTGTGCATATGTAGAGTGACAAATAAAGTGATTTGATTTGATTTTGATTTGATTTGCACGCCGGGATTCCCATCTCAGTCCTTACGTCACGCTCTCTTGCCAGCTGTGTTCCTGGTCGTCTGTCATCTCTGCTGGGACTGTTATTTGCATCGATCTATCTTTTCCCTTGAGTATTTGGTCTAATAAAGACTTGTTGAACTTGCATTTGCTTCCGTCCAGTTTATCATTACAACATCATACTAAGTGATGCCTCCGAGCTTTGCTCTATTGCTTTTTATATTTTATATTTAATTTTACAGTTTCCAAACGATAAAGCTTGACAATGTAAGAGTGGACTCCTGCAGATGGTTCAATCTGCATGGTGGCCAGAAGACTAAAGCAACGTTATCAGAAAGATGGAAGAAAACTGTACATTTCTCGTCTATTTCCACCCACTGCAACTTATACCAACGACGGAGATATGTGGAAGAGCGTTGCTATAAGGTGACTATATTGTATAGGGAGCACTTCAAAGTCAATACCAAATCAAAACTAGTTAGCACAGTATTGTAATAGGAAGGATTTAATGACAAAATCTGGTTAAGGTTACACTTAAAATAGCTTCAAAATGGATGTATGAGATGATAAACTTATACCATTAATCGTACACAGCATGAATAAAATGTTACCTAAGGGAGAGAGAGAGAGAGAGAGAGAGAGAGAGAGAGAGAGAGAGAGAGAGAGAGGGAGAGAGGGAGAGAGAGAGTGGGGGAGAGAGAGAGAGTGGGGGAGAGAGAGAAGAAGAGAAGCCCCAATGACCTTGAGCCAGAGAGTAAGAGAGCCAGAGAAAAGAGAGAGAGCAACAGTTCCAATCTTCTTTTATCTATTCCTTGACCATGTGACGGAAACCAAATGTATTCTTTTCAAACTGACCAATCATACCAAACTTAACCCCTTAATATTTCTGTCAATTTTGCCTAAAACGCCTGAAAAAAGGCATACCCAAAATTAATTGCATACTGTTCTTGAACCATTTGGAGTATATGCATGGTTTTGGTATCTTTTGAAAGGTGACACTCTGAGGTTTGTTCCTAAACAGTCAGAATCACTCAAAGTCCTACTGGTGTTGAGTAATAGAATTTTGAACACACTGAAAAATGGAAAAAAAATATTCCGCCTACTTTTTTTTTGTAAACAGATGCCTGCAGATGACTATATTTGGCAGGTATTAGCTGGAAAACACAATGTGATCACAGCATGAAGCCTTACCAAGCTCAATTTCAAATTTGATAACAATACCTTAGAAAATGAGTGTTTTACACATGTTTATCTAAACTTATGTCTAGGCGCTCCCCAAAAAAGGCCACTTGGAGACTCCAAATGGCCCTTTGGAACCATAAACACATTACATGCTTTTATACTTGAATGCTTTGATGTACAGTCATAATTTTGGTCTCTAATGAAAGGTTACACTTGGAGCTATTATATTCTTTATCTAGATTCACTGTCAATGATTGCTGACACATATCTGAAACATACATTAGTGTTTTTTTTTCAATTCTTGAAACTAAACTGCAAATAAAGAGACAAAACAAGTGCTATGGTATTAAGTTTTTTATTTTAAAACTTATATATATATATATATATATATATATATCTCACATCTATAAATATCACATCTATAAATATCACAATATAACTATTTACACATTTTCCAAATATGTTTTTTTTACATATTATTGGCAACATGTTGTGGGGTGTGCTTCCTCTTCTGATGTGCTGTCATGTCCCTCAGTTTGGAGTTTTGCGCTGACTGGCTCCCAGTCTTCATCCGTTTCGATGTCGGATGATTGTCTGTGATACAAGAAAAAAACAAAACAAAGAAAAATTATTTACAAAACATTTACACATTTTCTGTATTATACTATTGTTTACATGCTCACACACACACACATACACATTATATATATATATATATATATATATATATATATATATATATATATATATATATATATATATATATATATATATATATATATATATATATATATATATATATATATATATATATATATAAAGAAACACAAACACTCAAAAACCAGACATAAACACCGGTGCATGACACACACACGAACGCACACGAACGCAAACAAACAAACAAACACACGTGTCCAGGAGAGCACAAACACACACACGAACGCAAACAAACTCACCTTTGCAGGCGCGCACATACAAACACATACACTCCATGTACACTAAATACATAGGACACCTCAAAACACTAGGTAACGTTACATACAGTATATACCACATACAAATGTTATAAAATATGATAAAACACTTACTTGTCGAGAATGACATCTCCTCCGCTATCGAGTCAACGAAGGAAACCTCGCTCTCATCTTCACTAATGTCATCATCCGACTCATCACTGTCACGCCGAGTGCATTGTTCCACTACTTCATCAGGTGAAAAGTGTGTTTTCGTCGTTCTCTTCGCCATTGTTGACTTACCAAACTTTCTCCAAACTACAACTCACTCCTAACTTTGCACACGTCGTCACTCTGCACCTGGACCAACGCGTCACTGTTTTGCGCACGGGCGCATGGATTGGTGTCACGTTTTGCGCACGTGTCTATATGCCGACAGGTTGAATCGGCCTGGTAAAGCTGCATATTAATCTTTTCAGAATTTAATTGGCTATCAGACAAGACCGTCATTTTCAAATTCTGATGTAATTGGATCAAACTACTGCCAATCAAAGTGAGGGTGGTACATCCTACATCTGGGGCGCTCGTTGGCCATTTAAGCCTGTTGACACCGCTTAGATACACCGATTGGTTCATATGAGGTGTCAATCTAAAGGGGAGAAGTTAGCGGTCATTTTGATATCCAACAATCGCGAATGTTTACATGTTTTCATAGAACTATAGACAGAATAATTCAATGTTTTGATTGCTCCATCGGCTAATTTGAAGTGATGCTACTATGATCCATGGATGTTTATTGACATATGCATGTGTTATGGACTAAATATCTCACTGAATTGGATTGACTGGACCCTGCACAGTGTAACCAGACCGTTTTTGGTGGAATGTTATGGATTAGTGGACTTGCAGGAGGCTTATAGGTGAGTTTCTTCAGTTTTTCTTCAGTATCTTCGCTTTTTGGTGGTCTGACACATCCAATGATTGTACCTGCTGTGTTGATTGTATCTTAAAATGGTTTACATCGTTCGAATCACAAGACTCTCAGCTTTCCGGTGATATGAGGCATGTTCAGCTTTTTTTTTGTTGAGTTTTTGTATTTCGCGTCTAAACCATGTCATACCGACTTCAACCACCAACGTGCCGCTGACGGCCCGTCGGCATGTTAACGGGTTAAACATGACATTCAAACTGACCAATCAGACCAAACTTCCCCCACTGTAAAGGTGTGACCCCATGTGGCCTACAGGCCTCTCTGTTGTCTTCCAGATGGCCCTTCTGATAAGCAAATGGGGGGTGACAACAGTAGAGCAAATGGATTTCAAATATCAAATATCTTTGATTATTTTCAATTCCTTCAGTCCCCCCTTGGCACATTTGGCCACGTTCATAAAGTGTCCAGAGGTGACAGTCCACAAAGACATGCTTTCAGTTGTGTGTAGATGTCATCTTCAGACTTGTCGTCCAGGCATGTTGCAAAGGCAGTTTGTCAGTCTTCAGTCTTTGTTCTCCTTGCAGCCCTCAAGAACAGTCACTGACGTTGAGAACAAACGCTTGTCTCTCTTTCTGAGGCAGAACACAGGAGGTGAACTCGAGCAGCAGGAATCCTGTAACATAACCCAACAAACAGGAAAATAGCATACATGGCATTTGTCATTGGTCAGAAGTTTGATATGGTCAGATCAAATTAGTCTCTGGCAAAAAGCCTTTAAATCGATGTACTTAATAAAGTGGCCATGGTTTAGAATAAAAGAAGATCTAACAAACGTTGAAATAAATTGCATTATATATAATTCAATTCAATTGAATTTCTGTATTTGGTTACACAATATTTTGCTGATACTTCTCATGAAAGAGGGGTTTAAAACCAAAAATGATTGTTGTTTTGTTATAATGTTGCACAGTTATAACACAGTCTAGATGTAAAGACATTTTGTGAGGCAGATGGAGATTTGACTTTGTGTGAAGATCCAATCTATGAGACTGATATTAGCTGTGACTATGTGTAAATCATGCCCAAACAATGGTGAGGAGGTTTACAATTGTGATGCAAATTTAGCCCTGTTGTAACAGGCAGCCAGCAATACAATATCAGTATGAGGTGTGGTCTGGCTCAAAATCTTCTCACACCAATGTTTTTGTTAAAGAGCATGATAAAATGCAAAGTTTGGAGTTCTCGAATCCTGCTGTGATGAAAACATTCTCATGGTTAATGCAATTGTAATTCACACTGTAGCCACATCGCAATTCTGTGCCCCTGTACATGGTTTAACTACAGCTATATAGGAAATAGCAGAGTTTCCACTTAGGGAGACAAATTCAACATAGACACACATGCAATCTTGAAATTGCTATACAATTCTAGTATTAAAGTTATTCCAATTTACACAAGATACATGGCCTAGAATGCATAAAATCTACGGCCTTAATCCTAAGTATTTCATCACTTACAGTAAAGCAATCATGTGTTTTAAAGAATAAACTTGACTAGTCTATGTGTATCTCGTAGCACAAACAACTAAAATGTGTAATCAATGCCCACAATGTGTTTAGTCCAATTACAAATTTGAAAATACAAAAAGGATCATTGCAATCTGGATGTTTTACTATTAAACTCATTGCTAAGAGGCTGCTAGCCCACTCGCAAGTGAAGTTAATAGCTGAAGGGTTTTACCTGCAAATGAGCGCTGATCTTTGCCCTTAGAAAGTCATTTCCTATTTTTCTGAAAATAAGGTGGAGGTTTACCCCTACCCAGCGACCAGCATTTCCCTCTGAATGGCCTATTTTCTGACAGGAACTGCAAAACCTGTTCTCTTTGCCATTGGGTTGTCTGCTATGTTCTCCTGCAGTTTGAGGATATTCATGACTCTCGAATGCTTGCACACCATGCGTACTGGTACATGACTCTGCGTTATTCCGGTGCTGCATCATCGTAACTGAAATAGGCACACTTTCTTGTGCATTTTCTGAACTAAACGCTTCATTAGAGCAAGTCACCTCATCTAAGAAGTTAACATGCTTTTTAGTCTCATCGCTTTTAAGCGTTCTGGGAGGCATGAACTTTTTAGCATTTAGCTTGAGATCTGAAATGATCTCCTTGTGCTTTTTACACTTTTCAGTCAGGGCTAACTGCGCAGCTAGTAATTTATCTAGCTGTGTTTGAAGATCTTGAATCTTTGCCTCAGACTTTTCTGCTTCTTCATTTTTAGAATCCACTTCTTTACATTTCGCATCTATACTTGAAAAAAGATGTGTTGCAGAGCTGCCAACTCTCACGCATTGGCCGTGAGACACACGCATTTGATTGGTTTCACACACTCACACGCCACACCCCCGATTTCTCACGCTGAAGCGTCAACCCGGTCAGTCAAATGCCTGAAAGATGAGTTTATCTATAGATCTACATGTTGAGCCGATCATGTTGATCGATTAGTTATGCTCTCGGTGAGGGGGTTCAAGATAAATGGGCAAATAAATACGGTGTTGTTGCGCGACCTAAAGCTACATTCCGTTTTGGGTTCTGACGAGAACGAGCCTGTAATGAGCGAAGTGGAGCGCTGTGACGCTCAGGGGTGTGTTTCCCGAAAGCGTTGTTCGCTAACTATGGTCACAAGTTCCGTCATTTTAAGCATAGTTTAACGAGTCGTGTTTCCTGAAACCATAGTTCCAACGAACGTTCGCAAACAGCATCGTTGATTAGCATACATTTTGTTCTTGCACTGATGTTAAATGTGTAGCCATTTTGCACTTTGGCAGCCAGTTTGAGATATATTTGAGTATTGTGTGTAATGATTCTGACAGTTTTTTTCCATAGAAATGACTGGGGAAAAGTGTCCCAATAACCCTGAATTCACCCTATACTCTTTGAAATCATAATTACATTGCACTATGAAGCTTAAAACCCCAAATATTATAACATTCTTCATTAACAATTATTCAGTTATTTGTAACAATCTCATTGTAAAGAAAAAGAAAAAAGTGTAGCCAGCTACTTTTTGATAGTAACTTGTAGTGTAGCTACTTTTTTAAAAGGGTAGCTTGAATGTAACTTAACTACTCAAAGTAGTTTTTACTACAACACTGTTTTTTTAGATCAGCCACAGCAAAAAAAGAACCACACAACAGAGAGAAGAGCAACAGACAGGACAGATGTTTTTTTCCTTTTTCTTCCCTGTAAAAGTATGATGTAGGTTGATGTATAATCAATTTGTTCTATTTAGACAAAACCATGCCTCTAGGCCTACATAGTGCTTTAAAATTGTGTGTGTGTGTGTGTGTGTGTGTGTGTGTGTGTGTGTGTGTGTGTGTGTGTGTGTGTGTGTGTCTATAGGATATAGGCTACTGTATAGCCTACAACGCGTCATATAGATGCGTTATATATATATAATATAATATAATATAATATAATATTATTATTTATTTTATTTTTTGTTGTTGCAATTTTTGCTTTCTATGCAGCAAAATTTTGGTTGGCCCCACCAAATCTCACTCTAAGCTTTTTTGAAAAGTTGGCAGCTCTGGTGTTGTCACATAACGCAGCCTCAAAAAAACATGAAGAACGGGACCTTTAATCTTTTCGCAAAGATGAATACCATTTTGTTTACCATTTATTTGTAGTCTCCGCGTTACTAAAAAACCTGATATCTTTTTAAACAGGTTTTCACCAGGTTTATTCAAATCTTTCTCAGTCGGCATCGGAGCTGTATGTAGAGTGAAAATACCATCTTCATCATTAAAGGGGTATCAACTTCGAGGATATTCGATTTCGACGAGTCCGACTTCCCATTTCCCATTCAAGTTGATGGCTGTAGATAGTCTTGTTCTGTAGCTAGAAATGCGGTTTTCAGGATACGCCGTCAAAGAAGCATTGCACGGCAACGTAACATAGAACTCCTGGTCATCCATGATAGATCTTTTACTTGTATGACTGCAAGCACCCCGGTTATATGCGTTTTAAGGAGTTTGCAGATCCACCAGAGTTTTTTTGTCTATATAACTATTACATTTTGAAGGCCATCCTACCCATTTCACTAAAACAAGCATAGATCTCCCCTGTGTTTTCTCTCCTAAAATCTTTTCCACCTTAAAAGACTTGTTTTTGCTTACAACTATCTTTTGTAACTCATAAAAAACACCTTAGATGATCTCCCCGTCATAATCAGCCAGTCTGTAGACGGGTGGTTGGCGCGGTATGCATCTGGATATGTTGAAAAATTCTTCAGTGTAGTTCTGTTCATACCCTTTGGCGAAAGGTCCTCGCACTTTGGAAATCCTAACGACATCTCCGACTTTATATTTAAATACCGGCTTCTCGTTCTTCTTTATATCGCCGTACAAGTTTTGAAACACTGTACCCTCGTTTTCTTTATCGACATCCAGAGGTCTCATCTTAATACTGCGGTGATAACTCGTTGTATCCTTCCGTGATATCTTGTAAAACATCCATGTATCGACGTCTTTTTAATGTTCTATTAAAACGCTCCACCACACTAGCTTTCAAATCGGTAGCAGTCGCGAAATGATTAATGGCGTGCTTTTTCATGACATCTTGAAAACTCTTGTTAAAAAAATTCCTTTCTCTGATCCCTGGTTTGGAATTTCTGAGGTACACGTCCCTCTTTGAGTATAGACTCAAACGCTTTAGTAACCTCGACTCCACTCTTATTCTTTAGCAGTCGAGTCCAAGCGTACTTGCTAAATACATCGACACACGTTAGCAAATATTTATTATTATCATTATCCTTGGAATAGGCCGACATGTCGACGAGATCCACTTGGAACTGTGTATCGATCCCATAGACCACGACTCTGTTGCGTTTGTATTTTACAGGAGCGGTTCTGTGTAGTGTATAAGCATCCTCACCGGACAGCCATTCCGAAACCTGTTTATCGCTTAGACGGATGCCGCTATCGTTAAAGACGGCATCTTTTAGTCGTTTTTTACCTCCTAAAGAGCCAGGGTTGGATGGAGTGTAATACGTTTTTTTCATGAGCTCTGACATGTTGTTGTTTCAATAATCTGCAAAAGAATAATGCACACAAGTGGAGCAATTCAAACTTTTTATTTAAAAAATCATTACAATGACATCGCAGGATATATGCTGTCATCAGGTTTTAAGTAATAATAGATTACATAGTAAGTGAGAATGTATAATAAAGTATTACAAGGTAAGTGAGATTAGTAAAAATACATTGGATGATAAAACATCACAGGATAAGCAAGATTAATAATAAAAATACATTGAATGCTAAAACATTGTATGATAAGCAAGATTAATAAAAATACATTGGGTGCTAAAACATTGTATGGGTATGTAAGAATAGTAAAAACAGATTAGATATAGACATAGTCTAGCCAGAAAATAAATTCTCTATATATCCTAATATCATGTTGTATGATATACTCAATCGTTGTCTCAATAATATTGTCAATGCTGAACCCGGGGTTATCATCTTTTGAAATCAGTCCTGCGCAAACATCGGCCACATATGTATAGATACAGACGATATCGAAAAAAACGAATCTCCATGTCAGATTCACACATCGCATCCAGAGCATTTCTTATCAGCACTGAATATGGTTCGGTGCCTTTAACGCACACGTCGGTCAAATTAGTCCATGAATCAGACGGTCCTCTTATAATAACCATTTGTTTCTTGAGAGCTGTTACACGTGTGTCTTCCTCGATCGAGACACCCTCAGGATTACACGTGTCTTTGATTATCTTTTCCAGCAGCGATGTCATGTGTCTTCTGTAATGACCTTTAAGCAAACATTCTATGATGCTCTTTCGGCTGCATTCAACACCCATGCTGACTGTGTCTTGGTTAGTGGCCATTCGGAGTGGGGTTTCGTTGCCAGAGATCAACGGCGTTGTAGATGACCTTCTTGCTGGACTTATCAAGGAGCTTCTCCCTGATTGCTTGCAGCTTTGCAGTGATGAACAGTTCGTCTCTTAATTTGTGCAGAATAGCACCGGCAGTTCCTTGAATCCGCTGAGGATGGGACTTTAACCCAAACCGGCGTAGGGCATAGGCTATGACCCCTGGAAGATCAGGTTTAAACAGTTTGCTGGTCAGCTCATCAAAGTGGGAGTCAAAGTAGTATGTGGGTATGTGGTTCAAACAGGCAGGAATGTTGCAGCTGGCTGGGGTGATTCGTGGCGCAACCCTGACACTCGCCCTTTTGTTTACCGTCGATGAGATGTTGCAGCAGCACAACTATCGTGGCTTTTATGATTTTGAAGCCAACGTCGGTGAAACAACCGTCTGTGGCATCGAAATCCTTATCGACAGAGGTTGTAGAGGCACCATAAAGACCCGTTAGGAAGCTCAGGTTGCGATATCCAAGCTCGGTACAAAATTTATCCAGCCAGCCTGTATCAGTATCTAATGTTCCGAGGTTGTCTGTCAGAATAGGATCTGTAGCATTGTCATTAGGAGGTTCGTAGAAACCCCGAAGCTCTGAACCAACGTCTGCGTCCATTCTATATAAATGAGGTGCTGGGTGGGTCTGGCTACAGACTTTTATGGGAGTAGTGAATGGGCAGGGATGGCAAGTCGTATGCCCCCGTGCGCGCGCATCTCTCAGGGTGAAACAACTGCACTTTAATTTAGCTGTTTCCCTCCTGCATGTCACACCACATGAACATTTTGTTTATGGCTGAAAAAATAGTAGTCAGCAGACTGACATCACACCATGTGATTAAAAATTGCATCTTGTACAGATTGTGGTGTTCATCCTGAAGTATAGGCCCCATGCGATCAGAAAGCTTTGTCTTCTCCTTGCAGCAGAATATGAAAATGCAATTACCGTCCTTCTTTTTATAATGATCGGCGACCACACGGTAGCGGGTATTCAGAGCCACACCGTCCCACTCACCGATGTACAATGGGGTGTTTACACGATCATTCAGATCCCTCCACACGCGAGTGTGAAACAAAGTCTAGTCTTTATCATGAAACACCAGGCATGGGTCTTCTTCCGGTATAAATTCCCCGGCTTTGTCAGTGGTGTAGAGCGTAACGACTCTAGATGGTTTATGAAATATGTAGCCGAATACACGGTTACTGTTCATCAAAAATTCAGCTCTCACACAGTCCGTATTTTCATGGAGATACTTTGTCAAACTTTGTCGATGTAACCATGAGGTTTTCTCGGAGCCATAGGCAGGTTGTCAAACATTGCATCACAGCATTCTTTATTCTGGGTTTTAACAAATTTTAAAGACGCCATGTTCACGTATTTCACGACCCTTGTCCATTTACTACATGTCTGAGTCTATTTATACTGATCTATGCTGGAATGCATCACCCCCTCACGTGTCCGCCAGATGTCCCCCTGTAAATCACCCTTCAAATAGTCGTGTCAACGTTCAAAACAATCATTCTTCACATTGGTGACCTAGAGGTCATACCCTGGCATCGCTATTTCAAATATGAGACCTCAAAAGGTCATATCGCTCCCCGGAGGATACACAAGGTCAAAGGTGACAGCAACGTGGGTGGTCAAGGTCAACTGGGGGGAGGGGAATGATGTGGGTGGTCCATGGCAAAGGGGCGTGGTAGGTCAAAGGTCGCCATCAATCAAAGTGACAGAAGCTGAATCATATTTCTACTCACGTCGTATAAACTGAGAACGTGTTACAAGTGTGGGGAAGTAGGACACATTTCGTGGCAGTGTAATCAGGCAGATGAGCCTATGCCAACAGCAGAGAGTTCAAGTGGCTTGAAAATAACCTCTTTGCTGACTTATTGGGGACCTCTGCGTTCCAAGCCATGACATACCCTGTATCAGTCAATAGCCAAGATGTAGAGGCATTATTAGACTCTGGTAGCATGATAGGATGGGGGAGACAAGCTGTAAACAGGCCAGTATGGAACAGCCCAACTAAATGACCCTATGTTCATTAATGCTTTAAAAATGTGAGAGTAGTGGATGGGGTAGCTACCAGTGGTCTCCCAATAGCCTACCCATATTTTGCAATCAAGTAAGGGTTGCTCTACCAAATAAAGAAAGAAGGAGAGGAAACGATAGAGCAGTTGCTTTTGCCTCAAACCCATAGGGCCACAGTACTGCAATTAGCCCACACTCATCTGCTTGGGGCACATTTAGCTGTGGAAAAAAACTAAGAAAGAGTGTTAAAACGGTTATTTTGGCCTGGTGTGCATAAGGAAGTAGAGAATTACTGCCGTAGTTGTCCGGAGTGTCAGCATTCAGCTCCAAAGCCTCATTTTCTAGTCCCTTGATTCCTCTACCCATCATCAAAACCCCCTTTGAGAGGATTGGGATGGACATTGTGGGGCCACCAATATATTTAGGTGGTGGTAGACTATGCCACCCGCTACCCTGAAGTGGTGCCAATAAGGAAAGCCACAACAAAACAAATAGCCAAGGAACTATTCCTGATAAGTAGTAGAGTGGGTATCCCAAAATAAATTCTTACAGACCAGGCCCCATTCATGTCTCGTGTAATGAAAGAGCTCTGCACCCTCCTAAAGATAAAGCAGATACGAACATCAGTGTACCACCCACAGACAGATGACCTTGTGGAACGTTTTAATAAGACCCTCATGCAAATGCTTCATAAGACCATTGACAAGGATGGCAGAAACTGGGATCAACTCTTACCTTATCTGTTGTTCTCAATTAGAGAAGTGCCGCAAGCCTCCACAGGGTTCTCTCCTTTTGAACTTTTGTACCCATACAAGCCAAGAGGTCTGCTAGATATAGCAAAGGAAGCGTGGGAGGAACAGCCTTGGGGGAAGCCTATAGGTGTTTTGTCAAGCATGTGGGGAAAATGAGAGACAGAATGGCAGCCATTTACCCCACTGTTAGAGAACACATGCACAACGGGAGCAGCAAGCTATATATAACCGCCCAGCTCAGCCTAGAGAATTTCAGCATGAAGATCGAGTGTTAGTGCTTGTGCCCACAGTAGAGTGCAAATTCCTAGCCACTTGGAAAGGACCCTTTGAGGTCATGGAAAGGGTAGGGGAGGGTTTTTAAAAAAGGGTAATTACAGGGTTAGACAACCAGGCAAGAGAAAGCCTGACCAAATATATCATGTCAACCTCTTGAAACACTGGCACCCTAGAGGCATGATGATGTGCTCTCTTTCCCCAAGGAAACTCAGTGACCCAGCACGAGAAGAAGTCAGGGTGAGCCCAGATCTGAATCCACAACAAAGACAGGAGGTGATGGAGCTAGTGGATCGTAACAAAAATGTGTTTTCCCCAGTTCCAGGCCATAGAATAATCCAGCATGAGATCCATACTGTCCCAGGGAAATCTGTACAGCAGAGTCCTTACAGAATCCCAGAGGCCAGACGAGAAGCCATCAAGGAAGAGGTGAAGAAAATGTTAGAGTTAGGGGTCATAGAGGAGTCTCAGAGTGCATGGTCAAGCCCTATTGTGATGGTCCAAGCCAGACGGTACAGTAAGGTTCTGCAATGACTTTAGGAAATTAAATGAGATATTAAAGTTTGATGCATACCCTATGCCCCACATTGATGAATTGATTGACAGGCTAGGTAAGGCCTACTTCATTACAACATTAGACTAACAAAAGGCTACTGGAAAGTTCCCTTATCTCCAGATTCCAAAGAGAAGACTGCTTTTGCAACACCAGAGGGGCTATAACCATTATACTCATTTACCCTTTGGCCTTCATGGGGCGCCGGACACTTTCCAAAGGCTCATGAACCGTGTTCTTCAACCCCATCAGTGGTATGCGGCTGTTTATTTAGATGATGTGGTTATCCACAGCTCAGACTGGGAAAGCCATCTTGAATTGGTACAAAAGGTACTGGATTCCCTCAGAGAGGCGGGCTTGACTGCAAACCCCAAAACATGTAAAATTGCCTACAGCGAAACGGAGTATCTGGACTACACAATAGGCAGGGGTTCAGTACAACCTCAAGAAGCCAAAGTTGGGGCAATTAAAAACTGGCCTAGACCACAAAGACTACTATCGGAGGTTTGTGCCTAACTTTTCCAGTCTGGATGCACCCTTCACAGAACTAACCTCTAACAGACACTCCAGAATGGTAAAATGGAGCAAAGAGGCAGAGGAGGTCTTCTCCAAATTAAAGATGTTGTGTTCCAGACCGATCTTGAAATCCCCAGACTTCACAAAAGAATTCATAGTGCAGACTGATGCCTCTGAGGTGGGTCTAGGAGCAGTCCTTTCTCAAACACATAAAGGTGAGAGACATCCTGTACTTTACATCAGTAGGAAATTGGCAAAGCACGAGAAAAAGTATGCCACAATTGTTGAATGTTAATTCAACTGGCTGTTAAATGGGCACTAGAGACACTCAAGTACTACTTACTGGGGAGGAGATTTGTATTAACACCAGACCATGCACCACTGCAATGGATTGCCCGGAATAAGGAGAGCAATGGCAGAATAACTAGATGGTTTTTAAGTCTGCAAGCATTCAACTTCTCTGTTGTCCACAGGCCAGGATGATACCATGGAAATGCTGATGCCCTCTCTCGCAAGGATGTCCTCCTCACAGTGGCCTGTCAACCAAGTGCCAAGCAAAGGAGGGGGATATGTGGCATCATAAGAGGGCGTGTTTTAGAAGGCAGGCTAAGATGGCTGGAGCAAGAGGGCACCTTGTAAGAACTACCCTTCCCAGATTACCCCACGTGGACACTAGGAGGCAAGATGACTGCCTGTTAAGGACTACAAAACCCAGGCTGCATGAGAGAGCAGCTGCAGCTAATCAGACCAGGAACAGGATATAACTGGAGGTGTGTGGCTGTGAGAGGAGTCGATCGTGAGCCAAGGAAAGATTAAGTTGTTTGTTGTGAGCTGAAGATCTTTAAGTTGATACTATTTTTATTTAATGATTAAAAATACACACCTGCATAATGAAGGGACTGTTGAAGTGGTGTTTTTCTGGGAAACTACACAATTCAAAGATCCTGAACCTCTCATGGTGCCACACTGCTAAAACAGTTTTTTGTCTTTTTGTGGAAAGGGTAGGGGAGGGTTTTTAAAAAAGGGTAATTACAGGGTTAGGCAACCAGGCAAGAGAAAGCCTGACCAAATATATCATGTCAACCTCTTGAAACACTGGCACCCTAGAGGCATGATGATGTGCTCTCTTTCCCCAAGGAAACTCAGTGACCCAGCACGAGAAGAAGTCAGGGTGAGCCCAGATCTGAATCCACAACAAAGACAGGAGGTGATGGAGCTAGTGGATCGTAACAAAAATGTGTTTTCCCCAGTTCCAGGCCATAGAATAATCCAGCATGAGATCCATACTGTCCCAGGGAAATCTGTACAGCAGAGTCCTTACAGAATCCCAGAGGCCAGACGAGAAGCCATCAAGGAAGAGGTGAAGAAAATGTTAGAGTTAGGGGTCATAGTCACACTGCTAAAACAGTTTTTTGTCTTTCCATAAGGGAATGTGATTTATTGCCAACCCTCTAATGTTTTCATAAAGAGGGTTTTGAAAACTAAAATCGCACATGAAGTTTATAAAAGCCAAGTGACAAAAATTTTACCAACTAAAAATAATTTATGGTCCGAATGCAAACAGCCACTTCACTGTCCATCTGTCACGGTTCATGGGTTCGCTGACTCGCCCTCGTGTGTTTGTTGTGAGGCGTGGTTGGGTTGAGCGCTGACCATTATCAGCATCAGCTGTTCCTCATTATCGCTCTATTTAACATGTGTGTTTGTGTGTCCTGTTTGTCAGTTTGTTACAGACGCTGTCCGGGTCTGGTCTCTGTCCTCTGTCTTCCATGACGGTGGTTTCCAGGAGTTCTGAGTTTCTCGTGGATGTTCCCGTTTCTACCTGACCTTCTCTGCCCATTGCGGTCCCTGCTTCACTGAGTCTGCCCGCGGTTACCATTACTTCAGCCTGTGCACAAACTTTGTGACTGAGTATCTGTTAATAAACATTCTTTTGCACTCGCAACTGGATCTTCTGTTTTTTTCCTGCTGTACAGGTCCTTCTCAATAAATTAGCATATCATGAAAAGGTTCTCTAAACGAGCTATTAACCTAATCATCTGAATCAAAATTACACCTGCAAAAGATTCCTGAGGCTTTTAAAAACTCCCAGCCTGGTTCATTACTCAAAACCGCAATCATGGGTAAGACTGCCGACCTGACTGCTGTCCAGAAGGCCATCATTGACACCCTCAAGCAAGAGGGTAAGACACAGAAATACATTTCTGAACGAATAGGCTGTTCCCAGAGTGCTGTATCAAGGCACCTCAGTGGGAAGTCTGTGGGAAGGAAAAAGTGTGGCAAAAACGCTGCACAACGAGAAGAGGTGACCGGACCCTGAGGAAGATTGTGGAGATGGACCGATTCCAGACCTTGGGGGACCTGCGGAAGCAGTGGACTGAGTCTGGAGTAGAAACATCCAGAGCCACCGTGCACAGGCGTGTGAAGTAAATGGACTACAGGTGCCGCATTCCCCAGGTCAAGCCACTTTTGACCCAGAAACAGCGGCAGAAGCGCCTGACCTGGGCTACAGAGAAGCAGCACTGGACTGTTGCTCAGTGGTCCAAAGTACTTTTTTCGGATGAAAGCAAATTTTGCATGTCATTCGGAAATCAAGGTGTCAGAGTCTGGAGGAAGACTGGGGAGAAGGAAATGCCAAAATGCCTGAAGTCCAGTGTCAAGTACCCACAGTCAGTGATGGTCTGGGGTGCCATGTCAGCTGCTGGTGTTGGTCCACTGTGTTTTATCAAGGGCAGGGTCAATGCAGCTAGCTATCAGGAGATTTTGGAGCACTTCATGCTTCCATCTGCTGAAAAGCTTTATGGAGATGATTTCATTGTTCAGCACGACCTGGCACCTGCTCACAGTGCCAAAACCACTGGTAAATGGTTTACTGACCATGGTATTACTGTGCTCAATTGGCCTGCCAACTCTGCTGACCTGAACCCCATAGAGAATCTGTGGGATATTGTGAAGAGAAAGTTGAGAGACGCAAGAGCCAACACTCTGGATGAGCTTAAGGCCACTATCGAAGCATCCTGGCCCTCCATAACACCTCAGCAGTGCCACAGGCTGATCGCCTCCATGCCACGCCGCATTGAAGCAGTCATTTCTGCAAAAGGATTCCCGACCAAGTATTGAGTGCATAACTGAACATAATTATTTGAAGGTTGACTTTTTTTGTATTAAAAACACTTTTCTTTTATTGGTCGGATGAAATATGCTAATTTATTGAGATCATCAGTATTAAAACAATAAAAGACCTAAAATATTTCAGTTGGTGTGCAATGAATCTAAAATATATGAAAGTTTAATTTTTATCATTACATTATGGAAAATAATGAACTTTATCACAATATGCTAATTTTTTGAGAAGGACCTGTATAACGTGACACCATCTTCATTCCACCAGCACGTCAACATCTCATCTACATAAAGTCATTTTCTTAGCTTCTTTCCAAAGAAAAGATGACACAAACATTATTTACATATAGGCGTGAGAGTTGCCTATTCAAATGATTTGTTGTATTCCTACTCAAATGAAAACCAGGTCTATCGGGGGCAAAAAAGAACACTATAATTAGACATTATTAGAAATAAAGTCTTGCCAGATTAATGTAGGTGGATCTTGAAAAATCGCTTAAAACTCACAATGTTGGTCTTATTGCTGGCGTCGCTACACACCACACCCAAAGACGCCAGCACAGAGAGAAATTTGGGAACATTTACATGTGGATTAAATTCATGTTTTTTTTACATGCTTTCCAAGCAAATTACTTCCAAGAAAGCTCACCATGCATATTGAGTGTGCATGCCAAGTGTCCATCTGATCAGCCTGTTGAGTTTATTCTTTATAATATGTGAGTCTAATCAATTTTAAATTGAGAAAAAAGCTGTTAAATCTAAAATTTACCAACATGAAACTACATTTCAATATGCATGATGTAAGAAAAGCTTAAATAAAGTTACTTTGGCAATGATCCATATTGGCCAAGCACATTAAGATGAATGCATAAAAATAAAAGAAAACCAAAGGAAATAAGAATAAGGAAAAGTAATGTTTAATGAAGGGGTCAGAGACATCAATATAGGAACACATACACCGATCAGGCATAACATTATGAAGTGAATAACACTGATGATCTTTTCATCACCTGTTAGTGGGTGGGATATATTAGGCAGCAAGTGAACATTTTTTTCTCAAAGTTGGTGTGTTAGAAGCAGGAGAAATGGGCAAGCGTAAGGATTTGAGCGAGTTTGACAAGGGCCAAATTGTGACGGCTAGACGACTGGGTCAGAGCATCTCCAAAACTGCAGCTCTTGTGGGGTGTTCCCGGTCTGCAGTGGTCAGTCTCTATCAAAAGTGCTCCAAGGAAGGACCAGTGGAGAACCGGCCACAGGGTCATGGGCGGCCGAGGCTCATTGATGCACGTGGGGAGCGAAGGCTGGAGCAGACGAGCTACTGTAGCTTTTCTTCTACATCACGTGGATGGCCGGGTGCGTGGCTTACCTGGGGAACACATGGCACCAGGTGCACTATGGGAAGAAGGCGTGGTGGCGGAGGCAGGGATGCTTTGGGCAATGTTCTGCTGGGAAACCTTGGGTCCTCCATCCATGTGGATGTTACTTTGACACGCACCACCTACCTAAGCATTGTTGAGCCCATGTCCAGCCTTTCATGGAAACGGTCTTCCTGGTGGCTGTGGCTCTTTCAGCAGATAATGTGCCGCCACAAAGCACAAATGCTTCAGGAATGGTTTGAGGAGCACAACAACGAGTTTGAGGCGTTGACTTGGCCTCCAAATTCCCCAGATCTCAATCCAATCGAGCATCTGTGGGATGAGCTGAACAAACAAGTCCTAACCATAGAACCACCACCTCGCAACTTACAGGACTTAAATGATCTGCTGCTAACATCTTGGTGCCAGATACCACAGCACACCTTCACGGGTCTAGAGGAGTCCATGCCTCGACAGGTCAGGGCTGTTTTGGCAGCAAAAGAGGGACCAAGACAATGTTATAAATGTCATAATGTTATGCCTGATCGGTGTATGGTAATATGTACATATTAAAGTGTTTCAACAGTTTTATCTTGTGTCATCTCAGTTAGAAACAGAGCTTCCCCTCATGACGGATGAGATACAGGGCCATGCATTACAAATGCCTTGTGAAAGAAGTCTTGTAATATTGCAGTGTCTATAAAATGGGAAATAAAAACACTTTAAAATGGCAGGTGCAGCACTCGAGATGAAAAACAATATTCAGCATAGATATATATAGTCTTAGAGCAGATGAAACACTTCTGTGATGCATTTGATTCAGTCATTTTGGTGTTTGACAGCCTCAGTCTTCATTCACTTCAAAATATTCACCCCTGATGTTTCACAGAAAGGAACGAATGACGTCAAAGTGAGTAAATAATGACAGAATTGAAGTTAGCATGTTAAAATGTGAATAAAAAAGTAATACAAAGCTTCATATAGTTTAGGAAGACTCTCCCTCAGTTTTCTCTCAGGAAATCCAGTTTGGAGGATTTGTAGCTGAGTTATAGTTAGTCTTTGCTATCTATACCTGCTACTAGTAGTTGCCTCTTATGACAAGTCAATGTGTCATTTTTAACCTGACTTGGTTTGAATAAAAGAGATTATTGGTACTGCATTGGTACAGACTATATTTGATATCATTAATCACCAAAGACATTAATCTCATAGCTTGTTCACTTGAATATACACGGATTTGAAAGATGACTTATTTGAAAAATATGTTTTTTGTGAAAAAATGTTCCAGTTCCAGTCAGTGAGTAAGAGAGAGAAATATGGGACTAGAGGAGGAGAAATATGAGAACGGAGGAGGAGAAATGTGATCATGTGACACTGACTGAAGTCACACTGGTATGTAAAGCTGAACTTCTGCATCATTCTATCATCTCTCATCTCTCTTTCTCTCTCACAGGAACAACTTTCATTCCGTGCTCAAATAAAAGCAGAAAGAATCGAGAAGTGAACATGAGGGTTTTCTTCAGGACTCTGTCACTTTTACTGGGTAAGTGAAACATCTTTTCTAATATCTTGGGTGTTTCTGAAAGATGAGGCTGGAAACAGAATGTAGATCACTAACAGAAGAACAATAATATACAATACATCATTCTAGAGAACACTGAATATTACCCAATTAGCCATTTTATCCTTAAGTGTAAATCTAACAAAATACTAGGACTGCCTCCTAATAGTCGAGTAGAAGAGGCTTGGTCTTTTTATTAGTCGCGGGGGGAAGAACTCCTCAGGAAGTGTAGAAATCACACAGGCTGTGATGGACAGATCGTTAATGGCAGGAAATCCAAACATTTGCATATCATTCATCGACCTCAAATATGGCTCAACTTTCAACTTGAAACATGTCAGTTTGTTTCCAAGTCTGCTCGCTCTAATGTTAACCTAGATAAATGTGCACTATTATTGGGTGCATATCCAAGTGTTCGTGTGTAGAGTGCGCCGGCGCGATCACTTGCATTTAACTTAAAATACTCTGTCATTTTTTGTCATGCAAATTGTAAAGCATCTACTTTTATTTCTGTAAACTCACAATAACAACAAAACATTGTGCTTTTGTAAAATAATGAAAACAAACAGGATGTGCTTTCTGCCGTCTCGTCTCAGTGAACTTGAGAGTGTCACAAAAATGAACCGAATCTCAGTGTATACTTGCCTCTCAGATATGAGACATATATCTATAGAAAGCTTGAAATGTCTGCTTTTAAAGAACCAAAAGGAAAATAAATGTTCTCAGACTATGTCATCCTGAAACCATGTTGTCAACTTAATCTCTGCAGCCAAAAACACAGAAAACATTGTCAATAAATTGTTCAAATGTTTAGACGGTCTCCTTCTGTTTTTCATGACACTCATAATCATTACGTTTGCCGGTGCGCTATTGCAAGCTTGTGTGTGTTCGAGCGCTGATGTATTATAGGCCATTAAAGGCTCATTATTAGGATTTATGGCTTAGTAATATTAAAGCGTGATTAGTCGACTAATGGCGTAAATGAACAACTACTAGTCGACTAGAAAAATCTTTAATCGAGGGCAGCCCTACAAAATACTATACTTTACTTCTACAGTGATGGAAAAAATATGAGATGGGATGAACAATCATATGTCAATGCTTTTGGGTTCTCCTGCAAAAGTTTTGGATTTTTTCCATCACCAAATATGAGACAAGTTAAAATTTACAGCAGAATTTGAGTTGGTCTCATATTTGGTGACATTTGCATCATTGATTCTGTTATTGTTCTGTTTATTACTGTGAAGCTGCTTTGAAACAATCAGTATTGTATATAAAGTGCTATATAAATGAAGGTGATTTTAACTAATACATTCTGTGTTTCTCATTTCAAGGGTTTTTCTTAGTTCAAATCAAGGCAGAAGGTGAGATTTCATGAATTAAACAACATTACATCTTTTGTTAGTTAGTTTGTGCAACAATCTGCATTGTAAAAAGCGCTATATAAATAGAGTTGACTTGACTTGATCATTAAACTTAAAACTTACATAAACACGCAAGAAAGGCCTATTTGTAGTAATTATAGTCGAGCACATTTGAGAGTCGCTCAAGCTGTCGCATCCGTCACATTTATTACAATACAGTACGAACACAAATGTCATAAAAGCAAGATGACAACATAAGTTATAACAGTAATTAAACTAAACTATACCCGTTTTCTTTTCATGCATCTCATCTCACAACAGTTCCCACACCAGTGCTTTATAGATTATCATGACAGAATATGCTAATCAATAACTCATACATTCATCAACTATCCATTCAGAAACGTCCTGTCTCATTCTGCATGTTGTCACTTCTTCTTGAGTCTCTCCATCATTGTCCGACTTTGGTTGAACATAAAAGGCTGAGCAGTTTCTGACATTTTCTGTGTGAGGTTCTCAGAGCTGCTAACATGTGCTCTTGAAGCCCCGCCCTCTTCTTGAAAGGGGGCGGGAGCATCAGCTAATTTGCATTTAAAGGGACACACACAAATGGCTTGCTTTTGCCCACCCTCAAAAAGTGAAAATTGTAACGTGCTGTAAAAATTATCTGTGGTGTATTTTGAATGGAAACTTCACATACACACTCTGGGACATCAGAGACTTATTTTACGAAATTTCGATCGGATTGAAAGTGTTGGTTTATTTGTTTTCTAATCCGAATAAGAACCTAAACTGGAAGGGACTGTGCACATGCACTGACGTATAAATGGTGTAATGACATGGCATGATGCATGGAATGAGCTGCAGTTGTTGTTAAATAAAATGTCATAAATGATTTACTCAGAACTACGTCCCATCAGTCCTCACATCATACTCTCATCCACAGTTTCATTTGTATAGCACTTTTCACAATACACACTGTTTTTCCCTTGAACATATTCCAGTGAATGCAGCAGGAAGGGGCACAGCCAGCCAGTCTTCGATGTATTTCGACTGGTATCCCCAAAACGCTCTGGATATGAATCGCTCCACCTGCTCACATACACTGTCAGAAAGAAACCCGTGGTGGAGGCTGGATCTGGGTCAGATTTACAGAGTTAGTCGAGTGGTCGTCACTAACAGACAAAACTATCCGGAACGAATAAACGGAACAGAGATTCGCATCGGAAACTCTTTGGATAACAATGGCAACAACAATCTTGTGTGAGACCCTCTTTCAGTGGCTTAATATCCATAGAAATCCCTGATTCCTCAAGGCTGAAAACACAAGTGCAGAAAGAATAAAGTCTAAATGAAGTTTTCTCTGTCTCTCTGTAGATGTGCTGTGATTTCTAGTATTCCAGCTGGTGGTTCGTCCACCTACACTTGTAACGGTATGGAGGGTCGATATGTGAATCTGATCATTCCTGGAGATTCAAGGATTCTCACTCTGTGTGAGGTGGAGGTCTATGGAGAAGGTCTGAACAAACACACTATGTTGAAATATGTCCATTTATTATTGATTTCTTTACTGATTATACTACTCTCAGCAGTCAATAAAAATAATGTGTGGCCGACACCATGTTCCCGTTCAATCAGTCACGTTCAAAGTTATACCAGACTGGCGTCATGAGGTCTCGCCTGGGAACACAATCAGATGCTGAAGTAAACAAAACAATCTTACTTGCGCTGACTGACACATCTGAAGCTTGCGCACAAAGATGCCTCTTAGACAGTGCCCGATCCCAATATGCACATATACACAGAATCACAGCATTTCAAAATATCTGTCTTGGCGAGTATTCATGCACACATTATCTGTTATGTCTTAAATGAACGTTTGGTTAACTGTTGGGGAAATATATAAGTATATAAGTCTTAATATATAGGTTGTCTGTTTCATTAATGTTAATCAAACATTTGTACTATCAAAAAAATATATAAATATTGTTCCTATAGATATTTGGTTTTGACCAGGAATGGTTTCTAGGTGATGGTTTCTCAAATTTTATGTTGAGATTTATCTGTGCATTGTTTCTGTGTCCTGTTTCGTGTGGGGCTTTTGTCATTCTTGGCTGAATCCGAAATCGCCCCCTATCCCCTCAGATAGGGCACTATTTGAAGAGACAGCCATTTGTAGTGGTGTCTGAAACCATAGGGGTCATGTTCGAGTGCACACATTCAATCCCACATTGCACCGCAATAACGAGTGTACAGCCGATGTACACTCGTTTTCATTCACTCCTTCAAGTGAACTGTATTAGAGGACTAAAGTAGGGAATAGTGAATGAGGGTTTAGGGAGCGATTTCAGATTCAGACCTTGTAGGTTTTCATGTTGATTAGTCTCCCCAGATGTTTCCCGTTCACCACACCCCTAGTTATCTAGTTTAGCTAGTCTTCCCTGTGTGTATATTAAGCCCATGTTTTCTCTGGTTCTCTGTCGGTCGTTGTTTAATGTTATGCAGGTGTTCTCTGGTCCTCGTGTTTTCTTTTGTGTTTTTCCTCAGTGTTATTTTGTTTCTGATTTATGTGTCATTGTTTATTTTCATTAAAATTTCCCCTGCATTTGGATCTCTGCCTGCCGTCAGTTAATTCCCGGTTTCCTGACAGAGAAAACATGGGCTTAATATACACACGGGGAAGACTAGCTAAACAAGATAATAAGGGGTGTGGTGAATGGGAAACACCTGGGAAGACTAATCAACATGAAAAACTACAAGAACTACAAAAAACCCACAGGAAACAGGACACAGACACAATGCACAGATAAACCTCAACATAAAAGTCCCACAGCGTGCCAGACACAGTGTGACAGATACTGTCATTTTACAGGTAATTTGGCAGCAGGAGGAATCGTTACACAGTCATCAACCAATGGCAGCTGGATCGCTGATAAGGCCATTGATTTCAATCCAGGTTTCACACAACCATCGTTAGCATGCTCGTCAACTAATATTCAGACTAACCCATGGTGGAGGCTGGATCTGCGTAATACTTACAGAGTTAGTAGAGTGGTCGTCACTAACAGACAAGACTGCTGTCAGGAACAAATAATTGGAGCAGAGATTCGCATCGGAAACTCTTTGGATAACAATGGCAACAACAATCCCAAGTGAGAC
Source organism: Romanogobio albipinnatus (assembly GCA_023566225.1). NCBI lineage: Eukaryota > Metazoa > Chordata > Actinopteri > Cypriniformes > Gobionidae > Romanogobio > Romanogobio albipinnatus. Next base: position 3,242,101 of record CM042239.1, read on the forward strand.
CCTCTTTCAGTGGCTTAATATCCATAGAAATCCCTGATTCCTCAAGCCTGAAAACACAAGTGCAGAAAGAATAAAGTCTAAATGAAGTTTTCTCTGTCTCTCTGTAGATGTGCTGTGATTTCTAGTATTCCAGCTGGTGTTTCGTCCACCTACACTTGTAACGATATGGAGGGTCGATATGTGAATCTGATCATTCCTGGAGATTCAAGGGTTCTCACTCTGTGTGAGGTGGAGGTCTATGCAGAAGGGCTGATGCAAATATGTTGAAATATGTTGAAATATGTCCATTTATTATTGATTTTACATGCTCTCAGCAGTCAATAAAATACACATGTGGTCAACACAATGTTCATCTTCACTACGAGTGAATCTTTATTTAATGGTGTCTGGGTCATATTTTGTTTTACTTTGTGTAGTTTTGTTGATGATTTTGAGGGTCTGTCCAAGTTGCATCTGTTTAATCTTAAGTGACAGGGGAATTTTCACCAGAATACTGTAGATATTATAGACACACAGCAAAAATGCAATTATATGTTTTGGAATCCTAAAAATGCATGATTATATGATTATTTGCATTTATCTTTAATTTCCCCTGCTGTCTGTGACCCATCAGAACCACTGATCTAAGCTGTAGAGAGTAACATCATGTGTGTGTTTCAGGTCCTTGTTTAAAGCAAACTTTTGTGAAGCTCAAACTGAAGTCCAGCTTGAGTCTTGTGATGATTTAGTGTGTACCAAAGGGGTGCCAGTCTGGTTTATTATACAGACAGATTTGAAATATTCATAAAATTAAACTGTTCCAAAGAAATCTAATAAAGGTCTTAATCATCATATCCTGTTTCTTTGTGAGGTTTTTTATTAGTTCAAATGACCCTTCACAGACCAGAGCAGGTGAAACAACATATAATCACATATTCATGAAGTGCAATAAAAATTCATAATACTCATACACAGATTCATAATAATTTTGGAAATGCCCATCAAACGTGTGAACAGTTCATATAGCTTTAATCACCAAATACATTTAGGACTTTTCTGTTGAGTTCAAAATGAAGAAAACCAATAAACAAATGAAATACAATTAGCACAAAGTAACGGTCAAATTTACAATATCCCATAAAAATGACCAACAGCAAAAGAGAGTGACACTTTCCCTAGCATGACTGGTTTATCATCAATCTCAGGTTGGGTGCACAATTTCTCTTCATACACAGCTTCAGCGGGAGATTCAAACATTCCATACACAGCTCAGAGGGAGATTCAAACATTCCACACACGGCTTCAGCAGGAGATTCAAACATGCCATACACGGCTTCAGCAGGAGATTCAAACATTCCACACACGGCTTCAGCGGGAGATTCAAACATTCCATACACGGCTTCAGCAGGAGATTCAAACATTCCATACACGGCTTCAGCGGAGATTCAAACATTCCATACACAGTTTCAGCAGGAGATTCAAACATTCCACACACGGCTTCAGCGGGAGATTCAAACATTCCACACACGGCTTCAGATGGAGATACAAATATTCAATACACGGCTTCAGCTGGAGATTCAGACATTCCATACACGGCTTCAGCTGAAGATTCAAACATTCCATACACGGCTTCAGCTGGAGGTTCAAACATTCCACACACGGCTTCAGCGGGAGATTCAAACATTCCATACACGGCTTCAGCAGGAGATTCAAACATTCCATACACGGCTTCAGCGGGAGATTCAAACATTCCACACACGGCTTCAGCGGGAGATTCAAACATTCCACACACGGCTTCAGCGGGAGATTCAAACATTCCATACACGGCTTCAGCGGGAGATTCAAACATTCCACACACGGCTTCAGCTGAAGATTCAAACATTCCATACACGGCTTCAGCGGGAGATTCAAACATTCCACACACGGCTTCAGCGGGAGATTCAAACATTCCACACACGGCTTCAGCGGGAGATTCAAACATTCCATACACAGCTTCAGCTGGAGATTCAAACATTCCACACACGGCTTCAGCGGGAGATTCAAACATTCCATACACAGCTTCAGCAGGAGATTCAAACATTCCATACACAGCTTCAGCGGGAGATTCAAACATTCCACACACGGCTTCAGCGGGAGATTCAAACATTCCATACACAGCTTCAGCTGGAGATTCAAACATTCCATACACGGCTTCAGCAGGAGATTCAAACATTCCATACACAGCTTCAGCGGGAGATTCAAACATTCCACACACAGCTTCAGCGGGAGATTCAAACATTCCATACACAGCTTCAGCAGGAGATTCAAACATTCCATACACAGCTTCAGCAGGAGATTCAAACATTCCATACACAGCTTCAGCGGGAGATTCAAACATTCCACACACGGCTTCAGCGGGAGATTCAAACATTCCATACACAGCTTCAGCTGGAGATTCAAACATTCCACACACGGCTTCAGCGGGAGATTCAAACATTCCATACACAGCTTCAGCAGGAGATTCAAACATTCCATACACAGCTTCAGCGGGAGATTCAAACATTCCACACACGGCTTCAGCGGGAGATTCAAACATTCCATACACAGCTTCAGCTGGAGATTCAAACATTCCATACACGGCTTCAGCAGGAGATTCAAACATTCCATACACGGCTTCAGCGGGAGATTTAATCATTCCATACACGGCTTCAGATGGAGATTCAAACATTCCATACACGGCTTCAACGGGAGATTCAAACATTCCATACACGGCTTCAGAGGGAGATTCAATCATTCCACACACGGCTTCAGAGGGAGATTCAAACATTCCACACACGGCTTCAGCGGGAGATTCAATCATTCCACACACGGCTTCAGAGGGAGATTCAAACATTCCACACACGGCTTCAGCGGGAGATTCAAACATTCCATACACGGCTTCAGCGGGAGATTCAATCATTCCACACACGGCTTCAGCGGGAGATTCAATCATTCCACACACGGCTTCAGCGGGAGATTCAAACATTCCATACACAGCTTCAGCTGGAGATTCAAACATTCCACACACAGCTTCAGCGGGAGATTCAAACATTCCATACACAGCTTCAGCGGGAGATTCAAACATTCCATAGACAGCTTCAGTGGGAGATTCAAACATTCCATACACAGCTTCAGCGGGAGATTCAAACATTCCATACACGGCTTCAGAGGGAGATTCAAACATTCCATAGACAGCTTCAGCGGGAGATTCAAACATTCCATACACAGCTTCAGCGGGAGATTCAAACATTCCATACACGGCTTCAGAGGGAGATTCAAACATTCCATAGACAGCTTCAGCGGGAGATTCAAACATTCCACACACGGCTTCAGAGGGAGATTCAAACATTCCATACACAGCTTCAGCGGGAGATTCAAACATTCCATACACGGCTTCAGAGGGAGATTCAAACATTCCATACACAGCTTCAGCGGGAGATTCAAACATTCCATAGACAGCTTCAGTGGGAGATTCAAACATTCCATACACAGCTTCAGCGGGAGATTCAAACATTCCATACACGGCTTCAGAGGGAGATTCAAACATTCCATACACAGCTTCAGCGGGAGATTCAAACATTCCACACACAGCTTCAGCGGGAGATTCAAACATTCCATAGACAGCTTCAGCGGGAGATTCAAACATTCCATACACAGCTTCAGTGGGAGATTCAAACATTCCATACACAGCTTCAGCGGGAGATTCAAACATTCCATACACGGCTTCAGAGGGAGATTCAAACATTCCACACACAGCTTCAGAGGGAGATTCAAACATTGCACACACGGCTTCAGCGGGAGATTCAAACATTCCATACACGGCTTCAGCGGGAGATTCAATCATTCCACACACGGCTTCAGCGGGAGATTCAATCATTCCACACACAGCTTCAGCTGGAGATTCAATCATTCCACACTTGGCTTCAGATGGAGATACAAATATTCAATACACGGCTTCAGCTGGAGATTCAGACATTCCATACACGGCTTCAGCTGAAGATTCAAACATTCCATACACGGCTTCAGCTGGAGGTTCAAACATTCCACACACGGCTTCAGCGGGAGATTCAAACATTCCATACACGGCTTCAGCAGGAGATTCAAACATTCCATACACGGCTTCAGCGGGAGATTCAAACATTCCACACACGGCTTCAGCGGGAGATTCAAACATTCCACACACGGCTTCAGCGGGAGATTCAAACATTCCATACACAGCTTCAGCGGGAGATTCAAACATTCCACACACGGCTTCAGCTGAAGATTCAAACATTCCATACACGGCTTCAGCGGGAGATTCAAACATTCCACACACGGCTTCAGCGGGAGATTCAAACATTCCACACACGGCTTCAGCGGGAGATTCAAACATTCCATACACAGCTTCAGCTGGAGATTCAAACATTCCACACACGGCTTCAGCGGGAGATTCAAACATTCCATACACAGCTTCAGCAGGAGATTCAAACATTCCATACACAGCTTCAGCGGGAGATTCAAACATTCCACACACGGCTTCAGCGGGAGATTCAAACATTCCATACACAGCTTCAGCTGGAGATTCAAACATTCCATACACGGCTTCAGCAGGAGATTCAAACATTCCATACACAGCTTCAGCGGGAGATTCAAACATTCCACACACAGCTTCAGCGGGAGATTCAAACATTCCATACACAGCTTCAGCTGGAGATTCAAACATTCCACACACGGCTTCAGCGGGAGATTCAAACATTCCATACACAGCTTCAGCAGGAGATTCAAACATTCCATACACAGCTTCAGCGGGAGATTCAAACATTCCACACACGGCTTCAGCGGGAGATTCAAACATTCCATACACAGCTTCAGCTGGAGATTCAAACATTCCATACACGGCTTCAGCAGGAGATTCAAACATTCCATACACGGCTTCAGCGGGAGATTTAATCATTCCATACACGGCTTCAGATGGAGATTCAAACATTCCATACACGGCTTCAACGGGAGATTCAAACATTCCATACACGGCTTCAGAGGGAGATTCAATCATTCCACACACGGCTTCAGAGGGAGATTCAAACATTCCACACACGGCTTCAGCGGGAGATTCAATCATTCCACACACGGCTTCAGAGGGAGATTCAAACATTCCACACACGGCTTCAGCGGGAGATTCAAACATTCCATACACGGCTTCAGCGGGAGATTCAATCATTCCACACACGGCTTCAGCGGGAGATTCAATCATTCCACACACGGCTTCAGCGGGAGATTCAAACATTCCATACACAGCTTCAGCTGGAGATTCAAACATTCCACACACAGCTTCAGCGGGAGATTCAAACATTCCATACACAGCTTCAGCGGGAGATTCAAACATTCCATAGACAGCTTCAGTGGGAGATTCAAACATTCCATACACAGCTTCAGCGGGAGATTCAAACATTCCATACACGGCTTCAGAGGGAGATTCAAACATTCCATAGACAGCTTCAGCGGGAGATTCAAACATTCCATACACAGCTTCAGCGGGAGATTCAAACATTCCATACACGGCTTCAGAGGGAGATTCAAACATTCCATAGACAGCTTCAGCGGGAGATTCAAACATTCCACACACGGCTTCAGAGGGAGATTCAAACATTCCATACACAGCTTCAGCGGGAGATTCAAACATTCCATACACGGCTTCAGAGGGAGATTCAAACATTCCATACACAGCTTCAGCGGGAGATTCAAACATTCCATAGACAGCTTCAGTGGGAGATTCAAACATTCCATACACAGCTTCAGCGGGAGATTCAAACATTCCATACACGGCTTCAGAGGGAGATTCAAACATTCCATACACAGCTTCAGCGGGAGATTCAAACATTCCACACACAGCTTCAGCGGGAGATTCAAACATTCCATAGACAGCTTCAGCGGGAGATTCAAACATTCCATACACAGCTTCAGTGGGAGATTCAAACATTCCATACACAGCTTCAGCGGGAGATTCAAACATTCCATACACGGCTTCAGAGGGAGATTCAAACATTCCACACACAGCTTCAGAGGGAGATTCAAACATTGCACACACGGCTTCAGCGGGAGATTCAAACATTCCATACACGGCTTCAGCGGGAGATTCAATCATTCCACACACGGCTTCAGCGGGAGATTCAATCATTCCACACACAGCTTCAGCTGGAGATTCAATCATTCCACACTTGGCTTCAGCTGGAGATTCAAACATTCCATACACAGCTTCAGCAGGAGATTCAAACATTCCACACACGGCTTCAGCTGAGATTCAAACATTCCATACACAGCTTCAGCGGGAGATTCAAACATTCCATACACAGCTTCAGCGGGAGATTCAAACATTCCATACACAGCTTCAGATGGAAATTCAAACATTCCATACACGGCTTCAGCAGGAGATTCAAACATTCCACACACAGCTTCAGCTGAGATTCAAACATTCCATACACAGCTTCAGTGGGAGATTCAAACATTCCATACACAGCTTCAGTGGGAGATTCAAACATTCCATACACGGCTTCAGCTGAGATTCAAACATTCCATACACAGCTTCAGCGGGAGATTCAAACATTCCATACACAGCTTCAGCGGGAGATTCAAACATTCCATACACAGCTTCAGATGGAAATTCAAACATTCCATACACGGCTTCAGCAGGAGATTCAAACATTCCACACACAGCTTCAGCTGAGATTCAAACATTCCATACACAGCTTCAGCGGGAGATTCAAACATTCCATACACGGCTTCAGCTGAGATTCAAACATTCCATACACAGCTTCAGCGGGAGATTCAAACATTCCATACACAGCTTCAGCGGGAGATTCAAACATTCCATACACAGCTTCAGATGGAAATTCAAACATTCCATACACGGCTTCAGCAAGAGATTCAAACATTCCACACACAGCTTCAGCTGAGATTCAAACATTCCAGACACGGCTTCAGGGGGAGATTCAAACATTCCATACATGGCTTCAGCGGGAGGTTCAAACATTCCATACACGGCTTCAGGGGGAGATTCAAACAGTCCATACACGGCTTCAGCGGGAGATTCAAACATTCCATACAAGGCTTCAGCGGAAGATTCAAACATTCCAAACACGGCTTCAGCGGGAGATTCAAACATTCCATACACGGCTTCAGCGGGAGATTCAAACATTCCATACACGGCTTCAGCAGGAGATTCAAACATTCCATACACGGCTTCAGCGGGAGATTCAAACATTCCATACAAGGCTTCAGCGGAAGATTCAAACATTCCAAACACGGCTTCAGCGGGAGATTCAAACATTCCATACAAGGCTTCAGCGGAAGATTCAAACATTCCACACACGGCTTCAGCGGGAGATTCAAACATTCCATACACGGCTTCAGCGGGAGATTCAAACATTCCATTAAACGGCTTCAGCTGGAGATTCAAACATTCCATACACGACTTCAGCGGGAGATTCAAACATTCCATACTCAGCTTCAGCTGGAGATTCAAACATTCAATACACGGCTTCAGCGGGAGATTCAAACATTCCATACAAGGCTTCAGCGGGAGATTCAAACATTCCATACACGGCTTCAGCGGGAGATTCAAACATTCCATACAAGGCTTCAGCGGAAGATTCAAACATTCCATAAACGGCTTCAGCTGCAGATTCAAACATTCAATACACGGCTTCAGCTGGAGATTCAAACATTCCAAACACGGCTTCAACGGGAGATTCAAACATTCCATACACGGCTTCAGCGGGAGATTCAAACATTCCATACACAGCTTCAGCTGGAGATTCAAACATTCCATACACTGCTTCAGCGGAAGATTCAAACATTCCATACTCAGCTTCAGCTGGAGATTCAAACATTCAATACACGGCTTCAGCTGGAGATTCAAACATTCCATACACGGCTTCAGCGGGAGATTCAAACATTCCATACACGGCTTCAGCTGAGATTCAAACATTCCATACACAGCTTCAGCGGGAGATTCAAACATTCCATACACAGCTTCAGCGGGAGATTCAAACATTCCATACACAGCTTCAGCGGGAGATTCAAACATTCCATACACAGCTTCAGCAGGAGATTCAAACATTCCATACACAGCTTCAGCTGGAGATTCAAACATTCCATACACGGCTTCAGCTGGAGATTCAAACATTCCATACACGGCTTCAGTGGGAGATTCAAACATTCCATACACGGCTTCAGAGGGAGATTCAAACATTCCATACACGGCTTCAGCGGGAGATTCAAACATTCCATACACAGGTTTAGCTGGAGATTCAAACATTCCATACACGGCTTCAGCGGGAGATTCAAACATTCCATACACAGGTTTAGCTGGAGATTCAAACATTCCATACACGGCTTCAGCGGGAGATTCAAACATTCCATACACGGCTTCAGAGGGAGATTCAAACAGTCCATACACGGCTTCAGTGGGAGATTCAAACATTCCATACACGGCTTCAGCGGAGACTCAAACATTCCATACACGGCTTCAGTGGGAGATTCAAACATTCCAAACACGGCTTCAGCGGGAGATTCAAACATTCCATACACAGCTTCAGCTGGAGATTCAAACATTCCATACACGGCTTCAGCTGGAGATTCAAACATTCCATACACGGCTTCAGTGGGAGATTCAAACATTCCATACACGGCTTCAGATGGAGATTCAAACATTCCATACACGGCTTCAGCGGGAGATTCAAACATTCCATACACGGCTTCAGCGGGAGATTCAATAATTCCATACATGGCTTCAGATGGAGATACAAACATTCCATACACGGCTTCAGCGGGAGATTCAAACATTCCATACACGGCTTCAGATGGAGATTCAAACATTCCATACACGGCTTCAGCGGGAGATTCAAACATTCCATACACGGCTTCAGCGGGAGATTCAATAATTCCATACACGGCTTCAGCTGGAGATTCAAACATTCCATACACGGCTTCAGCGGGAGATTCAAACATTCCATACACGGCTTCAGCGGGAGATTCAAACATTCCACACACGGCTTCAGCGGGAGATTCAAACATTCCACACACGGCTTCAGGAGAAGATTCAAACATTCCATACATGGCTTCAGAGGGAGATTCAAACATTCCACACACGGCTTCAGGAGAAGATTCAAACATTCCACACACAGCTTCAGCGGGAGATTCAAACATTCCACACACGGCTTCAGAGGGAGATTCAAACATTCCATACACGGCTTCAGCGGGAGATTCAAACATTCCATACACAGGTTTAGCTGGAGATTCAAACATTCCATACACGGCTTCAGCGGGAGATTCAAACATTCCATACACGGCTTCAGCGGGAGATTCAAACATTCCATACACGGCTTCAGTGGGAGATTCAAACATTCCACACACGGCTTCAGCGGGAGATTCAAACATTCCGCACACGGCTTCAGCGGGAGATTCAAACATTCCACACACAGCTTCAGGAGAAGATTCAAACATTCCATACATGGCTTCAGAGGGAGATTCAAACATTCCACACACGGCTTCAGGAGAAGATTCAAACATTCCACACACAGCTTCAGCGGGAGATTCAAACATTCCACACACGGCTTCAGAGGGAGATTTAAACATTCCACACACGGCTTCAGAGGGAGATTCAAACATTCCATACACGGCTTCAGCGGGAGATTCAAACATTCCATACACAGGTTTAGCTGGAGATTCAAACATTCCATACACGGCTTCAGCGGGAGATTCAAACATTCCATACACGGCTTCAGCGGGAGATTCAAACATTCCATACACGGCTTCAGTGGGAGATTCAAACATTCCAAACACGGCTTCAGCGGGAGATTCAAACATTCCATACACGGCTTCAGCGGGAGATTCAAACATTCCATACATGGCTTCAGCGGAGATTCATGAAGCATGTCACCATTGTTGAGATTCATAGGCTGATTCTTGATGTCTGTTGGAGTAAATCTCACAGGAGGTCAAAGTTCATAGTGTACAATCTGTTTTAAACCTCATTCAGCTATTCTGATTAATACTGTGCTTGATCTTTTCAAGAATGACAAAAAAGTTAATTATATATTGCTCATATTAAACTCAGTCATAAAATCAGTGAATTAAGCCACTAGACAATGATTATATTCTTATCTTCGAGCTGCTGACTGTAACGAGAACTCAGGCAGGTTTCAGGTAAGTTAATAGTTTCTTAATTTATCTGTGTTAACTGTGTGTTGAGTTTGTTGGTTGTATTGTCGAAGTTGGTGGCAAATCAGTTTCCCTAACGGGATTCATCATTTTCAATCAATCAATCAATCAATCAATCAATCAATCAATCAATCAATCAATCAATCAATCAATCAATCAATCAATCAATCAATCAATCAATCAATCAATCATCAATCCCTGCAAGATAGCCATAGTGTGCAGCGCAGCACCAGCCTGTCCCCTTATATTTAGATTAGATTAGATTAGATTCAACTTTATTGTCATTACACAAGTACAAGTACAATGCAACAAAATGCAGTTTAGGTCTAACCAGAAGTGCAATAGCAGCAAGTGCAGGATATACCGTGGTTGCGTAAGTGCAGAACATGGACATGTACTGAATCTGGAGAGACCTTGAGCCTCGCGATGTACTCGCGCCGCCATCTTGGTCAAAAAAAAAAACACCTGATGTACTCATTACATAATAAATAGAATGGCATCTACACTAATGTTAGTCTCTCTGTTTATCCTGAGGTTTACTGTAGTCTGCCGGATCCAGATCAGATGGTGGACCTGCGCCTAGATATGACCAGAACGCAGCCCTGAAGTGTCGGCAGAGACCGTGTCAACTAGCCTCACCCCTGTAAAGGCCTTCTTCCCTTCCCCTCAGTACAGATAAAAACACATATGCACACATTCATATTCAAACACGCTTGCCTATAGGCTGAACATGTGACGCTTGCATCCATGTCGTCGCCGTTTTCACAGATTCGCCTTTTTTGGGGTTTGGGCGAGGATGATGATGGTATAGTTTCAGAACTATTGCAAACCTATTTCATGGTTTGCCTTCTCAGGCCTCCAAGTGTTGCTGCCGTGCGGATGGGGTCCGGAGCGCGTTGGGGGTTTTCAGTTTTAGCTGAAGATGGTGTTGTTTAAGTTGCACCAAATTAAATAACTAATCAGTTTTTACAACAGAAATTAACCAATCAAAAACGTCTCGGTTACTTATGTAACCCTCATTCCCTGAAGGAGGGAACAGAGACGTACGTCGGAACTGACCGACGAATCGGGATCTGATTTCAGAGACCAATCTACTTCGAGTGTTTAAAAACGAGCCAATGAAGATTGACATGCGATTCACGCATTCCACGCTCCGCCCCGCAGCGCGGGTATAAATAAGGAAGTGGAATGCATGATCATTGCTTTTTCTGCTGAGGAGCCGAACTCGTGACTCGGCCTCCCAGCGGAAGCACAGCGCCTGGCGACGGGACGTACGTCTCAGTTCCCTCCTTCAGGGAACGAGGGTTACATACGTAACCGAGACGTTCCCTTTCAGTCGGTCACGTTCGACGTACGTCGGAACTGACCAGCGAATTGGGAACTCTACCAAAACGCCAGGGCACTGGCCCTTCCAGCATCCTGCTTGAGCGCACTGGACCGTCTTAAATGGTACGGAAGTCAGGGCTCCAAGCAGGGAGGTCAGTCACTGCTGTTTCTGCAAGACCCACCCAGTGGGACTATTGGATAACGCTGGGAAAGCGTGCCCGTCTCGGAAGATGGTATGCTGCGGAGCCACGTCCTTCAAAGGAAGGCTTGGTGGCGGAATACACATAAGGACTAACCTGGCAGGGTAGTGCAACATATGGCAGTCTATGGGGTGGTTCCAGCCTGGTTCCAGGGGGGAAAGGAAACGCCCAGAGACGACAGAGCGGGCTCTGTCAAGGGAAAGACACGGGGCTAGCCAAGTAGGGTAGCAGGTACCGTGGAAGAATACACATATGGGGTAGCCGTTAGGGGACCGCTACATATGGAACCCAGCCTACACACACGTTACACAAGCATACGGGTGCAGGCCTGGCGTCAGACGGCCGCAACGTCTGGCACCGCAGGCGGTGATGGAGGAGCTCGACAGGGTTAGCCGTTTCCGGGGAACACAACTGGAGACAATAGACGCACGTATCCGGCCCAGAGGGCGGGAGTGGCATTGCAAGCCGACACTTAGAACGGGCACTTAGCGCTACTAGCCACTGGGGGTGAGGATGCGGGAAGATACCGGCTCTACACGGAGGCTATAGAATCTAGCGAACGTGTTAGGTGTCGCCCAGCCCGCAGCTCTACATATATATGTCAGCGAGGCGCCTTGAGCCAACGCCCAGGAGGAAGCAACACTCCTTGTTGAGTGTGCTCGCAACCCGAACGGGCAAGGCACATCTTTGGACTGGTAAGCCAAGACGATAGAATCCACTATCCAGTGGGCTAACCTCTGCTTGGAGACAGCCTTTCCCTTCTGCTGGCCTCCGAAACAGACGAAGAGTTCTCTGAGGTCCGAAAGCTTTGAGTCCGGTCAACGTAAGCGCGAAGAGTGTGGACGGGACATAACAAAGCCAGGGCTGGGTCTGCCTCCTCCGAACGCAGCGCTTGCAGGTTCACTACCTGGTCCCGGAAGGGAGTGGCAGGAACCTTGGGCACATATCCAGGCTGGGGTCTCAGGACAACGTGAGAGTTGTCCGGCCCGAATTTTAGGCACGATTCGTTGACCGAAAGTGCATGCAGGTCCCCTACCCTCTTAATAGAGGCCAATGCCGTCAGAAGCACTGTCTTCATTGACAGGATTTTAAGCTCCACAGACTGCAAGGCTCAAAGGGAGGGCTCTGAAGTGCTCTGAGCACTAGAGCCAAGTCCCAAGAGGGTAACGAGTTAGGATGAGGAGGATTTAGCCTCCTCGCACCTCTGAGGAACCTGACGATTAGGTCGTGCTTCCCCAAGGACTTACCTTCAACTGCATCGTGATACGCCACTATTGCTGCGACGTACACCTTGAGGGTGGAGGGAGACAGCCTTCGCTCCAACCCATCAGGAAGGAAAGCAGGAAGGAAAGCACGACACCAATCGAACACCTTCGGGGGTCTTCCCGGTGGGAAGAGCACCATTCAACGAATAGGTTCCACTTCAAAGCGTAGAGGCACCTCGTAGAGGGGGCTCTAGCAGAAGAGATGGTGTCCACCACTGCCTGTGGTAGACCACCTAGAACCTCCGCGTCCCGTCCAGGGACCAGACATGGAGTTTCCAGAGATCTGGACGCGGGTGCCATAGAGTGCCCCGTCCCTGAGAAAGAAGGTCCCTCCTCAGGGGAATCGGCCAAGGAGGGGCTGTCGCGAGGAGAGTTAGTTCTGGGAACCAGGTCCGGTTGGGCCAGTAGGGCGCAACTAACAAGACCTGCTCCTCGTCCTCCCTGACCTTGCACAGGGTCTGTGCAAGAAGGCTCACTGGGGGATATGCATATTTGCGCTGATCCCGGAGCCAGCTGTGCGCCAGTGCATCCGTACTGAGGGTGCCCCCGGTCAGGGAATAGTACCACTGGCAATGGGTCGAGTCCGGAGAGGCAAACAGGTCTACCTGTGCGGCTCCAAAAAGGTCCCATATCAGCTGGACCGCCTGGGGATGGAGTCGCCACTCTCCCAAAGGTGCAGGCTGCCGTGAGAGCTCGTCGGCTGTCCGGTTGAGCACACCTGGGACATGAATGGCCCGAAGCGACCTCAGATGCTTCTGACTCCAAAGGAGGAGGTGGCGGGTCAGTTGGAACATGCAACGGGAGCGTAGACAACCCTGACGGTTGATGTACGCAACGGCTGCAGTGCTGTCCGTACGGACCAGTACATGCTTGCCACGTAGCGGCCCCTTGAGGCGCCGCAGTGCCAAGTGTACCGCTAACAACTCGAGCCAATTGATATGCCAATGCAATTGAGGTCCCGTCCACAGACCTGAAACTGCATGCCCGTTGTACGTGGCCCCCCAGCCCGTGGAGGAGACATCCGTGAAGAGCACAGCATGCCTTGACACTTGTTCTAAGGGAACACCGGCCTGGAGAAACGAAGCGTCGGTCCACGGGCTGAAGGTTTGGCGGCAGTAAGGAGTCACTGGGACCCGGTACTGGCCGCTCTGCCACGCCCACCTCGGGACTCGGCCATGGAGCCAGTGTTGAAGCGGTCTCATATGAAGCAATCCGAGCAGCGTCACTGCGGCTGCAGATGCCATATGCCCCAGGAGCCTCTGAAAAGATTTCAGTGGGACCGCTGTCCTGCTCTTGAACGAATTCAAGCAGTTCAACACCGACTGGACCCGCTCTTCCGTAAGGCGCGCAGTCTGGCTGACCGAATCCAGCTCCATACCGAGATAAGAGATCCTCTGCGTGGGACAGAGTTTGCTCTTCTCCCGGTTGACCCTGAAGACCCAACAGGCTGAGGTGACTGAGCACCATGTCCCTGTGTTCGCACAACTGCTCCCGAGACTGGGCAAGAATGAGCCAGTCGTCGAGATAGTTGAGGATGCGAACGCCGCGTTCTCTGAGCGGAACAATGGCTGCCTCTGCGACTTTCGTGAAGACGCGAGGCGACAGGGACAGCCCGAAGGGCAGGACTTTGTACTGATATGCCTTCCCCTCGAACGCAAAGCGTAGGAACGGTCTGTGTCCAGAACGGGAGCTTGTGCAGGGCCCGATTCAGGATACGCAGGTCCAAGATTGGCCATAACCCAGCCCCTTTCTTGGGTACAATGAAGTAGGGGTTGTAGAACCCCGCCTTCATATCGGCTGGAGGAACCGGCACGATCGCGATCGATCTCTGACTGCAAGACCTGAGCATCGCTGCTTCGCACGGAGATGAAGAGGATGCCCCTGTACTTGGGGCATCCTCCGGGGGGTGGGGAAGGGATGCGGACATCATCTCCGAGAGCAGCTCCCGTCCTCCCTGGGCTGCCCGTCTCAGGGCCGCTTACCCTTGCCACCAGGTTTAGCGGCTCCCTGAGCGGGTTGGGCGCCACCCTTACGTCCGGCACCCTGCTTCCCCGATGAAGGCTGCTGCTTGGGTTTCGCAGGGGCGGAGGCGGACGCAGGGGGACGCCCTCGGCGACGAGCAGGCAGAGGTGTTTGGCCTGGTCGACCTGCAGGAGCGCCATGGCATGCAGAGATGATGCGGCTTCTCCGCAGGCAGTGTAAGCCTTGCCCGTTAGCCCGGACGAGGACTTACATGCCCGGGAGGGGAGACGCGGGGCACCCAGCCAGTCTGCAGCGGTCTTGGGACACAGTTGCATCGCCACAGACCGCTCGACTGGGGGGATTCCCACGTATCCCTTAGCCGCACCACCGTCGAGGGTAGTGAGGACGGAGGAGTCAGTCAATCGGTTTTGAGCGTTGTAAGGCGCTGTCCACAATTTCGTGATCTCCAAATGCACTTCCGGGAAGAAAGGCACTGGGGCGGGGCGCTGAGAAGCAGCACGGGCCGTCCAGTGATCCCAATCGTCCAACCGCGAGGGTTCGGGACACAGTGGAGGGTTCCACTCGAGCCCGACACTCACGGCGGCCCAGGAAAGCATAGCCGTAAGCTCTGGGTCAGACTCGGGCAACGCTGTCACGCCCGAAGGGGGCAGCGCAGCCGAGTCTTCATCCTCAGAGCCCATAAGCTCGTCCCCCGATGCTGCAAGTGACAACATATACTCAGCCGGAGCCCCAAAAGTAACGACTGGGACCCCCTGGGAGGGGCCAGCATGCTCTCTTGGAAGCTCCACCGGCACAGCGGGTGGGGGAGGGGCCCGAGGAGCCATTTGACCCGTCGGAGAAGCCCTCACCATCCCCCTTAGATCACCACCAAAGTCATCAGCCAAAGTAGCAGCCCTCTACTTTGCAGTGGGAGGGCCGCTAGATCGGGGGATGCGCAATGGCGCCCCACCTTTTTCGAGGTATTGGAGCCTGGACCGTAACACTGCTATGGTTATGTTCCCGCAGTGGGAACATGAGTCATTCACGAACGCTTCAGCGTGCTGAACGCCCAAACACGTGAGACAACGAACGTGACCGTCAACTGGAGACAGAAATCGCCGGCATCCAGAAACACACGGTTTGAATGACATCTTGAAAAAGACGCAGGGTCAAACCGTGTTGCTCTTTTAGATAGGAAACTGCTCTTTTATGTGCTTAAGCACTCAGGGAGATGACCGCGGCACCACACAGTACAATAGTGCAAGCCTGTGTGTGCACTCAAAACGAAAACGCCCAGAGAACCAACTCTTTGATGTCCGTCTGAAGCAGCCACTCGCTGAACGCGCTGTCACACCCACACTGGCAGAAGCAGTCCTTCTCTGGAAACACTCTTCGTAGAAACAGGAAGCAGTAGACATTCACTGTTCGGCTCCGAAGTAGAAAGCAATGATCATGCATTCCTCTTCCTTATTTATACCTGCGCTGCGGGGTGGAGCGTGGAATGCGTGAATCGCTTGCCAATCTTCATTGGCTCGTTTTTAAACACTCGAAGTAGATTGGTCTCTGAAATCAGATCCCGATTCGTCGGTCAGTTCCGACGTACGTCGAACGTGACCGACTGAAAGGGAACTTACTTTAGCTTTTCTTCTAAAACAAAATAAATGTCCTATTATCACTGTAAAGCTGCTTTGAAGCAATCTGTATTGTAAAAAGCACTATATAAATGAAGGTGACTCTGTTGGCAGTTGACTCAAAGACCCAATTGGCTGAGGTGCCCGAAAGGCAGAACTTTGTACTATGCCTGTCCATCGAACACAATGCATTGGAAAGGTCTATGTCGAGGAAGAATCGAGAGATGAAAGTACGCCTCCTCCATGTCGATCACTGCAAACCAATCTTGGAAGGCGGATACATCTGAAGAAGCGTCAATATTCTGAATGGCAGCCTGTACAGGGACAGATAAAAAATTTGCATGTCCAAGATCGGCCGTAACCCACTGCCTTTCTTGGGTACAATGAAGTGCGGGCTGTAAACCCCGCCTTCATATTGGCTGGAGGGGCCGGCTCTATCGCGTCCATTGCCAATAGGTTCTGAGGGGGACTGAATGCCCTATAGGGGGACGCCGGGTGAACTGAATCGCATAGCCAAGTACGATGGTGTGGATGGGCTGGGAAGTGCTAGCTAGGCTCCCAGCGACCGTACCAGCAGGACCAATGGAACCCTTTTTACCTTTTGTTCTATATTTGGGTCTTTCAAGGTTAACAAAAACATTGGTGTGGCAAGATTTTGAGCCGGATCACACCTCATACTCACATTCTAATGCTGGCTCCCTGTTACAACAACAGGACCAAAATTCGCATCACCCTAAAACCTCCTCTCTTTTGTTTGCCACAGCTAAATACAGCCTTACATCCTTACAAATACATCTTCACACACAAAGTCAAATCTACATCTGCCTCACAAAATGTATGCATACAAGGTTATTTAAGTCTTTACATCTATACTTTATTACAACTGTGAATTTCATCCATTTATTATTTTTTTGTTTTTTCAGAAGGCTGCCCGGCCGCCACATAAGCAAGTGAGAAATGTTGATCTCGAGGGAGGCCTGTAACAGACAACGGCTGATCGGAAATTTTCCACAGGGCAGATCTGCGGAATTAAGCACCTAGTGCATGAACAGGGCAAAGCAGATAGTCTTTCCTGGTCTGACGTCAGAAACGGAGGACAGGAGGCCTGCAGTGCTAAGGGTCTCACAGGATTAGTGGGAACCTAGGAACATGAACCAGCCTAGAATGTAGGAAGGCCTTAGCCGACCGGGAGCAAATTTCAAGAACGAGGGTGCAACAGAGAGCAACTTCTCAGAAACTTCCTCGAGCGGCTCAAAGGGAGCCTCGGAAAGGACCACAGAAAGGTCCCAGGGCAGCACCCTGGTGCGTACTGCAGGTCTCAACCTCAAAGTGCCACAGAGGAAACGAGTAACCAGAGGGTGTCGCCCCAAAGAAACACCACTTACAGGAGTGTGGTAAGCTGCTAAGGCCGCCACGTACACCTTTAATGTGGAGGGAGTTAACCCAGCGGAGAACCTCTCCTGCAGGAACTCCAGCACCGCGCTCGCAGGGAAGTTAACTGGATCCCACAGGTGATCTCTACACCATAAGGTGAAAGAGTCTCCACTTCAGTGCGTACAGTTTCCTCGTGGACGGAGCTCTAGAGTGTAGAATGGTCTCAACAACCTCGGTTGAGAAGGTCCCTTCTGAGAGGAATCTCCAGGGGAGAGCCGTCGAGGAGAGACACGATGTCCGAGAACCATACTCGGCCCGGCCAGAACGGGGCTATTAGCAGTAGACGGGCCCCTAGACGGGAAACCATTCACTTCTCACTTCGTGGAAACTTTCCTCTTTCTCACTTCGTGGAAACTATTCACATCTCACTGCGTGGAAACCATTTACTTCTCACTTCATGGAAACTTTCCTCTTTCTCACTGCGTGGAAACTATTCACTCAAAGAACACTGGGTCTTGTTTGGGGGGTCATGTATTAGAATGGGGATTGTACCTTTAAGACATGACCGTAATTATGCACAATGGAACCGGATGTTTAGGGGAGTTCACGTTAAGAAAGTAAAGATGCCATTCAGAAAGTTATCAAGCGTGTGACTGATTTAATTGAGTGTATGAGAGATATCTGACTACGAACAGTCCATTCAAAATACTTTTGGTAATGCCAATTGAGCTTGAAAGCCATTTTTATCAGAATTTTTCTCCTTCAGCGCAAAGATGATCTCCTCGCCGACTCCGGAGAAGACTAAAAGAAGCCTTCCTGCTCACTGTGGATAAAACCCCATCAACAGATTAACGGTGCTGACAGCTCAGCAGCTGAGAATGGCTCTTCTGCCCTGTGGCTATCTGGTGAGACTAATACAGCATATGTCCGCCCTGTTGGTACTGTGTCCACCCCACCAGTGGTATGCTTGCGTAGATCTCTTTCCTGTGTTATAGTGAGTTAAATAAAAAACAAAACAGCTTCACAAAAAAGAGCATTCCTCCTCTTCACTGTCCTATCACAACGCTGCCACATGTGACTCTTCATCCCCTCGCCACCTGGAGCCAGGCTTGGAAAGCCATTTCTGGTGTGTCAAATCGGGTTTTAGAAATAATCAAACAAGGTTACCTGCTCCAGTTGGCTCGCAGGCCCAGTTCACACTTCAGTCTCTGATGTTGATGCTCACGTCCCCTTCAGAAATACGAAATGTGCTTTGATTGGTCAGCTGGCCTAGTGTGTTTTGATCGGCGAACCACTTGTGGCAACAATTTTTGCTTCATATTGATGTTTAAATATTATACCCTATGTTGTTGTTTTTCTTTTTTTCTTTTTTTAAAGTTAATTGCTTTCTTTAAACTGAATTTCGTTTTGTATAAATTGTATCTTAATTTAATCAATGTTTTTAATTTATATGATATAATATAACAGATGGTTTAATAAATATATTGGTATATTTGATACCAATATAGCAGAGAATAGCCTTAGCGCTGGCTCATGCATTTCACGTGTTTCTGACTGAAGCTCGAAATTATATTTGACTATTGTGTGTATTTGATCGTTTACAAATGATTCAGAAAATATTTGCCATTGAAATGACTGGGAAAAAGTGTCCCAATCAACCTAACGATACTATTTGAAATCATAATTGCATTGTTGTTTTAAATCCCAAATATTTTACTTATAACATTCATCATTACCAATTATTAAGTTATTTGTATTTATTGAATATTGAATTGGGTTCAGTGTCACAATATTACTTGTTTCTTTTTTTGGCAGATAATTTAGCTTGCTTTAAGTAAAAACTTTAAGTAAAAAACATTTTACAGAAAACCATTATCAAATCAGAAATCACTATTGTGCCGTTTTTCTTTTGCTATTTGAGCAAATGGCCACACAAAAGATTATTTAATCTATTTTCTTATTCACAGCTATAATATTTAACCCAACTATGACGACTTCAGCTCTGAGAAACCTGGAAATATGAAAAGGGTCTATAGGCTATGTGTATAGCTTTCCTGTAGCTCAAACAGTAGAGCATGGCGCTAGCAACGCCAAGGCCATGGGTTCGATTCTCAGGGAAAGCAAGAACTGACAAAATGTAAAAAATGTGTACCTTGAATGCAATGTAAGTCGCTTTGGAAAAAGCGTCTGCCAAATGCATAAATGTAAATGTAGCTCAAATTGAGTAAAGAGCGTTTTTTACAACTTACCAGATTGTCCGACCTCCTCACTCACTTTCTTCCAAGCAAGATCCTTTTTATTCCTGTTTCTATAAAGTACGAAGATGTCTCATACATAGAGCAAGCTCCTGATTGGTTAACATGGCGCAAATATCTGCCAGAGTTCAGTTTTTCAACTCGCGCTCAATTCGCACAGTGTCATTCACGTGGAATGTCTATTCGCGTCTTTGCATTGACTTAACATGTAAATCACTCTCGCAAAATGCTTAATTTGTGTTTGGTGTGAGGTTCTGATCGCTGTCCTCTGTTAATTTTTTTTACCACAACTTTCTCACAAGTTTGTTCGTCTTGGGAATGCCAAACAAAGAGGTTTTGGAATCAGGGTGGAATTGCTGAAAACAGCATCTCTTCAACATGGCAACAATACACTACCAAAGCACATTTTTTTTCCAAGTGCAGCTTAACCAGGCTCAACTCTTTTTTTGCATATTACGTTCCTAAAGCAGATTTTTTTTCCTAGCGCAGCTCAACCAGGCTTATTTAAATGAGTGACATTGTGACTTCACAAGATCCGGAAGAAGTGCATTGTAGTCCCAACCAGCCATTTTTTTTGTAGTTCTTGAAAAGTGTTTTCTTTATTATTTTTTTTCTTTATTTTTTTTTATGCTCAAACGGTAACATTACACACTAACTAAAGTTGAAAGGATGAAAAAGCATAATAGGACCCCTTTAAAGGTCAGATTTACTAAATAGGGCAAGTTAGCGTGATTTTTGAAAACATCAAAGTAAGAAAGGTAAGACTTTACAATACGGTTCAAATCATTAATGCATTATATATCATTCACTTTTCTTTTTTTTACAGAATTTATTAATCTAATCTTAAATTTATAAGTATACTACTGTTCACCATTAATTTATGCTTGTCGTAAATGTTGATCTATAAAGCTTGAAATGTTAAGTGTACAGGTGCTGGTCATATAATTAGAATATCATCAAAAAGTTGATTTATTTCACTAATTCCATTCAAAAAGTGAAACTTGTATATTATATTCATTCATTACACACAGACTGATATATTTTAAATGTTTATTTCTTTAAATTTTAATGATTATAACAGACAACTAAGGAAAATCCCAAATGCAGTATCTCAGAAAGGTTCGATATTGAAGACACCTGGTGCCACACTCTAATCAGCTGATTAACTCAAAACATCTGCAAAGGCCTTTAATGGTCTCTCAGTCGAGTTCTGTTGGCTACACATTCATGAGGAAGACTGCTGACCTGACAGCTGTCCAAAAGACGACAATTGACACCTTGCACAAGGAGGGCAAGACACAAAAGGTCATTGCAAAAGAGGATGGCTGTTCACAGAGCTCTGTGTCCAAGCACATTAATAGAGAGGCGAAGGAAAGGAAAAGAAGTGGTAGAAAAAAGTGTACAAGCAATAGGGATAACCGCACCCTGGAGAGGATTGTGTAACAAAACCCATTCAAAAATGTGGGGGAGATTCACAAAGAGTGGACTGGAGCTGGAGTCAGTGCTTCAAGAACCACTACACACAGACGTGTGCAAGACATGAGTTTCAGCTGTCGCCACTCTTGAACATCAGACAGCGTCAGAAGCGTCTCGCCTGGTCTAAAGACAAAAAGGAAAAAAAGTGGTCCAAAGTTATGTTCTCTGATGAAAGTAAATTTTGCATTTACTTTGGAAATCAGGGTCCCAGAGTCTGGAGGAGGAGAGGAGAGGCACACAATCCACGCTGCTTGAGGTCCAGTGTAAAGTTTCCACAGTCAGTGATGGTTTGGGGTGCCATGTCATCTGCTTGTGTTGGTCCACTGTGTTTTCTGAGGTCCAAGGTCAACGCAGCCATATACCAGGAAGTTTTAGAGCACTTCATGCTTCCTGCTGCTGACCAACTTTATGGAGATGCAGATTTCATTTTCTAACAGGACTTGGCACCTGCACACAGTGCCAAAGCAACCAGTACCTGGTTTAAGGACCATGGTATCCCTGTTCTTAATTGGCGAACAAACTCGCCTGACCTTAACTCCATAGAAAATCTATGGGGTATTGTGAAGAGGAAGATGTGATATGCAGAAGAGCTGAAGGCCACTATCATAGCAACCTGGGCTCTCATAACACCTGAGCAGTGCCACAGACTGATGGACTCATGCCACGCCGCATTGCTGCATTATTCAGGCAAAAGGAGCCCCAACTAAGTATTGAGTGCTGCACATGCTCATACTTTTCATTTTCATACTTTTCAGTTGGCCAAGATTTCTAAAAATCCTTTCTTTGTATTGGTCTTAAGTAATATTCTAATTTTCTGAGATACTGCATTTGGGATTTTCCTTAGTTGTCTGTTATAATCATCAACATTTAAAGAATTAAACATTTAAAATATATCAGTCTGTGTGTAATGGATGAATATAATATACAAGTTTCACTTTTTGAATGGAATTAGTGAAATAAATCAACTTTTTGATGATATTCTAATTATATGACCAGCACCTGTATATGTAGAAAATTACAATGCAATGCAAATGTTAACAGATTGAACCTGTAAAGTGTTACCATACAAACAAAACAAACTGTGTATTTTTACTTTCAGAAATTGTCCTTTTCATACTTTGAACGTTTTATTATTCAGATTTTTGGTTTGTAGAAACGTATTAACATATTTATTTGGATCATTTACATTTACATTACATCTACATATTTGGAAGACGCTTTTATCCAAAGCGACTTACAGTGCACTTATTACAGGGACAATCCCCCTGGAGCAACATGGAGTAAAGTGCCTTGCTCAAGGACACACTGGTGGTGACCGCTGGGATCAAACAGCAACCTTCTGCGTATCAGTTCAGTGGTTTAACCCACTGGACCACCATCACCATCATTTGCATTAAGGTTATTTGTTTGATTGTTCCTTCCGTCAGATTTAAGACCATTTGCAAAACAAATGATGCTGCCCTAGAAGTTTTATTTATATTTCTCAGATAACAATGGTTTTCATATTAAGTTGTTTTATTTAAGGGCGTATTACAGAAAGTATCTATTAAATTATTTTACCAGTACATCATGGCAACTTAGGGTTTTACATTACTTTATCACATCAAAATGTAAGACATTTCTACTTTCTAAAGTCATTGTAATTTAAATTACAATGACTTGTACAACCAAGCTGATTCTCATGAAAATTTAATGTATGAAACTAGCAACTGAACTTCAGTTGAATTATGTGGACTTCTTTTTACAGTGTATATCTGACCAGTTTTTAGAGCTGGTTATGTGCATTTCTCCATCATAAGCACTTTTTTGAGATATTAAACTTAAACTCAACCAGCCTTTTTGCAGCCTATTTTACGCTGCTTCACATACTGTTTGCAAACGTAAAAATCTGTTCAAATATCATAACCATACACAAAACCCCTGTGCATTAATTCTGTGTTGACTAATATCACCATGTATCCTGAAGAAAGCATCTTTGTTAAGAATATGTAAATTATGTAAACATGGCAGATAGACTTGCATAAGAGATTGTTCTCCAGGTGCATCGCCGAAGGGAATGTACTGTGATGTCGTGACATTAGAACTTATGGGAAAATGCAAAAGACTCAAATGCAAAAGACTCAAAGTACAAATGAAGTTCAAATCATTTAATAAACAGAGCAATTCCAAGAGGGTCCTTGCACCATTGGTGCTCGGGCTCTAATAACCCACTGCTGTAGAGCAATGATGAGAAAACCCAAAACCCTTTCAATATCATTCAGATACTATTATAGTTTTTATTAATATTTTGAATTTGGTTTTATTTTGTATTCTATTTTAGTTAAAGTTTGTCATTTTGTTGTTTGTTTTTGTCATTTTATGTTTTATATATAGTTCATTTTCATTCACAGTTTTAGTTATTATAGTATATCAAATTAAACTAAATGAAAATGAGAAATGTTGCCATGGCAACTATTTAAAAAGTTTAAGTTTTTATATATTCAATTTTATTTCAGTTAACATTTATTTTAATTTTAGCAACAACAAATTTTTTTTTTTTTATGGCTTTAGTTTCAGTTAGCTATAATAAACCTGTTCCCTTTCAAGGGAACTCAAGCTGCGTCACTGCTGTGGGAACGCCTCTCTGCGTGATTGCGTCCTGAAGCACGTGTGTAACCAGTCCAATAGCAAGACGGAACGTCATTGGCGGGTGACGTCATAGACCCGGAAACTATAAGGAGCTATAAAGCACATCTATAAAAAGTAGATTAGACGAACGCTTTCTTACCGCTCACTCTGCTCAACCTCCACGTTGGGGCTTACCGTTCTTTCCCGACCTACACATCGAGGTGTTGAGGTCGTGGAAGCGTCCGGTATCGTCCAGAATTTTCAGTTCACAAACATCCACATACAGTGATATCATGGGGCTGAAAAACATGGTTATGGTCCGATGCCAAGGGTGGACGAGATGCTTGCGAGCCATCTCTCTCCCGATTTGGCATCATCCATTAAAGCCCCGACATTGCCCACCAAGCTGTTAAGAGCTACATCAGTGCTGGTGGGCAAAGCGTACACGGCAGCGGGTCAGGCTGTGGCATGCTTGCACACAATGGCTATAGTGCAAGCATACCAGGCTGATCTGCTGAAGGATCTGGGGGCTAGCCTGACAAGCCAGACCCACATCAAGGTGTTTGGTCTGGAAACTCACCATTAGCTGGGCTCAATCCGAGGACCGGGATAAACGTTTGTCTATCAAATCCCTCTGCACGCAATTGGATAGCGCCACAACCAACCGAAGTGGAGCTAATGTTTAGTTGATAGATTAAACTCCGAATACATCTTCCTTTCTTACGTATAATTTCGCCACTCTTTGTTCTTTCCTCAAAGAAAAGCTTAACTTCAAGTCTTCCAGAGTAGCGGCCAAAACCGATTTGAAAGACGCTGATCATCAGCTTCTTTGTTTACCTGTAGTAGCACCAAGAACCTCCGCAACTGCGCTCCGTCATTATGTTAAGCCTGCCCACCGACTCTATACACGATGTGATTGGCCTGACCAGAGTTTGTTTTTTCCAGCTCTGAGGTCTACCGAGAGTTGCTAGACTACACTTGCGGCAAAATAAATGTTCTGCCACTAGGGTGCGTCTAGATTTCTAGGCTAATTTATGGCTGAATCTCACTGATATTAAAGAAAAGGACAATAGTTTTCTGTTAGATGTGCCGCTGTCTCCATAGGGTCTGTTTGGTAATGCCTTAACCAACGTCACGGACAGATTCCTGGAAGCTAAAAAACAGGCAGCGGCACTTCAGCAGTTCCTTCCCCGTAAACCCCAGATTCCAGCTGCTGCTGCTGGGCGGGAGCAGCAGAAACCAAGTACCAGCTCCTCACACCGAGCGCAACAAAAGCAGAGCGTCGCCACCTGTACCCCCCCACAGATGGGGTGGGGTTGGGGGTGACGCCCTCAGGTGCAGCCTTCAAAGGGTAAGACTGATCTGAGGACCGTCATTATCTCTAAGAAGGCTGCGTCGAAAAGGTCCAAGCATGGTTTGCGCCCTCTGAGGAGGGTCAAAGTGCACTCGGACCAGTTGTTCCCTGCCAGTTGGTCCCTGCCAGGCTGCTACCCTTAGTAGATTTTTTGGTAGAGTGTGAGAATCTTCCAAATATTTCACATTGGGTCCTGCATATTATAAAATAGGGTACGCCATTCAATTCAGGTGTCGTCCTCCCAGTTTCAACAGGGTTCTGCCCACAGTGGTGGGCCCCAAGCAGGCCCTGGTTATGTCTCAAGAAGTACAGACTGATGCTGCCCTAGAAGTTTTATTTATATTTCTCAGATAACAATGGTTTTCATATTAAGTTGTTTTATTTAAGGGCGTATTACAGAAAGTATATATTAAATTATTTTACCAGTAAATCATGGCAACTTACGGTTTTAAATGACTTTACATTACTTTAGACAGTTCTACTTTTTAAAGTCATTGTAATTTAAATTACAATGACTTGTACAACCAAGCTGATTCTCATGAAAATTTAATGTAGGAAACTAGCAACTGAACTTCAGTTGAATTATGTGGACTTCTTTTTACAGTGTATATCTGACCAGTTTTTAGAGCTGGTTATGTGCATTTCTCCATCATAAGCACTTTTTTGAGATATTAAACTTAAACTCAACCAGCCTTTTTGCAGCCTATTTTACGCTCCTTCACATACTGTTTGCAAACGTAAAAATCTGTTCAAATATCATAACCATACACAAAACCCCTGTGCATTAATTCTGTGTTGACTAATATCACCATGTATCCTGAAGAAAGCATCTTTGTTAAGAATATGTAAATTATGTAAACATGGCAGATAGACTTGCATAAGAGATTGTTCTCCAGGTGCATCGCCGAAGGGAATGTACTGTGATGTCGTGACATTAGAACTTATGGGAAAATGCAAAAGACTCAAATGCAAAAGACTCAAAGTACAAATGAAGTTCAAATCATTTAATAAACAGAGCAATTCCAAGAGGGTCCTTGCACCATTGGTGCTCGGGCTCTAATAACCCACTGCTGTAGAGCAATGATGAGAAAACCCAAAACCCTTTCAATATCATTCAGATACTATTATAGTTTTTATTAATATTTTGAATTTGGTTTTATTTTGTATTCTATTTGAGTTAAAGTTTGTCATTTTGTTGGTTTTTTTTGTCATTTTATGTTTTATATATAGTTCATTTCATTCACAGTTTTAGTTATTATAGTACATCAAATTAAACTAAATGAAAATGAGAAATGTTGCCATGGTAACTATTTAAAAAGTTTAAGTTTTTATATATTCAATTTTATTTCAGTTAACATTTATTTTAATTTTAGCAACAACAAAAAAATTTTTTTTTATGGCTTTAGTTTCAGTTAGCTATAATAAACCTGTTCCCTTTCAAGGGAACTCAAGCTGCGTCACCACTGTGGGAACGTCTCTCTGCGTGACTGCGTCCTGAAGCACGTGTGTAACCAGTCCAATAGCAAGACGGAACGTCATAGGCGGGTGACGTCATAGACCCGGAAACTATAAGGAGCTATAAAGCACATCTATAAAAAGTAGATTAGACGAACGCTTTCTTCCCGCTTACTCTGCTCAACCTCCACGTTGGGGCTTACCGTTCTTTCCCGACCTACACACCGAGGTGTTGAGGTCGTGGAAGCGTCCGGTATCGTCCAGAATTTTCAGTTCACAAACATCCACATACAGTGATATCATGGGGCTGAAAAAAACATGGTTATGGTTCGATGCCAAGGGCGGACGAGATGCTTGCGAGCCATCTCTCTCCCGATTTGGCATCATCCATTAAAGCCCCGACATTGCCCACCAAGCTGTTAAGAGCTACATCAGTGCTGGTGGGCAAAGCGTACACGGCAGCGGGTCAGGCTGTGGCATGCTTGCACACAATGGCTATAGTGCAAGCATACTAGGCTGATCTGCTGAAGGATCTGGGGGCTAGCCTGACAAGCCAGACCCACATCAAGGTGTTTGGTCTGGAAACTCACCATTAGCTGGGCTCAATCCGAGGACCGGGATAAACGTTTGTCTATCAAATCCCTCTGCACGCAATTGGATAGCGCCACAACCAACCGAAGTGGAGCTAATGTTTAGTTGATAGATTAAACTCCGAATACATCTTCCTTTCTTACCTATAATTTCGCCACTCTTTGTTCTTTCCTCAAAGAAAAGCTTAACTTCAAGTCTTCCAGAGTAGCGGCCAAAACCGATTTGAAAGACGCTGATCGTCAGCTTCTTTGTTTACCTGTAGTAGCACCAAGAACCTCCGCAACTGCGCTCCGTCATTATGTTAAGCCTGCCCACCGACTCTATACACGATGTGATTGGCCTGACCAGAGTTTGTTTTTTCCAGCTCTGAGGTCTACCGAGAGTTGCTAGACTACACTTGCGGCAAAATAAATGTTCTGCCACTAGGGTGCGTCTAGATTTCTAGGCTAATTTATGGCTGAATCTCACTGATATTAAAGAAAAGGACAATAGTTTTCTGTTAGATGTGCCGCTGTCTCCATAGGGTCTGTTTGGTAATGCCTTAACCACCGTCACGGACAGATTCCTGGAAGCTAAAAAACAGGCAGCGGCACTTCAGCAGTTCCTTCCCCGTAAACACCAGATTCCAGCTGCTGCTGCTGGGCGGGAGCAGCAGAAACCAAGTACCAGCTCCTCACACCGAGCGCAACAAAAGCAGAGCGTCGCCACCTGTACCCCCCCACAGATGGGGTGGGGTTGGGGGTGACGCCCTCAGGTGCAGCCTTCAAAGGGTAAGACTGATCTGAGGACCGTCATTATCTCTAAGAAGGCTGCGTCGAAAAGGTCCAAGCATGGTTTGCGCCCTCTGAGGAGGGTCACAGTGCACTCGGACCAGTTGTTCCCTGCCAGTTGGTCCCTGCCAGGCTGCTACCCTTAGTAGATTTTTTGGTAGAGTGTGAGAATCTTCCAAATATTTCACATTGGGTCCTGCATATTATAAAATAGGGTACGCCATTGAATTCAGGTGTTGTCCTCCCAGTTTCAACAGGGTTCTGCCCACAGTGGTGGGCCCCAAGCAGGCCCTGGTTATGTCTCAAGAACTACAGACTCTTCTGCAAAAAGAGGCTATAGAAAGGGTTCCTCTAGCCAGCAGGGAGTCAGGGTTTAACAGCCGGCACTTCATCGTGCCAAAGACGGATGGGGGGTTGCGCCCCATTTTAGATCTGCGTGTTCTCAATCGTGCCGTGGCGAGCTCAAGTTCAAGATGCTTTCACTCAAACATATTGTGCCACAGATCAGGTCTGAGGACTAATTTGTCACGATATGATCTAAAGGACGCATACTTCCATGTATCCATCCTTCCAAATCACAGGAAGTTCCTGAGGATCACTTTCGGGGGAGAAGCGTACCAATATCGGGTTCTTCCGTTCTGTCTTGGTCACCCCGCACCTTCACGAAATGTGTAGACACAGCTCTGGTTCCCATGCGCATGCAGGGGATCAGAATTCTCAACTACATAGACAACTGGCTGATCCTAGCACAGTCAGCTCAGATGGGGGTCCAACATCGAGATGTTGTCTTCGCACACATGAGGAAATTAGGGCTGAGACTAAACTCCAAGAAAAGCGTTCTTTTGCCAGCTCAGAGAACTACTTATCTGGGGGTAATTTGGGACTCGATCACCATGCAGGCTCGCCTGTCAGAGCCTCGGGGGGTGACCATCAGTGGTCGCTCGGCCCAGGGCCTATGGCAGGACCATCATCGCTCCTGGCACATAAATTGTCTGGAAATGTTGGCAGTGTTTCAGGTCCTGAGACATTTCCTGTCGGAATTCAGGGGCCATCATGTGTTAGTCCGCTCAGACAACACATCGGTGGTCTCATATATAAACCATCATGGGGGTGGGGATCACGCCCGCTATACAGACTGGCTCTTCTGATCCTCCTTTGGGCCCAAGAGAAGCTGCGCTCAATCAGGGCAGTTTATATCCCGGGGTATTTAAATGTGGAAGCAGACATCCTGTTGAGACAGGGGCCGAGGCCCAGGGAATGGAGACTCCACACAGAGGTCGTGGAGCTCCTGTGGGAAAACTTCGGCAGAGCGGATGTCGATCTGTTCACATCATCAAAGACCGCTCACTGTCGTCTTTTAGTTCCCCCTAACGCATCCCTGGGACTGGACATTTCCCCCAATTGCTTCCGGGAGTTCTAGAGAGAGTGTGTCGGGACGGGGCCCGTCTTTTGCTAGTAGCCCCGTTCTGGCCTACCTGAGTATGGTTCTCGGACATAGTGTCTCTCCTCGATGGCTCTCCTATGGAGATTCCGATCAGGAGGGACCTACTCTTTCAGGCGAGGAAGGCAATCCTGCACCCTCACCCAGAGCTGTGGAAACTGTGGGCTTGGCCTCTGAGGGGGCCCAGCTCATGAGTTCAGGTCTCTCAACTGAGGTTGTGGAGACCATTCTACAGTCTAAAGCTCCCTCCACAAAGAAACTTTATGCCTTGAAGTGGAAACTTTTCACTTCATGGTGTGGGGACCACCAGTGGGACCCAGTAAACTGCCCGGTGGGTGCAGTGCTGATTTCCTGCAGGAGAGGTTCTCCACAGGGTTAGCTCCCTCCACAATAAAGGTGTATGTGTCAGCCTTAACAGCTTACCACACTCCTTTGGGTGGTGTTTCTTTGGGGCGAAACCCACTTATTACTTGTTTCCTTTGTGGCACTTTGAGACTTAGACCAGTGGTCCGCACTAGGGTGCCGGCTTGGGACCTGGGACCTGGCTATTGTTATACGGGGCTTGTCTTTGGCCCCGTTTGAACCAATTGAAGAGGTCCCTGAGAAACCCTCGAGAGGGGGCCCGGCATCCAAGCAGAGAATGAGCAAGTGGGTGGTCGAGGCCATCACACTTGCTTATGAGGCGGCCAGTCAGCCTTCATCTTTGGCTGTACAGGCCCACTCTAATAGGAGTATGGCGGCTTCTAAAGCTTTGTTATCAGGGGCATCCCTGCAAGAAGTCTCTGTTGCGGCAGGATGGTCCTCCACAATACTTTTGTGAGGTTCTATGAACTTGACCTCAACGCCACCCTGGGAGCTAGGGTGCTTGTTCCGTAGCCAGAATGACGGACGGGCATCTGGCTCATATGGGGGGGGATGGTGACGCAGCTCGAGTTCCCTTGAAAGGGAACGTCTCGGTTACGTAAGTAACCTTAGTTCCCTGAGTAGGGAATGAGACGCTGCGTCACCCTGCCATACTCCCTGCATGCCTGTGAGCGCTTACTTCAGGCTTTGCAGAAGCTAGTTTCTGTTTGTGTTCACGGCTCTTTATAATTTTCGGGTCTATGACGTCACCTGCCTATGACGTTCCGTCTTGCTATTGGACTGGTTACACAAGTACTTCAGGACACAATCACGCAGAGGCGTTCCCACAGCGGTAACGCAGCGTCTCGTTCCCTACTCAGGGAACTATGGTTACATACGTAACTGAGATGTTTCTGATAAATTAAATCATTGATGTTTGTGTAGATTAAAAATATTTGGCATAGAAATATTCATTGAACTATTCATTTGAACATCATAAGTAATAATAATAATAAAAATAAACTTAATTTTATATAGCGCCTTTTAAAAAGACATCTCAAGGTGCTTTTCTTAAAAGTTCAAACACACATTGCAAACAATATGCAAAAGGATGATGCAATTACATATTATTATTATTATTATTATTATTATTATTATTATTATTACCCACTGCTTTTCTGGGTTACGATGAAAGCCCAGACTTCATGTCAGCTGAAGGTACCGGCTCTAATATGTACTTTAGCAGCAGGACGAAGTTTGCCACCGTGGTAAACCTGTGGGGGGCGTCGGGCGAACTTAACTCTTGTGTGGTGTTCATATTTTTGTTATTCAGCCAGTGTTCGTGGGTCTGGTGGACCCGCTGCATTTTTGGGTTTTTAATTCAACACAATCAAAAATTTTATGTTAAAATACTCAACAGATGTTTACTTTATCCCAATTACAAGCAATATAAACAGCATATATGGTTAATATTTTCTCTTTACCTTTGTTAGATCACATTTAAGAATTGCAACCTTGTGTGGGAACGGCAGGGGTAGAAACAAAATTCACTCTTGCACTCACTCACACTTACACACAATCTCTCTCTCTCACACATGCACACACACACACACACACACACATGCACACACGCTCACTTGGATATGTGGTGTATTGTTACTCTCCATAGGCATAATGGTTTATCTAATTTACAAACTGTATAATCTATCCCCCTACACTACCCCTACCCCTAAACCTACCAATCACAGAAAACTTTTGGCATTTTTTGAATTTCAAAAAGTATGTTTTAGTATGAGGGCACAGATGTCGTCATAAACCATGTTTACGTTGTAATACCCATGTCATTATACACATTTGTGTCCTTATAAACCATATACATGAACATACACACACTAACAGCAGGCCCTGACAGGAGGAGGACAGAGTAAAGGTACACAGGCCCTACAATTTCCACACTTTTATTAGCCCAGAGTCCAGTGGACCCAAACATCCTGTGTGTAATATAAATGTGTAGGGGGGGTGTACAGTGTGTGGTCATTGAAAATGTGTTCTGATATATATATTGGAGACCTGGGCATCAACACTTCAATTTGTAACTGGATTTTGGACTTCCTAACTGACAGACCACAGAATGTTCGATCAGGATCCACCTGCTCCACGTCCATCACACTCAACACTGGTGTACCACAGGGCTGTGTGCTAAGTCCGTTTCTCTACTCCCTCTTCACCTCCGACTGCAAGCCTGTGTATGGAACTAATTCCATCGTCAAGTTTGCGGACGACACTACGGTGATTGGTCTCATCAGCAACAACGATGAGACTGCCTACAGGGAGGAGATCCAGCACCTGGCCACATGGTGCACTGATAATAACCTGCTCCTCAACACCACCAAAACGAAGGAGCTCATCGTGGACTTCAGGAAGGAGTCAAGAGGCACACACGACACCATCCACATCAATGGAATGGCTGTTGAGCGTGTCTCCAGTTTCAAGTTCCTGGGGATCCACATCTCGGCGGACATGTCGTGGACGACCAACACCTCCAGCCTGGTCAAGAAGGCTCACCAGCGCCTCTTCTTCCTGAGGACACTGAGGAAGAATCAGCTCTCCTCGGCTATCCTGGTGAACTTCTACCGCTGCGCAATAGAAAGCATCCTGACCAACTGTGTGGCAGTATGGTATGGGAGCTGCTCTGTTGCGGAGCGCAAGGCACTGCAGCGGGTGGTGAAAACTGCCCAGCGCATCACAGGGACTCCACTACCTGCCATCGAGCACATCCAGAGGAAACGCTGTCTGCATCGAGCTCGCAGCATCCTCAAGGACTCCTCTCACCCAGCCCACAGACTGTTTTCTCTCCTGCCCTCCGGCAGGCGTTTCAGGATCCTCCGGACCAGGACCAGCAGACTAAAGAACAGTTTTTTCCCCAGAGCTGTCTCTTTACTGAACTCAAACCACCGTTGATCCACTTCCCTCATAAACTGCAAACTCTCCTACCTCACATCTACATTCACTTTGTTATTTGCACTACTGACTGTTTATTACAGTAACAACTGTTTACTTATGCATTTTGCACCACCATATCTTAACTGGAATATGCTCATTTGCACTGCCGACTGTATTTACAGTAACCATGTTTACATTTGCATTTTGCACCGTACTTCTAACTGCAATATGCAACCACTTTCCACTGCACTTTTACACTTTCTTTCGGATAGCTCTGTCCATAATTTATTGCACTACCTTAATCCACTGCTATATTCCTCATATTAGCCTAACATATTATTGTATACCTCTATCTGTAAAATTCTGTTCAAAGTAATAGCCATCTGTATATTATATTCATAGTACATATTCACCTGTACATTCTGTTTACATTCTGTTTATAGTAATAGCCATCTGTATATTTATATTTATTCACTGTATATATTCATCTGTAAATTCAGTTCTGTTTATAGTAATAACCATCTCTCTACTTATACATATTTATATATATTCAGTACATTTTTATGCCCTGCACTTACGCAACCATTGTATATATCCTGCACTTGCTGCTATTGCACTTCTGGTTAGACCTAAACTGCATTTCGTTGCCTTGTACTTGTACTTGTGTAATGACAATAAAGTTGAATCTGAATCTAATCTAATATTCCTCACAGAAAATGAGCCAAGGCCAATGAGTCTCAGTTTGAAAAAATAATTAATTATATCATTTTTCTTTTGATAAAAAATGAAAACGGTTCCAACAGACCCGAACACCATACAAGGGTTAACCACATAGCCAAGTCTGACTGTCCGAATGAGCCAACAAGACAGGCTGGGAAGCGCTAGCCAGGCCCCCAGACAAAGTGCAAGTGGCACTTGATGGGCTGCGTTGCCTTCTTGCGGGGGGCTCGACGTCACGGCTCAGGTGTTTCTGGTCAGTGGCACGGTCTGCACGTCACGCTCCGAGCCCAGAAACCAATTGTCCAGCTGCGAGTGCTTGCGTCCGATTAATGCGGCAGCCCAGGTAAGCATAGCTGTCAACTCTGAATCCGATTCAGCATGAGAAACCACAGACGAAGAGGAAAGCTCAGCATCATCTTCCACTCCAGAGGACAATAGCCATGCAAATTCAACTGGTGGAAATGCTCACACTGTAAACAAAGTGTTAAGCACACTCGCGACTTTGCTTTACACACAGGTGGCGGGCTGGGTAGCCTTCAAAGGTGAGTTGCGACTGCCTTGTCAACATGGTCATCCATCCATTAATGCCATCTCAGCATGCTTATGCCTAGACATGTGAGAGAGATCCTGGACATCAGATGAGGAGAGGAAACGACCACATCCAGGAATGCACAGATGGAGACGTTCACTGTCTACTTGCTCTTTTAGGGAAATTGCTCTTCTAACTGTTGAGGCATCCAGGGGTGGAATCGTTGCACTTATCTGTGCACGTTTGATCTTTGGCTGAATGTGTATCCAACATAGAAGCGTCTCCTCTCAAGTGAAGGGCAATGGCTGAGCACTGCGAGTTAGGAATTGTTAAATCTTCATTTGATTGCATTTTAAAAGAAAAATTTCAATTTCCATTAAATCCATTAAATCATTAATCTAGAAAAATTTTAATGACAGAATAAAAAAAAAAAAAATTAGTTTATGGATTATTAGGTCATGGGTCCTAACCCTTTTTTTGAAGGCCTAAACATGCTCGAAAACTCATGAAACTTTGCACACGCATCAGAAGTGGTGAAAATTGACGTCTGATATGGGTTTCAGAATTAGGTGTGGAAAAAATGGTTCAATAGCAACACCTACAAAAGTTCAATTAAGCGCCGTTTGCGCTACGTTTCACGTACAGGTATGAAATTTGGTACACACATGTAACAGCCCAATACCTACAAAAAAGTCTTTGGGACAAAATCTGAAAACCAACAGGATTTATTACAGTCCTGGCCTGAAGACATCTACATGCCAATATTTAGTTACAGTCATAGCGCCACCTGTGTTTTACATTGTGATTACCTCCTCATAGAGATTTAACCAAAACAACATCATATTTGGTCAGTCTAATCTTAGCGATGATAAAGCGATGTTGATTTTGTTACATTTCTTATGGCCGGGTGAGAAGTACAGTGATAAAATAATTTAGACCTGGTGTACATGTTGTAAACACATCTAAAGCACATTCAATTACATGCAGATATTTAAAAAAATTCAGCTTTACCATCACAGAAATATATTTTTAAATATATTAAAATAGTATATATATTTTTAATTGTAATATTACTGTTTTTACTGTATTTTTTATCAAATAAATGCAGCCTTGGAGAGCTATGTATTGTGAAAAGCGCTATACAAATAAATGTGAAGATATTTTGAACAACACTAGACCCCAGTAACTTTCCTTACATGGACAATATACACTTTTTCAAAATATCTGCAATGTTTGGGTGTGACTGACTCATCTATCATACCTAAAAATTCCTTTGAAACACACGAGAGATTTGAGCGTTTCGTCATATTCCAATCTAGTATGAATCTGTTATTTCCAGTTGAGATCTGATCTGGCTGATAGAGGTTTCACAAACGTGACACTGCATTGGTCTCAAACCCCTGAACCGGTGAACTTGCGACAACTTAACTGCATGAATGTAAAATATATATAAATATATATCAATTTTTTTAATCTCTCTAGGTGTTCTTATTAGGTTTTACTGCCCTCTAGCAATCATACCGAGTATCACAATGATTCACAGGACACAACATGATGCAATAAGCAAAATTGTTTCATTTACAGGTTATGATAAAGAAAAGTTACACCCTGGAAAGTATCTTTAAAAAGACAACGATTAAAATGGTAGATTTATTTACAATGTTAAGACTAAGCACTTCTGCTGCCCTATTTTACAAAATTTGAATACATTAACATTCTAAAGCACATGTAAAAAAAAAAAAAAAAAAAAACAGTATCGACATACAGTGGGGAAAATAATTATCTGATCCGCTGTTGATTTTGTACGTTTGTCTATAATTTTTAAGGTAGGTTTATTTGAACAGATAGAGATAGAATCTCAACCAAAAAGATCCATATTAAATATAACATTGTATAAAGATTATAAATTGATTAGCATTTGATCGAGTCAAAATAAATATTTGATCCCCTACCAACCAGCAATAATTCTGCCTTCCACAGATTGGTTACATGCCCATGTGGAACACAGATTAGTCCTGTCACTTTAAGAAAGTACTCCTAATGTCAGCTCTTTGTGTGTATAAAAGATACCTGTTCACAGAATCTGTATCTTCCATTCCAACCTCTCCACCAGCCATGGGAAAGACCAAAGGGCTGTCAAAGGACGTCAGGGACATGATTGTAGACTGGCACAAGGCTGGAATGGGCTAGAAGACCATCAGAAAGAAGCTTGGTGAGAAGGACCCAAAACTACACAGGAGGAGCTTAATGATCTCAAGGCAGTTGGGACCACAGTCACCAAGCAAACCATTGGTAACACACTACGCCGCAATGGATTGAAATTCTGCAGCGCCTGCAAGGTCCCCCTGCTCAAGAAGGTACATGTATAGGTCCGTCTGAAGTTTGCCAGTGGACATCTAAATGATTCAGAGAAGGCCTGGAAGAAAGTGCTGTGGTCAGATGAGACCAAAATTGAGCTCTTTAGCATCAACTCAAATCCTCGTGTTTGGAGGGAGAGAAATGTTGACAATGACCCCAAGAACACCATCCTACAGTCAAGCGCAAAGGTGGAAACATTACGCTATGGGGATGTTTCTCTGCTAAGGGTACAGAAGACTTCACCGTGAAGGGTCCGATGGACGGGGACATGTTCCGTAAAATCTTGGACGAGAACTTCCTTCCCTCAGCCAGAACATTGAAGATGGGTCGTGGATGACACAAAAACACACCACCAAGGCAACAAAAGAGTGGCTCAAGAAGAAGCACATTAAGGTCATAGAGTGGCCTAGCCAGTCTCTAGACCTTAATCCTAGAGAAAATCTGTGGAGGAAGCTGAAAGTTTGACTTGACAAGTGACAGCCATCAAACATAATGATTTAGAGAGGATCTGTAAAGAGGAGTGGACCAAAATCCCTCCCCGGGAGCACTTCACTCTTCGGGGCGCAGCGGTCCTCA
Organism: Romanogobio albipinnatus; assembly: GCA_023566225.1. Taxonomy (NCBI): domain Eukaryota; kingdom Metazoa; phylum Chordata; class Actinopteri; order Cypriniformes; family Gobionidae; genus Romanogobio; species Romanogobio albipinnatus. The sequence goes on from CM042239.1 coordinate 3,279,470, forward strand.
GCGAGTACAAATCTCTGTGTCCGCCCGGAAAAATAGCGCCGCGGGGAAGCTCACACCCCTCGAGGGAGGTTCAAAAGGGGTCAGTTCGGTTGCTCCCTGCCGGTGCGCTGTTTCAGGGAACCGAGCTGACCACTCAAAAAACACCAGAGGCCAGCCTCGAGAGGCTGGTTCCCTTAGGTGGAAACTTTTGCCAAATATCTCAGATTGGGTCCTGCAGACAGTAGAAAAAGGGTACAGAATACAATTCGGGTTTCACCTGCCCAAGTTCAACGGGGTGGTACCCACAGTGGTCCGCCTTGAGAAGGCTCTGGTTATGGAACAAGAGGTACAAACTCTTCTCCGAAAAGAGGCTATAGAGAGGGTCCCTCCCCACAGCAGAGAGTCAGGGTTTTACAGCCGGTACTTTTTAGTTTCAAAAAAGGATGGAGGGCTGCGTCCTATTCTAGATCTAAGTCAGCTAAATCGAGCATTAAAAAGTTAAAATTCAAAATGCTCACTCTGAAGCAGGTTGTGTGTCAGATCAGGTCCGAGGACTGGTGTGTCACAATAGACCTAAAAGACGTCTCCATCCTTCCTCAGCACAGGAAGTTCCTCAGGTTCGCTTTCGGGGGCGAAGCTTACCAATATCAGGTTCTTCCATTCGGCCTAGCATTATCACCCCGCACATTCACAAAGTGCGTGGATGCAGCACTGGCTCCTCTGAGACTCCAGGGCATCCGCGTTCGCAATTATATAGACAATTGGCTCATTTTAGCACAGTCAGAACAGTTAGCGGTTCAGCATCAAGATGCTGTTCTCACTCATATGAAAGTGTTGGGGTTAAGGCTAAACGCAAAGAAAAGCATGTTATCTCCATGACAGAACATCACTTTTCTGGGCGTAGTATGGGATACAAAGACCATGCAGGCTTGGCTGATGCCCGCCCGGTCGAAGTCCATCCTAGAAGCCTTATCCAGGATAAAGCTAGGCCAGTCACTCACTGTGAAACAGTTTCAAAGACTTCTGGGTTTGATGGCAGCAGCGTTCAATGTGATAACTTTTGGCCTGCTGTACATGAGACCCTTGCAGTGGTGGCTCAAAACCAAGGGGTTCTCCCCGAGGGGAAATCCTTTTTGCATGATATATATTCGTGTAATATATATTCCGTGGCATTTGAACAAGAGGGCAGACTTCCTGTCGAGGCAGGGAGTGGTGCCGGGGGAGTGGAGACTTCACCCCGAGGTGGTGGAGCTCCTTTGGAACCGCTTCGGGCAAGCTCAGGTGGATCTGTTTGCATCTCAAGAGACAATGCACTGTCCCCTATTTTACTCCCTCACACATCCCTGGGGCTGGATGCAATGGTGCAGACGTGGCCGAGGCTGCGTCTGTAAGCCTTTCCCCCTCTGGCATTGCTACCGGGAGCTCTGGAGAGAGTACGCCGGGACGGGGGCCGTCTGTTGTTATTAGCCCCATTTTGGCCGGGTATGGGGCCGAGTATGGCTATCAGACATTGTGTCTCTTCTCGATGGTCCCCCGTGGGAGATTCCGATCAGGAGGGACCTTCTCTCTCAGGCATCGGGGTCAGTCCTGCACTCCCGCGCCCGGAGCTGTGGAAACTGTGGGCTTGGCATCTGAGGGGGCCCAGCTCGTAGATTTAGGTCTCTCTACCGAGGTAGTAGAGACCATATTACACTCCGTCCACAAGGAGGCTTTATGCCCTAAAATGGAGAGTCTTTGTTGCATGGTGCGCGAACCATTCAGTGAATCCAGTTAACTGCCAATTGAGTTCAGTGCTAGATTTTCGTCAAGAAAAGTTCTCCTCAGGTCCACCTTAAAGGTATACGTGTCGGCCATATCCGCCTATCACGTTCATCTCGATGGTGCATCAGTGGGGAGACACCCTTTGGTCACCTGCTTCCTTCGTGGTACTCTGAGGCTAAGACCTGCAGCACGTTCAAAGGTGCCGACTTGGGACCTGGCCATAGTATTAGAAGGCCTGACTCTGGCCCCCTTTGAACCTATGGAGGAGGTGCCAGAAAAGGTGCCTTACGCAAAAGACACTATTTCTTCTGGCTATTTCTTCTCTTAAGAGAGTTGGAGATTTACAAGTGTTGTCTGTTGCTCCCTCATTTCTTGAGTTTGCACCGGGTATGGTGAAAGCTTTCTTGTTTCCAAGAGAAGGATATGTCCCTAAAGTTCCCACTAATGTGGCAGGGCCTATAATGCTGCAGACCTTTTCTCCGCCTCCCTTTCAAAATCCAGACCAGGAGAAGTTAAATCTGCTCTGCCCAGTGAGGGCACTAGATGCTTACATCCACAGAGCTGCCCTGTGGCGTAAATCTGATCAGCTGTTTGTCTGTTTCGGGTCCCCAAGTAGGGGAAAGCCTGCATCTAAGCAGACCCTAAGCAAGTGGATAGTCAAGGCTATTTGACTAGCATATGAGTCGGCCGGTCAACCTTCACCACTAAAGATTCGGGCCCACTCAACTAGGAGTATGACTGCCTCTATGGCTCTCTTGTCAGGAGTTTCTCTTCAGGAGGTGTGTGATGCAGCAGGATGGTCCTCTCCTCACACCTTATTAAGATTTTATAACCTGGACGTGGCTTCTACTCAGCTGTATGCAATGTGTTTTTTTGTTTTTGACCACTGAAATTGTGTACAATTTAATAATTTAATCATTGACCCTGCTGGACCTGAACGCCTCCCTCTGCAACTGGATCTTGGACTTTTTGACTGGGAAATCCAAGAGTGAAACGGAATGAGCTAGTAATTACGTTAGGTTTTTACAGTATAGTTGACTGTGGTAGGTTTAACTCGGACAATGTGACTGAATAAGATGTATTTCTTTAATAGCGTGACAGTTTGACAGCATGAGACGTATCTCTCCCCTGCTCACTATTTTGAAAAAGTATGTTTTACAATATTTTGCAGGATGACGTTGTCCATTTCTAAATGATGGCTTAAAATAGACTTTAGCTAACCACAAAGCTAGCTAATGCCATGGCTATCAGTGGAAGACCGCTAACATTAATGCGCTTGGAAATCACAACAAACTTATTCTTTCTAAATAAAGAAATGATTGCTGTATTTAATATAACTAGTAAATGTATAGTTCCAGTCCCTGCATTGTAAATCATAAGTTAGGCATGTGAGGAGTGAATGAAAGTGTGTTGCTGACTTCGTTCAGAAGCAGCATTAACGAGTCACATAATGGATTTACTGCATCACTAAGTAGTAGATTTTTAGAAGGCTGGCAGCAAATAATGATTGAAAATGGTTTGTTGCAGCTTGATGGATATAATTAAAAGAATGCATCTACAGGGATAAGCAAGTTGACATTGTAATTATAAGGTAGCTCATAAGGCTCAATAAGGACCAACAATCACACACACACACACTCACACTCACACCTTTGTCTTTTTAAATAATAATACAAATGATGATAGAAATAATAATATCAAAAACATCAGGAGTGACCTTTGTCTTTTATAATAATAATAATAATAATAATAATAATACAAATGATAATGATGATAATAATAATAGCATAATTGATTTTTTTTAATGATTACTGTCAATGTTAATAATAATAGTAGTATTAGTAATAGTTGTGATTGTAGCAGCAATCATTTTGTTTCTATTTTGTTTCTCACCTAGCTTGTTTACTTCATATTTTGACAGATGGCAAGTGGTGGATGAAGTCGAGTATGGGAGTATTTCACAAAAGACCCATCAGGTACAGTCATATGCAACATCTGTACAGCCTCTGTGTGCCAGGGATCTGGCAGCCTCAAACTCAAAAATACATCCAACTTGTGGGCACACCTTAAATCAAAACACAAAGACATCTACAAAGAAGGCGCAAAAAGATACACAGCCTCAAGTTCCAACCACATCATTCCAGCCAAACCTAAAACAAGTACTAGAGAAAACAACAAAATGCACTCTAAATGATCCAAGAACTGACGAAATGGACAAACTCCTGATGGAGATGATAGCCACTGACATCCTGACTTTTGCTGTTGTTGAGGGTCCAGGGTTTAAAATGGTTATGGCCAAGGCAGAGCCCAGATATCCATTAAAAACAGAGACATTTTTCCATACAAAGAAGATGGATGAGATTAATACAGGAGTTGTAAGCAAAATAAAGAAACTGCTGTCAGTTGAAAATGCAGGAAACAGATTTCTTTTACCACTGACTGTTGGTCAGGTTCAAATGAAGCACTCATGAGCTTGAATGCTCACTTCATTGATAAAAATGGGAAAAAGATCCAACTTGTCTTGAATGTTAAATCCTTGTCACAGTCCCATACAGGACAGCACATTGGAAAGACATTTCTGTCCATGCTTAAAGAATGGGAAATTGATGAGGAGCGGGTCATGCTTGTGCTCAGAGACAGTGGGGCAAATATGGTGAAAGGCATGCGCCTTGTTGAGATGCCAGACCTGTGCTGCAGTGCTCACATACTGCACCTGGTTATACATGATGGCCTTAGTTCCCAGAGAGTGGTGGTGGACATTCTGGCAAAGCTCAAGAAAATTGCTACACACTTCCACCACTCTGTTACAGCAATTTAACATCTGTAAATTCAGGAGGAGCTAGGTGTCCCACAGCATTCTATCATACAGGCAGTACAGACGAGGTGGAGCTCTACATTAGACATGTTGGTGAGGATGATCGAACAAAAAAGAGCCATTACTGCATATGCTTGGGACCATGGACAATTCTCATGTCTGTCAGCAGAGGAATGGTCCATTGCGTCGAACCTGGCAGAGACCCTTGGACCACTGGAGGAGGTGACACTGGAATTTAGTCGAGCAGACTCATCCACATCCTGCATTTTACCATGCACATGCACAATGTTAAGCCGTTTACTTGAGTCAGAGGGACCAACCACCAGGGGTATTCAAACCATGAGGAAAAACCACGCTGGATAGCTTGCAAAAATGTTTTGCAAAAGTTAAGGATTCTAAAGAGGTGGTCTTGCCTGTGTCCTTGACCCACGATACAAAGAGCGTCCTTTGGTACCAGAAATTCTGACAAAAGTGAAAACCTGGCTGAAAGAGGCTATGGAGACCAGTCCACCAGATTCTGCCACTGAAACTCCATCTGAGGAGAGCGATCCCAAAAGGCAGAGAACAGAGGACCAAGTACCCAGTCTCTTCGACTCACTTTACAACACTGTGCTCCTTCCATCCAGCAGTGAAGCAGTGGAACCTGAGGGGATCATCAAAGAGCTAGAATGGTACTTCAGAGAGCCTGTCATTGACAGAAAGACTGGAATTGATTGGTGGAAACACAACACCAACCGTTTCACCAGACCTCTCCTGTCCACCCTCCTCTGTGGCGAGCAAAAGATTGTTCAGCACCATTGGAAATATTTATGAGGATATGCAGAGCTCATTGAAAGGAGAGAATGCAGAAAAACTTTGCTTCTTGTACTACAACCTGCCTCTGCTGGACTGGAGCTATTAAGGACTGACTGGTTCACTAGTAGACTACCTCATCCTGTGTATAGTTTATATTTTGCTGTTGTTATTTATCAGAACTTATAGAACTTAACTGAATATTTTTTTTTCCAGTCTTGCTCTGTTATATTTATGAAGCTTTAAGCTTACCACGTCTATTAATACTGGTAACTTAGAATTTTTTGTTTGTTTTGTTTTTGTTATTGTGCTTTCGTGCAAAGGAATTTAAGTTTCATATCTTAAGTTTGTAATTTTATACATTTTATATATCAGATAAAATATTAATATATTTTTAAGTTCCTCTGTTCTGTTGTGAGTGACAATAAAACAAACAATTTTATTTTTAAACTGCATTATCATATTTTAGATAGGCTGAGGGGTCATGAATAACTACAAATTACTAATGTAAGGGAAATCTGTTTATGTTTTTTTACGAGTTTCTATTTATTTATTTATTTATTTTTTAATGTACACTCACCTAAAGGATTATTAGGAACACCATACGAATACTGTGTTTGACCCCCTTTCGCCTTCAGAACTGCCTTAATTCTACATGGCATTGATTCAACAAGGTGCCGAAAGCATTCTTTAGAAATGTTGGCCCATATTGATAGGATAGCATCTTGCAGTTGATGGAGATTTGTGGGATGCACATCCAGGGCACGAAGCTCCCGTTCCACCACATCCCAAAGATGCTCTATTGGGTTGAGATCTGGTGACTGTGGGGGCCATTTTAGTACAGTGAACTCATTGTCATGTTCAAGAAACCAATTTGAAATGATTGGAGCTTTGTGACATGGTGCATTATCCTGCTGGAAGTAGCCATCAGAGGATGGGTACATGGTGGTCATAAAGGGATGGACATGGTCAGAAACAATGCTCAGGTAGGCCGTGGCATTTAAACCATGCCCAATTGGCACTAAGGGGCCTAAAGTGTGCCAAGAAAACATCCCCCACACCATTACACCACCACCACCAGCCTGCACAGTGGTAACAAGGCATGATGGATCCATGTTCTCATTCTGTTTACGCCAAGTTCTGACTCTACCATCTGAATGTCTCAACAGAAATCGAGACTCATCAGACCAGGCAACATTTTTCCAGTCTTCAACTGTCCAATTTTGGTGAGCTCGTGCAAATTGTAGCCTCTTTTTCCTATTTGTAGTGGAGATGAGTGGTACCCGGTGGGGTCTTCTGCTGTTGAAGCCCATCCGCCTCAAGGTTGTGCATGTTGTGGCTTCACAAATGCTTTGCTGCATACCTCGGTTGTAACGAGTGGTTATTTCAGTCAAAGTTGCTCTTCTATCAGCTTGAATCAGTCGGTCCATTCTCCTTTGACCTCTAGCATCAACAAGGCATTTTGGCCCATAGGACGGCCGCATACTGGATGTGTTTCCCTTTTCACACCATTCTTTGTAAACCCTAGAAATGGTTGTGTGTGAAAATCCCAGTAACTGAGCAGATTGTGAAATACTCAGACCGGCCCGTCTGGCACCAACAACCATGCCACGCTCAAAATTGCTTAAATCACCTTTCTTTCCCATTCCGACATTCAGTTTGGAGTTCAGGAGATTGTCTTGACCAGGACCACATCCCTAAATGCATTGAAGCAACTGCCATGTGATTGGTTGATTAGATAATTGCATTAATGAGAAATTGAACAGGTGTTCCTAATAATATTTTAGGTGAGTGTACATCGGCCGATATATCGGAATATAAGATTTTTTAATCACTAAATATTTGTATTGGTCTTAAAAATCCTTTATCAGTCAGGCTCTAGTTCATAACACTTTTCCTTTCCAGTGGCCTCCAGCTCCTGTTGCAGACACTAGCTGCCACTGCTAACAGCACAGGCCCAATCATTTCAACAGTTTTACCTAACAGGTTATAACCCCGCCCATTGCCAGTGGCCTGCAGCTCCAGTAGCTCAAACAAGCGCAAGCCCGCCTCCGCTTGCAGCACAAGCCCACACTTCATATTATCATCCTTCCTTTCCTTCCTATACTCCAAATAATTTTCCTCTCCAAGCCACAGAGGGTAATCCAAGTGTGAGGCCGCCGGCGACATTCGCACCCCCGGTTTATGTATAAGATAGAGAAAAAGACCAAAAAAAAAATTTAAAACCCAACCTTGCAAAGACTAGGGAGGAATATTTCACAGCATTCACATTTCAAATTATCATTTTCAGCACAATAAATGCTTTAAAATGCATCAATAAACATTTCTCAACACTTATTTCTCTCTCTTTTTTTAACATATTTCTTAATGTGGCATCCATGAGGAGCAGACAGAAGGAAAGGGATTCAAAAGCCAAAATAAATCATACACTAAAGGGGCAAAAACACTAAATATGTTGATCTTCAACTACGCCACCTTGGGAATTTCACCCAGAGAATATGATAAGTGCACAAGTTCCCTACTAAAGACGAGGAGAATGGAGACACAAATTTAATTCAAAAGTACAAAAGTTTATTATGATTTATCAGAATAAAATCTGAGGCACAAGAAAAGGGACAAGGGATCATTCAATTAAGATGTTTAAAAGGACAGAAGCTGCGGCCTTGCTCAAGAAATACCCGGGCAAAAGATAGACACGTTCCCCTCACACGCACTGCACGCTCACACTCACAGTACTCAGGCCCCAGTGAAGTGATCATTCATGGCACACGGTGTAAACACCACCACCAAAGAAGAGAAGGGAAGTCAATTTCCTACGCAAGGCGGCCGCAGCTCCTAGAAACAAACAAACTCTCCACACCATACACTAGGGCTGTCAAAATGGCTGAAAAGCTAAATTCGAAATTCTTTCTTAAATAATCTAAAACAAAAATCCAGAAAATCACATTGTATGATTTTTAAATAATTAATTAGCATTTTATTGCATGACATAAGTATTTGATACATCAGAAAAGCAGAACTTAATATTTGGAACAGAAAACTTTGTTTGCAATTACAGAGATCATACGTTTCCTGTAGTTCTTGACCAGGTTTGCACACACTGCAGCAGTGATTTTGGCTCACTCCTCCATACAGACCTTTTTCAGATTTTGGGGCTGTCGCTGGGCAATACGGACTTTCAGCTCCTCCAGAGATGTTCTATTGGGTTCAAGTCTGGAGACTGGCTAGGCCACTCCAGGACCTTGAGGTGCTTCTTACGGAGCCACTCCTTAGTTGCCCTGGCTGTGTGTTTCAGGTCATTGTCATGCTGGAAGACCCAGCCACGATCCATCTTCAATGCTCTTACTGAGGGAAGGAGGTTGTTGGCCAAGATCTCGTGATACATGGCCTCATCCATCCTCCCCTCAATACAGTGTAGTCGTCCTGTCCCCTTTGCATAAAAGCATCCCCAAAGAATGATGTTTCCAACTCCATGCTTCACGGTTGGGATGGTGTTCTTGGGGTTGTACTCATCCTTCTTCTTCCTCCAAACATGGCGAGTGGAGTTTAGACCAAAAAGTGGTCTTATCAGACCACATGACCTTCTCCCATTCCTCCTCTGGATCATCCAGATGGTCATTGGCAAACTTCAGACAGGCCTGGACATGCGCTGGCTTGAGCAGGGGGACCTTGCGTGCGCTGCAGGATTTTAATCCATGACGGCGTAGGGTGTTACTAATGGTTTTCTTTGAGACTGTGGTCCCAGCTCTCTTCAGGTCATTGACCAGGTCCTGCCGTTGTAGTTCTGGGCTGATCCCTCACCTTCCTCATGATCATTGATGCCCCACGAGGTGATATCTTGCATGGTGCCCCAGACCGAGGGAGATTGACCGTCATCTTGAACTTCTTCCATTTTCTAATAATTGCACCAACAGTTGTTGCCTTCTCACCAAGCTGCTTGCCTATTGTCCTGTAGCCCATCCCAGCCTTGTGCAGGTCTACAATTTTATCCCTGATGTCCTTACACAGCTCTCTGGTCTTGGCCATTGTGGAGAGGTTGGAGTCTGTTTGATTGAGTGTGTGGACAGGTGTCTTTTATACGGTAACAAGTTCAAACAGGTGCAGTTAATACAGGTAATGAGTGGAGAACAGGAGGGCTTATTAAAGAAAAACTAACAGGTCTTTGAAAGCCGGAATTCTTACTGGTTGGTAGGTGATCAAATACTTTTGTCATGCAATAAAATGCAAATTAATTATTTAAAAATCATACAATGTGATTTTCTGGATTTCTCACAGTTGAAGTGTACTGTAGCGTCTGGAGTCGCTCTCTCATGGGATCAAAGGGATGAGTCGTTTAAGGAACATCAGAGATGCTTTTCTCTTCCACAGCTCTGCATATAAATTAAATCCCTGCTCCAATGGCTCCAACAAGTCTGAGTTAGATTGCACCACTGACTGGTTAATGACCAGCTAGAGTGTGACCAGAAGATACGATGATGGCCCTGTGAGAGCTTCAATCAGATCCTAATCATTATTAAAACCATTGTATCCACGTTTTGATTGTCATTGTTGTTGCTCACAAAACATGAGTCCCTTTAATGTCAGATCTAAGCTACGAGCTCTTATAAGTATCATTGAATGCTTTAATTAATACCATAACTCGGAAAGTTTGTCCTTTGTGGCCAGAGGGATAAACTTCCCGAAAATTGGGTAGAAGACCTAGTGAAAGTTGATAAGGATTGTATTGCTCGTTCGTTAAACAGAACGGATCAGAGGAATTCTGAATCAACTCCTTAGAGGTTATTCTGTGATTATTTAATACAGATATATATCCGTAATTAATTGCAATAAATTGTTGTTAACCATATATATATATAGCATAAATACCTAGGTTAGGTATTCCCCCTTTTGGGGGATTTTGGAGATTTATGATTCGATTATAACCTGTTATGATTAATCATAAATCCCTAAATATTAATACCCATAATTCCCTACTAATTTTATTGAGCTAATGTAATTTAATAATATATGTAACCCTAAAACATTACATATTTGGTGGAGAAGATTTTGGGCACATTTTAAACTTTGTTTTGTGAGCAACTTTGTCAATTTTATGTGTATATTATTGGTGTTAATTGTTGTCTTGTATGCGCGCTTCAGAGAGTGAGACAAGTCGCAAACGCGAACTCACGTATCTGTAACTGAAAAGCCCATTTAACATTTTAGTCACTGTTAATTGTTAAGAATAAACTGCAGTTCATAATATTAAAACTGTCTCTGTAAAAAGAAAGAAACTTCTTTTGCAGAACATTTTAATATTATCAAACCCACCTGTCAGAACGAAGAAATCTTCTTTCAGCGTGATGATATAACGATTTGAGCGATGTTCCTCTTATTCGTTTTGTAAAGGCCTTATCAATCGATTTGAATCATTGCGTATTCCAGTGTTATTCAACTGAGCGATCTCATCCCCTTAGGTGGAATTTTGGCGTAGCTAACCAAAACGCACACCTTGCACAAATCAATCAGAAAAACTGCTGGCCAGTATCTGCTTGAGGTGTGAATGGGAGTATTTTATTTTAACTTTGATCCCGTTAAAATTTGTTACAGAGAAAATATTCAGTTTTACATTTGTGTGTATATGAGGTAAAATAAATCCGGCCACACACTCTGTGTGCTACAAAGTGGCACAAAGGAAACTTGTTTTCTTCCATTTCATACCATTCTGATACTCTGCACTTATTAAAATTTGGTTTAAACAAGTTTGAACCTAAATTTAAATCAAGCCTTCTCTTTTCAGCCTGTGATAGCCCCTTATCAGTAGCACGCCCCCTGCTGGGCATAAGTTGGCTTTCCTCTCTCTTCTCCTTTGGCTCCATTTCTGAATCGATTAATTTAATTAATTCTATTTCTCCCTTTTTCAAGGTTGTTCTGATAATTACAAACATTATCATCATTATTTTATGTTTTAGCACGATTTATTAAATAGTCGTTTACCTCACTTACTTTACCGAATTATTTAAATTTGGTTTAAACAAGTTTAATCTTAAACTGATGTTACGTTTTCCATGTTAGCCATTTGTATATTTACAGGTAGTACCTCCTCTAGTGCTTGTGGTGAATTTACGGTTGTCTTCTGGCTGGGTTCCCGTGAGTGGAGTCACCTGGCCGGCGTAGTTGACCTGTGAGTACCTATGATAAAAAGGACAGACCTCTACAAGCTTTGTATCGGCAGTGTATCAAATATTTGTTCTCCCCACTGTATATGATTTACAGCAGGATTCCTCAAATCCAGCCCTGGTATGAATTTGATAAGTGACAAACATTGACCAACTAAAAATAAGTTGTGGTCCGAATGCAAACAGCCACTTCACTGTCCTTCTTTGTTCCGCTAACATGTCACAACATCTCATCTACATTAAGTCATGTTCTTTGCTTCTTTTCAAAGAAAGGATGACACAATTATTTGCATATAGGCATCACAGTTGTCTGCCTATTCAAATGATTCATGGAATTCCTACTCAAATGACAACCAAGTCTATCGGGGGCACAAAAAAGAACACTATAATCAGAAATTATTAGAAATAAAGATAACACTTTAGAATAGTTCTGTCATGGTCAGAAGTCATTTTAGATAGGAATATTAGAAAGATCAGTCATCACGCCGGAGACGAGTTTAATGAGGATGTCGTGTTGAAGAGGCAGTTTCAGGGGAGTCTAATTGACACAGTCTCTGCAGACACTTCAGGGTCATGCGCTGGTCATGTCTGGGCGCAGGTCCACCATCTGATCTGGATCCGGCCTGGATCCAGCTGACTGCAGTAAACCTCGGGATAAACAGAGAGACTAACATTAGAGTAGATGCCATTCTTCTGATGATGTCACGGGTACATCAGGTGTTATGGGAAGTGTTCCCGGTTCCGGCTGACCTAGTTAATGCAGCCTAACAATCATTTAACTGATTTGAATAATACAAATGTATAATGTTCTATGTGTATGGCATGGTAAAGAGATGTGTTTTTAGTCTAGATTTAAACTGACAGAGTGTGTCTGCTTCCCGTACAATGTTAGGAAGACTGTTCCAGAGGAAAAGGATCGACCGCCTGCAGTTGATTTCGATATTCTAGGTATTATCAACTGGCCAGAGTTTTGAGCTCACAATAGATGTGCTGGAGTATAGTGTCTTAAGAGCTCGCTCAAGTGCTGGGGAGCTAAACCATTTAGTGCTTTGTAAGTAATTAGCAAGAATTTTAAAATGTATACAATGTTTAATAGGGAGCCAGTGCAGTGTTGACAGAACTGGGCTAATATGGTCACACTTCCTGGTTCTAGTAAGAACTGGAGCTGCTGCGTTTTGGACCAGCTGGAGTTTGTTTATCAAGCGAGCAGGGCAACCACCCAGTAACTGTTCAGCATTTTGTATTGAGAGCATGTGCCGTAATTTAGATATATTTTTAATATGGTAGAATGCAGTTTTACAGATGCTAGAAACGTGGCTTTCAAATGAGAGATTGGTATCATTGGTACACCCAGGTTCCTCACTGACCACGAGGACTTTACAGAGCAGCCATCAAGTGTTAGACAGTATTCTAGGTTACTACTTGTGGAGTTTTTTTTATCCCATAATTAAAAATTCTGTTTCTGTAAAAAAAAAAAGATGTATCTGAATTAGTAAGTAATAGTGCTTAGTTGAATGTGGTAGTTCCCATTCAGTCGGTCAATTCCGACGCCACGCCGGAGACCGACAAATAGGAATCTCGCTAGCGACAACCAATCTAATATCCCTTGCTCTTAAGGAGACCTACCCAGCTCAACCTGCGGCATGCAGAGTGAAGAATCACCAACTTATAAACATGAGGTCAATCACCCGTACATGCCTGAAAGGGGCGCTCTCACTAGTCAAGCCAAAAGTTCATTGAAATCCCTCTGAAGGAATTCTGACTGCTCTCTCTGAATATTGTTCTAAAATCGAAAGTCGATTTGCAGTCTTATGTATCAGAATGTTCTTAAGTTCCATGTTTATGTCAGAAACTGTTGCTTGTGGAAGGCAGCTTGTAGTTGTATCCCTGCTGCTAATGTTTCTGATAATGGAGTCACCCACTATCAGAGTCCTTGGCTCGGCTGTGCTCTGAGCTGAGTACCGCTTTCTGCTCGACCTTGAGCTCCAGTTAGCATCAGTGTTAGCTGTGGGCTGATTTGATCTGTGTCTGATCACATTTGGGGATTTCTCACTGACGTTCAACACATTTGGGGATTCCTCACCCATCTGATGTCTCAAGTGCCTTTAGGTCTAGCTCCCATCGATTTGTGCCATCGATTAGTGTGTTGATCAGTTACAACTTTGTTTCTCTACACTCAGTATGGCCTGTTGCTGAATACTAGATTCATGGGACTCACCGGCTGTATGCTTAGGGCGTCCATGATTCTGTTGTGTGTTCCGTTTGGTCCCGCAAGTAGCTTTGTTTCAATAACTGCAATCCTTTGTAAAAGTCTGTGGCAGTTTGTGCAGCAGGTAGATTCTTAAACTAGAAGAGGCATTTTCTTTCTTATCCTTTCCAAATGTAGGCAGCTGTGTTTTCCCTTCTCCGGAATGTAAGCTGTCGGTGGGAGGCTGGTCGGATAAAAATTCCCCTTTTTTGTAGTTTTCCAGTCACAAATGTTTCTAGTTTTAGCGTTGTTGTCAAGCTTTATTGTTTGAGCACTGTAAAATTACTTAGGAGGCATTACTTAGTATGATTTCTAATACTAGAAAGTGCAGTTAAAGGGATAGTTCACCCAAAAATGAAAATTAGCCCATAATTTACTCACCCTCAAGTCATCCTAGGTGTATATGACATTCTTCTTTCAGACGAATAAAATCGGAGTTATATTACAAAAGTCCAGGTTAATCCAAGCATTAGAATTGGATTCATAGTTGCTCTGTTTTTGAAGTCCATAAAAAGTGCATCTGAATGTCATATACACCTAGGATGACTTGGGGGTGAGTAAATTATGGGCTAATTTTCATTTTTGGGAGAACTATCCCTTTAAGGCATGACCATTGGACAGTGAAATGCTCATTGGGTCAGCAGGGTCAGACAAAAACAGGTGGTGAAGAAAAGACACATGATGACTGCAAAATAATTAAGAATTAAGGTGAATAATTAAGTCTCCAGAAGTGTAAGGTGTCAGGATCTCAGAGACTTAAGTTAGGTAAAGAATCCTAAAAAAAATTACCCCCACTTAATACGAATCACAAGCTGAAGTCTTGTATGCCTGAAGTGCCTAATAATTCTAGGTAATAGTAGTTACTAGAGTGTTAATAATGCATTGCTCATTTATTCCTGTGTAGTTATTCATTAATAGAGAAACAGTTTTCTAAAGTGTTACCGAAATAAATAAGATTCTTGCCAGGTTAATGTAGGTGGATCTCGAATATCACTTAAATGTTGGCCTTATTGCTGGCGTCACCCAAAGACGCCAGCACAGAGAGAAATTTGCATGTAGATTTACATTTATGTTCTTTTTAACATAAGCAAATGACTTCAAGACTTCACTTGGCATGCAAGCAGAAGCTGTTAAATCTTGAATTTACCAACATGAAATTAGGATTTCAAATATGCATGATATAAGAAACTTTTAAATAAAATTACAGTGGCAATGGTCCATGTTGACCAAACACATTAACATGAGTCCATAACATGCTCATAAAAATAAAAGAAAACCACAGGAAATGATATGGAAGGAAATGCAATGTTTAATGAAGTGGACAGAGCAGCACCCAATACATCACTATATGAACACACGTTAATATGTATATATCCCGCCCTCTCTCTCCCGCTGCAGACCTCGCGAAACCACGCCCCCTCCGCCACATACCCCCACCACTTGTACCAGACCGGGGAGCCATCCGGTCTGCAGCCCCCCCCCCCCCCTTCTGGAGAGGAAGTCCGCCACAGCCATCTGAGCACCCGGCCTGTGGATCACCTTGAATTTAAAAGGCTGTAAAGCTAGATACCAACGGGTGATCCGCGCGTTGGTACCCTTCATGTGGTGGAGCCACTGCAAGGGGGCGTGGTCCGAACAGAGGGTGAACTCCTGACCGAGGAGGTAATAGCGAAGGTTGAGAACGGCCCACCTGATGACTAAGCACTCTTTTTCAATGGTGCTGTACATAGTCTCTCTCTTGGAGAGCTTACGACTAATGTACAGCACCGGCCGCTCTTCACCCTCCACCTCCTGGGACAGGACCGCGCCCAGCCCTCTGTCCGAGGCGTCAGTCTGCAGAGAAAAAGGGAGAGAAAAGTTAGGGGTCTGAAGGAGCGGTCCACCACACAGAGCAGCCTTTATCTAGGTGAAGGCCTGCTGGCACCGCTCCGTCCACTGAACTGGATCTGGCACTTCTTTTTTAGTTAAATCAGTCAGCGGGCTAGCGAGGTCCGAATAATTAGGTACAAACCTTCTGTAATATCCCGCCAGCCCCAGGAACTGTCTAAGCTCCTTTTTGGTCTTAGGTCTTGGACAGGTCGCAACTGCCGCGGTCTTATCAATTTGGGGACGCACCTGTCCATGACCCAAGTGGAAGCCCAGATATCTTACCTCCACCCACCCAACCGCACACTTCTTTGAGTTGGCCATGAGCCCCGCCCTTCTCAGCGACTTCAGGACAGCCCGCAAGTGCTGCATATGTCGCTGCCAGTCCGTGCTGTAAATGATGATATCATCCAGGTAGGCAGCAGCATACGCAGCATGTGGCCGGAGAATTCTGTCCATCAGACGCTGGAACGTGGCGGAAGCCACGAACAAACCGAAAGGAAGCGCGACAAATTGGTGCAATCCAAACGGCGTTGTGAAGGCGTTTTTTTCTTTGGACATTGGAGACACGGGGATCTGCCAATATCCCTTAGTTAAGTCCAGTGTCGAATAAAATAGAGCGGTCCCTAGCCGATCAAGCAGTTCGTCAACCCTCGGCATTGGATACGCATCAAACTTCGACACAGCGTTTACCGTTCGGTAGTCCACACAGAAGCGGACCGAACCGTCAGGTTTTGGAACCAAAACTATCGGGCTCGCCCAATCACTGCTGGACTTTTCTATTACCCCCATATCTAGCATGGCCTCTAATTCCGACTGAACTACTTTTTTTGTGTTCAGGTAAGCGGTACGGGCGACTGCGAACAACCACGCCCGGCTCGGTCTCAACGTGGTGCTGAATGAGATCGGTGCGACCAGGTAGGGGCGAAAACACGTCGGCAAACTCCACCTGTAATGTTTTTACGTCAGTGAGCTGGGATGGCGAGAGGTGATCCCCCCCCCCCCACACCGGGGCCAGAGCGAGAGACTGGAATTTTTGAACCGCCTCTGGCCCAAGATCCTCCTCTCCGCTCACCACTGTCGCCAGCATCACTGACTCCACCTCTGACCACTTCTTTAACAGGTTGAGGTGGTATATCTGACGTGCCCCGTCCCTATCTGATCGCACAACCTCATAGTTGAAATCCCCAATTCGCCGTGTGACCACGAAGGGTCCTTGCCACTTTGCGAGCAACTTAGAGCTAGAGGTAGGGAGTAACACAATAACTTTTTCTCCCGGTGCAAACTGACGTAACCTAGCCCCTCTGTTGTACAGCTGTTTCTGTCTGTCCTGAGCCTGTAACAAATTCTCCATTGATAGCCGCCCCAAAGTGTGGAGTTTTGTTTTCAGGTCCAGGACATACTGAATTTCGTTTTTACTCGCAGAGGTCCGTCCTCCCAAGCCTCTCTAAGAACATCCAGGACCCCGCGGGGCTGGCGGCCATAGAGAAGCTTGAAGGGGGAAAACCCCGTGGAGGCTTGGGGAACCTCACGAACAGCAAACAACAGAGGTTCTAGCCACTTATCCCAATTTTTGCCGTCCTCGTGAACGAACTTCCGAATCATGGTTTTCAACGTGCGATTAAAACGTTTCACCAGTCCGTCTGTTTGTGGGTGATAGACGCTGGTGCGAATCGATTTAACGCCCAATAACTCGTACAGTTCGCGGATCGTCCGTGACATGAACGCCATGCCTTGATCGGTGAGAATCTCTTTAGGGATTCCCACCCGGGAGATTAATGAAAACAGTGCACTCGCGACACTTTTCGCCGAAATAGTGCGGAGTGGAACTGCTTCCGGGTATCACGTTGCATAATCCACCAGGACTAATGCAAAGTGATGCCCCTGTCCTGACCGCTCTAATGGCCTGATGAGGTCCATACCAATTCGTTCGAAGGGGACCTGCATCAGAGGAAGTGGGCACAATGGTGCTTTTGGAGTGGCCGGTGGATTCACCAACTGGCATTCACGACACAACGCACACCACTTGCGTACATTCTCGTGAATGCTCGGCCAGAAGAACCGGGCCGTGAGGCGGTTTAATGTAGCTGTGTGTCCTAAATGCCCGGCCATCGGGTTAGAATGAGCCGCCTGGAAAAGCATTTCCCGGCGGTTCTTAGGAATTAACAACTGGGTTGTATCCTGCTTTGACTGGGCGTCCTGGGTCACCCGATACAACCTATCTTTTATAATCGAGCTCCGCCTCGCCCACGTGAGCAACCGGCACCTTCCTTTCCGAGCGTTTTCCCCAAGAGGCATCCGTGCACAAATGCCCCAACAATTTGTTAAACGCCGGCCAATTGTTCCCCAAAATCAGCGGCTGCCGGAGGTGCGGGTTAACTGCAACCTCCACACTATGCTTTTGTCCCCTAAATTGAATCGTGACGGGCACTAACGGATAGTTCACCACTTCCCGTGCACACACCGCACCGTAACCACACGGCTGTTACCCAATGCCTTAGGCTGAATCAGGCTTTGGTGAATAGAGGTCTGGTTACAACCGGAATCCACCAAAGCCTGATAAGTACCCCCCTTGATACTCACGGGTATTAGGTACAGTCCAGCTTGATCAGGGGCGGCTTGCGGAGCGTCGGGAACCCGGGCCAGCATCCCGACCTCCATGACCGGACAGCGGTTGATAAAATGGCCTGGATCTGGTGCGCAAAGGCGAAGGGTCGGTGTTGTTCGGGGCTCCGGCCGACCCGCTGTAGAATCGCGTGCTTCAGGTCGTCATAAGCCAGGAGATTCTGGACTGGCAGTTGGTGGGCGGCTACCTGCGCTTCTCCCGACAGCAGCGACAGGAGCCGCATCGGCCAGTCCGCTTTGGACCATTCCCGTGACTCGGCGGACCTCTCGAAGAGGTCGATGAACGCCTCCCGATCGTCCTCGGGCCCCATCTTTGAGAGTTGCAGGACGGCAGCCGAGTCCGTGATGGTGGGGGGGACGGCCCGAATCCCCTGGCCAATCCAGCTCCGGAACAGCTCCTGGTCTTCATGCTGGGCCCGGAGGAGAGCTTCAAAGTGCTTCTGCTGCTCCTCCCTCACGGCCAGCAGGTTTTGATGTTGCTCCTGATGAAGACCGGCGAGCGAGTTGACAAGATCCGCAAGTGGCGTCTTTGGCGGAGTCTGCATGGCGGCGGCGCTCTTCTCCCTTCCCGGGTTTCGGCACCAGTGTAGTGAAGGTTCGTATGTGGGTGTGGGAAGGAAGAAGACAGGGTCGGCGTAACTGGGACTGCACTTTTATTTGATCTCACGATCCTCATAACTGTAGTTACGCTCAGGCGCGTTCTCACTCAAAACTCAATATAAACAATGGCACTTAGGCTCAGTATCTCTCTCTCTCTTTGGCAGTCACACTCTGTCGGTTGCAGGCGTTTGCAGTCCCAGTCCCGGTCTCTCTCTCTCTCTCTCTTTCTGGAGCGGCTTTTATACGATCTCTCCTCACCAATTACTGCAATGAGACATAGGTGTTTGTTATCTGCACTTGACCTACTTACTCATCGCTCGGTCCCGCCCTCTCTCTCCCGCTGCAGACCTCGCGAAACCACGCCCCCTCCGCCACAGTATATTTTAAAGTGTTTCAACAGTTTTATCTTGTGTCATCCCTGTTAGAAACAGAGCTTCTCCTCGTGACGGACGAGATACTGGACGGCTTTCCCCATGCATTATAAATGCCTTGTTAAAAAAAATCTTGTAATATTGCAGTGTCTATGAAAAGGGAAATAAAAAACACTTTAAAATGACAGGTGCAGCACTCAAGATGAAAAACAACATTCAGTATGATGGATATAACCTTGGAGAATATAAAAAAATTCTGTGAGATATAGTTTTATAGAATATGAACCACTTCTGTTATGCAATTGATTTTGTCATTTGGCGTTTTGACAGCCTCAGTCTTCACTTCACTTCAAACCTTCAAACCCTGGTGTTTCACTGAAAATAAAGAATGACATGAGAGTGTTTAATTAATGACAGAATTAAAATTAGCATGTTAAAATTTTAATAAAAAAGGGACCTGAACTTGGGGGGACAACAGGCGAACTGAATCGCATACCCGAGTCTGATGGTGCCAATGAGCCAGCGGGACGGGCTGGGAAGTGCTAGCCAGGCTCCCAGCGACCGTACCAGTGGGACTAACGGAACCACAGATGTACCCATGGTGGACATCCGGAAAAAAAGGCACAGGGCGGGGCAAGGCAATTTATGGGTCACGCTGCGCCCCCACACACAAGCCACAAAACTCAGCTTTGAGACAGAGCGTGCAGCAGTCCGGAGAAGCATGGCTGTCAACTCTGAATCTGATTCAGTATGAGCACCCCATTACAGTGGGCAGCCGAGCATCATCTTCACTTCCAGAGCATAACAGCCCTCTCTCAGATGCAGCAATCGACATCTGATCCTCCGCTGGAGCTCTGAATTAAAAACTTGGTCCCCCATGAGAAGGACCAGCATTTCCACCCGGTAGCTGCCAGGCATGTGAGACTGTGAATGTGGCTGTCACATTTGACGGCACACGGAGCGCTGATCGCTTAAGTCCTTATAAGGCAAAGGCAAGACGAACAATGTGCCGACGTGGTCATGTTCTAATGAGAGAACATGAACCACCCACAAACTCAGTCTCAACATGCTTGCGATGCGATAGAGGAGTGGGGGGCCCACGGAGACGTACTCGGCGGGAAAAGCTCCACTGTAATCCAAGGGTCACCATGGCTTATTAGCCGAAGTAGCCCTTTTCTGGTGCACCAGAAGAGAAACTAGATCGGGAATAGGCGAAGGGACTTATTTGAGTCTCGACTGTGCATTTAGAGCACCGAATGATGAACTGGGTTGCCGTGACAACCCACACTGTCAGCCGGCAGCTCAATGGCACACAACATGCTGAGCATCCAAGTCCTTACGAGAAGGGTAAGACAAACAACTTGCCGACGTGATCATGCTTTCCTGAAAGAACATGAGCCACCCATGGATGCAGTTTCAGCATGCTTGCCCAGGCATTTGAAACAGTGATCGTGGCCATCCAATGAGGATAGGGAGCGACCGCATCCAGAAACACACGAGTGGAATGTCTTTAAAAAGACACAGTGTCGCACCCGTGTTAAGGCCTGTACACACCGGGACGAATATCGCGCGCGTTTATCGCCAGCATTTTTCGTGACGTTTTTCGGCGCGTCTTGAGTGTTCACACCCAAGCGATTTTCACTTGCGATGCGCCGAGTGAACGTGCAATTTCACTCCCTGACATTAGATGGCGCTTATTGAAAAACAGAAATAGCCCGGTACACAAGGTGGCGCTGCGCTCGCTGCATCCCTTGTCACACAGAAGAAGAAGAAGAGAGAGATTATTTACATGTTAGCCGAAACACACATTACTCTCCATAACAGCTCCCTCTTTTCAATATTTTTGTAGTCACTGTGGCGTTTGTCAAACAACTCTCTGTGTTCAGACACCAACGAGACCAGCAGCTCGACGTTCATCTTTCCTCGTTGCATTGTCTTCTTCGCCAATGTGTGCTCGGCTAGACCGTTTTGTGCTTGAGCGCCACCAAGTCGTGTTTTACTGTAACTTCAGCAGCTCCAGGCACGTGAACAAAAGCACCGATCTGATTGGTCGGCCAGTTTTTAACGCGCCGCGTCAAAAAAAAAAAACGAACCCGAGGCGTTTTTTTTAAAATGACGCTTTTACGCCTGACGTTTTACGCGTCGTGTGAACACTCACATTGGCGCCCATTGTTTAGTCACGAGGCGTTAAACGTCGGCGATAAACGCGCGCGAAAATCGTCCCGGTGTGAACAGGCCTTTAGGCTCTTTTAGGGAAAATAACTGAAGCTAATAAATAGAGCTGAAGCACGCAGGGGAAATGGCCGTGGCACAACTAGCAGGTTTAATAGTACAGCCTTCAGTGTACAGTCACTCTCATTGAAGGCGCAACAATACTCTCTCAGGGCTGTATGAACAACGATCACTCATTGAAGGCACTACAACGTTCTCTGTTAATGCTGTGAAAACAGCAGGAAAACACCACTGCTGCAGCGCCATCACACCAACACTGGTTGAAGAGGCATCTTCCCTAAAAACAGACTTGTTTAAGATTCACTCTCAGATGACTTGCAGAGCAGAAACAGTCCGCTCAGCTCCGAAGCTAAAGACAAAGGTGCATTGCATCTGCCTCCGTATTTATACCGGCGCTGTGGGGTGGAGCGTGAAATGCAAATATTGCATGCCAATGTGCATTGGCTCATTTAGATACACTCGAAGATGATTGGGCCAAAACATTGGTGGCGTTCCGACGTACATTGAACGTGACCGACTGAATTTCTTTTTACAGGTTGTGTTGTTTTCAACACATAATTTTATAAAGCACTGACACTCACCATCAATGTGCATTGTATGCAGTGTTTGCTATGTTCTCAAACAAACAGGTCTGTGTAAATAAAAGTTATTAATGTAAAATGTTTTGTCAGGTGCAACATTTTAATTTACTTCAAAGAGCAAACTTGATTAATTGAATAATGTACAGGACAGTGAGTCTGTCCAGTCATTGAGCAAGTTTGAAAAATTGTCTGGTACTTTGTGTGTACATGACTGTACTCGACTATTAAACGGAGTGTCTATTCATACCAAGTGCAAATAGCGTGTTGTCAAGTCTTGTTGTCAACGGTCTTGTTGGCAAGTGCTATTCGCACTAGTTCCACCTAACAATGCCTGGTTGGACCAAACAAGATTTAAAAACACCACTTGTATTTCAATGGCTTCAGTGGTTCAATCATATGGCTTATTGATCATTGGTTTTGACGCGGTCGACCTGGGTTCTAACTCGCCTTTTGCAGAGCTCTTTTCTAATCTCTTTTCTCATCACAAAACACATCGGAAAGGAATTTACTTTCAATAAAAATTAAGAAAATGTTCTAAATGTGGAAATAAAATGCCTAACAAAATTTTTAATAATAATAAAAGCCTTTATTGGGTAGGGGTAAGGCTAGGGGTAGGTGTAGGGAGGGCTTTTATTTTCCCATCAAGGCAGCATCCATTAAATAATTTTAATAAATATAATAATTTACATGTATGTGTCTGTATTTGTCAAAATAAAGTATAAATTGCATGTAATTACTATTTACACATATTGCAAAAAACTGCTACTTTTACATGGTGTAAATAGAATATATCACTATTTCCACTTATGCTAAATAGCATATTTTCTAAGCGATAATTGTCACATTTGTCAGAAGGAAATCTTTAGAGTCTAGAAAATCTTTGCAGCTAAAGACACAAGTCTCACCATGTATTTCAGATCTGCAAATGATGAAATTAATTTTAGATGATGCTATGTAATTATTTTTTACATAGCTATTTTTTCTTTTTGTGCAAAACAAAGAAAATGTGAGGTATTAACTGAAACACTTGGGGTTACTTGACTGTAACCCTGTTCCCTGATAAAGCGGAACGAGATGCTGCATAAGCTTATGCAAATGGGAATGTCTTTGACATAACCAGCTGTGAAAATAGTGTGAAAACACGTCAATGAAATTGACCCGGAGGTATTTATAGCCTCGGCCGGTGACGTCATAGGCGCACCTGCTGCACGAGGCTATAAATAGATGAGCTTCAGCTGGAGCAAACCAGATCTTCTTTGTTTGAAGACCAGTCCTGAAGCATCATCAGCACGGCCTAGCAATGCAGCATCTCGTTCCGCTTTATCAGGGAACAGGGTTACAGTCAAGTAACCCCAAGTGTTCCCTTTCAAAAGCTACACTCAATGCTGCATAAGCTTATGCAAATGGGA
Organism: Romanogobio albipinnatus; assembly: GCA_023566225.1. Classification (NCBI taxonomy): domain Eukaryota; kingdom Metazoa; phylum Chordata; class Actinopteri; order Cypriniformes; family Gobionidae; genus Romanogobio; species Romanogobio albipinnatus. The sequence continues at coordinate 3,302,907 of CM042239.1, forward strand.
ACGAGAATACCCACGCCGCCGTGCTTGATGATGCCTGGACCCCTTACGGTTGTGTAGGTGTGCACAAGAACGCAAGAAGCCTCAGGCATTAGCCTGTGATGTCGACTCAAGGACATGAGAGCCCAGAGTGGCATGAGCATCCAAGCTATAAAGTCTTAAGAATGTGTGTGGAGAGGACCTACCTGCCGCATCACAAACACTTTGTAAGGGAGCACCCCTTGCTAACGCAGTAGAAGAGGCGACTCCCCTGGTGGAGTGAGCCCTTAATCCTATAGGTGAAGCTTGACCGCGCACCTCATAGGCAAGAGCAGTAGCATCCCTGACCCAATGTGACATTGTTTGATGGTGGCAGAACCTCTGTTACGGCCCCCATGGCAAACAAACAGTTGCTCTGACTTACGCCACTGGCTAGTGCGGTGGACGTAGGCCTGAAGAGCATGGACTGGACACAGTCTATGAAGTTTCTCCTGATCCGGCGTTGTGAACGGCAGAGGGCAGAAGGTTTCAAGAGTGACAGGATGTACAGTCGACAACGGAACCTTAGGCAGGTAGACAGGGTGGGGATGCAAAATCACTTTCACCAAACCTGGGGCAAAGTCTAAGCAGGATGGCGATATTGACAGAGCCTGCATGTCCCCAATTCTTTTCAGAGAAGTTATAGCCATAAGAAAAACCATCTTTAGAGTCAGAAGTTCGTCAGACGCTGATTCTAGAGGTTCAAAGGGGGTCTCAACCAGACCCTCGAGGGCTTAAACTAAGTCCCATGAAGGGATCTTGGCTCTTAATGGAGGCCACAACTGCCTGGCACAACAAAGTGAGCAGGCAGAAGATGCCTCCCAAGCGGCACCCCATCCACCAGGGCATGGCAAGCCAAAAGAGCGGCCACATAAACCCTGAGAGTGGAGGGGCAAGCTAATGTTTCAAAGGGGGTCTCAACCAGACCCTCGAGGACTAAAGCTAAGTCCCATGAAGGGATCTTGGTTCTAACAGGTGGCCTCAACCGCCTACCCCATGAATGAAGCGAGCGAGTAGAGGATGTCTCCCAAGCGGCACCCCATCCACCAAGGCGTGGCAAGCCGAAAGAGCGGCCACATGAACCCTGAGAGTGGAGGGGCAGGTGCCTGATGACAACTTTTCTTGCAGAAAATCCAGAACTGAAGTTACCTGGCAGTTGACTGAATCTACATTGTGTCGTACACCACCTTTCAAAGACACCCCATTTATTAGCTATAAACTTTCCGAGTGGAGGAAGCTCTAGCACATAGGATGGTCTCAATAACTGCAGGCGAAAGCCCCGTGTCCCTCAGTTGGTGCCCTTCAAGGGCCAAACATGAAGGTTCCACAGGTCGGGCCTGGAATGGAATATCGTGCCCTCTGCCTGAGACAGAAGGTCCCTCCTCGCCGGAATCGCCCAAGGTGAGCCGTTGAGGAGAGACACTATCTCCGAGAACCAAACCCTGTTCGACCAACGCAGCGCTATCGATAAGAAGCAAGACCCTTGCTGGCGAACCCCGGCTAGAACTCCCAGGAGCAGAGCGACTGGAAGGAGGTCATACAGACACATTTTGGGCCATGTATGAACCATCACATCCAGACCCAGCGGGGCTGGGTGACAGAGAGAAGCAGGGACATTGCGCTGTCTGAGAAGAGGCGAAGAGGTCCACTCCCTGTGGTCAGCTCTGTAAAATCTGATCCAGATCTGCTTGAGTACTTCTGGGTGGAGTTTCCACCCCCCCATCTGTAACTCTGTCTGGACAGTAAATCTGCTCCCACATTCAACCGCCCTTGAATGTACACTGCTCGAGTGACAGGAACTTGTTCTGAGCCCAGAGAAAAATCTGTCTCGCTATTCTGATAGCGTGAGCACAGACCCCCCTGGTGATTATATACAAGATATTTAGCTGTACTGTCCACCCGCACTAGGACATGACAGCCCCTCAATTGGGGGAGAAAGTATTTCAGGGCCAGAAATACAGCCGTCAACTCGAGGCAGTTGATGTGCCAACTGAGTTGATGACCCTCCCATTCCCGTTGGGCTGGACGACCACTTAAGGCCGCACCCCAGCCCGTCAGGGAAGCGTCCGTCGTTAGCAACTTGCGACGACAAGGTACGCCTAGAGTGGGACCCAAGGCAAAAACCGGGTCTGAACCACATAGTTAGTGTACGAAGCCACATGGCGCGCCACTTTATTTGCCTGAGGATTGGCCCTAAGTCCTCTGGCTTTGAGCCACAACTGAAACGATCTTATGTGCAACAACCCCAAAGGGAAACCCGTGGATGCTGATGCCATTAGACCTAACACTCTGGTGCTGATAATCAGTAAGATCTTGGTCTAGCCTGACTTTGCTCAGGGAATTTCTGAATGGTCTTGATTCAAGCGGGAAACCATTGTGCCCACCTTGTGACCAAAAACCGAACAAACCCTAGATAAGTCGTTCTCTGGGCAGGAGAAAGAACACGTTTCTTGGTGTTGAGTCTCAACCCTAGAGAAACTAGATGAGCCAACACACTGTGCTGAAGCGCCATCTCATGTGATTGTGCTAATTTTAGCAATCGCCTTTGTAATTCAAAATTTGAATGCCCCGGAATCCCAATGGAGCCGGTAATACATCCATACATTTTGTTTATGTGCGGTTACAAGGCTAGCCAAATGGAAGACCCGAAATTGGTAAGCTTTTGCCCCCAAGAGCGAACCTCAGGAACTTCCTCTGTTGTGGCAGACTTTATATGCGAATACATGCGTCCTTCGGATCAATCGTGCCGAATCCAATCACAATGTTGAATATGCGACACGACCGCCTTCACTGTAACATCTTGACCTTGAGTACTTTAACTGCTTCACGGTTTAAGACTCGAAGATCTGAGATTAGACCCCCCCCCCCCCACCCTACTGGGGACCAGGAAGTAACTGCTGTCACTTGTGACAGTACGAACGCCAACTCCGCCTTCACGGAAGTGGAGACCACGCCGTTCAAACAAGGAGGATGACAAATAAATTAGTTTATTAATTTTTACCGTGCTTAACACCCATGCAGAAACGCCTGGCAGAAGTTCACACGCTGCCTGAGACTCTGAGAGTGACAATTTTAACACTTCCTGTTGAGGGGATGTTAGACGTTCTATGTCCTGGATGATAGCAGGATTTAAACACTGAACGTCTAACATTTCACTGGAAACCACTGCCCCCCCGAATCACCAGAGGCGGCGGGGATGGAGTAGTTTTGAGGATAACGGGTGGGGCGAGCAAATGTTTGACACGCCCTGTCCCGTGGGGGCAGACTGGGCACCAGACCACCGGACTTCTTATATTGATGACAGTCCCGAGGTCTGCCCTGGGAGGTTGTTGAGGATGACGAGCCGGTCTCCAGTCTTTACGAGGGAGAGCGCGACTCGCCACACTCTGCTTATTGCCCCCCTAAATCTTGAAGGACTGAAGAGAGGTTGTGTGGCTGATAGCCCCTCCCCTTGAGTGCATTGAGGAAGAAACTGAGTGAACACTTCATGTTTCTTCCACTTCTTTAAATCTGGCCACTACAGAGTTAACTGAGTCACCAAATGAACCACTCAAATCCTTCAGAAGGTCAGCCTGATATGCTTGCAAGACAGCCATAGTGTGCAGCGCAGCACCAGCCTGTCCCTTTATATTTATTATTCTTATATAAATCATATACAACATATATTCCATATAAAATAATATATTATATATATATTCCATATAAAATAATATACAATATATAATTCATATATATAAGCTTTGCCCATGACAGCCGACGTTTATTTTCTACATGGCTTTATGGGGAGGTATGTCTCTTTAATGAAAATGCAGACCCAGGCGAGAGATGGCTCGTGAGCGTCTCCCACCTGGGGTATTCTCACATATCCACGCGATTTCGCACCCATGATAGTCGAAAATGTCGAAGTCAAGGGTACAAAAACACGTGAAGTAAATGCTTTCTAGACAGAAACCTCAAGCTCACTGCGCTCGGGGATCTCTCATTCACGGGACGGTACCAGACAAACTGCCCTGGCCACCGCGCGAACAACCACCTCGATAAATTCCTCGTATCGATTCACCATCATGTGAGGAACGATCGCAGGCGGCTGCTGGAGGTCCGCGGACCCAGAGATTCATCATCATTCCCCGCGCGAGCCGAAGAAACGCCGGAGCGCGCTTCGGGATCACGCGGGGAAACATGCATTTGGTGAGCGAGCAAGCGAAAGGGACGGACCCGTCTCTTGCTCGTCAACAAACCCATTCGAGAGCTCCGAAAACTGGTGCGGACTGAAAGTAGCCCAGACGAGCATAAAGCATTCTAACTGTAAAGGCTTGCAATGCTCGCACTCGTCTGACTCAATGCAGCGACCACATGCTCTTCCCCAAACACACACAGCAATAAACGTGCACATCCAGTTCTATTTGAAAGAGAACATGGATATACAGCGTTTTACTCTGCTGACTCGTTTCCAACTGATTAGATTTAACTAGAACTCTTTCCACTAATGTTTCTTTGTAACAGAGATGAGAAAGAGAGAGAAAAATCTGCACACTGCCATGTTGAAAACTAACTCCTAACAAAGATCTCAAGTTGAGTCTTGAAAGAGAGAGAGAGATTTTTTTTTTTTTTTCAGAGACTTTGTAACACACCATAACACAGAGTTGGTCTGAAAACAAAAAGACCTGGTTTGCTCCAGCTGAAGCTCATCTATTTATAGCCTCGTGCAGCAGGTGCGCCTATGACGTCACCGGCCGAGGCTATAAATACCTCCGGGTCAATTTCATTGACGTGTTTTCACACTATTTTCACAGCTGGTTATGTCAAAGACATTCCCATTTGCATAAGCTTATGCAGCATTGAGTGTAGCTTTTGAAAGGGAACATCTAGTTTGTTTCTGCTAGCAGGTGCTGTAAGGCCAGAATTTCCAAACACTTCCAAGCATTTGAAAATAAAATTATTTAATTTGTTTAATATTTAAGTAATACTTCAGTCATTTATGTTTGTTGAATTCTCTGTTGACCTGTTATGATTAAATGTGTGATTCAATGAACTGTATTTGAGTTCTACTTGTTGAGTATAAAAATCGCATAGGCCTAGATAAAAATTACAGGAAATGTTTTGAGTTGCAAAAATATCAATGATTTGCCCACACTTTGAATGTCAGGTAGGAGCACTTCTACGTACAATGTACTTATTGTGTTCATATTGTATTACAAAACACTTTTGCTGATACTGAAGTGTGATACGGGTAAAGTGGTAAAGGGTACAGGTGTGGTGGTATGAGTAGATTTAAGGGTAAAGTTAGGGACAGGTGTGGTGGTGTGAGTAAGTTTAAGGGTAAAGTTAGGGACAGGTGTGGTGGTATGAGTACGTTTAATGGAAAAGTTAGGGACAGGTGTGGTGGTGTGAGTAAGTTTAAGGGTAAAGTTAGGGACAGGTGTGGTGGTATGAGTAAGTTTAAGGGTAAAGTTAGGGACAGGTGTGGTGGTATGAGTAAGTTTAAGGGAAAAGTTAGGGACAGGTGTGGTGGTGTGAGTAAGTTTAAGGGTAAAGTTAGGGACAGGTGTGGTGGTATGGGTATGTTTAAGGGTAAAGTTAGGGACAGGTGTGGTGGTATGAGTACGTTTAAGGGAAAAGTTAGGGACAGGTGTGGTGGTGTGAGTAAGTTTAAGGGTAAAGTTAGGGACATGTGTGGTGGTATGAGTAAGTTTAAGGGTAAAGTTAGGGACAGGTGTGGTGGTATGAGTACGTTTAAGTGTAGGGTTAGGGGCAGGTGTGGTGGTATGAGTAAGTTTAAAGGTAAAGTTAGGGACAGGTGTGGTGGTATGAGTAAGTTTAAAGGTAAAGTTAGGGACAGGTGTGGTGGTATGAGTAAGTTTAAAGGTAAAGTTAGGGACAGGTGTGGTGGTGTGGGTGAGTTTAAGGGTAAAGTTAGGGACAGGTGTGGTGGTATGGGTAAGTTTAAGGGTAGGGTAAGGGGCAGGTGTGGTGGTATGAGTAAGTTTAAGGGTAAAGTTAGGGACAGGTGTGGTGGTATGGGTAAGTTTAAGGGTAGGGTTAGGGGCAGGTGTGGTGGTATGAGTAAGTTTAAGGGTAAAGTTAGGGACAGGTGTGGTGGTATGGGTAAGTTTAAGGGTAGGGTTAGGGGCAGGTGTGGTGGTATGAGTAAGTTTAAAGGTAAAGTTAGGGACAGGTGTGGTGGTATGAGTAAGTTTAAAGGTAAAGTTAGGGACAGGTGTGGTGGTATGAGTAAGTTTAAAGGTAAAGTTAGGGACAGGTGTGGTGGTGTGGGTGAGTTTAAGGGTAAAGTTAGGGACAGGTGTGGTGGTGTGGGTAGGTTTAAGGGTAAAGTTAGGAACAGGTGTGGTGGTATGAGTAAGTTTAAAGGTAAAGTTAGGGACAGGTGTGGGGGTATGGGTAAGTTTAAGGGTAGGGTTAGGGGCAGGTGTGGTGGTATGGGTAAGTTTAAGGGTAAAGTTAGGGACAGGTGTGGTGGTATCAGTAAGTTTAACGGTAAATTTATGGACAGGTGTGGTGGTATGAGTAAGTTAAAAGGTAAAGTTAGGGACAGGTTTGGTGGTATGAGTATGTTTAAGGGTAGGGTTAGGGACAGGTGTGGTGGTATGGGTAAGTTTAAGGGTAAAGTTAGGGACAGGTGTGGTGGTATGAGTAAGTTTAAGGGTAAAGTTAGGGACAGGTGTGGCGGTATGGGTAAGTTTAAGGGTAGGGTTAGGGTCAGGTGTGGTGGTATGAGTAAGTTTAAGGGTAAAGTTAGGGACAGGTGTGGTGGTATGGGTAAGTTTAAGGGTAAAGTTAGGGACAGGTGTGGTGGTATGAGTAAGTTTAAGGGTAAAGTTAGGGACAGGTGTGGTGGTATGAGTAAGTTTAAGGGTAAAGTTAGGGACATGTGTGGTGGTATGAGTAAGTTTAAGGGTAAAGTTAGGGACAGGTGTGGTGGTATGAGTAAGTTTAAGGGTAAAGTTAGGGACATGTGTGGTGGTATGAGTAAGTTTAAGGGTAAAGTTAGGGACAGGTGTGGTGGTATGAGTACGTTTAAGGGTAGGGTTAGGGACAGGTGTGGGGGTATGGGTAAGTTTAAGGGTAGGGTTAGGGACAGGTGTGGGGGTATGGGTAAGTTTAAGGGTAGGGTAAGGGGCAGGTGTGGTGGTATGAGTAAGTTTAAGGGTAAAGTTAGGGACAGGTGTGGTGGTGTGGGTAAGTTAAAGGGTAAAGTTAGGGACAGGTGTGGGGGTATGGGTAAGTTTAAGGGTAGGGTAAGGGGCAGGTGTGGTGGTATGAGTAAGTTTAAGGGTAAAGTTAGGGACAGGTGTGGTAGTATGGGTAAGTTTAAGGGTAGGGTTAGGGGCAGGTGTGGTGGTATGGGTAAGTTTAAGGGTAAAGTTAGGGACAGGTGTGGTGGTATCAGTAAGTTTAACGGTAAATTTATGGACAGGTGTGGTGGTATGAGTAAGTTAAAAGGTAAAGTTAGGGACAGGTTTGGTGGTATGAGTATGTTTAAGGGTAGGGTTAGGGACAGGTGTGGTGGTATGGGTAAGTTTAAGGGTAAAGTTAGGGACAGGTGTGGTGGTATGAGTAAGTTTAAGGGTAAAGTTAGGGACAGGTGTGGTGGTATGGGTAAGTTTAAGGGTAGGGTTAGGGTCAGGTGTGGTGGTATGAGTAAGTTTAAGGGTAAAGTTAGGGACAGGTGTGGTGGTATGGGTAAGTTTAAGGGTAAAGTTAGGGACAGGTGTGGTGGTATGGGTAAGTTTAAGGGTAAAGTTAGGGACAGGTGTGGTGGTATGAGTAAGTTTAAGGGTAAAGTTAGGGACAGGTGTGGTGGTATGAGTAAGTTTAAGGGTAAAGTTAGGGACATGTGCGGTGGTATGAGTAAGTTTAAGGGTAAAGTTAGGGACAGGTGTGGTGGTATGAGTAAGTTTAAGGGTAAAGTTAGGGACATGTGTGGTGGTATGAGTAAGTTTAAGGGTAAAGTTAGGGACAGGTGTGGTGGTATGAGTACGTTTAAGGGTAGGGTTAGGGACAGGTGTGGGGGTATGGGTAAGTTTAAGGGTAGGGTTAGGGACAGGTGTGGGGGTATGGGTAAGTTTAAGGGTAGGGTAAGGGGCAGGTGTGGTGGTATGAGTAAGTTTAAGGGTAAAGTTAGGGACAGGTGTGGTGGTATGAGTAAGTTAAAAGGTAAAGTTAGGGACAGGTGTGGGGGTATGGGTAAGTTTAAGGGTAGGGTAAGGGGCAGGTGTGGTGGTATGAGTAAGTTTAAGGGTAAAGTTAGGGACAGGTGTGGTAGTATGGGTAAGTTTAAGGGTAGGGTTAGGGGCAGGTGTGGTGGTATCAGTAAGTTTAAGGGTACAGTTATGGACAGGTGTGGTGGTATGAGTAAGTTTAAAGGTAAAGTTAGGGACAGGTTTAGTGGTATGAGTATGTTTAAGGGTAGGGTTAGGGACAGGTGTGGTGGTATGGGTAAGTTTAAGGGTAAAGTTAGGAACAGGTGTGGTGGTATGAGTAAGTTTAAAGGTAAAGTTAGGGACAGGTGTGGGGGTATGGGTAAGTTTAAGGGTAGGGTAAGGGGCAGGTGTGGTGGTATGAGTAAGTTTAAGGGTAAAGTTAGGGACAGGTGTGGTGGTATGGGTAAGTTTAAGGGTAGGGTTAGGGGCAGGTGTGGTGGTATGGGTAAGTTTAAGGGTAAAGTTAGGGACAGGTGTGGTGGTATCAGTAAGTTTAACGGTAAAGTTATGGACAGGTGTGGTGGTATGAGTAAGTTAAAAGGTAAAGTTAGGGACAGGTTTGGTGATATGAGTATGTTTAAGGGTAGGGTTAGGGACAGGTGTGGTGGTATGGGTAAGTTTAAGGGTAAAGTTAGGGACAGGTGTGGTGGTATGAGTAAGTTTAAGGGTAAAGTTAGGGACAGGTGTGGTGGTATGGGTAAGTTTAAGGGTAGGGTTAGGGTCAGGTGTGGTGGTATGAGTAAGTTTAAGGGTAAAGTTAGGGACATGTGTGGTGGTATGGGTAAGTTTAAGGGTAAAGTTAGGGACAGGTGTGGTGGTATGGGTAAGTTTAAGGGTAAAGTTAGGGACAGGTGTGGTGGTATGAGTAAGTTTAAGGGTAAAGTTAGGGACAGGTGTGGTGGTATGAGTAAGTTTAAGGGTAAAGTTAGGGACATGTGCGGTGGTATGAGTAAGTTTAAGGGTAAAGTTAGGGACAGGTGTGGTGGTATGAGTAAGTTTAAGGGTAAAGTTAGGGACATGTGTGGTGGTATGAGTAAGTTTAAGGGTAAAGTTAGGGACAGGTGTGGTGGTATGAGTACGTTTAAGGGTAGGGTTAGGGACAGGTGTGGGGGTATGGGTAAGTTTAAGGGTAGGGTTAGGGACAGGTGTGGGGGTATGGGTAAGTTTAAGGGTAGGGTAAGGGGCAGGTGTGGTGGTATGAGTAAGTTTAAGGGTAAAGTTAGGGACAGGTGTGGTGGTGTGGGTAAGTTTAAGGGTAAAGTTAGGGACAGGTGTGGGGGTATGGGTAAGTTTAAGGGTAGGGTAAGGGGCAGGTGTGGTGGTATGAGTAAGTTTAAGGGTAAAGTTAGGGACAGGTGTGGTAGTATGGGTAAGTTTAAGGGTAGGGTTAGGGGCAGGTGTGGTGGTATCAGTAAGTTTAAGGGTACAGTTATGGACAGGTGTGGTGGTATGAGTAAGTTTAAAGGTAAAGTTAGGGACAGGTTTGGTGGTATGAGTATGTTTAAGGGTAGGGTTAGGGACAGGTGTGGTGGTATGGGTAAGTTTAAGGGTAAAGTTAGGGACAGGTGTGGTGGTATGGGTAAGTTTAAGGGTAAAGTTAGGGACAGGTGTGGTGGTATGGGTAAGTTTAAGGGTAGGGTTAGAGACCGGTGTGGTGGTATGAGTAAGTTTAAGGGTAAAGTTAGGGACAGGTGTGGTGGTATGGGTAAGTTTAAGGGTAGGGTTAGGGGCAGGTGTGGGGGTATGAGTAAATTTAAGGGTAAAGTTAGGGACAGGTGTGGTGGTATCAGTAAGTTTAAGGGTAAAGTTATGGACAGGTGTGGTGGTATGAGTAAGTTTAAAGGTAAAGTTAGGGACAGGTTTGGTGGTATGAGTATGTTTAAGGGTAGGGTTAGGGACAGGTGTGGTGGTATGGGTAAGTTTAAGGGTAAAGTTAGGGACAGGTGTGGTGGTATGAGTAAGTTTAAGGGTAAAGTTAGTGACAGGTGTGGTGGTATGGGTAAGTTTAAGGGTAGGCTTAGAGACCGGTGTGGTGGTATGAGTAAGTTTAAGGGTAAAGTTAGGGACAGGTGTGGTGGTATGGGTAAGTTTAAGGGTAGGGTTAGGGGCAGGTGTGGGGGTATGAGTAAGTTTAAGGGTAAAGTTAGGGACAGGTGTGGTGGTATCAGTAAGTTTAAGGGTAAAGTTATGGACAGGTGTGGTGGTATGAGTAAGTTTAAAGGTAAAGTTAGGGACAGGTTTGGTGGTATGAGTATGTTTAAGGGTAGGGTTAGGGACAGGTGTGGTGATATGGTTAAGTTTAAGGGTAAAGTTAGGGACAGGTGTGGTGGTATGGGTAAGTTTAAGGGTAAAGTTAGGGACAGGTATGGTGGTATGAGTAAGTTTAAGGGTAAAGTTAGGGACAGGTGTGGTGGTATGGGTAAGTTTAAGGGTAGGGTTAGGGACAGGTGTGGTGATATGGGTAAGTTTAAGGGTAAAGTTAGGGACAGGTGTGGTGATATGGGTAAGTTTAAGGGTAAAGTTAGGGACAGGTGTGGTGGTATGGGTAAGTTTAAGGGTAAAGTTAGGGACAGGTGTGGTGTTATGGGTAAGTTTAAGGGTAAAGTTATGGACAGGTGTGGTGGTATGAGTAAGTTTAAAGGTAAAGTTAGGGACAGGTTTGGTGGTATGAGTATGTTTAAGGGTAGGGTTAGGGACAGGTGTGGTGATATGGGTAAGTTTAAGGGTAAAGTTAGGGACAGGTGTGGTGGTATGGGTAAGTTTAAGGGTAAAGTTAGGGACAGGTATGGTGGTATGAGTAAGTTTAAGGGTAAAGTTAGGGACAGGTGTGGTGGTATGGGTAAGTTTAAGGGTAAAGTTATGGACAGGTGTGGTGGTATGGGTAAGTTAAGGGTAAAGTTAGGGACAGATGTGGTGGTATGGGTAAGTTAAGGGTAAAGTTAGGGACAGATGTGGTAGTATGGGTAAGTTTAAGGGTAGGGTTAGGGTCAGGTGTGGTGGTATGGGTAAGTTTAAGGGTAAAGTTATGGACAGGTGTGGTGGTATGGGTAAGTTAAGGGTAAAGTTAGGGACAGATGTGGTAGTATGGGTAAGTTTAAGGGTAGGGTTAGAGACAGGTGTGGTGGTATGAGTAAGTTTAAGGGTAAAGTTAGGGACAGGTGTGGTGATATGGGTAAGTTTAAGTGTAAAGTTAGGGACAGGTGTGGTGGTATGGGTAAGTTTAAGGGTAAAGTTAGGGACAGGTGTGGTGGTATGAGTAAGTTTAAGGGTAAAGTTAGGGACAGGTGTGGTGATATGGGTAAGTTTAAGTGTAAAGTTAGGGACAGGTGTGGTGGTATGGGTAAGTTTAAGGGTAAAGTTAGGGACAGGTGTGGTGATATGGGTAAGTTTAAGTGTAAAGTTAGGGACAGGTGTGGTGGTATGAGTAAGTTTAATGGTAAAGTTAGGGACAGGTGTGGTGATATGGGTAAGTTTAAGTGTAAAGTTAGGGACAGGTGTGGTGGTATGGGTAAGTTTAAGGGTAAAGTTAGGGACAGGTGTGGTGGTATGGGTAAGTTTAAGTGTAAAGTTAGGGACAGGTGTGGTGGTATGGGTAAGTTTAAGGGTAAAGTTAGAGACAGGTGTGGTGATATGGGTAAGTTTAAGGGTAGGGTTAGGGTCGGGTGTGGTGGTATGGGTCAGTTTAAGGGTAAATTTAGGGACAGTTGTGGGGGTATGAGTAAGTTTAACCCTCTAGACGCCACGGTCGAGATTAGGTCGAGATGCGGCACTGAATAAAACGGCTGATTTTGTCAAATAGGGTGTCAATTTTCATTTGACCTCCCCTCCACTAGATGTCAGACATGTCATACTTGATCCCTGACTCCAAAAAACATCATGCTTCTATACAAAATTAGCGAAACCCCCGTATTCGTCAGTCACTGACGTAACGTCTCCGTTCCCTCCTCAGGGAACGAGTGTTGCATACGCAACCGAGACATTACGTTTATTCTGTAAAACACATGATTGTTTTACTGTAAGTGTTGCATGAAGCACTTTGTAGAACACAGGTTGTAGATGTCATGCATCCTATGCCATGTTTATTGTGTAAACTGGAATAATTGTAGTTACTGGAATTGTATTGCAATTTCAAGTCGCATGTTTGTCTATGTTGAATTTGTTTGTGGAAAACTCTGCTATTTTCCATATAGCTGCAGTAAAACCATGTACAGGAGCACAGAATTGCCATGTGGCTACAATGCGATTCACAATTGCATTAACCATGAAAATGCTTTCCTCACAACATGATTTGTAACTCTGAACTTTGCACTTTATAACGCTCCTCAAAAAAACATTGGTGTGGGAAGATTTTGAGCCAGATCACACCTCATACTCACATTCTAATGCTGGCTCCCTGTTACAACAACAGGACCAAAATGTGCATCACAATTGTAAAACCTCCTCTCCATTGTTTGCCACAGCTAAATACAGCCACATAGATTTGATCTTTTCACAAAATTTGTTAAATATTTAAGTAGTACTTCAGTCATTTATGATTGTTGAATTCTCTGTTGACCTGTTATGATTAAATGTGCAATTCAATGAACTGTATTTGAGTTCTACTTGTTGAGTATAAAAATCGCATAGGCCTAGATAAAAATGACAGGAAATGTTTTGAGTTGCAAAAATATCAATGATTTGCCCACACTTTAAATATCAGGTAGGAGCACTTCTAGGCTATTGTTTAATCCAATTCAAATGTATTTCCAGCACTTCTCACAATTTTGCATGGTAGCAAAGCAACTTTACAAAACATATAGAAAGTAGTTACAAAAGTAAATAAATGTAATTTTGACAAATAAAGAAAAAAAACATATAGTCAGTTTGAAATGCTGAAAGAAAATCACGTTCCTGATCAGAAGTTTTATTGCTTTGGTGTATTCATGATGCACAGACTGTAAACACTTTTCCCGTTAATGGTACTTTAATGGCCCATTGCACTTTGAAATGTGGACTGTCAAAATATTATGAATTATTAAACATATTATTAAAATTATCCTGACCTGCCTTCAAAAATGACAAAAAGTTAAAAATTAAATGTAAAATAAATTCAGAAGCGTTAACTGGATGAAAAGTAAATAATTTTAATTCAGGCATCACATTTAAGTCCGCAGCATAATGTGTTTTCCATCAGGATCAGTTGTGCAGTGCATTGAAAGCTGAAGCAGCAGAGAAATGTTACAGATGGTTTTATTGCATCCTCACACAATGAAACACACGCAGTTCTGCACGTTCACATTCTTCCACCAATGAACAGAACTGTCTGTGTTTTAGCGCGTGCACAAGAATAAAACTAATGTTAAGCCGGTTTATGCTTCATGTCAGGTAAAAGGGAAGCAAAACATTCAGCAGATCATATTTAATGTTGTGTCTGCTGGCTTTATTTCTTCAACAGCTCCGAGTTAAACACATTTTTGTGTTCTATTCAGGCCGTTTTGTGTTTATTTTCACGCACCGCTTACTGCGTCTACATTGAGACTTCTCTCTGCGAATCACAGCATTTAATCCGTATCATTTAACCTGTCATTGATGGAAAAATCTGTTTGCTTATAGCAGTACTTATAACAGTATTTGCTATCTGCGTGGTGGCGTAACTGGTAAAGCGAGTGCACTTGCCGGTGACCAGGGTTTGATTCCAGTCCGCACTGGTTCCTACATTCAATGTACACACATAACTGTTCCCATTGTCTCACTGATGTTTAAAACGGCAGTAAAAGGCAAATCCTTAAACTGTTCCGTTATTTATAAAGATTACTTTATTGTAGCCTATTTGAAGCACACTATAATGATGACATTAGCACACTTCAAGCCATTGCAATGTGTTTTTAAAATCACTAAAAGTTTGTTATCAGTATGATATTAATGTACGTTCAACACTCTTACACTGTAGTTGAATTGCAATTGTAATGTCACAAAAATACATTTGAGGTTTATGCGGAGTGAATTCTGCATTTCAAAACTTAAATACAAGAGTATATTTAAATTTTACTGAAGTATACTTGGAATAGCTCGTTATAGTGTGTCACAAAAACATTTAGTTATACTAAAGTACATACAAATAAATTGTGCTTAAGTATACTATTTTTTTTTACTTGGTATAGACTATTTTGATATCATTAATCACTAAAGACATTCATCTCATAGCTTGTTCACTTTTTAATCAAAGATTTGATTATTTAAAAAACAATACCTTGTTTTTTGTTTGAGAAATATTCCAGTTCCAGTCAATGAGAAATAGAGAGAAATACGAGAACGGAGGAGGAGAAATGTGATCATGTGACACTGACTGAAGTCACACTGGTATGTAAAGCTGAACTTTTGCATCATTCTATCATCTCTCATCTCTCTTTCTCTCTCACAGGAACAACTTTCATTCAGTGCTCAAATAAAAGCAGAAAGAATCGAGAAGTGAACATGAGGGTTTTCTTCAGGACTCTGTCACTTCTACTGGGTAAGTGAAACATCTTTTCTAATATCTTGGGTGTTTCTGAAAGATGAGGCTGGAAACAGAATGTAGATCACTAACAGAAGAACAATAATATACAATACATCATTCTAGAGCAGTGGTTCCCAAACTTTTTGTAGCACGCACCTCTTTCTAGTGTTTGACACCACCTTACTTTGGTTAAACATCACATTTTAATAACAATAAGTGGTGTAACTTTAGTGGTGTAAAGTGGTGTAACTTTAACCTAGTAATGACAGACCCCGGTGCAGCCAAAAATATCATAACTATCTATAGACCTACTATAAATAAGACATATATTCAAGAAAAGTATTAAAAACAGAAAGACGCTATAGTTTCAGCCTTACTCAGAGGCCGAGGAAACAGGCCAGTTATGCTCGTCAATCCATTCCCGAAGATCTTGGTTTGCTTCTTATTTATTAAATATACAGGCAAATAGTTGATTAAACATTGATAAAAATCTAAATACAATTTACAAAAAACGAAATTAATTTTAAAGAAAGACTTCCTTGAAAACAAAACTCAATGAAGTGGTCAAAATCATGTCTGACCCAACTCCATGTCTCCAGACATATGCGCATCTGATTATGTAGCCTTACTCATGCTGCTCACATTTCATAATCAACATGTGAAATAAAAAAAACTATATTTAAACATAGCTAACTATGAAACTAAATAGCTTACGTTTTCTTTAACCTCTGTCCGACAAAGGCATCTGCGCCTTCTGATGGATATTTTTCCTTTATGACAGCAGAAACAACTCACAATACTCCCATCATTTTTAGCCATATAGATAAGTGCAAGATATAAAGAGTAAACTGTCTACTTTTATTTTTTTATTTTACACTCACAATATCAACAAAGGCCGTGAACTCATGGAACAGATTATTTTGCATGCACTCCACCCCAAACGCTGTCTTCATTTAAAAAATATATTTAGTTTATTAAACGCAAAGTTTTTCATTTCAAAAGCATTTCTAAATTCAGTTTATATTTCCAACAAACGAAATTCCAAGCCAAATTAACAAAGTGGTAAAAATCTTTTAGTTATCACCATGCAAATTCAAACATTTCGCTCTTATCTCCATGTGGCACCAATGTGTCACCATAACCTGGCCTATGTAAAAGTCGATCATTTGTTACAGATGGCGCGGTATGTTTGGACAGAAGACGAGACAGAGTTCTTTATTAAACTCAAGACAATAGAATTACAGGAATATTGGATTCTAAACAAATGCCACAATTTATGAAGTAGTTAAGAGAGAGAAACACAGAGAAACCCCTCATACGTGCTGCTCAAGTATACTGTGCTTTCCTTGCCATCAATGCTTGGATAACACACACGTCTCCTTCTATTAAAAATAATGGGATATACATAAACCTAACAACATACGTGCCATAATTTTTGGAATGACTTAGTTTTAGTCACATAACATCAGTTAATGGTTACGTTTCTCTTGTCCCGCCTCTGTTCTTTACCCCATTCAGTCCGTTCGATCAGGTTTCTCCATATATTCACAGCAGTGGCACATCTCCACAGATAATGCTGATGTAGATGGCTCACTGTACCTTGATTTCTTTACACTGCCAGTTTTTATCCAGGTGTCCATTTTAATGAATTTAGTAAGCAAACAAATGAATGAATGAATGAATGAATGAATGAATGAATGAATGATCACTTAGTGCCTAATATGAAAAGGGCGAGGTGATGCAGACGCGCTTGTAAAATAAAATGAAAATATGAATAATTTACTACAGCTTGTAATGTGAATTTTTTATTTATCAATAATACTCTGACATGTGAAGTTTACCTAAGTTAAATACGTAAACATTAAAGAGACAATTTTTCTGCCATTACAAACGTTCTCTCTCGCACCCCCAGTGGTCAGTTTGGGAACCGCTGTTCTAGAGAACACTGAATATTACCCAATTGGCCTTTTTTCCCTTAAGTGTAAATCTAACAACATACTATACTTTACTTTGTTTCAAATAGAGATCACGATTCTCTCAGGATTCTGACAAACAACTCAACAATAGTTTGCATCATTGATTCTGTTATTTTTATGTTTATTACTGTGAAGTTGCTTTAAAACAATCAGTATTGAATATAAACTGCTATGTAAATTAAGATGACTTGATTTTAATTTTATTTAAATTTAAGTCTACTAATACTGCCCATCATTCTGTGTTTCTCATTTTAAGGGTTTTTCTCAGTTCAAATCGGGGCAGAAGAAACAGAAGGTGAGATTTCATGAATTAAACACTATTACATCTTTTGTTAGTTAGTTTGTGCCTCTGTGAAACATTTTTAGGGCTCCACAATTTCACCAAAGTGTATTCATTCAGAAGGAAACACTGCTGTGTTGCTCAGAGAAACACATTAGATCTGCTCTGGCTTTAATATTTTCATCTTATTTTCAGTCTGTATGTATATCCTCTCATCACTGATGAACTCTCGTCTCCAGGTGAATCTGGTGCTCTCGGAGTATCTTATTATAAAATGTTTTCAGTAGTGTCCTACATGCCCCAAAGGACCTCAGTCTCCTCAGCCAATGGAGGCGACTTTGGCCCTTCCTATACAGAGCACTCATGTTATTTGACCAGTCCAATTTATTGTTTTTGTGAACACCCAAATATTTCACGTTCACCATCTCAATGTCCAACCCCTGAATGTTTACCGGTAGAGTATATGAAGGACACATGCAAAGGAAATGTAAAGTAAATGTAAATACCAATGGATTTAAATGGATGAAAATAAAGTAGGTACAGAATAATCCAATCATTAGAAACAAAGCAGGCGTTTTTGTGACTATAAGGACTATTTAAGATTTCTTATTTCTTTTACAAAGTATGATAGATGCCAGTTTGAAAAATTAAAATAGGCATTTGTAGCGGTCGTTCCTCTGCGTTGTGTTGAATTGTATGGCAATAAAAAGGATTTTCCACACAAATCTGTTTTTTACCAAAGGCGATTTTATTTAAAACACACAAACAGACAGGCACTGCTATCTGCAACATTCTCTTAGCCGTGCCTCTCCTCTCGTGTCATTGCAGGGAAGAGCAACACACACACACATTATATATATATATATAATAGTAATAGTATGAGTAATAGGGCTGTCACGATATTAGATTTTTCACACCACGGTTATTGTGGCCAAAAAAAATAAATCACGATATCGATATATATATCGCTATGTTGGGGTAAGAGCTTAGGACCCAGGACCAGTAGTGAAAAATGAAGACCAAGAGTCAGGAGTTAGATTAATTAAAGAAACATTTACTGAAGAATAGTTTGCAGTTTCATCAGCAGAAGCCAGCTTCAAGTCTCACAAGGAGTTCTTAGGCCGCACTCCCTCTAACAGTCTCCCCGCCTCCGCCTATCGTACATACAATTTCTGAACAGTTATACTGTTTTCAAGGTCTAACCACGTCATTATTGTCATGTGGAATGATTCTGATTGGCAGAGAAAATGCAGAGTCACGGTACATTTCCACACAAGGATAGATAGCAGAGCATATCACTCAAATGGGTAGACTAGTTGTCGCCCCATGACTAGATTTAGATCACAATGACCTCGGAGATCACAGAAAGGCGTCTCCAGGTCTGGCATCGTCTGCAGAAAAGCCCATCTCCAACACTGGATCTGCAAAGATCATGCAACGCACACATACAAAAGCTCCAGAGAATAACAGATTCCTCAAGGTTGAGAACATCTTAACTAACTATCAACAAGACACTTCTCCAAAACATGCTGATACTACATCTAGTACAGAAGTGGACTTATTCTATTTAGTAAGAAAAGCATATAAAAGAGGTACATTTATCTGAGTCCCCAAAAAGTCACGTAGACCTGTAACATATGTGACCCTAAGGTCACTTTAGGAAGACATATAGCTAACACATGCTGAGGGGCCTTCTCACTCCCAGGGTGTTTCACACCCCAAGGACAGTTTCCTGTCAGCACGTCTTGACACACACATCAGAGCTGCACCTAGAGAATGTGGATCCAACAGCACACAGCAAATAAAATACTAAAATCTCCAAAATCACTCATTAAATATAGAGAGGTTATAGGTGAACTGATTGATCAAATGTAGAAAATGGTTATAATTTGATTATCATTGATTCTTATTTAAAATCATTCTTGAAGGATATGTGTCTGATGAAGAGACAAGTGATGTCGGCCTTGGATTGCAAATACAAATACAAGAAGACATTATGTAAATAGACATTAATTAATTAAAAGAAACTATGAGATGTGCTGCAATGGTGGAAACAACACGAGCCCATGCCACCGCGACCGTCAGACTGGCCCTGACTGGTGTTTGAGACCCCGTCAGCAGCAGCAAGTTGCATCGTTCCTTCAGCGCAGCTGCAAGAGTTATGGCCTTTTTACACCTGCTCACTTCATTCAGAAATCTATAATATTGTGAAGAGATCATGAGTAAATGTCTTCCGAGATTCTTTCGAGGCGGATTTAAATCCAATCACTCAGAGCCACCGCTCCCATCACGCGCTGCGAGTGCTGAGGGGACACCACAAGAAAATGCAAGAAAAACACGCAAACGGCCGCCAGTGAAACTGAAAGTAGCCTAAGTCTCAGATGCTCAAAAACACAATCCTCTTAACTAATGAGACTAAATGCTCTTGCAGTGCTTGGGTCGCTCTCTAATATAGCGACATTTGATCTTGAAAACAAATAAAATACAGCTCGAATATTTTGCTTTCGTTGACGTGAACTGAATTTGCATAGCCGGCGCGGGCATTGAATCGGACTTGTATTCATTTTGCGGAGAGGTAAGACACCCTGCATGTTTATATTATTTTGTTTCTTAGTTTAGATTGCACTATAGCCTGTTTCGTTCGCAAGCGCCGATGTGAGCTGAACAGCATCAGCCTGCCTCAGCTTGTCAAAAATGTGTTTTTATGTGGTGGTGATTGTAGACATGTAAACTAACATTGTGGTATGCTTGAAGTGTTTTATATATATGGATTTGATTATAGGCAAGACAAGTCAAGCGTTGATTTGAGAGGATAAATTGATCAAACGTTAATTGGTTAACTCACTGTCGGCCGCTTGGTCGTAAGCCGACTTTAAAAAACTAAAAGTTAAATTTTTTTAAAACATTTTTTCTAAAACATTTTTTCTAAATAAACTTTATAAATAAACGAAAAGAAACAAAACAAAATATAACTACTTTGACATTACAAACAAAGCTGAACTATTTTTATGGCTGCAAGAGTGTGTAATAGGGAAGGAGAAAAAAAACACGGCTCCATTCGAACTCGGGACACTGGAGTATTTACGTGTCATGTTATCATAAGAGGCCTATTCATTTGAAATATTGTGGTTATCACCAATACCGGTATATTGTCACACCCTAAATTAACACAATGTCGATATTTCGTGCTTTGAATATCACGGTTCCCTTTCAGTTGGTCACAATCGACGTACGTCGGAACTGACCGACGAATTGGGATCTGATTTCAGAGACCAATCTACTTCGAGTGTTTTAAAACGAGCCAATGAAGATTGGCATGCGATTCAAGCATTCCACGCACCGCCCCGCAGCACGGTATAAATAAGGAAGTGGAATGCTTGATCATTGCTTTTCTACTTCGGAGCCGAACAGTGAATGTTTCCTGTTTCCTACGAAGAGTGTTCGAGTCTCGTGAGAGGACTGCTTCTGCCAGTGCGGGTGTGACGGCGCGTCTCAGCGAGTGGCTGCTTCGACGGACATCAAAGTGTTGGTTCGCTGGGCGTTTCCGTTTTGAGTGCACACACAGGCTTGCACTATTGTACTGTGTGGTGCCGCGGTCATCTCCCTGAGTGCTTCAGCACATAAAAGAGCAGTTTCCTTTCTAAAAGAGCAACACGGTTTGACCCTGCGTCTTTTTCAAGATGTCATTCAAACCGTGTGTTTCTGGATGCGGTTGAATCAGATTCAGAGTTGACAGCCATGCTTTCCCGGGTGGCTGAGGCGTAGTGCAACGCGTAAAATCGCCTTGCCTACCCCTTTGCCTTTTTCCCCGGATGGGCATTGGAAAAATTAGCAGTGTGGAACTATTTGGTGTCAAAATAAGGAACACCAAAAGGGCCAAAATCTGTATACATTTTTCCCTCTCTCACTACCCTCTGTCCTGCATGCACGAGGGTAGTCCCGACCCAGGGGTTATGCAGGAACTGCGTGCGGCGGTGGACCTCACTCTCCGGGCGACGGAAGTCACCGCACGCTCCCTGCGTCAGGCGATGTCCACACTAGTGGTCCAGGAACCTGGGACTAAACCTGGCAGATATGCGTGAGTCCGACTAAGTTCGGTTCCTCAACGCCCCTGCCTGTCAGGCTGGCCTCTTCGGCGACGCCATCGAGAACTCTGCCCAGCAGTTCTCGATGGCCCAAAGCAGACAGAGGCGATTTAAAAAAAAACAAAAAAACATCCTAATTCGAAAGGCGCCTCTACCTGCTTGTCGCCGAGGGCACCCCCCTGCGTCCGCCTCCGCCCCTGCGAAACCCAGGCAGCGGGGTGCCGGACGTAAGGGAGGTGCCCAACCCGCTCAGGGCTTTGCTAGTCTACAAGCAAGCGTAAGGGCAAGCGGCCCTGAGACGGGCAGCCCAGGGAGAACAGGAGATGCTCTGGGAGAGTGAGTGTCTGCACCCCTCCCCCACCCCCCGGAGGAGGACCGGGGGGCCCCGACTGGTGTCATACTCTGCCTCTGGCTCTCCGGAGTCCAGAGGTACCCACATTTCAGAGCAGTTTCCTCTCTCCCTGGGCACCAAGAGGGCCAGGTTGGCAGTGTGCGATGCCTCCGGGAGTTGTCACTCCTTTCCTCCCCTCCCCTCGCCAGGGGGCAGCAGTGTGGGCACCTAGAATGCCCTTCTCACCCACATTCTGCCCCACCCTGGAATACTCAGACAACAATCCGGGCCGCCTCCGGGCCTCCCGAGTCGGGTCTGTCTATTCCGCCTCGCTGCCCCACCCCTGGTACGTCTGTGGAGCTACAGCTCCCCAGACCGTCTCGCTGGCTCATCCGTACCATCAGACTCGGCTATGCGATTCAGTTCGCTCACCGGCCTCCCAAGTACAAGGGTATCCTCTTCACCTCCGTGCGCAGCAGCGATGCTCAGGTCTTGCAGTCAGAGATCGATGTCCTACTGGCGAAGGACACGGTCGAGCCGGTTCCTCCAGCCGATATGAAGATGGGGCTCTACAGCCCCTACTTCATTGTACCCAAGAAAGGTGGTGGGTTACAGCCAATCTTGGACCTGCGTATCCTGAATCGGGCCCTGCACAAGCTCCCGTTCCGGATGCTAACGCAGAAACGCATTTTCAAATGCATCCGTCCCCAAGATTGGTTCGCAGCGATCGACCTGAAGGATGCGTACTATCATGTCTCTATCCTTCCTCGACACAGACCGTTGCTACGCTTTGCGTTCGAGGGGAAGGCATATCAGTACAAAGTCCTGCCCGTCTGGCTGTCCCTGTCGCCTCGCGTCTTCAGAGCCCAGTCTCGGGAGCAGTTGTGTGAACACAGGGACACGGTGCTCAGTCACCTCAGCCTGTTGGGCCTTCGGGTCAACCGAGAGAAGAGCAAACTCTGTCCCACACAGAGGATCTCTTGTCTCGGTATGGAGCTGGATTCGGTCAGCCAGACTGCACGCCTTTCCCTTGACAGAGCCCGCTCTGTCGTCTCTGGGCGTGTTCTTTCCCCCCTGGAACCAGGCTGGTCCCCCCTGGAACCAGGCCAGAGTTTGGTTTTTCCTCAGGTCTACCAAGAGTTGCTAGACTACACTCGCAGCAAAAAACATTTTCTGTAAATTTAGAGTCTAAATTTCTAGGCTAATATACTGTATCTTTAGGGTACAAAATAGATTTACTGATACATACACTTCTTTTTGTTTATACATATAGATCCATTTATTAATTTGCATTTACCTATATATATATATATATATATATATATATATTACTTAATCAAAATATTAGCCGCTTAGTCGCTAAAACATCTCACACACGCGACACACACTAGTATCCACTCGCTAGTAGCACTCAAACATTTGCTAAATTGATAACTTGAAGTAAAACTCGATCAAACATAACATCACATGATATTTTCTCTTACATTTGATCATTTGAACATGACATGAACACTAATATCACAGTTTAACATTCAATGAACGGAGTTCATGAAATCGTACCTCTCCTCTCGTGTCATTGCAGGAAAGAGGACGAACTTCTGATTGCGCTGCGATTTGAACCCCTCACTCACGCATGACGTCAGCCAACGTACATACTGATATTTAGCACGCAGCTTTCAAAATAAAATTCCCCCAAAACAAATATTAATTAAAAAAAAAGATATATATATAGGCCTATATAAAATAATAACAAAAATAACCTGGTGTAACAACATATCTCTGCTACACATTCCTGAAATTCTTATTTTATTTAAATTAAAACTGCTTTTCAACTCGTTTAAAGTCAACAGAGAAATCCCAAAAATGTTTGCAACTGGGCGGCAAGATGTGTGTGTAAAATGAGATTGTGATTGAGTCCTGCAGATGTTGCTTGTCTGTGGGAGTGTTTATGAAATATTGAAGATCCATCCACCTACTGTAACACCTCGACGACTCACGATCATCAGCTCTTCGATCCGAAGATATATTTAAAGGCATTCATCCGGTTTTTGTACTTAAATCGCTATTGTGAGTAGGACTATTTCTTCCGCGTCTCATCCAACGGCTCTTTTGCTAGTTCCGAAACGTCATTTTAAAGCTGTTAACGAAGGCTTGAGCCGTTGATAGCATTCTACTGCAGGTATTAATAAAGTTATTAGAAAGAGAGAGAGAGAGAGAGAGAGAGAGAGAGAGAGAGGGAGAGAGAGAGAGAGAGAGAGAGAGAGAGAGAGAGAGAGAGACAGAGAGAGAGAGAGAGAGAGGGAGAGAGAGGGAGAGAGAGAGAGAGAGGCTACCTCTGTGCGTCTCTAAACAGCGCTGTTATTACCTCGCTAGTGAAAAAATGTCACATATAGCCTTTAAGTTGCTCCACTATATAGGCGAACTGATCAAATGGTCAGGGCAGCACTGACACCTTTCTGTGCAAACTGTAGTGTGTGTGCGAGCATGTGTGATTTCAGGCATGAGACAGAAAAGCTTGCCGTTGATGTCCGCTTCCGTTTGCTGTTTTTCATCTGGACTGTCTAATACTGCTGCCGCCCAGTTGTTGAACGTTTTATATTCACCGTAAATATTAAGATTTACTTTAGGAAAATCGTCTGTCATATTGTTGTTTTTTAGTCCTGTAATGTCCGTTATTACAGTTAACTATGAGCAGTGATATGGAACTGTAATGCGGTCGAGAGCTGCCTGGAACTACGTTCGCTGTGCATCTTCCAGAAAATAATTGCACACCTCAGAACGTTCATCAGCCAATCAGATTCAAGCAATCAACGGCCCCTTAGTATAATTCTCAATAATTATTCAGTTTCATTTGAATAGAAATTTTCACAATACACATTGTTTTTTTTCCCCTTGAACATATTCCAGTGAATATAGCAGGATGGGGCACAGCCAGCCAGCCAATTACATATTACGACTGGTATGCCTACAAACTTCTGGATTTGAATTCCACCACCTATATGTATATACCGGAACAAGACAACCCGTGGTGGAAGGTGGATCTGCAGAAGGTGTACACCGTGACCAGAGTGGTCATCACTAACAGACTGGAATGCTGCGTCAACAAAATAAACGGGGCAGAGATTCGGGTCGGAAACGTTTCTTCAGATGTTTTCAGCAACCCCATGTGAGTCTCTCTGATATATTCTTATTTACAGAGATTATGTCCAGTTGGCTGAAACGATTCCTTGAGTAACTCGAATTTAAAATAAAATAATTGAGGCAAAATCATTTTGTTTAGTCCATTTAACTACACACGGTCATGTTGCAGAGAAAATCTCACACAATCATATTTAGCTGCTACTATGATGAATGATTAGCTCAAAACTACACAAATGTAGATCTGTATATGCGATGTACTTTATCTTAATCAAATACAAACACATCTCTCGCTTTTTGCGTCCTTGTGCTGTATAGGTTGTCGACCCTGGTTTAGGTTATCAGGTTTAGGTTAAGAAGATTTTTTAAAGCAAACTACTTCAGTGTAGCTAATATGTTACGATAGCATCGCGCTTAACTGAGAATTTGAATAATTGTAATGTGACGATCCAGTGCGGACATCTAAATTAGAGAAAATCATGTGCTGGTGGATGGTTTGTTTTTAACAGCGGATTCCGTGACGTTAGAGCTGATCCGTGCATCTCTTTCCTTCCTGTCCAATATTTTTTGCTTCTTATAAAAGCCACAAAGCCACCCAAGAAGACAGTAAAGGCTGAAACTTAAAGTTGAGTTAAGTTGCACAACATAAATGCAATGTTTAGGCATTATTATTATTTATATTACTATTATTTTGATGTATAGGTTGTATGTTTAGTTTTAGGTTGTATTATGTTTACCTTTTTTAAGTAATTTGAAATTGATTTTTGTATTTTTGTTTATGATTTTTGTATTTATATTTGTATTTGCCTTTTGAATATAATATGGCATCTGAATGCACTAAATTGGTTTAGTTTTCACAGATATTAATGTTAGCAATTTTAGCAATAAAACTAAAACATTTTCTAAAAAGGAAACAATTAGTTGTTCATTTTTAGAGACCTGTCTTATTTTCTCTTGTATATTTAGTATTGTTATTTAACAAAGAAAAATTACTTATTATTTGATTACTCCATTAATCAATACTCGATTACTAAAATAATCAATAGCTGCAGCCCTAAAGCCTTTGCGCTACCAGTCCTAATACAGATTCAAAGATCAGAAATACCCAGAATGTTTTTTTTTCTTGTTGTTGTTGTGAGATGTGATATATAGTATTTGGGTAAATAATATGTTTTCTCATTGGTCATTATGTATGTGTACATACGTATTAGGAAGTGTTGGGTAAACAGTCAGAAAAACAGAGGTGGAAAGAGTACTAGTACCTCAAATTAAATTTTACTTGAGTTCTACAAATCTACTCTAGTAAAAGCAAAAAAGTAGTTCATTTAAAATGTACTTTTTTTAACAGCAGGGGTGGGGGACTGTCCCGTGTAGGGTTGTAATTAGGGATGCACCGAATCCAGATTTTTGGGGTTCAGCCGAATACTGAATCCCACTGGTTAAGATTCTGCCGAATCCGAAACCGAATACCGAATCCTACTCCCGTCCTCAGTCCATTATCACAGTAAACACATTATTGAAGTAATCAATGTCCACAGCTGGGTATTTTTCATTTTATTTTAATTTGCCTGCCCTTCCTTTGCCTTACCAGAAGTTGCTGCATTTTGGCTACTGTCTATAGATTCCCTCATGCACAACTCGTATTCTTTCTGCCATTGTTAAATGTTTTAACAGTGGCTATTGTTTAGTGTCCTTGCTGTTACGTCCGGAACTCAAGAAATGGTCGGATTCAATTGCAAGTAAAAGATGTTTATTTTGAGTGTGACAAGAAGGTCTGGACACAGCGAAGATCCTCCAGGAAGAGACACTTGGCGGCACAGGGACTCTGTGGACAGCAGCGATCTCCCGTGAGGTGAAGTGGTGAAGACGGTGATGGTGACACATCCACAGGAATCGGTGAAACACGAAGATCAAGGAGCACGGAGAACAACGGGGTGAGGAACAGGAGGGCAGGCAGGAAACAAACCGGACAACAACCAACAACGCTCTGACAATGACATGACAAACAGAGAGACAATAAATAGGGTGCGCTGATCAACCGCAGCTGGAACGCTGATCATCGCAGCAGGTGTAATCAATAATCAGCACACCCAACTTACGCACGCACAACTCATTCAATCAACCCACACACACACATTCACTCATGCGCCCACGTAAAACGTACGAGAGTGAGATAGTGAATTCATGAACCGTGACAGTACCCCTCCCCCTAGGAGCGCCTCCTGGCGCTCCCAGAAGAACTTACCTGTTGCTTGTAATCGTCAATAAGGGAGTGATCCAGAATGTCCCTAGCAGGAACCCAACTTCTCTCCTCCGGACCGTAACCCTCCCAGTCCACCAGGTACTGGAATCCGCGTCCCCTCCGTCTCGAGTCCAGAATACGGTTGACCGAATACGTAGGTTCCCCATCTACGAGACGCGGCGGTGGGGGAACCGGGACAGGCGGATTAAGGTGAGAATGAAAAACAGGCTTTAATTTGGATACGTGAAAGGCGGGGTGAATTCTCCTGTACGCAGGAGGAAGTTTGAGGCGGACTGCCACCGAACTAATGATCTTGGTGACAGTGAAAGGGCCAATAAATTTAGGAGCAAGTTTATTAGATACGGAGCGGAGCGGAATATTTCTGGTAGAAAGCCACACTTTTTGACCCACGACGTATACGGGAGGCTTAGACCGGTGGCGATCGGCTTTAGCCTTGGTGCGCGCCCCCACTTGGAGCAGAGTCTCCCGGGCTCTGGTCCATGTGCGGTGACACCTCTGGACAAAGGCGTGGGCGGAGGGGACCGCGACTTCGGAATCCAGACTCGGAAAAATAGGTGGCTGGTACCCTATACTACACTGGAACGGAGAGAGGCCCGTAGATGACACTGGTAGTGAATTATGAGCGTACTCAACCATAGACAGCTGTTGGCTCCAGGAAGAAGGATTCTTGGATACCAAACATCGTAACACTCTCTCCAAATCTTGATTGGCACGTTCAGTCTGACCATTACTCTGGGGGTGATAACCCGAAGACAAACTAACCGTAGCTCCTAGTAATTTACAGAATTCTCGCCAAAATTTGGACACGAATTGGGGACCCCTGTCAGAAACCACGTCCATCGGGAGGCCATGTAACCGAAAGACGTGGTCAATGACAGACACCGCTGTCTCCTTGGCTGAGGGCAATTTGGGCAAGGGAATGAAATGTGCTGCCTTCGAGAATCGGTCCACTACGGTTAAAACAACCGTCATGCCATTAGAGGGCGGGAGGGCGGTGACAAAATCTAGCGCGATGTGGGACCAAGGTCTCGAAGGCACCGGCAGCGGATGGAGTAACCCGTCAGGAGATCGGTTAGACGTCTTACCAATCGCACAAACTGAACATGCCAATACAAAACTGCGGACGTCACGAGCCATTAATGGCCACCAGAATCGTTGCTTTATCAAACCCCTAGTCCGGTTTACTCCTGGATGGCAAGCAATGTTGGAGCAGTGACCCCATTGAATAACTTCGGACCGTAACTCCTCCGGCACAAACAATCGGCTCGGTGGACCGCCGGGCGGAGGCG
Source organism: Romanogobio albipinnatus (assembly GCA_023566225.1). Taxonomy (NCBI): domain Eukaryota; kingdom Metazoa; phylum Chordata; class Actinopteri; order Cypriniformes; family Gobionidae; genus Romanogobio; species Romanogobio albipinnatus. The sequence goes on from CM042239.1 coordinate 3,330,981, forward strand.
TTACCCCTTCTAAGGCCGATCTGACCTTCGATTCGACCTCCCATGTGAGTGTGGAGACCACTAGTCTCTCCGGCAAAATACACTCGGGAGTAATCGGGCGTTCGGATGGATCAAAAATGCGAGATAAAGAATCGGGTTTGATGTTTTTGGACCCGGGGCGGTACGAGAGTAAAAAGTCAAAACGACCGAAAAAAAGAGCCCACCGAGCCTGCCTGGAATTGAGTCTTTTCGCAGTTCTAATATACTCCAAGTTCTTGTGATCAGTCCAAACGATAAAAGGTACCCCCGACCCTTCTAACCAATGACGCCACTCCTCCAACGCTAACTTGACGGCCAGCAACTCTCTATTACCAATGTCATAATTACATTCGGCAGAAGATAAACGGTGGGACAAAAACGCGCAAGGGTGCATCTTGTCATCTGAGAGAGAGCGTTGCGATAGAACTGCACCTACCCCCACCTCTGATGCGTCGACCTCTACCACGAACTGACGTGATGGATCAGGGGCGATAAGGATGGGGGCCGAAACAAAGCGGCCTTTCAGTTTGGTAAATGCAGCTTCTGCTGCATCAGACCACCTGAACGTAGTTCTGGGAGAGGTCAAGGCGGTCAGAGGCGCGGCTAGTTGGCTGTAGTTGCGAATGAAACGCCGATAGAAGTTGGCGAACCCCAGAAACCTCTGCAGGGCCTTACGGGAATCTGGACTTGGCCACTCTACCACAGCCTTAACCTTGTCAGGGTCCATACGCATTCCCTCAGACGAGACGATGTATCCTAGGAAAGGAACAGACTGTGCATGAAAAACGCATTTCTCCGCCTTGACAAAAAGCCCATTCTCTAGCAACCTCTGAAGCACTCGTCTGACGTGCTGAACGTGTTCCTGGAGAGATGAAGAAAAAATCAATATGTCGTCCAGGTAGACATATATGAACTGGTCGACCATATCTCTCAGCACGTCATTGACGAGTGCCTGGAAGACCGCTGGGGAGTTGGATAGCCCGAACGGCATCACCAAATATTCAAAGTGCCCCCTGGGGGTGTTAAAAGCGGTCTTCCACTCATCCCCCTTCCTGATGCGAACCAAATGATAAGCGTTACGTAAGTCCAGTTTTGTGAAAACAGATGCTCCCTGCAACCTCTCAAAGGCTGAAGACATCAGCGGCAAAGGATAAGTATTCTTTACCGTGATGTTATTCAGCCCTCGGTAATCAATGCAAGGTCGCAGTGAACCATCCTTCTTTCCCACAAAAAAGAACCCCGCCCCCGCTGGAGAAGAGGAAGGTCGGATGAATCTGGAGGCTAGAGAATCAGAAATGTATTTCTCCATGACCTCCCTCTCAGGAATAGAAAGAGAGTAAAGCTTGCCCTTAGGCGGAGACTTACCTGGGAGTAAATCTATAGCACAGTCATAGGGACGATGCGGAGGAAGAGAAGCAGCGCGGGACTTACTGAACACCTCCTTCAGGTCCTGGTACTGGGGGGGCACGTTAGACAAATTCATCACCTCACTCTGAAAAACAGGACGAGACACAGACGAAACGGCAGACACCAGACAACACTCATAACACTTATTACTCCAGGTGGAAACTGAATTATGTCCCCAGTCGATCCTAGGGCTGTGCTGGACCAGCCAAGGATGACCGAGGACAACGGGAGCCAGGGGTGAGTCCAAGAGAAGAAATGAAATGAGTTCCGTGTGGTTGCCAGATGTAATGAGTGTCAATGGTTGTGTGGTGAATGTAATACTGGGAAGTTCTTGTCCGTTAAGTGCGTTGACCTTGATACTGTCCTGAAGTGTAGTGATGGGTATACCCAGAGTGCGTGCCAGTGAAAAATCCATAAAATTACCCTCTGCTCCGGAATCCAAAAGTGCCTGACAGACGTGTGACTGGGCTGCCCACAGCAGTCTTACCGGAAGGCGAGTAGAGGATGAGGTCTTCTCCACGGAGATCCCGCCCGACAGTAGCCTCTGGTTTACCGCCGGGCATGGTCTTTTACCGGGCATCTCTCCAGGTAATGTCCTGTACCACCGCAGTAGAGGCAAAGACCATGGGATCTCCGTCTCTCTCTCTCCTCCCGGGAAAGCCGAGCCCGACCCACCTGCATGGGCTCCAGATCAGCACTGGAACTGACCGCACCCCATCTGTTGGTTTGAGAGCACTCGACATTGGCGGCTTGAGCCCTTCCTCTCGACGACTGCTCCAGGCGACTGAGGCAACTATCCACCCTCAATGTCAGCTCGATAAGACCGTCGAGTCTCTCAGGAAGGTCCAGGGTGTAGATCTCTCTTTGGATGCGGTCAGCCAGCCCATGCAGGAACATGTCCCGCTGTGCCTCCTCGTTCCAATGGCACTCAGCGGCGAGGGTGCGGAACTCAATAGAATAGTCTGAGACCGAGCGGTTGTCCTGACGAAGATCGGCCAGCTGACGTGCTGCCTCTCTCCCCGCCACCGCTCGGTCAAACACTCGCTTCATCTCTTCTGAGAGTGCCAGGAACGAGGAACAGCAGGGTTGACGATTCTCCCACACCGCCGCTCCCCACAGCGCCGCCCGTCCGGAAAGCAGAGTTAACACGAAAGCCACCTTCGCCTCCTCTGTGTGAAAAGTCTGTGGTTGGAGCGAAAAAATCATAGAACACTTGGTCAGGAAAGGTCTACAGAAATTCGGCTCACCGCTGTAGCACTCAGGACTGGGTAGGCGTGGCTCGGGATGCCGGATCGGCTCTGCAGGTGTGGGGGGAAACGGCGGTGGGTTGGGCACAGCAGGACTGGCGAGTTGTTTGATCCTTTGGGTCAGCTCGGACACCTGTGCCACCAAGGTCTTAACCGCGTGTCCCGTGATGTTCAGATTCTCTTCCTGTTGATCCATCCTCGCAACACTTTGCGTCAGAAACTCACTCAGGTCCGATGAACTTGCTGAATCCATGTTATGGTCAGAGCGTTCTGTTACGTCCGGAACTCAAGAAATGGTCGGATTCAATTGCAAGTAAAAGATGTTTATTTTGAGTGTGACAAGAAGGTCTGGACACAGCGAAGATCCTCCAGGAAGAGACACTTGGCGGCACAGGGACTCTGTGGACAGCAGCGATCTCCCGTGAGGTGAAGTGGTGAAGACGGTGATGGTGACACATCCACAGGAATCGGTGAAACACGAAGATCAAGGAGCACGGAGAACAACGGGGTGAGGAACAGGAGGGCAGGCAGGAAACAAACCGGACAACAACCAACAACGCTCTGACAATGACATGACAAACAGAGAGACAATAAATAGGGTGCGCTGATCAACCGCAGCTGGAACGCTGATCATCGCAGCAGGTGTAATCAATAATCAGCACACCCAACTTACGCACGCACAACTCATTCAATCAACCCACACACACACATTCACTCATGCGCCCACGTAAAACGTACGAGAGTGAGATAGTGAATTCATGAACCGTGACACTTGCCACCACGAGATAAATCGGCATTGCAAATTGAACATATAGCTCGACTTGAATCACCTTCTTTTGACTGAAAGTACTGCCAAACAACACATTTTCTGTTCATGAGTTCCTTTTTTACTTTCTCACAGCCTGTATTTGAATGGTCCACTTAAGCCGTGTTTCCACCACAGGAACTTTCCCCAGAAACTAGGGACTTTGGGCTGGTACTTGGTGTATTTTGACCGCAGGAACCAGGCTTTAAATTAAGTTCCGGGTAAATATTTCCCCCTCTGAAAGTCCCTGCTCGCGAGGTAAACACTGGTAAACACCTCACCGTAATCAACGCCGCCATTACGTTGACCAGCGTAGCGCACATAGTGCAAGCCTAGGGTTCGGTGGGAAAAAATTCTAAGGTTCGGCAGAAACCGAACCCCATCAAAAGCCCAATATTCATCAGAATCCGAAACCGAATCCTGGATTCGGTGCATCAAAAGTCCAATATTCATCCGAATCCGAATCCTGGATTCGGTGCATCCCTAGTTGTAATAGAATGAGATTTTCACGAAATGAAAACAGTTTCACAGCATCACGGTATTAAATAAGTATTTAATAAATAAACTGTATTATTAAATTATGGTTGTTATTATTATCACCAATTAAAATGGCATTAAATGAATGAAAACGTTTTTTATTGGTTGAACATATATTGAACAATGGTGGTAATCAAATAAAATGTAACAGACTTTTATCCTTTTATTTTTTTGGCAAAGTCCTGCAAAACAGAGATTTACTAAATTAAACCATGGATTAAAAAATATATTCTTAAATAATGTTTAAATGATGTATTATTATTATTATTATTATTATTATTATTATTTTGACAAGTACATTCTATTGTGGGCCTATACTAATATATTTCTGTCACAATTTATTCTAGTTAAACCAAAACGTTTATTTTGAAGACCTGTTTCAGAGTGTATTTGACAATGGTTTTTACTCAAATAAAATTTTAATTTTCATTAGGGGTTCTCTCAGATCAGCAATGTTCATGTCCAAATATGGTTTGTGAGAAGTTAAAAACTCCATGAGAATCACGCATACTTGAGTAAGTAGTAGACGAAACGGCGCTGCTCATTCACACAGAGACAGAACAAGCAGGTCATATATGTATATAGCAGTGTTTTGTGCTTTAACATTCATAGACCATGTCGCGATTTGATTTATTGTACAGCTCTACGTTCAATGTATTCATTCATCCATAAGTGTGCATGTTTTACGTGACATCTGACTGTAAATTCAATTTCCATGACAGGATTCCAGGTCCGGGATTCCCTCTGCATCACAGAAATCATTCGGCCTTAAGTTATAAACATACCTTAAACTGCACAGAGGGATGGTGTTCCCGAACATGTTCTATGTGTTTCCTCATTTGCATCAAATTTTTTTGCAAGTTTGATATCCTCCAGGACAACACCACGCTATTTTTTTTCTATATCCAAAGTATTTCCATACTAGCCAGACGGCATTTCGTTTTCAGCTGGGTCTGCATCACTCGTCTGTCTTGTCCATCTCGTCTTTTTGTGATTTTTGCACGTTTGTTCTCCTGCCCTTCAATTCAATACAGTAGTCTCTGGAGGGCGATTTTCCCTCCTTTCGTATTATTTATTTATTTTTACTCCGTAACGGATGTGGTTTAAAATGTAGCTAAGTACAATACTTCAAATAAAACCTACTTAAGTGTCATGACACTTGCTTTTGTAAGTGTTTCCAGATGTCAATTCGGTTTAATGAAAGATTCGCCAGAATGAAAGAATAATATCTTGCAGTTCACTAATAACTTGAGTCAAATGTCGATTTAGTTTAATTCGTAAGACTGGAACTGGAACTCGTCTTTTTGAACAATTCATTTATATGACTCATAAGTGTCATTTGTTTGAGAATTGGACTGCACTAACACTGTTTTTAATTTACTAAAAGGAAGCGGATCATAACTAATTTGTTTGTTCACTTTCTTTGTATCCAGCGCGTGAGGAAAACAACTAAGCCGTTTCTTGCCATTATTTCGCAGTACAGACCGCAAACACAGATTCACAGAATTAATTTGGCCACCTACTATAAAATACAACACAAACATTGTTTCAGAATAAAGAAATACTCTAAAGAAATACTCTACATTCCCTGCTTTGTATTACATTACAATAATCTAAAGATTAAACTCTGATGAGATAATACTGATCAACTGCTAACATGAACAATGGCACCAATATTTAATGTTGTCTTGGCTACGAGAACGTTCATAGCATTACAAAATTTGACAACGCTGTTTCTCTCTGAATTGTCACGCATGCAAGAAGGATAAAACAGAACAACTTAATTTCCCTTTCAGTCAATCACTTTGTGTTACGCCAGTGACTGACAGAATGGGGGTTTCGCTTTCGGCTTTGAGTTCTACAAAACGAGCCAATGGCATGACAATGCAATGGGTCTGCGGAATTTGCATAGCGCAATTCTGTGGTCTGTGCAGTGATCCAGTATCTCATTCGGAGCGCCGGCGGATGACAGCATGTCCTACGAGCGACAAAGGTTACTGCACGCTCTTTTGGTGAGGTGATGTCCACTTGCGTGGTCCAGGAACGTCATTTATGGCTCAGCCTGGCAGATTTGTGAGAGGCTGAGTGAACAAAGTTCCTCAGTTCTACTATCTCCCAGGCTGGGCTCTTCGGCAGGGCAATCAAGGACTTTGCCCAACAGTTCCCAGCCGCACAGAAGAAGACTGAGGCAATAAAACATATTTTGTCCCGGCGGCCAGCTGCTGCCTCCACCCAGCCGCCGGTTCAGACGCCTCAGCCTGCTTCCCCTTGAGGGCGCCCTCCTGGGCCAGGGCACGGAGATTGTTGCAGGAAGGCAGCCCAGCCCGTCTCTGCCCCTAAGCCGGCCAAACACCAGGCCAAGTGGCGCTCCTAATGGGCAGCTCGGAGGCGAAGGAGCAGCTCTTTCCCAGGAGATGGTAACAGGATGGTAACCTTCCCCTGGTGGAGGGCAGGGGGACAATCTTTTGTTTTCCCCTTCTGCCGCTGGCCTCACAGTCGGCAGAAGTGTGGGGGGAAACGGCGGTGGGTTGGGCACAGCAGGACTGGCGAGTTGTTTGATCCTTTGGGTCAGCTCGGACACCTGTGCCACCAAGGTCTTAACCGCGTGTCCCGTGATGTTCAGATTCTCTTCCTGTTGATCCATCCTCGCAACACTTTGCGTCAGAAACTCACTCAGGTCCGATGAACTTGCTGAATCCATGTTATGGTCAGAGCGTTCTGTTACGTCCGGAACTCAAGAAATGGTCGGATTCAATTGCAAGTAAAAGATGTTTATTTTGAGTGTGACAAGAAGGTCTGGACACAGCGAAGATCCTCCAGGAAGAGACACTTGGCGGCACAGGGACTCTGTGGACAGCAGCGATCTCCCGTGAGGTGAAGTGGTGAAGACGGTGATGGTGACACATCCACAGGAATCGGTGAAACACGAAGATCAAGGAGCACGGAGAACAACGGGGTGAGGAACAGGAGGGCAGGCAGGAAACAAACCGGACAACAACCAACAACGCTCTGACAATGACATGACAAACAGAGAGACAATAAATAGGGTGCGCTGATCAACCGCAGCTGGAACGCTGATCATCGCAGCAGGTGTAATCAATAATCAGCACACCCAACTTACGCACGCACAACTCATTCAATCAACCCACACACACACATTCACTCATGCGCCCACGTAAAACGTACGAGAGTGAGATAGTGAATTCATGAACCGTGACACTTGCCACCACGAGATAAATCGGCATTGCAAATTGAACATATAGCTCGACTTGAATCACCTTCTTTTGACTGAAAGTACTGCCAAACAACACATTTTCTGTTCATGAGTTCCTTTTTTACTTTCTCACAGCCTGTATTTGAATGGTCCACTTAAGCCGTGTTTCCACCACAGGAACTTTCCCCAGAAACTAGGGACTTTGGGCTGGTACTTGGTGTATTTTGACCGCAGGAACCAGGCTTTAAATTAAGTTCCGGGTAAATATTTCCCCCTCTGAAAGTCCCTGCTCGCGAGGTAAACACTGGTAAACACCTCACCGTAATCAACGCCGCCATTACGTTGACCAGCGTAGCGCACATAGTGCAAGCCTAGGGTTCGGTGGGAAAAAATTCTAAGGTTCGGCAGAAACCGAACCCCATCAAAAGCCCAATATTCATCAGAATCCGAAACCGAATCCTGGATTCGGTGCATCAAAAGTCCAATATTCATCCGAATCCGAATCCTGGATTCGGTGCATCCCTAGTTGTAATAGAATGAGATTTTCACGAAATGAAAACAGTTTCACAGCATCACGGTATTAAATAAGTATTTAATAAATAAACTGTATTATTAAATTATGGTTGTTATTATTATCACCAATTAAAATGGCATTAAATGAATGAAAACGTTTTTTATTGGTTGAACATATATTGAACAATGGTGGTAATCAAATAAAATGTAACAGACTTTTATCCTTTTATTTTTTTGGCAAAGTCCTGCAAAACAGAGATTTACTAAATTAAACCATGGATTAAAAAATATATTCTTAAATAATGTTTAAATGATGTATTATTATTATTATTATTATTATTATTATTATTATTATTATTATTATTTTGACAAGTACATTCTATTCTGGGCCTATACTAATATATTTCTGTCACAATTTATTCTAGTTAAACCAAAACGTTTATTTTGAAGACCTGTTTCAGAGTGTATTTGACAATGGTTTTTACTCAAATAAAATTTTAATTTTCATTAGGGGTTCTCTCAGATCAGCAATGTTCATGTCCAAATATGGTTTGTGAGAAGTTAAAAACTCCATGAGAATCACGCATACTTGAGTAAGTAGTAGACGAAACGGCGCTGCTCATTCACACAGAGACAGAACAAGCAGGTCATATATGTATATAGCAGTGTTTTGTGCTTTAACATTCATAGACCATGTCGCGATTTGATTTATTGTACAGCTCTACGTTCAATGTATTCATTCATCCATAAGTGTGCATGTTTTACGTGACATCTGACTGTAAATTCAATTTCCATGACAGGATTCCAGGTCCGGGATTCCCTCTGCATCACAGAAATCATTCGGCCTTAAGTTATAAACATACCTTAAACTGCACAGAGGGATGGTGTTCCCGAACATGTTCTATGTGTTTCCTCATTTGCATCAAATTTTTTTGCAAGTTTGATATCCTCCAGGACAACACCACGCTATTTTTTTTCTATATCCAAAGTATTTCCATACTAGCCAGACGGCATTTCGTTTTCAGCTGGGTCTGCATCACTCGTCTGTCTTGTCCATCTCGTCTTTTTGTGATTTTTGCACGTTTGTTCTCCTGCCCTTCAATTCAATACAGTAGTCTCTGGAGGGCGATTTTCCCTCCTTTCGTATTATTTATTTATTTTTACTCCGTAACGGATGTGGTTTAAAATGTAGCTAAGTACAATACTTCAAATAAAACCTACTTAAGTGTCATGACACTTGCTTTTGTAAGTGTTTCCAGATGTCAATTCGGTTTAATGAAAGATTCGCCAGAATGAAAGAATAATATCTTGCAGTTCACTAATAACTTGAGTCAAATGTCGATTTAGTTTAATTCGTAAGACTGGAACTGGAACTCGTCTTTTTGAACAATTCATTTATATGACTCATAAGTGTCATTTGTTTGAGAATTGGACTGCACTAACACTGTTTTTAATTTACTAAAAGGAAGCGGATCATAACTAATTTGTTTGTTCACTTTCTTTGTATCCAGCGCGTGAGGAAAACAACTAAGCCGTTTCTTGCCATTATTTCGCAGTACAGACCGCAAACACAGATTCACAGAATTAATTTGGCCACCTACTATAAAATACAACACAAACATTGTTTCAGAATAAAGAAATACTCTAAAGAAATACTCTACATTCCCTGCTTTGTATTACATTACAATAATCTAAAGATTAAACTCTGATGAGATAATACTGATCAACTGCTAACATGAACAATGGCACCAATATTTAATGTTGTCTTGGCTACGAGAACGTTCATAGCATTACAAAATTTGACAACGCTGTTTCTCTCTGAATTGTCACGCATGCAAGAAGGATAAAACAGAACAACTTAATTTCCCTTTCAGTCAATCACTTTGTGTTACGCCAGTGACTGACAGAATGGGGGTTTCGCTTTCGGCTTTGAGTTCTACAAAACGAGCCAATGGCATGACAATGCAATGGGTCTGCGGAATTTGCATAGCGCAATTCTGTGGTCTGTGCAGTGATCCAGTATCTCATTCGGAGCGCCGGCGGATGACAGCATGTCCTACGAGCGACAAAGGTTACTGCACGCTCTTTTGGTGAGGTGATGTCCACTTGCGTGGTCCAGGAACGTCATTTATGGCTCAGCCTGGCAGATTTGTGAGAGGCTGAGTGAACAAAGTTCCTCAGTTCTACTATCTCCCAGGCTGGGCTCTTCGGCAGGGCAATCAAGGACTTTGCCCAACAGTTCCCAGCCGCACAGAAGCAGACTGAGGCAATAAAACATATTTTGTCCCGGCGGCCAGCTGCTGCCTCCACCCAGCCGCCGGTTCAGACGCCTCAGCCTGCTTCCCCTTGAGGGCGCCCTCCTGGGCCAGGGCACGGAGATTGTTGCAGGAAGGCAGCCCAGCCCGTCTCTGCCCCTAAGCCGGCCAAACACCAGGCCAAGTGGCGCTCCTAATGGGCAGCTCGGAGGCGAAGGAGCAGCTCTTTCCCAGGAGATGGTAACAGGATGGTAACCTTCCCCTGGTGGAGGGCAGGGGGACAATCTTTTGTTTTCCCCTTCTGCCGCTGGCCTCACAGTCGGTGGCACCTTATACTTGGTGAAAGATCTGACATTTTCAACTCCGAGCCCCAAGAGGGCGCAGTTGACAATGTGCGAAACAAAGCCTCTCTGCTCTCATCTCTCTCTGTTGCCAGACCCGTCAGAGGAGGCTGCCGAGGAATGCTGGTCCTTCCCTGTCCTCCTCTGACAGGACACAGAACATGACCCCACCCACATCTGGAGACGCTCCAATGCCTCCTGTTTCTGGCCCACTTTGCTGCCCCATCGTGGGTAAGTCTGTCATTCGCATGACCCCACTGGTTCAGTTTTTTGGAGCCTGGCTAGAGCTTCCAAATCTGTCCCACTGGCTCGCTAGCACAATCAGACTCGACTATGCGATTCTGTTTTCACGTTCTCCTCCCCGCTTTTGCGGAGTGCGCTATAACGTGGGGTGGCATGCCCCTGTCTGCAGAGATGCAAATTGTCACGCCATTGGCTTGTTTTGTAGAACTTGAAGGCAATTGGTTTCTAAGCGAAACCCCCACTTCGTCAGTCAATGACGTAACGTCTCCGTTCCGTCCTTCAGGGAATGAAGGTTACATACATAACCGAGACGTTTCTATGTTTAACAAGCTTAATTAGCAAGGAAAATAATTGCACATTTCAATTGCATTTGCAGCTTAGCTGCATACACAGAAAAAATAGTCATACTAATAACTAATAATGAGCAAAAGCAACTCACTCTATTGTCTCTCTCCAGATGTGCTGTAGTTCCTAGTATCCCAGCAGGAGCTTCCTACAGCTACTCGTGTAATAGGATGGAGGGACGATATGTATTTGTGGTTATTCCTGGAACCTGGAAGCTTCTTACTCTCTCTGATGTGGAAGTCTATGTGATTTATCCAGGTAATTCATAACAACCTGGTCTAAACCCTTTTCCAGGGGAATTTGACTTTTTTAAGCCATTCTCATTGCATTCAAGTGCTTTTAATATAGTTATAGAGTGAAGTTCTAGTCTAGAACCAGACAGATCTGGTAGAAATTAATTCCTAAAATGAAGTAAACATTTGTAAAATAAAATATTTCTTGATACTGTTATTTTACAGGTAATTTGGCAACAGGAAGAAGCGTCACACAGTCATCAACCCTTGACAGCTGGATCGCTGAAAAGGCCATTGATTACAATCCAGGGTTTTTCCCACATCCATCATTAGTGTGCTCATCAACCACTTTTCAGACTAACCCATGGTGGAGGCTGGATCTGGGTGATATTTACAGTGTTAGTAAAGTGGTCGTCACTAACAGACGAGACTGCTGTCCGGAACGAATAAACGGAGCAGAGATTCGCATCGGAAACTCTTTGGATAACAATGGCAACAACAATCCTGTGTGAGACCCTCTTTCAGTGGCTTAATATCCATAGAAATCCCTGATTCCTCAAGGCTGAAAACACAAGTGCTGAAAGAATAAAGTCTAAATGAAGTTTTCTCTGTCTCTCTGTAGATGTGCTGTGATTTCTAGTATTCCAGCTCGTGGTTCGTCCAACTACACTTGTAACGATATGGAGGGTCGATATGTGAATCTGATCATTCCTGGCGATGCAAAGATGCTCACTCTGTGTGAGGTGGAGGTCTATGGAGAAGGTCAGAACAAACAAAATATGTTGAAATATGTCCATTTATTATTGATTTCTTTATTAATCATACCTGCTCTCAGCAGTCAATAAAACACACATGTGGTCGACACTAAACCATGTTCATCCTCACTGCAAGTGAACCTGTATTTAATGTTGTCTGGGTCATATTTTGTTTTACTTTGTGTAGTTTTGTTGATTATTTTTTTTTAGGATTTGTCCAAGTTGCATTTGTTTAATCTCAAGTGACAGATGAATTTTCACCAGAATACTGTAGATATTATAGACACACAGCCTTTGATGCCAAAAACAAAAGATGCAATTATATATTTTGGGAGCTTAAAACCGCATGAGTATATGATTATATGCATTTATCTTTGTTTTCCTCTGCTGTCTGTGACCCATCAGAACCACTGATCTAAACGATAGAGAGTAACATCATGTGTGTGTGTGTGTGTGTGTGTGTGTGTGTGTGTGTGTGTGTGTGTGTGTGTGTGTGTGTGTGTGTGTGTGTGTGTGTGTGTGTGTGTGTGTGTGTGTGTGTGTGTGTGTGTGTGTTTCAGGTCCTTGTTTAAAGCAAACGTTTGTGAAGCTCAAACTGAAGTCCAGCTCGAGTCTGTCTGATCCCACTGTGAGAGCCCAGCTCCTGACACAGGTGAGAGAGAGAGAGAGAGAGAGAGAGAGAGAGAGAGAGAGAGAGAGAGAGAGAGAGAGAGAGAGAGAGAGAGAGAGAGAGAGAGAGAGAGAGAGAGAGAGAGAGAGAGAGAGAGAGAGAGAGAGAGAGAGAGAGAGACAGAAATCTGAGCGCATTCATAGAGGTTTTAAGAGATGTTCTTGTTTCAGCTGGAATCTGTTCTGGCGGGAAGAGGGATTTCTGGCGTGAAGCTGCGCTGGACTCAACTGCCCAAACAGGAAGTGATGCGGGAGGAAGCTGAGGAAGCTGCACCCGGTGAGTGTGTTGGAACTGAACAAGAATGTCAATTCATTCAATTGAATACGTACACTATAAATTAAATGGAAACTACATGTTTATGATGTAATGAACTTTTCATTTACAGCTCAATGCGCTCAAAGAAAGAAGTGATGACGGGAAAACTTTTGGATCAGTTCTTCAGTTACATTACTTGTATGTTCTCTGTTCCTCAATGATCACCATAAAGTTGTGTGTGTGTGTGTGTGTGTGTGTGTGTGTGTGTGTGTGAGATTACAGATTCCTGAAAATGCTCAAACTCTGAAGTTGCTTTAAAGAAATTTGCATTGCATAAAGTGCTATTATTAAACTTGATTTGACCATTTAAAGGCTATTTTATTATCATTAATATACTCTTATAGTTAACGTTAAGATTTTTAGTTTGTTTTTATCATTTTTATTTAGTTTTTTTTATTTGTCTATATAGTTTTATTATTTAAAAAACTGCCTTTTATGAATTGTCAGAATATTGTGTAGAAATAAATGAAATTTCTTAGCAATTAATTTACACATATTGTTTAGCGGCTTTACACTATATGTATGCAGTCTGTTACCCTTTAAAAAAAGAAGTTTAACAACAGTTTGATTTTTAAAAAAATCAATACTTTAACCAATTTCAACTTGTGTTGTACGGCCAATTTGAATTTGAATCGGTAGCAAACAATTTTTCTTTTTATGTTTTATTTAAGTCTACAAGGAGAGATTGAGAGCATTGATTGTTGTCATGAAAGAATGTAATCGTCCATTAAAGAAGCCCAAATATCTAAATGAATTCACAATAATCAGAGTTTAGAGAGATTAAGAAGAGAAACTGGTACAAAATGAAATGTAATCATGCAGTCTAGCAGCAAAAGTTAAACTGGTTGGTGGTGGTTGGGTCGTTATTTTAATCCTTGTTGTCATGTATGATGATGTACATGTTGTAATGTAATGTAGTGAATGCTGTTAGGCACTAGTGCGTCACCATCTTTATTATAGACAGACACAAGTAAAAGCCAGTTCTGTTCAACCACATGTGGTCTCCTGTCATCAATACCTTACATGGTGTCTGGCGTTATTAATATGATAAACGATGGATCAGCTGAAGCCCCGGGAGCTCTGAGCTTGGAAGGAAACCTAGCCGAGAACTGGATCTTGTCACGAGCAGAATCTCTGAGAAGTCTGATAATAAAGTGTGCCCAGGGCTGTTTGAAGGAATTTGGGGGCCCCAAGCAAAATGGACATGGAGGCCCCCCCAATACCAACCGACACGCACGCAAAGCCTACAGGAACCACAGCATAGCCATACAGTATAAGTTCACCCACACTTTACATAAATAAAAAAGGTTTACAGTGCAAATACTGCTGTTGCATATAATGTGCATAAAATGTGAACATTTTCAACAATTGAACATTTGCAAAAAACACCACTGTACCATTAAAAAATGTTTGTAAACCTTTAAGAAACCATTTTTAAAACATCTATAAACATTACATAGATAGACGGACCAGATATTCCTAACACTTAGTTAAGGGTTATTAGTTGGTTTGCAAACTGTCTATAAACATTATCTGGATGGTTATTATAAAGTGGCAACAGATGACTATAAAACCTTGTTAAATAGTTAATAAACAGTCCCAGTAAAACATGTGGGTTGTCCTGATGCTGTACTTCAAAACGTAATAGTGTAATAATTGCCACACAGAATAAAGTAACTGTTCAAGATCCATTGGTAACTTATAAAAATAATGTCATATTTGCATAAACTGTCATTACCGTATATCCCGACACTAGCACATGAAGATAAGCTATGAAAAAATCATGTTCCTCTGCCTCTTTCTGGTTAAATAATGTTTATAATAATAGTTAGTATAGAATGCTATATTAACTATTCCAGGTTATTTATAAATAATAGTTAGTATAGCATGCTATGCCACTTTCATCAAAACCTAATACAAAGTCAAGTCAAGTCAACTTTAATTATATAGCGCTTTTAACAATGCAGATTGTTTCAAAGCAGCTTCACAGTGTTAAGCAGGAAAATAATGCAGCATAATTTTATATTATTCAGCCGTATAGCCGTTCCGGAGAAAACGGTGTCATCAGTTCATACAAAGCTATAGCAATGTCATTAAATACGATAAACAGTGGTTCTGGAACAGATCTGTGTCTTCCTTATCCTGTTAAAAAAAACTAATTACAGCATGTAACCATATTACGTCTATTCGAAAAAAAAGTTGCGCTAACTGTTCGTTACAAGCAGCATTTGCGGTCAGGCAGGTAAGTTAGCTAGCATAAACATATTTTTGCTAGCCTACCTGCTGCAAAATTACACCATTTTTGTACAAGACAAGTAGAGCTATTTTATCCAGTGTAATTTATCACTTACCACTATCTTGTTTTTTCTTATCCTCCTCTTCCTTTCTCTTTTTTCTTTTCTGGCTTCCTGAATGTTATGAGCGGGTTTATTTTTCATGGTCCCATCCTGTTGTCCTGTGATTATCTTGTGCATTTTCTCTCCCTCTCTGTGTATGTGCCTATGCATGTTTGTATTACAGTTGGGCGGTGCTTGTGTTAACCTGTTGAAGGCTGCCATTGGTTCTCCCTCTCACCTGATCTGGATATAAGCCCACCCCGAGAACACCACTGGGCCATCATTGTGCCATCGTGTCTTTGATTGTATCTCGCTGTTGCTTCGTATCGTTGGTTAAGTTTAGAGTGTCGTGCCAGAGAGATTGATTGTTTGTTAGTGATTATTTGAAGTTTGGACTTGTGTGTTTGACTGTTGTCTTTTGATTGTTGATATTTTCTGTTTACCTGACCCACGCCTGTTTGACTAACGATTCTGGATTCTGATTTTGCTTTGTTTACTTTGGACTTCCTTAAATATCACTTGTAAATACTCTGGTAGTGAGACTCTTTACTTCCTCTTCCTGTTGCGGCTGACTCCTAGACGGTCGTAACACAGTTTTGTATTTTGCCGGCTGCAGAGATTGCGTGGTTGGCTGCTGTCAGTGACTACTGAGAGGGGGATCCAAATAACAGTGTCATTGCACTTTACTGCATTGACTATTAAAGGGCCGCTCACACAGTTTGTCTTTGCATTTTATTCTCAACCTGTCGTTGTCTTAGGGCCCAAGGCCAGCTCAGGGCCCCAAGCAATTGCTTGGTTTGCATGACTTGTCGCAATGGACCTGAGTGTGCCAATTTTCTGTACATTGCAGAAGACAATGCAATCAAGGTATTCAACACGTTTACATTTGATGATGATGATGATGATGATGATGATGATGATGATGATGATGATGATGATACTTCGTGACATTAGAGCTGCAAACCACAAAAAGATGACATACCCGATAAATTTGTTCTTTATTAGAGCACAAGGCCAGAGTCGATTGATGCTAATGACAAAGTTAAAGAATAAAGCGAAGGATTGTGAATTTGGAGAACGGCTCGGGTTATGTATATAACCCTTGTTCCCTGAAAAGGGAACGAGCACTGCATCGGAACGACAATTTGGGGATGCTCCCTAAGCATCAGCGAATCTGAAGTCTGAATAGAAACTAAACCAATCCGATTGGCGTGCGTGATGACATCACTGTGACGGCATACCCGGAAGTATAAAAGGGGAGCCGGCGCATTGAAACGGCAGCTATTGCTCTGAAGCATGCGCTCCAGGTGTGCCGAGGTGTGGTGTCACGACGCAGTGCTCGTTCCCTTCTCAGGGAAAAAGGGTTATATACACAACCTGAGCCGTTCCCTTTCGAGGGAACTCCCACTGCGTCGGAACGACAATTTGGGGAACGAGTACCCACTAGCCCACACCGAGGGTAGCGCCTGCCTTAGTGTGAAGCCGGAGACCGGGCACAACTAGGCCTGGAGCACCCTAGCGCCAGGCACCGCAGGGAGATCCAGGCTGTAAAACCTGATAAAGGTGTGTGGTGTAGCCCACCCAGCCGCCTCGCAGATATCCTGCATGGGGACCCCAGAAAGGAGGGCCACCGAAGAGGCCATGCCTCTGGTGAAATGAGCCCTCACGGCCATAGGTGAAGGCAAATTGCGCACCTGATAAGCCGCGGTTATCGCCTGGACAATCCAGTTACTGATTGTCTGGGTAGATGCAGGCAACCCTTTCTTGGGTGAACCAAAACACACTAACAGCTGTTGAGATCTCCTCCACTGCGCAGACTTCTCCAGATATACTCTGAGAGCCATTACTGGGCAGAGCAGGTGAAGCCTCCCTTCTTCAGCCGTCACGTGAGGCGGAGGATGAAATGCCTGAAGAACCAAAGACCTGGCCACCCTTGATGGAACTTTGGTGTAGGTGTACTAGGGTGTAAGATGGCTTTTACTCCCCCAGGGGCGAACTCCAGGCAAGTCGGCGTTACCGCCAAGGCCTGGAGGTCCCCCACTCTTTTGACTGATGTAATCGCCAGGAGAAAAGCCACCTTCAGGGTCAGGTTCTCTGGTTCCGCCGACTCCAATGGCTCAAAGGGGGCCTCAGCCAGCCCTTCGAGAACCACCGCCAGGTCCCAGGTTGGGACTCTGGAACGAGCCACAGGCCTCATCCTCCGAGTCCCACGGAGGAACTGTACAACCAACTGGTGTCTACCCAAAGGCCCATCACCCATAGGAGCGTGGAAAGCCATAATGGCAGCCACGTACACCTTGAGTGTGGACGGGATTAGACACGCAGAGAAGCAATCTTGGAGGAACTCCAGCACTGAAGCCACCGGGCAGTTAACTGGGTCCACCTCACGCTCCCTGCACCAAGTGGCAAACACATTCCACTTGAGGCTGTACAGTCTCCTCGTAGACGGAGCCCTGAAACTGAGTAAGGTCTCTACCACCTCTGGCGACAGGCCAGCCTCTAGGTACCTGACCCCCCTCAGGGGCCAGACCCAAAGGTTCCAAACCTTTGGCCGGGGGTGGAATATTGTGCCCCCCCGCCTGAGATAGGAGATCCCTCCTCAGAGGAATCTGCCACGGAGGACCTGCCAGCAGAGCTATGATATCCGAGAACCAAACTCGCGTCGGCCAACGGGGTGCTACCAAAAGTAGGCTGACCCCCTGTTGACGGACCCTCTCCAGGACTCCCGGGAGCAGAGCAATCGGGGGAAATGCGTACAGACGCAGCCTCGGCCACGTCTGAACCATGGCATCCAACCCCAGCGGGGCTGGATGCGTGAGGGAACACCACAGTGGACAGTGGGACGTCTCTCGAGACGCAAACAGGTCCACTTCCACTGGGCCGAACCTCTCGCACATGGCCTCCACCACCTCTGGGTGGAGCCGCCACTCCCCGGGCCTCAGCCCCTGCCTCGACAGGATGTCTGCTCCCTGATTTTGGACCCCCGGGACATACATTGCCCTAATGGAAAACAGTTTCCCTTGGGACCACAGGAGAATTTGATGCGCCAGTCTGCATAGAGGGCGCGACCTCAAACCCTCCTGACGATTGAGGTACGCTACAACAGCTGTATTGTCTGTTCGTACCAGGATATGTTGGCCGCGGAGGTCCGGGAAAAAGCTCCTGAGAGCTTTGTAGACCGCCATCATCTCCAGGCAATTTATGTGCCAGGAGGAATGACGACCCTCCCACGGGCCCCTCGCAAAGCGGCCGTCCATGACCGCGCCCCAACCAGTGAGGGAGGCGTCTGTTGAAACGGATTTCCGGCAACTGGACGCTCCCAACACTGGCCCCTGGGACAGAAACCAAGGTTTCTTCCATATGACTAGGGAACGAAGGCATCTGCGCGTTACCCTGGTCATACGGAAAGGATTCCCTCTGGGGGAAAACCCCTTGGTTTTCAGCCACCACTGTAGGGGTCTCATGTGCAGCAGGCCAAAAGGTATTACGTTGGACGCTGCTGCCATGTGCCCCAGCACTCTCTGAAAGTGCTTCACAGTGATGCTGTGGCCTAGCCTTATTCCTGAGGCCATCGCCAGTATGGTCTCGACTCGCGCGGGAGACAATTGTGCCCGTATCGTCGTCGAGTCCCATACAATCCCTAGGATCGTAGTCCTCCGGGACGGCGTCAACACACTCTTCACTGTGTTGAGTCTCAGCCCCAAGCACTTTATGTGGGACAGAACGACATCTCGATGCCGAACTGCCATCTCGTACGACTGTGCCAATATGAGCCAGTCGTCGATATAATTCAGCACACGGATGACCTGAAGTCTCAATGGAGCCAGAGCTGCATCCATGCACTTCGTGAATGTGCGTGGGGAAAGAGCTAGACAGAAGGGAAGCACTCGATATTGGTACGCCTCGCCCCCGAAAGCGAACCTCAAGAACTTCCTGTGACATGGAAGGATGGAGATATGGAAGTATGCGTCCTTTAGATCTATCGTGACGAACCAGTCCTCGGGCTGGATCTGACTCACGATGATGGGAACAGTGAGCATTTTGAATCTGAATCTCCTCAGAGACCGATTCAAATCCCTCAGGTCTATAATCTGACGCAACCCTCCGTCCTTCTTGGGAACTATAAAATACCGGCTGTAGAACCCGGACTCCCTCTCCAGCGGAGGAACACACTCTATGGCTTCCTTCGCCAGCAAGGATTTTGCTTCTTGTTCCATCACCCGAACCTGCT
The DNA here is from genome assembly GCA_023566225.1 of Romanogobio albipinnatus. Taxonomy (NCBI): domain Eukaryota; kingdom Metazoa; phylum Chordata; class Actinopteri; order Cypriniformes; family Gobionidae; genus Romanogobio; species Romanogobio albipinnatus. Next base: position 3,350,446 of record CM042239.1, read on the forward strand.
CTGGTACCACTGCGGTCCAGTTCAGCCCCCTGAACCCTGGAGGAGGGTAACCGAACTGCAGTCTGTAACCCCTTTCTACAGTACGCAGGACCCATGTAGAAATATTCGGAAGGCATTTCCATGCGCCGAGATAATCTACTAAGGGAATCAGAACTCGAGGCTGGTGTCGGGTGTTACACGAGCCTCGTCCCCAACCCCCTGAAGTGGATGACTGGCAGGAAGTGGTTGGGAACGATTCTCTGTGTGCGGACACGCGAGCTGCCCAGCCGCAGGTCTTTCCAGAGGCGGCTGGAGCAGCATGCGTTCGCGGGAAATCGATGTGGCCCGAAGCGTCATAGACGGCGGGATTTCCACATCGATTTCCCCAGGGCGCCGCAGAAGAAACAACCTCGGTTGCCCTTCTGCGGGGGGGACCGCCCCTAGAAGTCCCGCCGCAGCTAGGACTTCTTCCCAGTAGCCTTCCGCGCCTGGAGTACGCTCCTCAGATCGCCTCTAGGAGCGGAAGGCCTCTGGGGATTTTGCTGAAGAGAGCGCCGCCTCTGTTGCCAAGCTCCCGGAGGAGGGGCTCTAGAGGCGACGCTCTCCTTCTGCACCTGCCGGTGCGAGGAGCTGGTGGACGGCTGAGTAGGGGCAGCCCTAGGGGCAGCCCTCCCTGGCTCTGAGCGGCGAGGGACCAATTGCCGGAAGGCTGCTGACTGACTTTTCGCCTCCTGGTATTTGGCAACGACGGTCTCAACCGCGCCGCCAAATAGACCCGAAGGCAAAATCGAGGAGTCTAGGAGAAAGGATTTATCCTTCTCCTTCACCCCCGACAAGTTCAGCCAGAGATGCCTCTCCACAGTCACCATGGACGCCATGGAGCGGCCGATGGCACGGGCCGTCTCCTTGGTGATGCGGAGAGACAAATCTGCAGCCTTCCTCAATTCTAAAACATCCTCCGGAGAGGGACCCTCGCCCTCATCGAGCTCTTTAAAGAGGTCGGCCTGGTAGGCCTGCAGGATGGATAAGGTGTGCAGGGAACTACCAGCCCGCCCAGCCGCCATATAAGCCTTGCCCACCAATGATGGGGTATCCCGACAGGGTTTGGTGGGCAATGCCGGGCTTTGAGGGACGATGCAGAGTCGGGTGAAAGATAGCTCGCGAGAGCTTCTTCCACCCGAGGCATCGACCCATAACCCGCCTTGCGTTCCCCCCCGCACATTGGAATAATCCAACACTGGAGGATTGGAAACACGCGAGGAATAGGGTCTCTTCCAGGACCTACACACCTCGGTGTGTAGATCCGGGAAGAACGGCAAGCCCCGGCGAGGTGTTTGAACCCGGCGAGAAAGGAACCGGTCATCCAGCCTACTGGGTGGCTGGACTTCCGGCACTTCCTGTGGCCAATCGATATTTAATTTGGCCACCGCACGGGTTAACACCTCGACCAGCTCCTCTTGGGCGGGTGGATGAAGCGATGAAACACTTCCTGCTTCTCCACCCGCCCCAATGCCACCCTCGTCCGGTTCCTCGGAATGAGCACCGGATCCTCGACCCCGGGGGAAGAAGCCGCAGAGCGGGCTTCCACACGGGGTGGAAGATCCACGGAACTGTCAGAAGAGGATTGGGAAAGTGCCGCAGCAGTCCCAAAACCTTCTGACAAGTCCCGCTGTGAACCCCATGATCTGCGACGCCGAGCCACCTCAGCGACCGCGGGTCCAGAACCATGGGGCTCACGAGGCTGGCCGGCCTCATCAAACACTGCCAGCCGAGAGCGGAGCAGTCTGAGTGGGAGCATCTCACAATGCTGACAGGCGGCTCCCTCGAGAGCCGCCCGAGCATGCTCCACACCCAGACAATGCACACAAAGCAGGTGTGCATCCGAGCCAGAAATATAGCGGGGGCACGGATGCACACACTGCTTGAACTCTCTCACATTCTCCATTCTCTCTCACACACTTGGTTTTTGACAAAACAACAGTAAATAGACAGACACTTTGACACAGAGCGCTATGCTGAAGAGCAATAACTGCCGTTTCAATGCGCCGGCTCCCCTTTTATACTTCCGGGTATGCCGTCACAGTGACGTCATCACGCACGCCAATTGGATTGGTTTAGTTTCTATTCAGACTTCAGATTCGCTAATGCTTAGGGAGCATCCCCAAATTGTCGTTCCGACGCAGTGGGAGTTCCCTCGAAAGGGAACTTACTGAGTCACTTATAAGGGACCGACTTGTTTGTGGTATTACAAATGACCAGATCAGAGACTGGTTGTTACGGGAACCCGATGTAACCCTATAGAGGGCAGTGGATATTTTACGGGCCAGTGAAGTGAGTCAAAACCAGTTCAAATCACTGCAAAAAGAAACAGAAATTCCTGTTCACAAAATTCACAAGCAAAATAATGTAAAAAAGGGAAAAAAAAATTCAGACAAAGAAAGATAAGTCCCTAGCAGAATGCACAAGATGTGGGTATAAGACAGAACAAAAAATTCCCGAATAAGGACAGATATGCAAAGCCTGTCACAAAAAGAAACATTATGCAAAGAAGTGCATGAGTCACACACAAACAGAGAAACAATGTAGAATTCATGGAATCGATCAAGGCAATGAAAAACGGGGAAGCGAACGGCGAGTGAAGCAGATCGGACGAGCGCGCTTGTAAGTGTTCTGAACTCATTCTGCACTTGTGTTACACGGCTTAAAGTTGTACTTGCTAGAACAGTGTTGTTTGTCCTATACTGGTATTGCGTTTGGTTTATTCTGTCTGCGTGCAATTTATCCTGTCAAGTCAAGTCAAGTCAACTTTATTTATATAGCGCTTTTAACAATGTAGATTGTTTCAAAGCAGCTTTACAGTTTTAAACAGGAAAATAATGCAGCATAATATTATTAAGCTGTTTAGCCATTTGATGTCATCAGTTCATTTCAATTTCCATACGGTGACAGTGTGGGCTTTAGAACCCTAATTAGATCAGTAATTTGGTTTATATGGTTAATTTAGTTTATTATTTAGATTTATTTCGATGTTTAGTTGAAAAATATAGTGTCCCCAACTGAGCACGCCAAGCCAGAGGCAACAGTGGCAAGGAAACCAAAACCCCATTAGGTGACCTAATGGAGAAAAATAAACCTTGGGAGAAACCAGGCTCAGTCAGGGTGCCAGTTCTCCTCTGGCCAATTAACAAACAGCGTATTATTATTATTATTATTATTATTATTATTATTATTATTATTATTATTATTATTATGGCTGCTTTACAGGTCAGAAGTCATAATAGATCGGAATATTCGAAGGACCGGAGGCAACACGCTGGAGACGGGTTTATTGAGGATGATGTTGATTAAATAATTATTAAAGTGCAATATTCGGGTTTATTGCGGATGACATATCGATTTAATTATTATTTAATTGTAATATTCGAACAATCGGAGTCAACACGCTGGAAACGGGTTTATTGCGGATGACATATCGATTTAAGTATTATTTAATTGTAATATTCGAAACAATCGGAGTCATCACGCTGGAGACGGGATTTTTCAAATGCCGTGTCGATGAGGCAGTTTCCGGGGAGGCTAATTGACACAGTCTCTCAGACACTTCGGGGTCCTGTGTTGGTCTTCTCTGGGCACAGGTCCACCATCTGATCTGGATACGGCCCGGATCCGGCTGACTGCAGTAAACCTCGGGATAAAACAGAGAGACTATCATTAGCGTAGATGCCATTCTTCTGATGATGTAACGAGTACATCAGGTGTTATGGGAAGTGTTCCCGGTTCCGGCTGACCTAGTTAATGCAGCCTAACAATCGTTTCATTGAAAAAGTGTTTTATGTGTATGCCACAGTAAAAAGATGTGTTTTTAGTCTAGATTTAAACTGACAGAGTGTGTCTGCTTCCCGAACAATGCTAGGAAGACTGTTCCAGAGTTTAGGAGCTAAATAGGAAAAGGATCGACCACCTGCAGTTGATTTGGATATTCTCGGTGTGATCAACTGGCCAGAGTTCAGAGAGCGCAGTAGACGTGATGGAGTATAATATGTTAAGAGCTCGCTCAAGTATTGGGGAGCTAAACCATTTAGTGCTTTGTAAGTAATAAGCAAGATTTTAAAATGTATGCGATGTTTAATAGGTAGCCAGTGCAATGTTGACAGAACTGGGCTAATATGGTCATACTTCCTGGTTCTAGTAAGTACTCGAGCTGCTGCGTTTTGGACCAGCTGGAGTTTATTTATTAAGCGAGCAGGGCAACCACCCAGTAGAGCATTACAATAATCTAACCTTGAGGTCATGAACGCATGAACTAACTGTTCAGCATTTTGCATTGAGAGCATGTGCCGTAATTTAGATATATTTTTAAGATGATAGAAGGCAGTTTTACAGATGCTAGAAACGTGGCTTTCAAATGAAAGATTGGTATCAAAGAGCACACCCAGGTTCCTCACTGACGACGAAGACTTGACAGAGCAGCCATCAAGTGTTAGACAGTATTCTAGGGCACTACTTGTTGAGTTTTTTTGTCCAATAATTAAAAATTAAGTTTTTTCTGAATTGAGTTGCAGGAAATTACCGGTCATCCAATGTTTTATGTCAGCTATGCATTCCGTTAATCTTGTGAATTGGTAAGTTTCCTCAGGGCGCGAAGAAATATAGAGCTGAGTATCGTCAGCATAACAATGAAAACTAATGCCATGCTTCCTAATAATTTCTCCCAGTGGTGGCATGTACAGGGTGAAGAGCAGCGGTCCTAGCACTGAGCCTTGTGGTACTCCATACTGAACTTGCGATCGGTGTGACATCTCTTCATTTACTGCTACAAACTGATAACGGTCGCATAGGTATGATTTAAACCATGATAAAGCAATTCCACTAATACCTACATAATTTTCGAGTCTATTCAAAAGAATGTTGTGGTCGATGGTATCAAATGCAACGCTAAGATCGAGTAACACTAATAGAGAGATACAGCCACGATCGGATGATAAGAGTAAATCATTTGTAACTCTGATGAGAGCAGTCTCAGTGCTATGATACGGTCTAAATCCTGACTGGAAATCTTCACAGATACCATTTCTTTCTAAAAAGGAACATAATTGTGAAGACACTGCCTTTTCAAGTATTTCTGACAGAAAGGGTAGATTTGAGATTGGTCTATAATTGACTAATTCTGTCGGATCAAGTTGCGGTTTTTTAATAAGTGGTTTAATAATAGCCAACTTAAACGTTTTCGGTACATATCCTAATGACAAAGATGAATTAATGATATTAAGAAGAGGATCTATGACCTCTGGTAGCATCTCTTTTAATAGCCTAGTCGGTACAGGGTCAAGCATACATGTTGTTGATTTTGATGATTTAACGAGTTTAGCCAATTCTTCTTCTCCTATAACAGTGAATTATTGTAATTTTTCCTCAGTGACACTACAATGCTCTCTCTGATGTGATACTGTAGTAGACGGCTGCATGGTTAAAATTTTCTTCCGAATATTATCAATCTTACATGTGAAGAAGTTCATAAAGTCATTACTGCTGTGCTGTTTCCAATCATCAGAAGTTGAAGCTTTATTTTTGGTTAATTTAGCCACTGTATCGAATAAATACCTTGGGTTGTGTTTGTTTTCTTCCAAGAGAGTTGAGAAATAAGCAGATCTAGCAGTTCTTACAGCCTTTCTGTATGTGATCATGTGCTCTTTCCACGAATTACGAAAGACCTCTAGTTTTGTTTTCTTCCAGCTGCGCTCCATTTTTCTGGCTGCTGTTTTAAGGGCCCGGGTGTGCTCGTTGTACCACGGCGTTGGACTATTTTCTTTAATCTTCTTTAAGCGCAGAGGAGCAACTGTGTCTAAAGTACTGGAAAAGAGAGAGTCAATAGTTTCTGTTGCAACATCGAGTTCTTCTAAGCTATCTGGGATGCTGAGGAGACGATACTGATGAGGAAGATTATTTAAAAAGCAATCTTTAGTAGCGGCAGTGATTGTCCTGCCACTTTTGAAGCGAGGGGGCGGCTTTGCAACCTTAGCTAAATTAAGTATACAAGATACTAAGTAATGATCTGAGATGTCATCGCTCTGCTGCAGAATTTCAACGGTATCAACATTTATTCCATGTGACAATATTAGGTCTAAAGTATGATTATGGCGATGAGTGGGTCCTGACACGTGTTGCCTAACTCCAATAGAGTTTAGTGTATCTTTAAATGCTAATCCCAATACGTCTTTTTCGTTGTCTACATGGATATTAAAATCACCAACAATTAGTACTTTATCTATGGCCAGTACTAACTCTGATAGAAAATCAGCAAATTCTTTGATAAAGTCTGTATTATGCCCTGGTGGCCTGTATACAGTAGCTAACACGAATGTTGAACGGGTTTTGTCATGTACACTACATAGCGTTACATAAAGCACCAAAACTTCGAAGGAATTATATTTGAAACTAGACTTTTTATTTGAAAATATCATAGTAAATCGCATTTGAATAATATACGAGTTCGTTATAATACTGAACGAGCCTTTTGCACTTAAGTAACTTTTCCTATTCAGGCTGAGATTGGTTTTGATTTGAAGCCATTCACGGGCATTTAAGTATAATTAGCAGAGCCTGCCGGGCGAACGAAAAACATTATATAAATAGAAATCAGATATTCTTTCATTCGGGAAACGAACGGCGAGTGAAGCAAATCGGACGAGCGCGCATGTAAGTGTTCTGAACTCATTCTGCACTTGTGTTACACGGCTTAAAGTTGTACTTGCTAGAACAGTGTTGTTTGTCCTATACTGGTATTGCGTTTGGTTTATTCTGTCTGCGTGCAATTGATCCTGTCATAGTAAATCGCATTTGAATAATATACGAGTTCGTTATAATACTGAACGAGCATTTTGCACTTAAGTAACTTTTCCTATTCAGGCTGAGATTGGTTTTGATTTGAAGCCATTCACGGGCGTTTAAGTATAATTAGCAGAGCCTGCCGAGCTCCCACCTGATCTCACTCGAGCAGTGAATAGTATCTATTTAAGGAGCATTCCATAGCTGGCGCGGAAGCGTTTTCAGCCTAAAGACATCTGTATTCGACTCTTCCTCTGCGCGACTCCTCCGAGGCAAGGACTCCGGTAAGGCTCTGAGCTATCTCCTTCTCTTCTCCTCTTTCACCTTCCTTCTCTCTCTAACCATGTGTGTACAGTCCATTCCCGTTATCTCTCAACCACGCCCCACTACTACACGCAGACCTACACGACACCGTAACCTTGCTAATCTACGTCCTGTTCCTTTCTCCGCTAATACTCCTCCCTCTTTTTCTATGGGCCTATGGAATTGTCAGTCAGCGGTCAATAAAGCTGACTTCATTCCAGCCTTTGCCACTCAATCTGCTCTCAAAATCTTGGCCTTGACTGAGACCTGGGTCCGCCCAGAAGACTCAGCAACACCCGCTGCTCTTTCTAATAACTTCTCTTTCTCCCACACCCCACGCCAGACTGGGAGGGGTGGTGGCACTGGTCTTCTCATTCATAACAACTGGAAATATTCTACTCACACATCTCTTTGCAATAACAAACAACACATTTGAATACCACGCTATTACGCTTACGACTCCCGTTAAACTCCATACAGTATTGTAGTCATTTACCGCCCCCCGGTCCATTGACCACCTTTGTTCATGAGCTAGACGTTCTGCTGTCCTCATTTCCAGAGGATGGCTGCCCACTCATAGTCCTTGGCGACTTCAACATTCACCTGGACAAATCTTATGCTTCAGATTTCCACTCCCTCCATGCATCATTCGACCTCAATCGCCTCATCACTTCACATACCCACAAATCTGGTAACCATCTGGACCTCATTTACACAAGCAACTGCTCTACAGACAATATTTTGGTCAAACCCCTACACATTTCAGATCATTTCTTCATCACATTCAACCTTCAACTCACTACTCATGCACCACCAGTCCCTCCACCTGTTACCTTCAGGCGTAATCAATGGAATGGCTGTTGAGCGTGTCTCCAGTTTCAAGTTCCTGGGGATCCACATCTCGGCGGACATGTCGTGGACGACCAACACCTCCAGCCTGGTCAAGAAGGCTCACCAGCGCCTCTTCTTCCTGAGGACACTGAGGAAGAATCAGCTCTCCTCGGCTATCCTGGTGAACTTATACCGCTGCGCTCTAACCATGATTTACTTCTAGCTTCTGACCAAGGCTGTATCTCAATACTAGTTCTACTCGATCTTAGTGCTGCGTTCGATACTATAGATCATAAAATACTCATAGATCGACTTCAAAATTATACTGGTGTTCAGGGACAGGCATTAAACTAGTTTAGATCGTACTTATCAGACCGCTACCATTTTGTCTGTCTAAATGGGGAAAAATCCAGGATGATGTCAGTAGACTATGGGGTGCCGCAAGGATCCGTATTAGGCCCTCTGCTATTCTCAATATATATGCTACCGCTTGGTAATATTATAAGAAAACATGGAATTAATTTCCACTGTTATGCTGATGACACTCAATTATATATTTCATCACGACCAGACGAAAACGCTAAATTATCTAAACTGACAGCGTGTTGAAGATATTAAATACTAGATGACGTGTAATTTTCTGCTATTAAATTCAGATAAAACGGAGGTATTACTTATTGGTCCAAAAAACTGCCCACAAAACCTCGCACAATACAACTTTACCTTGGAAGGATGTCCTGTCACTTTATCCACTACAGTAAAAGATCTAGGTGTTATACTAGACCGCAACCTGACATTCGAAAATCATATTTCAAATGTTACAAGAACGGCATTTTTCCACCTTAGAAACATTTCTAAGCTACGTAACATGCTATCTATTCCTGATGCAGAAAAGTTAGTTCATGCATTCATGACCTCGAGATTAGATTACTGTAATGCTTTATTAGCTGGTTGTCCTGCATCCTCAATAAACAAACTACAGTTAGTCCAAAACGCAGCTGCTAGAGTTCTTACTAGGTCAAGAAAATATGATCATATAACACCAATTCTATCATCTCTACACTGGTTACCTATTAAGTTCCGTATCAATGACAAAGTATTGCTACTGACCTATAAAGCCCTAAATGGTTTAGCTCCAGTGTATCTAACGGATCTTCTATCGCCCTACTACCCATCGCGCTCTTTAAGGTCACTAAACTCTAGGCTTCTGGTCATTCCTAGGATATCTAAGTCCACTAAAGGAGGGAGGGCTTTTACACATTTGGCTCCTAAACTCTGGAATAGTCTTCCTGATATTGTCCGAGGTTCAGACTCGCTGTCCCAGTTTAAAACTAGATTAAAGACACATCTCTTTAGCCAAGCATTCACATTATAATTGCCTTTTATACTACAGTTAAATGGGAACAACAGCATTAATATAATATTCTGAACAGCAGCTACCCTAATTTTTTCCCATCTGCTTTTCTGTTGTTATCTCGGGACACTAGTCCCGAGGTAAATAGTTCGTCAGCTCCAGTATGTATCCAGCCTCTCATGAAGACTTCGGATGCCCCAACACCTGTGATGAGACGACTCCACGCCTGTGAAGAGACGACTCAACGCCAGCGTTGTTATGGCCTAAATTAATATACGACTGATTATCTTTTTCGAACATTGTTCTTTAACATTGTGTTTCTAACATTTTTTATACTGTTCATCTATGAAATGCACTTTCTGTAAAGCTGCTTTGAAACAATGTGTATTGTGAAAAGCGCTATACAAATAAATTTGAATTGAATTGAATTGCGCAATAGAAAGCATCCTGACCAACTGTGTGGCAGTATGGTATGGGAGCTGCTCTGTTGCGGAGCCCAAGGCACTGCAGCGGGTGGTGAAAACTGCCCAGCGCATCACAGGGACTCCACTACCTGCCATCGAGCACATCCAGAGGAAACGCTGTCTGCATCAAGCTCGCAGCATCCTCAAGGACTCCTCTCACCCGGCCCACAGACTGTTTTCTCTCCTGCCCTCCGGCAGGCGTTTCAGGATCCTCCGGACCAGGACCAGCAGACTTAAGAACAGTTTTTTCCCCAGAGCTGTCTCTTTACTGAACTCAAACCCCCGTTGATCCACTTCCCTCATAAACTGCTAACTCTCCTACCTCACACCTACATTCACTTTGTTATTTGCACTACCGACTGTTTATTACAGTAACAACTGTTTACTTATGCATTTTGCACCACCATATCTTAACTGGAATATGCTCATTTGCACTGCCGACTGTATTTACAGTAACAATGTTTACATTTGCATTTTGCACCGTACTTCTAACTGTAATATGCAACCACTTTACACTGCACTTTTACACTTTCTTTCGGATAGCTCTGTCCATAATTTATTGCACTAACTTAATCCACTGCTATATTCCTCATCTTGCCTAACATATTATTGTATACCTCTATCTGTAAAATTCTGTTCAAAGTAATAGCCATCTGTATATTATATTCATAGTACATATTCACCTGTACATTCTGTTTATAGTAATAGCCATCTGTATATTTATTCACTGTATATATTCATCTGTAAATTCAGTTCTGTTTATAGTAATAACCATCTCTCTACTTATACATATTTATATATATTCAATACATTTTTATGCCCTGCACTTATGCAACCATTGTATATATCCTGCACTTGCTGCTATTGCACTTCTGGTTAGACCTAAACTGCATTTCGTTGCCTTGTACTTGTGTAATGACAATAAAGTTGAATCTAATCTAATCTAATCTAATCTAATCTAATCTAATCTGCGCTCACTTTCTCCTTCACATCTCTCCTCTGCTGTCTCATCCTCACTCCCCTCATCCTCACAATTATCCTCTATGGATGTCAACACTGCAACCGACACTTTATGCTCCACTTTAACTTCTTGCCTAGACAGTATTTGCCCTCTTTCTTCCAAGCCAGCACGAGCCACTCCCTCTAACCCTTGGTTGTCTGATGTTATCCGTGAACACCGGACGATACTCAGGGCAGCAGAGAGATCATGGCGTAAATCTAACCACCCATCCGATCTGGGTAAGTATCAGTCCCTGCTCTCATCCTTCTCGGATGAAGTACATGCAGCTAAATCTTCTTATTTCCAAAATAAGATCAACAGCACCTCAAACTCACGCACACTGTTCAGAACATTTAACTCTCTCCTCTGCCCTCCCCCACCACCTCCCTATCTCCAGACGATTTTGCCAATTCTTCACAAATAAAACAACAACCATCAGCAGTCAGTTCTCACCCACTCGCACTGTGGACTTCAGTTCAGCCACATCCACAACCAAACATCCTCTCTTCTCATTTTCTACACTCACTGAGACAGAAGTATCTAAACTTCTCCTCTCTAGCCATCCTACCACCTGTCCTCTTGATCCCATTCCCTCACACCTCCTTCAAGCCATCTCTCCTACAATCCTACCAGCACTCACTCACATCATCAACACATCTCTCAGCACCGGCATCTTCCCTACCACATTCAAGCAGGCTCAGGTAACTCCACTGCTTAAGAAACCCACGCTAAACTCATCACTCATAGAAAACTACAGACCTGTTTCTCTACTACCATTCATAGCAAAAACTATTGAACGAGTTGTTTTCAATCAGGTTTCATCCTACCTATCACAGAATAATCAGCTGGACATCAACCAATCAGGTTTCAAAAGGGGCCACTCCACAGAGACTGCACTACTGTCGGTCACTGAAGCCCTGCGGATAGCTAAAGCTGACTCCAAATCATCAGTCCTCGTCCTGCTCGATCTATCTGCGGCCTTTGACACGGTCAATCATCAGATTCTTCTGTCCACCCTCTCATCACTGGGCATCACAGGGACTCCGCTCCTTTGGTTTGAGTCCTATCTCACAGGTAGGTCTTTCAAGGTTGCCTGTAGAGGTGAGGAATCCCAAGCACATCCACTGACCACTGGGGTTCCCCAGGGCTCGGTGCTTGGTCCTCTCCTCTTCTCCATCTACACTACTTCATTGGGACCCATCATTCAGGCACATGGCTTCTCATACCACTGCTATGCTGATGACACTCAGCTCTACCTTTTATTTCACCCAGACGACCCCACAGTAGCTGCACGAATCTCCAGCTGTCTGGCTGACATCTCTGCAGGGATGAGAAAACATCACCTGCAGCTCAACCTGGCAAAGACTGAGTTTCTCATCTTCCCCGCCAGTCCCACCATACAACATGACTTCACCATCCAGTTAGGTACATCCTTGATTTCCCCATCAAAGTCAGTCAGAAATCTTGGAGTAACATTTGATGACCAGCTGTCCTTCAGAGAACACATTTCTAAGACAGCTCGCTCATGCCGGTTTGCGCTCCACAACATCAGGAAGATTAGACCGTTCCTAACAGAGCACGCAACACAGCTTCTTGTCCAGGCCCTGGTTATTTCTAGACTTGACTACTGCAATGCGCTTCTGGTTGGACTCCCCTCTTGTGCGATCCAATCACTTCGAATGATCCAGAATGCAGCAGCACGTCTAGTCTTCAACCAGGGACCCACGTCACACCTCTCTTCATCTCACTGCACTGGCTACCACTTGCTGCTCGCATCAAGTTTAAGGCGCTGACCCTTGCATAAAGAGCCACCACACGGTCAGCTCCGACTTACTTTGACTCCATTCTACAAATCCACACCCCAACCAGAAGCCTTCGCTCAGCAAAGGAACGACGGCTTGTGGTCCCATCACAGAGGGGGAAAAAATCCCTTTCCAGAACATTTTCATTCAACGTTCCCAGCTGGTGGAAGGATCTTCCGAACACCATCCGAAACGCAGAATCATTAACATCATTCAAAAGTCACCTTAAAACTCAGCTCTTCCGTTAGCACTTAACCTCATAAAAAAAAAAAATTCTTTCTTCTTTCTCTCTCTTCTTCCCTCCCCTAGCCTGTACTACACTGAGCAATGTACACGGTCTCAGGATCTCAGGCTCTTATTGCGCTTCTCGACTCTTCATGACCTATCGCTTCATGTTCCCCCAAGTTGTAAGTCGCTTTGGATAAAAGCGTTTGCTAAATGCATAAATGTAAATGTAAATGTAAATGTTCATTGGAACCATTGAGATGAAGGAAACTGAACTGTATCAAATTGATGAGGATGAAGTGAAAAGGAAAGAAATGACACATATCTGCGTTTGCAGACGCTGACGCCAACATTCACCTCCATCCTCTCCACCACCACCAGGATGGTCCCTGCCTATCTGTTAATAAATTAACGCATTGTTACTTCATCTGGCCTCTCGAGTCTTTCTGGTAGAACTGCAAACTGGAGAGGAAGAGTGGACTTAAACCCTCAAGGTAAACAACCAGAAGCTGATGGTAAAGTTAGACACAGGTGCAGACTGTAATGCCATATCAGTGCGAGAACTGGATGTGTTAAAGATTGAAAGAAATGGCATGAGAAAAGTGACATATTCAGGCCACAAGATGTCCCCCTTGGGTCAGTAACGTCTTGAATGCCAGAACAAAGATGAGCTGAATTTTAGATCATAAAGCAAAATGCTTGTGCAATTCTGGGAAGAGAATTGTGCAACACATTGGGAGTGATAAAAAGGATGTGTGAAATAAAAGGAGATGCCTCAAAAGATATGAATTTGAAGATTTGTTTACAGTAAAAAAGATTTGTTTACAAGTAGTGATTAAACTATACCACCTGTAAAAATTGTGATGGATAATGACCTCTGACCCTGGGCCCCTTCCCCTAGGCATCCACCTTTGCCTTGGGTTATGGTTATGAATGGGTTATTGTTATGAAATGGGTTTAGCCCTCCGGCGGGGAAATACCGATGTTGACCGTTGGGTGACCAAATTGGATATGGATAATTTTGTACTTGGGTCAGGGATTATGCATTATACCACCGTATTCACTTGAATCATTTACATTGTATATTATCCTAGTTTATAAATGTGTTTTTGGAGGGGAAAGAATGCGGCGCAAGGATCTTTGAAACATTTTATTTTGGTTGTGTAATACTGCTTTTTAATGAGCACAGCCATAAAATAACAAGTGATTCAGCCTTTTGTTCCAACAATATGTTGGTGAATATACATTAAAAGTAGTGAATAAAATGATAAACTGGCATTACAAACATAAAGTAAAACAATAAAAATGCCATTACCTTTTCTGCCAGAAAAGAACATCTCTGCATGCTATCATGTTTTGGTCTAGTATGTTCAATGGCAATTTCACCGATGGTGATATCGTCAGCAATTTTTGATACCAGTTTTGATACACAGAGTAGAAACTCCTAGCTCGTTGCTACAGTCACACATCACTTCCAAAACTTTTCTGAGGAATACACAGACAAACTCTTTGGTGTTATGACACACACTATATCAGGCCATGAATTTGTCAGGTTTCTCACGTCATCCATTGTATTTTTGAGATTTGTTACACGTTTTGTGTCCCCTTAGCAGTCATTATCCGTTCACGTGCAGCATTGATAATCTTATGCATCAATCTGACGATCTGGCCTCTGTAAAGGTCTTTAAACATTGTAGTGTTTTAGGGTTACATATATTATTAAATTACATTAGCTCAATAAAATTAATGGGGAATTTAGGGATATTAATATTTAGGGACTTATGATTAATCACAACAGGTTATAATCGAATCATAAATCTCCAAAATCACCCAAAAAGGGGAATACCTAACCTAGGTATTTATGCAATATATATATATATATATATATATATATATATATATATATATATATATATATATATATATACATTGACATATATATATATATATATATATATATATATATATATATATATATGGTTAACAACAATTTATTGCAATTAACTACGGATATATATCTGTATTAAATAATCACAGAATAACCTCTAAGGAGTTGATTCAGAATTCCTCTGATCCGTTCTGTTTAACGAACGAGCAGTACAATCCTTATCAACTTTCACTAGGTCTTCTACCCAATTTTCCGGAAGTTAATCCCTCTGGCCACAAAGGACAAACTTTTCCGAGTTATGGTATTAAAGGGTTAGTTCACACAAAATTGAAAATAAAGTCAGTAATTACTCACCCTCATGTTGTTCCAACCATGTAAGACCTTCGTTCATCTTCGGAACATAATTTAGTATATTTTTGATGAAATCTGAGAGCTGTCTCACTCCTCCATAGGCTTTCAGAGGGACTGAAACTTGATGACCCAGAATAGTAAGTAAAAATGTAATTTAAGGAGTCCAAATGACTACAGTGGCTCTGTATTAAGTCTATCATGCGACGAAAATACTTTTTGAGCGGAAAAACAACAAAAATAACGACTTTATCCCACTATTATTATTATTACCACGACGCATGCGCGAAAACTGAGATCAGTAGTAGTAGAAGAAGAACGCCGTTTTCGCGCATGCGTCGTGGCGTCAGAGGCTCAAATTGAACAACAATAATAGTGGGATAAAGTCGTTATTTTTGTTGTTTTTCCGCTCAAAAAGTATTTTCGTCGCAAAAATGACAATCAAAACGTGGATACAATGGTTTTAATAATGATTGATACTATGATTACATTCGACTAAATAAAGGATACATGTATATACAGAATAATGGAAAGTAGAGAAGGAGGATGAGGAGAGAGGGAAGAAAGAAGGGTATGATCGTGTCCGATCCGACACTTTCCCAAACGTAACCACTAGAGCCAGCAAGAACCATCATCACCTTAAACAGGGGTACAATTCTAAAACGCATCTAAATTTCGATTTATTTGATACTTGCATGGTTTCTTTTGTGTTGTGTAAAGCAAGATGCGTGCATTGGGGTTTCTCAGAGCGTTCATGCGCTGAAGCTCTCTCTCCGTTTGGTCCTTCTGGAGCTTGGTCGGTCCGCAGGAGATTTAAAGGTGTTTAGAAGCGAGTGTCTTGGAAGGGAAAGTTCATCTCGTCCAAGCTAAGAAGGTTCCCCAGTGATGCATACGCTCTGATGGAGCGCGCCGCTGGCCGTGTCGCGGAGCGTGTCGATCTTCAAAAGAAACGACCAGCTTGGCTGGGCTGCGCCGGCTCGCGGCCGAAGCCCGCAAGTGATGTGATGGGAGGAAAAGAAAGTTTGTCTCGTCTGAGTCTTTGCAAGTTGCCTGAGCCAAAAATGTGCTTGTGTTTCTGTCCTTTAAAGTCCATTAACCTACGCCCATCTTCCCTGAGATGGCCAATCGTTGGTGTGAATTTCAGGCGGGAGAGGATTTCTTTGTTCTTGCTGGCAGCCAGAATGAGTAAAGTTTTGCTCCAAAAGGACTAAACATACTAACGGTACATCTCATAATCATTTACGTTGCACCATTGACTAAGACAAAGAAAGAGGAACCTTTAGGCATCAAACATGCCTTGGTTTAAACGCATAAAAGCAGTGTATCTTCTTTACAGAGCCATTTTGAGCATTTAAGATGGCTTTTACATCACATGAACATAAGAAATATAGGGAGCATGCATATACTTAAGAAATCATCATATATGTCATTTCTGGGATAGTTTAATTAAAGGCTAAATAAAGAGGAATGCTTGTGTGTGTGTGTGTGTGTGTGTGTGTGTGTGTGTGTGTGTGTGTGTGTGTGTGTGTGTGTGTGTGTGTGTGTGTGTGTGTGTGTGTGTGTGTGTGTGTGTGTGTGTGTGTGTGTGTGTGTGTGTGTGTGTGTGTGTGTGTGTGTGTGTGTGTGTTAAGGTCATCCCCTGGCCATTCTCGACAGGTTGATAGGGATCTGTTTGAAGTTCTCACAGGGCCATCATCGTATCTCCTGGTCACACTCTGGCTGGACATTAACCCGACAGTGGGGCAATCTAATTCAGACTTGCTGGAGCCATTGGAGCAGGGATCTAATCTATATGCAGAGCTGAGCAGAGAAAAGCATCTCTGCTGTTCCTCATCACTTTGATCCCATGAGAGAGAGACTTCAGACGCTACAACATTGAATCTATGAAGTTCTTTCGTCTGCATACAGGGTTACCACAGTCTTGGTTACAGTCCAAAAGCTTTTACGCCGCCATTTCAGAAATCCACTGTGTTGAAGACGGCTTCTTCAGAAGTCAACTTTGTGCACGGATTCTAATAGTTCCTGGAATCTCGTGTGAGTGCTTGTAGCACACTTGTCCAGGCCTTGTGCATCAACGCTCTGAAGTTTGGGTTTTGGGTCTGATCCCTCAAAGTATGAAATTGAAGAAGAGCAGTATGCGGTGTAAACTTCCATCCATTAGCCCAAAAACCGGGATATCACCCATTTCCCATAAATACTGAAAACTAATGAGAATTATGTTCTCCTTTTTGAGTAGTCCTGGGCCTTCTCACCCATACTCTGCCCCACCTGGAGTACTCAGGCAACACTCTGGGCCGCCTTCGGGCCTCCCGAGTCGGGTCAGCGTACTCCACCTCGCTGCCCCACCCCGGGTACGTCGGTGGTGCTGTTGGTCCCGCTTGTTCGGTCCCTGGGGGCCTGGTTAGGTCTCCCCGGAGCATCTCGCTAGCTCATCCTTACCATCAGACTCGGCTACGCGATTCAGTTCGCTTGCCGGCCTCCCAAGTACAGGGGCATCCTCTTGACCACCGTGTGGAGCAGCGATGCCCATGTCTTGCGGTCAGATATCGATGTCCTGCTGGCGAAGGACGCGGTTGAGCCGGTTCCTCCAGCCGAAATGAAGTCAGGGTTCTACAGGCCCTACTTCATTGTACCCAAGAAAGGTTGTGGGTTAAGACCAATCTTGGACCTGCGCATTCTGAATCAGGCCCTGCACAAGCTCCCGTTCAGAATGTTGACGCAGAAACGCATTCACGAATGCATTCGTCCCTGAGATTGGTTTTCTGCGATCGACCTGAAGCCCTTCGAGCTGTCCCTGTCGCCTCACGACTTTCCGAAATTGTGTGAACACAGGGACATGGTGCTCCGTCACCTCAGCCAGTTGGGCCTTCGGGTCAACCGAGAGAAGAGCAAACTCTGCCCTGTGTAGAGGATCTCTTATCTCGGTATGGAGCTGGATTCGGTCAACCGGACTCCGCGCCTCACACCAGAGCGAGTCCGTGTCAGTGTTGAACTGCTTGAATATGTTCAAGGGCAGGACAGTGGTCCCACTGAAATTCTTTCAGAGGCTCCTGGGGCGTATGGCATCCGCAGCCGCGGTACCACTCTGATTGCTTCATATGAGACCGCTTCAACGCTGGTTACACGACCGAGTCTCGAAATGGGCGTGGCAGAGTGGCAAGTACCAGGTCTCAGTTTCTCCGGGCCAGAGTGTCCTTAGAACAGGTGTCCAGGCATGCTGTGGTCTCCATGGATGCCTCATCCATGGGCTGGGGGGCCACGTACAATGGGCACGCAGTTTTGGGTCTGTGGACGGGGCCCCAACTGCATTGGCATATCAATTGCCTAAAGTTCTGGTGGTACGTCTTGCCCTGGCCCGGTTCAAGAAGCCACTTCGGGATAAACACGTACTAGCCGTCGCGTATACCAACCAACAGGCTGGTCTACGCTTCCGTGGCATGCTCCGGCTCACCCGCCATCTCCTCCTGTGGAGTCAGAAGTTTGTGAGGTCACTTCGTAACATTCACATCCCAGGTGCGCTGAACCAGACAGCCGTCGAGCTCTCTCGTCAGCCGACACCTCCGGGCGAATGGCGACTCCACCCCCGGAGTGTCCAGCTGATATGGGACCTCTTCGGAACCGCGCAGGTGGACCTGTTCGCCTCTCCAGAGTCGACCCATTGCCAGTGGTACCAGTGGTACCACCTGATGCACTGGCGCACAGCTGGCCCCGGGACCTACGCAAGTATGCGTTTCCCCCAGTGAGCCTGGCCCAACCGGACCTGGTTCCCCGAATTTACACTCCTCGCGACAGCCCCTCCCTGCCCGATCCCCTTAAGGAATTACCTTCTTCCTCAGGGGCGGGGCACTCTATGGCACCCGCATCCAGACCTTCGATTAATGTTGTGCTTTCCTTTCTGCCGGATGGGTTGGAGCGAAGGCTGTCTCCCTCCACCCATCAAAGTGTATGTCACAATAGCCTTAAATATACCAAAAATCATAAAAAAAGGAAAAAATTGTTAAGCACTACTTAATCGTCAGGTTCCTCAAAGGTGCGAGGAAACTGAGTCCTCCTCGTTCAACCTCGTTACCTTCTTGGGACTTAGCCCTGGTGCTCAGAGCACTGCAGGGTCCTCCATTTGAGCCTTTGCAGTCTGTTGAGCTAAAAATTCTGACCATGAAGACCGTACTCCTGAAGGCATTGGCCTCAATCAAGAGGGTAGGGGACCTGCATGCACTTTCGGTCAACGAATCGTGCCTAGAATTCAGGCCGGCCAAGTCTCACGTTGTCCTGAGACCCCGGCCTGGATACGTTCCCAAGGTTCCCACCACTCCCTTCCAGGACCAGGTGGCGAACCTGCAAGCTCTGCCTTCGGAGGAGGCAGACCCAGCCCTAGCTTTATGTCCCGTCCGCGCTCTTCGAGCTTACGTTGACCGGACTCAAAGCTTTAGAACCTCACAGCAGCTCTTCGTCTGTTACGGAGGCCAGCAGAAAGGGAAAGGCTGTCTCCAAGCAGAGGTTAGCCCACTGGATAGTGGATGCTATCGTCTTGGCTTACCAGTTGCGTGCGCACTCCACAAGGAGTGTAGCCTCCTCCTGGGCACTGGCTCAAGGCGCCTCGCTGACAGATATATGTAGACCTGTGGGCTGGGCGACACCTAACACGTTCGCTAAATTGTATAGCCTCTAGGTAGTCCCAGGATTCTCGAAGCGTCCAAACGGTCCATTAGATAGTGGGTTCGTGGTAGCCTGTTCACGAACGCTGCGCGCCGCCCCCCCAAAATTTTTGCCCGACGACCCTCCTCGGCCGCTTGATGACCCTGATGGGGTTTCGGGGGGCCTGACCCCACCGGGGGCCGGATGGGAGCCCCCCCAAGTCTGAGGCCCACAGATGCAGTACTGCCTTCATCCACAGTGTGCCGCCACCACCAGGTCCACGGCCCCATTAGTTCAATGGGATCTCTGGCCATTCATTTAGGCTGCAAGTGGACGCTTTCGTACTTACCCCCCATTCCCGGACCCCCTCTGACCCCCCCACATCCACGAACCCACTATTTGTCCGATTACCCACTAAATTGGGCAAATGACCCCAGGACCCCCTCTGACCTCACCCCCCACCCCCCCACATCCACGAACCCACTATTTTTCCGATTACCCACTAAAGTGGGCAAATGTCCCCCGGACCCCGGGTTGCCCCCCCCCGGCCACGCCCCCTCCCACGGAACCACTATTTGTCCGATTACCCACTAATTTTACGGACCGCTCCCGTTCGGACACGGAAGGTTGTTGGATCTTGAGATCTGAGATCCCGAGTCTCAGTGGGCCCCCAACTTGGGGCCCCGAATCGCGGAGCTCTGCGACATTCAAAAAATTTTCCCTACGCCCTAGGGCCACGCCCTTTGGGTATGCCGCTCGGGGGGCCCCCACGAGCCACTGTGCAAAATTTCAAGTCATTCGGGGAATCACGGTACGAACGGTAGCCCAAAACACAGACGTCCCACTTCTCATTGAAGTAGTGGTCGCCAAATAAGTGGTCCATGGAGTCAGTGTTTATGGATGATAATTAACATTTATTGTCAATTAAACACCTCTACTGTACTTGGCACACTCAACTGAACACATTAATGTAACTTTCAACTCATTTGAGTGCTTAATTTGCATAGAAATGGAAGCTTCAGCTTAAGTTCTGCCAGGAAGACTTAATCACTTCGTCACTTATTTATTTCATCTCTATCCAATCACGTCTTCATATTTTCTGTATAAATGTTGTACTTACACATGTTTGAGTTCGCAGATGCCGATGCGACAACAACCTCCACCCTCCCCACCACCACCAGGATGGTTCCGTCCATACCTCTAAAGGGGGGTCGGCTGCGCCCCTGCCTTCATCTTCAGGCAGGGATATGCTGATCCGCTACCCTCGGATTACTAACTATGGACGGGGCCTATGCCAAAACTTTATTATGCTTGCTGGGCTGTTAATAAATGTATGCTTCATTCATCATCCTATCTCTGAGTCTTTCTGGTAGAAATGACAGTCTCCATGGACCACTTATTTGGCTACTGCTTAATTGGGAATTGGGACGTCTTGTGTTTTGGGCTCCCGTTGGGGTCTGGAAGGGTCTAGGGCCACCATTCTTGTGCTCATATCTACGTCTCAGCGCCCCCTATCAGAATCCAGAGTTTGGAGACAATCGGAGCAACTTTATTTTCCGACCCAAAAGAACTGTAAGTGGTATGTATCCCTTTGGTTTGATGGCAGGGGAGGGGCACTTTTTTCAGGAAGGTCCTAGAGTTTCGCGCTTCGGGTCCATCAGTCGGGGGCCCCTGGAGAGTCGGAATCTCACATCTCAAGTCGCCACGACCTTCCTCCTCCGTATGGGAGCCCCGCCTCGCTCCCATTAAACACGTAGGCTATTGGTGGACGTTCGTCCCTTTTTTGACCTTTTGACCCCTGAACGAGGTCGAAGGGCCACCAAACTTTACCGCCCGACTCGGGGGAACGGGGCGAGAACAAAAATGGCACCCCCTAGTCGATCGGCCCTTCCCAAGCCGTTTCGTACACATCCGTGAACCCACTGTGGCAAACGCATTAGTTTAATGGGTAGGTGGGAGTTTGACAGAAAGGTCCCGGGGGCCCCAGATTTGGCACATTGGCTCCTGGGGGGGCCCTGAGCAACATACCCAAAGGGCGTGGCCCTAGATCAAAGAGAAATCCTTTTAAACTTTTAACCCTAATATGGTGGACGTTCGTCCCTTTTTTGACCTTTTGACCCCTGAACGAGGTCGAAGGGCCACCAAACTTTACCGCCCGACTCAGGGGAACGTGGCGAGAACAAAAATGGCATCCCCTAGTCGATCAGCCCTTCCCAAGCCGTTTCGTACACATCCGTGAACCCACTGTGAAAAACGCATTAGTTTAATGGGTAGGTGGGAGTTTTACAGAAAGGTACCAGGGGCCCCAGATTTGGCACATTGGCTCCTGGGGGGGCCCTGAGCAACATACCCAAAGGGCGTGGCCCTAGAGCAAAGAGAACTCATTTTCAACTTCTAACCCTAATATTGACCTCAGGCCTCTAACACTCATACCGTCTAAGAGCCTTTTGAGTCAAAGTTAGGTACAATGGGGGCACTTCTGTCAGGAACATGCCAGGGTTTCGTGCTTTGGCCCCATCAGTCGGGGGCCCCTGGAGAGTCGGAATCTCAAATCTCAAGTCGCCACGACCTTCCTCCTCCGTATGGGAGCCCCGCCTCGCTCCCATTAAACACGTAGGCTATTGGTGGACGTTCGTCCCTTTTTTGACCTTTTGACCCCTGAACGAGGTCGAAGGGCCACCAAACTTTACCGCCCAACTCAGGGGAACGGGGCGAGAACAAAAATGGCGTCCCCTAGTCGATGGGCCCTTCCCAAGCCGTTTCGTACACATCCGTGAACCCACTGTGGCAAACGCATTAGTTTGATGGGTAGGTGGGAGTTTGACAGAAAGGTCCCGGGGGCCCCAGATTTGGCACATTGGCTCCTGGGGGGGCCCTGAGCAACATACCCAAAGGGCGTGGCCCTATGGTGTAGGGAAAAAAATTGGAATGTTGAAGAGCTCCGCGATTCGGGGCCCACTGAGCCTCAGGATCTCAGATCTCAAGATCCAACGACCTTCCGTGTCCGAACGGGGGCGGTCCGTAAAATTAGTGGGTAATTGGACAAATAGTGAGTCCGTGGATGTGGGGGGGGGGGGGGGGGGGGGGTGAGGTCAGAGGGGGTCCTGGGGTCCTTTGCCCACTTTAGTGGGTAATCGGACAAATAGTGGGTCCGTGGATGTGCGGGGGGGGGGGGTGGTATTTGCCCTCGAGAGCGCCCCCAACATGGTCCAAATACCCCCTGTTCCGGGGTAATCTGCGGGACAGGGGTAATCACCAAACGTCCGTTTGGTCAATTAAAGAGCGGGCATTTGGACTCCCAATTGACACTACGATCCCTCGGACCCATTATGCGCCCAATGGCAATCGATTAACATGGGCCTTTCTCCACGAACCCCCTAGAGCCGGTATCTTCCCGCATCCTCGCCCCCAGTGGCCAGTAGCGCTAAGTAATAATAACTTTAATAATAACTTTATTTTATATAGCGCCTTTAAAGGCAACTTCTCAAAGCGCTGTACATAAGAACATAAAAACCACAACAGAATATAACAATATGTGCATATATATATATATATATACATATATACACATATATACATATATACATATACATACATGCACACATACACATACATGTACATACACATACATACAAAAACACACACACATATATATGAAAATAAATAGTAAAAAAAGAAAATATAATACAACTAAAAACAACTTAAAATAAAATTACACAAACGTTTCCCTAAACAAGTATGTTTTTAAGCTGGATTTAAAAATGTGCAAGGAATTTGCATTTCGTAACTCTACAGGCAAGGAATTCCAGAGTTTAGGCGCAAGATTCGAAAAAGCCCTATCTCCCATAGATTTTAGGCGAGTTACAGGGACCGATAAAAGACCTGCATTGATGGATCTAAGATTTCAAACTGGGGTGTATGGTGTCAAAAGGTCAGTCAAATATTGTGGTGCCAAATTGTTTAGTGCTTTGTAGGTCAGAAATAATACTTTAAAATCAATACGGAATTTAACTGGCAGCCAGTGCAGTGATTTAAGAATAGGTGTAATATGCTCTCTTACACTAGCTCCAGTTAAGATGCGTGCAGCGGAATTTTGTACCAACTGTAATTTGTTGAGATTTGTCTTTGAAATTCCAGCCAGCAAGGAGTTACAATAATCAATGCGCGAAAAGACAAATGTGTTAATTAGCTTTTCAGCCACAGTAAAAGTTAACATTGGGCGCAATCTGGCGATATTTCTGAGGTGAAAGAAAGATACTTTAATAGTGTTTCTAACCTGTAAGTCGAACGTTAGGTTGGGATCAAGTATCACCCCCAGATTTTTTAATTTGTCTTTAAACTGTACAATGGAGTTGAAATCTCAACATTTACATCAGATTTTGAGTGTACATATATCTGCGTATCATCAGCATAAAAATGAAAGTTAAGACCAAGCGACCTTAAAAGCTGACCTAGGGGAAATATATACAGACTAAAGAGTAATGGACCAAGTATTGATCCTTGAGGAACCCCCGATTTCACAACCCCGACTTCAGATCTTGAACCCCCCAATACAACAAATTGTTTACGGTTGGAGAGATAAGACTTGAACCAATTCAAAGCAATCTCAGAGACACCAAAAACATGCTCAAGACGTGAGAGTAAAGTACAATGATCAATGGTGTCGAATGCCGCACTGAGATCAAGTAGAATCAATATAGATATATGACCAGAGTCTGAGGCAATTAACAAATCATTTAAAACCCTTACCAGTGCTGTTTCAGCACTGTGCAACTTACGGAAACCAGACTGAAGGGGCTCAAATAGTCCGTTAACTGTCATGTGAGCTCTTAATTGAGAAGCCACAACTTGTTCTAAGATTTTAGAAAGAAAAGGAAGGTTAGAGATGGGTCGAAAATTTGTAAGGTTCTCAAAATCAGCATTATTTGTCTTTGGTACTGGGGTAACAGCAGCAATTTTAAGTGCAGCAGGTACCACACCAGTAGTCAGAGAATCATTGACTATACTCAGTACAGCAGGACAGAGAGATTCAAAACATGACTTAAACAAACTAGTTGGTATGGGGTCAACAACAGAAGTGCTTGCTTTCATACTTGAGACAATGTTACACTATGGGCCCTATTTTAACGATCTGAAACGCAAGTGTCAAAGCGCAAAGCGCAAGTAACTTTGTGGGCGGGTCTCGGCGCTGTTGCTATTTTCCCGGCGGGATAAATGGCTCTTGCGCCCGGCGCAAATCTAAAATGGGTTGGTCTGAAGTAGCTTCATTATTCATAGGTGTGGTTTGGGCGTAACGTGAATAAACCAATCAGAGCGTCATCCAACATTCCCTTTAAAAGCAGGTGCGCAAGTTCCATTATGGATTGCTATTATTATGGCGTATTTACCAGGCGCACGCCAGGAGCGGTTCACAGCCGAGGAGACTGATGTTCTTGTAAGAGCAGTGAAAGACACAGAAGTTGTGTTGTATGGGGATGGGAGAAACCCACCCAAAATAGCGTCGGTTAAATAAATAATTAGAATCATTTGTAAGCTAGATTTATGCCTATTTTTTCACATCTTCGTGGCACACCACAATGATTTCCGTCATCTCATGTGTTAATATTTTTTAGTGTAACAATTTATGATTTGCAAAAATAACTGTTGCATCTGTGTAGATTACATGAGCAAAGTGTATGCGCGTTGTGCACGCTATGGTCAAGCATGCGCCCTTAAAATAGCATAATGAACAACGCGCAACGCGCCACTGACTTTAGACTAGGTTTTTTCTGGTCAGTGGCGCAATTGTTTAATGGAACAGCAAAATAGCACCAGGGATTGTTTGCGCCGGAACACGCCTCCTTTTTTGCGCTGAACCGCCCAGGGAGCGCAAGTTCATTCACTAGTTTAGCGACGTGCTTCTGTGGAGGGAAAAGCGCGCTTTGCGCGGGTGTAAAATAGGAATGACACATGCGTCGGTGTACAAAGTCAATTGCGCTGGGTGCAAGATAGGGCCCAAAGACTGTGAGTCCAAAGTAGGAAAGTTGGAAAGTGGAACACCAGTAAATACATTACCACGTTATAAAAAGGCCCTAAAAGCAGCCAGGGCTGAGCATCTCCGCAAACTAATAGAAAATAATCAAAATAACCCAAGGTTTTTATTTAACACCGTGGCTAGACTAACAAATAAACAAGCATCGCCTGAGCAAAATATTCCGTTACAGTTTAGTAGTAATGATTTTATGAATTTCTTCACTGAGAAAATAGAAAGCATCAGAAATAAAATTGTAAATGTACAATCTTTAATGATGTCTTATGATTCAACCGCTACTATCGCCCCTCAAGAACTACTACACCGCTTTACAACTATAGGACAGGAAGAGCTAAATAAACTTATCATTGCATCTAAACCAACAACATGTTTATTAGATCCAATACCCACTAAACTACTCAAAGAGTTGTTACCTGTATTGGAAGAGCCTCTTCTCAATATTATTAACTCGTCTTTATCTTTAGGTCATGTTCCAAGAATATTCAAGCTGGCAGTCATAAAACCTCTCATTAAGAAGCCACAATTAGATCATAATAACCTAGCAAATTACAGACCAATTTCAAATCTTCCTTTTATGTCTAAAATACTAGAAAAAGTTGTGTCCGCTCAATTGTGCTCTTTCTTGCAAGAAAATGATATCTATGAAAAATTTCAATCAGGATTCAGGCCGCATCACAGCACAGAAACTGCGCTCCTTAAAATCACAAATGATTTACTTCTAGCTTCTGACCAAGGCTGTATCTCAATACTAGTTCTACTCGATCTTAGTGCTGCATTCGATACTATAGATCATAAAATACTCATAGATCGACTTCAAAATTATACTGGTGTTCAGGGACAGGCATTAAACTGGTTTAGATCGTACTTATCAGACCGCTACCATTTTGTCTGTCTAAATGGGGAAAAATCCAGGATGATGTCAGTAGACTATGGGGTGCCGCAAGGATCCGTATTAGGCCCTCTGCTATTCTCAATATATATGCTACCGCTTGGTAATATTATAAGAAAACATGGAATTAATTTCCACTGTTATGCTGATGACACTCAATTATATATTTCATCACGACCGGACGAAAACGCTAAATTATCTAAACTGACAGCATGTGTTGAAGATATTAAATACTGGATGACGTGTAATTTTCTGCTATTAAATTCAGATAAAACGGAGGTATTACTTATTGGTCCAAAAAACTGCCCACAAAACCTTGCACAATACAACTTTACCTTGGAAGGATGTCCTGTCACTTTATCCACTACAGTAAAAGACCTAGGTGTTATACTAGACCGCAACCTGACATTCGAAAATCATATTTCATATGTTACAAGAACGGCATTTTTCCACCTTAGAAACATTGCTAAGCTACGTAACATGCTATCTATTCCTGATGCAGAAAAGTTAGTTCATGCATTCATGACCTCGAGATTAGATTACTGTAATGCTTTATTAGCTGGTTGTCCTGCATCCTCAATAAACAAACTACAGTTAGTCCAAAACGCAGCTGCTAGAGTTCTTACTAGGTCAAGAAAATATGATCATATAACACCAATTTTATCATCTCTACACTGGTTACCTATTAAGTTCCGTATCAATTACAAATTATTGCTACTGACCTATAAAGCCCTAAATGGTTTAGCTCCAGTGTATCTAACGGATCTTCTATCGCCCTACAACCCATCGCGCTCTTTAAGGTCACTAAACTCTAGGCTTCTGGTCATTCCTAGGATATCCAAGTCCACTAAAGGAGGGAGGGCTTTTTCACATTTGGCTCCTAAACTCTGGAATAGTCTTCCTGATATTGTCCGAGGTTCAGACTCGCTGTCCCAGTTTAAAACTAGATTAAAGACACATCTCTTTAGCCAAGCATTCACATTATAATTACCTTTTATACTACAGTTAAATCGGAACAACAGCATTAATATAATATTCTGAACAGCAGCTACGCTAATTATTTCCCATCTGCTTTTCTGTTGTTATCTCGGGACACTAGTCCCGAGGTAAATAGTTTGTCAGCTCCGGTTGGTATCCAGCCTCTCATGAAGACTTTGGATGCCCCAACACCTGTGATGAGACGACTCCACGCCTGTGAAGAGACGACTCAACGCCAGCGTTGTTATGGCCTAAATTAATACACGACTGATTATCTTTTTCGAACATTGTTCTTTAACATTGTGTTTTTTAACATTTTTTATACTGTTCATCTATGAAATGCACTTTCTGTAAAGCTGCTTTGAAACAATGTGTATTGTGAAAAGCGCTATACAAATAAATTTGAATTGAATTGAATTGAATTGAATTTGATGCGTTGACTGATGGCACCTGTACAGTGACAATATGATTACGTATGTCCTCAATCTTGCTGTTGAAAAACTGTAAAAACCTGTTACATAGATGAGCTGAAGCGGGCACATCGAACATATTATTCCTATTTAGGAGATTGTTTATCGATAGAAAAAGTTGCTTTGGGTTGTTTTGCTGACTTGTAATCATTTGTGAGAAGTAATCTGACCTAGCAGATACAATTTGTCCCTTATACTCAACCAGACTGTCCTTCCAGGCCTGGTGGTGGACAGTTAAGCCAGACATACGCCATCTGCGCTCAATTTTTCGGCAATGAGCCTTGTAGGATCGCAGTTCATCAGTAAACCACGGTGCATTTCGTACAAATGAGACAGATCGAGACTTTAAAGGAGCAAATCTGTCCAACCCAGTAGATAAAATCGAGTATAAGTCAGTTACTTTGTCATTCAACTCCTCAGATAGTAGACCACAATGAGATGAAGAATTTATATAATCAGAAAACTCGAGAGGCTCAATGGATCTCCATTTACGATAGCTTATAGTGCGTGGAAAGTTTTTGTTTGTAACAGGACAGTCAATATTGAAGAAGATCGCCCGATGGTCAGACAGACCTAACTCTGTGGTACATAGGTGAGAAACAAACGATCCATTTAAGATTACAAGATCTAAAATGTGGCCCTTATTGTGAGTGGGAGAATCCACAAGTTGATGTAGCTCGAAGCACTCCAATAAGGAAGCAAAGTCTCTTGTGGTTGAACAGTCTATATTGTCCATGTGAATGTTAAAATCCCCCACAATCAGAACTCGCTCAAATTTAAGGACCAACACAGATAGCATATCAGCAAAATCTGTTAAAAAATCCTTATTTCTCTTTGGAGGCCTGTAGATAGTTGCTATAACAGTAGATATCGGTGCACAAATACTCAGAACAAGACTTTCAAAAGACTGAAACTGAGGAACAGCCACCGGACACAGGTTTTGTGGATGTTTATACACCACAATAATGCCACCACCTCTGCCAGAGGATCGCGGGGAGTCACATAATCCGTAGCCGTTTGGGGTCAGCTCATTAAAAAGAAGTCCATCTGATTCCTTGTGCCAGGTTTCTGTTAAGCATATAATATCCAGGTTGTAGTCTGTAATTATATCTGCCAACAACGAAGCCTTGTTATTTATAGAACGAACGTTTATTAGCATCGATTTAAGCAGACTCGTAGAAGCCGGTGAGTCTGACGAGGTCTCATTTCGTTTTACTGCAATCAGATTATTAAAATTAACACCAGTAGGTCTCCATGGTATCTTTCGTGGTTTACGCAAAACTGTCGGACTAGTGACATAGTTTGTGGATGTCAAAAGGATGTTAGACCTACTTCGTGATGATCGATGAAGGTATCGCTTTGGTCGTAGTATTCCCGCTGCATCACAGCGCATACGCGAGTCATTCCCCAGCACACAGTTCCACTTAAGATTCAACAGCTGGCGTGCAGTGTACCTAAGGGCCATGCCAGTAGAATCCATGCCGATGAAATTCACGCCGACGACCGCTGATTTGCTGTACACGTCCTCAGTCACTCCGTTAAGATAAACAATCCCAACAACGCCCAGAGATAAAAGCAGTAATCCAGCAGATAAACCATGATTCGACATCACCGCAGAGAGGGAAATGCAATCCAATTGTAACTCGTCGTTGCACATTAAAAAATGCAATTAGTTGCACTAAAAATAATCTAAAACAATAGTCCGGAGAACGGAGCGGCAGCCACAGCGCGCCAGCGTACCCCTTCTAGTGTCGGCTTCCAACGCCACTCCCACCCATTGGGCCGGATACATGTGTCTATTTTGCTCCAGTTGAGTTCCCCGGAAACGGCTAACCCTTGTGAGTTCCTCCGCCACCCCTTCGGTGTCAGACGTTGCGGCAGTCTGACAATAGGCCTGCACCTGTACGCTTGTGGAACGTGGGTGTAGGCTGAGTTCCATTTGTAGCGGTCTCCTAACGGCTATCCCATATGTGTATTCTCCACAGTACCAGCTACCCTACTCGGCTAGCCCTGTGTCTTTCCCTTGACAGAGCTCGCTCTGTCGTCTCTGGGCGTGTTCTTCCCCCCTGGGACCAGGTTGGATCCACCCCAGAGACTGCCATAGGAAGCACTACCCTGATAGGTTAGTCTTTATGTGTATTTTGCCACCTCTCCTTCCACTGAAGGACATGGCTCCGAAGCGTGCCATCATCAGTAATGTCATATCAGTGCGAGAACTGGATGTGTTAAAAATCGACAGACATGACATGAGAAAATCACGATGTAAACTAGTGACGTATTCAGGCCACAAGATGTCACCCTTGGGCCAGTGACGCCTTGAATGCCAGAACAAAGACAACCTGTACACTCTTGAATTTTAGATCATAAAGCAAAATGCTTGTGCAGTTATGGGAAGGGAAGAGAAGAGAATCATGCGTCACATTGAGAATGATAAAAAGAATGTATGTAATAAAAAGAATGTATGAAATAAAAGGAGACGCCTCAAAAGATATTTTGAGTGAATTTGAAGATTTGTTTACAGGACTGGGTTGTGTTCCAGGAGTCCACCACATTCAGACAAAGCCTGGGGTCATGCCAGTGATTCCTGCTCCTATAAAAGTTCCAGTGGCCTTGAAGAAGACATTGGAAGAGAACTGGAACGTGTAAAAGAGATGGGTGTCATCAAAAAACAGACTGAGCCCACAGAATGGGTAAATAGTATGGTGACAATAGGAAAACCCAACAAGATTAGGATCTGCATAGACCCTCAAGATCTAAACAGAGCAATATGAAGGGAACACTATCCACTTAAAACGCCTGAGGGAGTAGTTGCAGAAATGCCTAGAGCCAAGATATACTCTGTGGTGGATGCAAATTAGGGATTTTGGCTGATCCAGCTGGATGATGACGAGTCCATTTATATAGCACATTTCTTACACAGTAGTTATTCAAAGTGCTTTACACCGAAAAGGAATTAAAATAAATATATATATATTCATCATCTCAGAAAATTTGAATATTACTTAAGGCCAATACAAAGAAATTATTTTTAGAAATCTTGGCCAACTGAAAAGTATGAACATGAAAAGTATGAGCATGTACAGCACTCAATACTTAGTTGTGGCTCCTTTTGCCTGAATTACTGCAGCGATGCGGTGTGGCATGGAGTCGATCAGTCTGTGGCACTGCTCAGGTGTTATGAGAGCCCAGGTTGCTCTGATAGTGGCTTTCAGCTCTTCTGCATTGTTGGGTCTGGCATTACGCATCTTCCTCTTCACAATACCTCATACATTTTCTATGGGGTTAAGGTCAGGCGAGTTTGCTCGCCAATTAAGAACAGGGATACCATGGTCCTTAAACCAGGTAATGGTTGCTTTGGCACTGTGTGCAGGTGCCAAGTCCTGTTAGAAAATGAAATCTGCATCTCCAAGTTGGTCAGCAGCAGGAAGCATGAAGTGCTCTAAAACTTCCTGGTATACGGCTGCGTTGACCTTGGACCTCAGAAAACACAGTGGACCAACACCAGCAGATGACATGACACCCCAAACCATCACTGACTGTGGAAACTTTACACTGGACCTCAAGCAAAGTGGATTGTGTGCCTCTCCTCCTCCTCCAGATTCTGGGACCCTGATTTCCAAAGGAAATGCAAAAATTACTTTCATCAGAGAACATAACTTTGGACCACGCAGCAGCAGTCCAGTCCTTTTTGTCTTTAGCCCAGGCGAGACGCTTCTGACGCTTCTGTTGTTCAAGAGTGGCGACAGCTGAAACCCATGTCTTGCATACGTCTGTGCGTAGTGGTTCTTGAAGCACTGACTCCAGCTCCAGTCCACTCTTTGTGAATCTCCCCCACATTTTTGAACGGGTTTTGTTTCACAATCTTCTCCATGGTGCGGTTATCCCTATTGCTTGTACACTTTTTTCTACCACATCTTTTCCTTCCCTTCGCCTCTCTATTAATGTGCTTGGACACCGAGCTCTGTGAACAGCCAGCCTCTTTTGCAATGAACTTTTGTGTCTTGCCCTCCTTGTGCAAGGTGTCAATGGTCGTCTTTTGGACAACTGCCAACCAGCAGTCTTCCCCATGATTGTGTAGCCTACAGAGCTAGACTGAGAGACCATTTAGAGGCCTTTGCAGGTGTTTTGAGTTAATTAGCTGATTAGAGTGTAGCACCAGGTGTCTTCAATATTGAACCTTTTCACAAAATTCTAATTTTCTGAGATACTGAATTTGGGATTTTCCTTAGTTGTCGGTTATAATCATCAAAATTAAAAGAAATAAACATTTTAAATATATCAGTCTGTGTGTAATGGATGAATATAATATACAAGTTTCACTTTTTGAATGGAATTAGTGAAATAAATAAACTTTTTGATTATTCTAATTATATGACCAGCACCTTTATATAACCTGAATCACCCCTTCCTGGAGTGGAAGAAAATGGAGAGTCATGTTTGCGATTTTACCACCTTTGATGCGTGACTGCAATACATTATGCCTAGTCACGCATCGAAAAAATAATACGAGTGAATCAAAATGCAAAGCGTCAGCAAGTGATCACGTTCATTTGACTGCTTTAATTGTGAGAAACCCCCCTAAAACTTCTATCATACAAAAGAATAGAGTCCTAAGATTATATTCATAACAATAAAATCATGTATTTCCTTGCAGATTTAGTTATAGAGAACTCATTACACTCGTAGCTCAACAGCGGCATGAGTCACATTGGAGTGACGTAAACTTCCCTCTTCGGTTGATTGGCTAGAGGATGACCTGTCAATTTACATTTATCCAAAGCGACTTATAGTGCCCTTATTACAGGGACAATCCCCCTGGAGCAAGTGCCTTGCTCAAGGACACACTGGTGGTGACCGCTGGGATCGAACCAGCAACCTTCTGCGTATCAGTTCCATGGTTTAACCCACTGGACCACCATTTCACAATCTAGAACTAGTGGACCGATGGTGAAGCTAAGACCCACCCTGATTTACATGAAACTCTAACGGCAACATTTGGAGCTAAAGCATAATAGCTAAAAGCAGACTCTCCTTGCTTTGAGTGACCCCTTGGTAATTCTAACTGACTTGATCCTGATGATCTGAGTGATCTGTTATATTTAATCAGCATATCTGGGGTCCTAGGCCATTGAGTGATTTAATAACAAGTAAAAGTACTTTAAAATATATTCTGAATGTAACTGGAAGCCAGTGTAAAGACCTGAGGACTGGTGTGATATGGTCATATGTTCTGGTTCTGCTCAGAGTAACACTCGCATCTCAGCAGGCAATCACGTGACAGGTTGGTGGACAGAAAAGTAGGTGACATGGATGACACTCGTCTCATCGTGGAGGTGGAAAAACACAAAATTCTTTATGACCCGCAGAATATGTTGTACAAAGATTTGATTGCCAAGGAAAGGGCATGGGAAGCAATTTCCTCGGCTGTTGGTGTCCATGGTAAGTTTTTAAATGTTTGTTTCTGCGTAAAGTGCCATGTTTACATAGGTAGCCTATAACTTGCTTTAGTAATTATTAATCTGTTTAAACGTAATTAATATCATATTTAGTTATTTTTATTGTTTTTAAACTAAAATACAAAGATATTACAGTACTAATATGTTCTATATAAACTTGAAAACTGTACTGTGCTGCCATTGTTATCTTTTTTGTTGGTCATCACCTTCCACCTTCATGTTATACGAATGTAGGTGTATAGAAATACATGTAAGTTTACACATTAAGTATTACTTACATCTTTATAATTATTGCATTTAATGTATGAAGGGCAAGAACAGGAAATGTGTATGGAAAGTCTGAATATGTAAATGCACATCTAAACATGTAATTGTAGCTACATGTGAATTAATAATTAACCCTTAATATATAGTTCTATTTTTGAATATACAGAAGTTAAACAGTGTAATTATAAGTTTATCATTTTGACTATATGATTGTAAATCAAAATGTATAACCTTTTGCCGCTTCAGCCAGCCTTTTATACAGTAGGGTGTTGGTAAGTGACATGTACTAACAATAATCCATATATTACAATATCTGCATTGAAAACTAAACTAAACAGCCTTCATCCAAGGAACCAAACTAGGGCACAAATCCATATCCTCAACTACCTCGCAAATTTGGAGGTAGAGGACGAAAATTTACGACATCAAGCCACACAAGCCGGCCCTGTGTTCCCACTCACTCAACCCCCACAAACAACCGGATTTCAGCCAATCCACCCCACCACCTCCTGCCATGAAGTCCAGACCCATCACACCCACCATCTGACACCTCCCCCAACTACATCCTACCATCATCATGGATCAGAACAGGACTCCTCTCCTGTTTATCATCAGTTACCCTAGTTATATAAAGTTCTTAGTTGATCACTACACTTGTTGTTTATTGAAAATTATTAATAGGTTTGCAATATTTTAATATTTGTTCATTTAAATTAGACCAATAGGTTATTTCACTAATGTTCTTTTAAAGGTCCAATGTTTTTGTATTATTTTTATTAATATGCACAAAGTTTTAAAATATATGCATGACTGAGTTGACAATGTTTAGATATATGTATTATATATATATATATATATATATATATATATATATATATATATATATATATATATATATATATATATATATATATATATATTAGTACACTTGTTGAAAAATTCACTTTTGTTCATTTTCTAAACATGACTACTTCATTAATAAAAAAAATTCTAAACATATAACAATCTAATGTAATTAATATGTCCTTACCTCAGTGTAACAGCAAGCCTCTGCTTGGCTTCGATGGACACACGAAAAGTTGTGGTTTGCCTTGTGATGTCTGCTCCAACCAGTGAAAGAACATCATCCATCTGTTCAGCACTCATCCGAAAGTACTTAAGGTGCCGGTCACTGTCAAGGCGAAGTTCTGAGACAAGATGGTAATAAGCACCAAACTGTCTCCTGCGCTGGTTGACTGAGTGAACCCATATGCGCCTCGTTCTTCTCCGTGACCTTCTTAGCAACAGATACAGCGCGATAGCTTTTCTTCTGTCAACAACTCGAACTACGGGAAAACAAAGAATAAACAATGATTAAGATCACTTTTCAAACGTTCCAATGTAATACAACAATGTCAAAGGTAAAGTTTGAATTTAAAATCTGAATTACTTACCCATTTTTGAATTCGTGACATACAGAAATCGCGGATCAGTAGCGCACTGCAAACGTGTGATGTGTGAAAGCACAATGGCGCGTCATGCTTCCGCACCCCATACGCACTGCAATACGCACCGCATACGCACCGCACACGGAGTATGTGTGAAACGGGCGTATGAGCTGCAGCTGTATAATGATCTTTTTGGGAAGGCCGGTGAGGAGTCCTTTACAATAGTCCACCCTACTGGTGATAAAAGCATGAACGAGTTTCTCTAAGTCTAGTATGAAAACAAAGCATCTAATTCTTGCAATATTTTTGAGATGATAGTAAGCTGATTTAGTTATCGCTTTGACATGACGGCTGAAACTCAGGTCTGACTCCAAAATCACACCAAGATTACTAACTTGATTTTTTTGTTTTTAGACCCCCAGCCTTCAAGGTATGAGTTCACCTTGAGAATTTCATCCAAAATCAATGAGTTCAGTTTTGTCTTTGTTTAACTGAAGAATATTATTATTAGGGGTTCAAGCACGAAGTGCTGAACACCTATTGTATTTGTGCTGATTTTTAGGGGTTCAAGCATGAAATGCTGAAACCCTATTGTAATTGTAAGGTTTCGTAAAACGCATCGTGCAGGCCAAACCGTAAGGCCTAGAGACATGAAACCTGGCCAGATGGTAGGCCTCAGTTTGGGGACAACCTATCAGAGTATGACCCCGAATGGCCCATAGGTGGCGCTACAGCAACCAAAAGTTCAATATTGCTCATAACTCTTAGACTGTTTGTCCCAGGATCAAGTGTCTTATATCGTTGGAATCCTTGGCTCAAGGCGGACAAAATGGCTATCTCAGATTTTGATTTAGGCAGGGAACATTTTCTGCTATGTCGAATTTTGTCCAAAACCTACTTTTGCGAACTAGTCTCTGGTTTTTTGCCCGATCGGAACCAAACCAGTCTAGGACAATTCTCTGGACTCTCTTGATCAATAATTATCAAAAAAAAGTTGAACTTTTGCATTTGGGTGGCTGTAACAGGGTCATTCAGAAAAGGGGTGTGGCAAAATACACTAAAAAGCCTATAAATCCCAAATGAAAACTCAGAACTCCACCAAAATTGATGAGCATATGTGTCAGAACATGGTGAGGAAGCATGCAGAGTTTCATGGAGATCGGACCATAGGTGGCGCTATAACTGGCAAAAAGCCTTCATTCTTATTAGGGGTTCAAGCATGAAATGCTGAAACCCTATTGTAATTGTAAGGTTTCGTAAAACGCATCGTGCAGGCCAAACCGTAAGGCCTAGAGACATGAAACCTGGCCAGATGGTAGGCCTCAGTTTGGGGACAACCTATCAGAGTATGACCCCGAATGGCCCATAGGTGGCGCTACAGCAACCAAAAGTTCAATATTGCTCATAACTCTTAGACTGTTTGTCCCAGGATCAAGTGTCTTATATCGTTGGAATCCTTGGCTCAAGGCGGACAAAATGGCGATCTCAGATTTTGATTTAGGCAGGGAACATTTTCTGCTATGTCGAATTTTGTCCAAAACCTACTTTTGCAAACTAGTCCCTGGTTTTTTGCCCGATCGGAACCAAACCAGTCTAGGACAATTCTCTGGACTCTCTAGATCAATAGTTATCGAAAATAAGTTGAACTTTTGCATTTGGGTGTATGTAACAGGGTCATTTAGAAAAGGGGTGTGGCAAAATACACTAAAAAGCCTATAAATCCCAAATGAAATCTCAGAACTCCACCAAAATTGATGAGCATGTGTGTCAGAACATGATGAGGAAGCATGCAGAGTTTCATGGAGATCGGACCATAGGTGGCGCTATAACTGGCAAAAAGCCTTCATTCTTATTAGGGGTTCAAGCATGAAACCCTATTGTAATTGTAAGGTTTCGTAAAACGCATCGTGCAGGCCAAACCGTAAGGCCTAGAGACATGAAACCTGGCCAGATAGTAGGCCTCAGTTTGGGGACAACCTATCAGAGTATGACCCCGAATGGCCCATAGGTGGCGCTACAGCAACCAAAAGTTCAAAATTGCTTATAACTCTTAGACTGTTTGTCCCAGGATCAAGTGTCTTATATCGTTGGAATCCTTGGCTCAAGGCGGACAAAATGGCGATCTCAGATTTTGATTTAGGCAGGGAACATTTTCTGCTATGTCGAATTTTGTCCAAAACCTACTTTTGCGAACTAGTCCCTGGTTTTTTGCCCGATCGGAACCAAACCAGTCTAGGACAATTCTCTGGACTCTCTAGATCAATAATTATCAAAAAAAAGTTGAACTTTTGCATTTGGGTGGCTGTAACAGGGTCATTCAGAAAAGGGGTGTGGCAAAATACACTAAAAAGCCTATAAATCCCAAATGAAAACTCAGAACTCCACCAAAATTGATGAGCATATGTGTCAGAACATGGTGAGGAAGCATGCAGAGTTTCATGGAGATCGGACCATAGGTGGCGCTATAACTGGCAAAAAGCCTTCATTCTTATTAGGGGTTCAAGCATGAAATGCTGAAACCCTATTGTAATTGTAAGGTTTCGTAAAACGCATCGTGCAGGCCAAACCGTAAGGCCTAGAGACATGAAACCTGGCCAGATGGTAGGCCTCAGTTTGGGGACAACCTATCAGAGTATGACCCCGAATGGCCCATAGGTGGCGCTACAGCAACCAAAAGTTCAATATTGCTCATAACTCTTAGACTGTTTGTCCCAGGATCAAGTGTCTTATATCGTTGGAATCCTTGGCTCAAGGCGGACAAAATGGCGATCTCAGATTTTGATTTAGGCAGGGAACATTTTCTGCTATGTCGAATTTTGTCCAAAACCTACTTTTGCAAACTAGTCCCTGGTTTTTTGCCCGATCGGAACCAAACCAGTCTAGGACAATTCTCTGGACTCTCTAGATCAATAATTATCGAAAATAAGTTGAACTTTTGCATTTGGGTGTATGTAACAGGGTCATTTAGAAAAGGGGTGTGGCAAAATACACTAAAAAGCCTATAAATCCCAAATGAAATCTCAGAACTCCACCAAAATTGATGAGCATGTGTGTCAGAACATGATGAGGAAGCATGCAGAGTTTCATGGAGATCGGACCATAGGTGGCGCTATAACTGGCAAAAAGCCTTCATTCTTATTAGGGGTTCAAGCATGAAACCCTATTGTAATTGTAAGGTTTCGTAAAACGCATCGTGCAGGCCAAACCGTAAGGCCTAGAGACATGAAACCTGGCCAGATAGTAGGCCTCAGTTTGGGGACAACCTATCAGAGTATGACCCCGAATGGCCCATAGGTGGCGCTACAGCAACCAAAAGTTCAAAATTGCTTATAACTCTTAGACTGTTTGTCCCAGGATCAAGTGTCTTATATCGTTGGAATCCTTGGCTCAAGGCGGACAAAATGGCTATCTCAGATTTTGATTTAGGCAGGGAACATTTTCTGCTATGTCGAATTTTGTCCAAAACCTACTTTTGCGAACTAGTCTCTGGTTTTTTGCCCGATCGGAACCAAACCAGTCTAGGACAATTCTCTGGACTCTCTTGATCAATAATTATCAAAAAAAAGTTGAACTTTTGCATTTGGGTGGCTGTAACAGGGTCATTCAGAAAAGGGGTGTGGCAAAATACACTAAAAAGCCTATAAATCCCAAATGAAAACTCAGAACTCCACCAAAATTGATGAGCATATGTGTCAGAACATGGTGAGGAAGCATGCAGAGTTTCATGGAGATCGGACCATAGGTGGCGCTATAACTGGCAAAAAGCCTTCATTCTTATTAGGGGTTCAAGCATGAAATGCTGAAACCCTATTGTAATTGTAAGGTTTCGTAAAACGCATCGTGCAGGCCAAACCGTAAGGCCTAGAGACATGAAACCTGGCCAGATGGTAGGCCTCAGTTTGGGGACAACCTATCAGAGTATGACCCCGAATGGCCCATAGGTGGCGCTACAGCAACCAAAAGTTCAATATTGCTCATAACTCTTAGACTGTTTGTCCCAGGATCAAGTGTCTTATATCGTTGGAATCCTTGGCTCAAGGCGGACAAAATGGCGATCTCAGATTTTGATTTAGGCAGGGAACATTTTCTGCTATGTCGAATTTTGTCCAAAACCTACTTTTGCAAACTAGTCCCTGGTTTTTTGCCCGATCGGAACCAAACCAGTCTAGGACAATTCTCTGGACTCTCTAGATCAATAATTATCGAAAATAAGTTGAACTTTTGCATTTGGGTGTATGTAACAGGGTCATTCAGAAAAGGGGTGTGGCAAAATACACTAAAAAGCCTATAAATCCCAAATGAAAACTCAGAACTCCACCAAAATTGATGAGCATATGTGTCAGAACATGGTGAGGAAGCATGCAGAGTTTCATGGAGATCGGACCATAGGTGGCGCTATAACTGGCAAAAAGCCTTCATTCTTATTAGGGGTTCAAGCATGAAATGCTGAAACCCTATTGTAATTGTAAGGTTTCGTAAAACGCATCGTGCAGGCCAAACCGTAAGGCCTAGAGACATGAAACCTGGCCAGATGGTAGGCCTCAGTTTGGGGACAACCTATCAGAGTATGACCCCGAATGGCCCATAGGTGGCGCTACAGCAACCAAAAGTTCAATATTGCTCATAACTCTTAGACTGTTTGTCCCAGGATCAAGTGTCTTATATCGTTGGAATCCTTGGCTCAAGGCGGACAAAATGGCGATCTCAGATTTTGATTTAGGCAGGGAACATTTTCTGCTATGTCGAATTTTGTCCAAAACCTACTTTTGCAAACTAGTCCCTGGTTTTTTGCCCGATCGGAACCAAACCAGTCTAGGACAATTCTCTGGACTCTCTAGATCAATAATTATCGAAAATAAGTTGAACTTTTGCATTTGGGTGTATGTAACAGGGTCATTTAGAAAAGGGGTGTGGCAAAATACACTAAAAAGCCTATAAATCCCAAATGAAATCTCAGAACTCCACCAAAATTGATGAGCATGTGTGTCAGAACATGATGAGGAAGCATGCAGAGTTTCATGGAGATCGGACCATAGGTGGCGCTATAACTGGCAAAAAGCCTTCATTCTTATTAGGGGTTCAAGCATGAAACCCTATTGTAATTGTAAGGTTTCGTAAAACGCATCGTGCAGGCCAAACCGTAAGGCCTAGAGACATGAAACCTGGCCAGATAGTAGGCCTCAGTTTGGGGACAACCTATCAGAGTATGACCCCGAATGGCCCATAGGTGGCGCTACAGCAACCAAAAGTTCAAAATTGCTTATAACTCTTAGACTGTTTGTCCCAGGATCAAGTGTCTTATATCGTTGGAATCCTTGGCTCAAGGCGGACAAAATGGCGATCTCAGATTTTGATTTAGGCAGGGAACATTTTCTGCTATGTCGAATTTTGTCCAAAACCTACTTTTGCGAACTAGTCCCTGGTTTTTTGCCCGATCGGAACCAAACCAGTCTAGGACAATTCTCTGGACTCTCTAGATCAATAATTATCAAAAAAAAGTTGAACTTTTGCATTTGGGTGGCTGTAACAGGGTCATTCAGAAAAGGGGTGTGGCAAAATACACTAAAAAGCCTATAAATCCCAAATGAAAACTCAGAACTCCACCAAAATTGATGAGCATATGTGTCAGAACATGGTGAGGAAGCATGCAGAGTTTCATGGAGATCGGACCATAGGTGGCGCTATAACTGGCAAAAAGCCTTCATTCTTATTAGGGGTTCAAGCATGAAACCCTATTGTAATTGTAAGGTTTCGTAAAACGCATCGTGCAGGCCAAACCGTAAGGCCTAGAGACATGAAACCTGGCCAGATGGTAGGCCTCAGTTTGGGGACAACCTATCAGAGTATGACCCCGAATGGCCCATAGGTGGCGCTACAGCAACCAAAAGTTCAAAATTGCTAATAACTCTTAGACTGTTTGTCCCAGGATCAAGTGTCTTATATCGTTGGAATCCTTGGCTCAAGGCGGACAAAATGGCGATCTCAGATTTGCTCGCCCTTCAGGCGCCAATTTCGAGTAAATTGCAGTTTTTTGAAAAACCTATTTTTGCTGACTTCTCCTAGGTTTTTGGCCCGATCGGAATCAAACCACTGCAAGACTATTCTCTGGAGTCCAAAAATCAATAATCATCCAAAAACTTCAAAATTTCAGTTAACGGACGATAAGGGGAACCAAAATATTTGATGGCACCAGGGCCATTTTTACTAAAATGATTATAAATTGTGAACGGAAAGAGATTTTTTTGCTAACCTTGGGATACATCTTCGTGAGTTCAATCTGAGATCACTTGAAAAAAATCGCAACAATTGGCCTCTTGATGGCACTATAAAACGGTTATAACTTGTGAACGGAAAGAAATATTTTCGCAAAACTTGGGAACATGTTCATGAGCTCATTTTGAGGTCACGTGAAAATAAATCATGACAATTGGCCACTTGGTGGCACTTTAAAACGGTTATAACTTGTGAACGGAAATAAATATTTTCGCAAAACTTGGGACACATGTTCATAAGCTCAATCTGAGTTGACATGAAAAAAATCGTGACAATTGGCCACTTGTTGGCGCTATAACAGTGAAAAAAATCATGAAAATAGCTATAAGGGCACCCAACTGTTAATCTACTGAAAATTGGCATGCAGTGTCTTTGTCCAGGGTGCCATGATAGTCTATGAGAACATTGGTGTATCTCAAAAAACTCAGTATACGTCATTGGCACAATGCCTTGAAGGAGCCTTAGAAGTTTCAAGCCCGTGTTTTTTTCACAGGAGTGACCTCCTAAGGAAATTTGAAAACATAGGTAAATAGCTAAACAATAACGCCAAAATGTTAAAATTATGATAGGAACTGACAAAAAAATTAATTAAATCCAATCAATTTCACCTATGGATCATGTTGATGCTCTCACATGTTTGAAACGAACAATGATGGATTGTGATGAAATTTGTTTTGAATTGGGACTGGGGCCCGCCTTGATAATCCTACTTAAGGGCCCGGTGTTGGCTCGTTCGTTACGCCACTGAATATAATTGTATAAACTCCTTATTAAAATTACATATTTACAACAAATCTGACACATATATACAGTATGGGCACACTTTGAGTACTACTAATAAAAGTGGTGGAGATCAGGCAAGACTATAAGAAGACTCAGGCAAAAGGTGCTATAACTGTAAAAACGCTTTAAAACCATATATTTCCTATGGTAAACTGCCTGTACAGGCTGTAAATTGACTTTTTCATCTATGATGGCAGTTGTTAAATGCTTGCTAAATAAAACTTAATGTCTTTTGATGCTTGTGTGCTTAAAGGCCTTAACTGCTTGAACCCCGATAAATGCTGCTTGCAGCTTTAATTATTATTATTATTATTATTATTATTATTATTATTATTATTATTCAGACCTAAAACGCATCGTGCAGACCAAACCGTAAGGGCTAGAGACTTTAAACTTGGCCAATAGGTAGTACAAAAATCGAGGAGAGGTTATCAAATTATGAGCCAGATTGGCCTATAGGTGGCGCTATAGCAATCAATTGCGCGAAACTGCTCATAACTCCTAAACCGTATGTTGTAGACTCAAGTGTCTTATATCATTGGAAAGGTGTGTCTATGACGAACAAAACGTATATCTCCGATTTCATTTGCGCCATGATAGATTTTCCGCCATTTTGAATTTTGTCAAAAAACTACTTTTGCGAACTAGTCCTAGGTTTTTTGCTTGATCGGAACCAAACCAGTGCAGAAATGTTCTCTGGAGTCTGAATATCAATAATTATCGAAAAAAAGTTGAATTTTCGATTCACGGTCGCTAAGGGGCGGAAAACGAATGTTGTGGGAGGAGCCT
Source organism: Romanogobio albipinnatus (assembly GCA_023566225.1). NCBI lineage: Eukaryota > Metazoa > Chordata > Actinopteri > Cypriniformes > Gobionidae > Romanogobio > Romanogobio albipinnatus. Next base: position 3,393,463 of record CM042239.1, read on the forward strand.
ATTTTACTAAAACAGCTATAACTCAAGAACAAAATGAGATATCTTCACCAAACTTGGTACACATGTGTATGGGCTCAGTATTTGGTCTCGATAAAAAAATAGCGACGATTGAACACTTGGTGGCGCTATAACACGAAAAAAACATGAAAATGGATATAACCTGCCGAGCGCTAGTCCGATTGACTTGAAAATTAGTATGCAGTGTCTTGGTCCAAGGCCCCATGTATGTCTATGAGGACATTGGCGTATCTCAAAAAACATGGCCGCCACAGCCAATTAAATTTGAGCACCTATTAGACAAGGTTAACGGAGGCCGATCAGAACGAAACTCAATGGGCATGTTTGACTCATGGTGCTAGAGGTCTGTAAGAATTTTGAAACAAATCGGCCACTAGTTGGCGCTAATGAGTTTTATGGCTCTGTAATCACGTGGTGTTGCACACATCCACAAAATATGCATATCATTTGATAGATCTCTTCATATTGAACAACTTTGCCTCTAGAATCATTGCTGTCAATCAAATCGTTCATTAAATATTTGCAATTATGTTAAAAACCTACTTTTGCGAACTAGTCCCTGGTTTTTTGCCCGATCGGAACCAAACCAGTCTAGGACAATTCTCTGGACTCTCTAGGTTAATAATTATCGAAAAAAAGTTGAACTTTTGCATTTAGATGGCTATAACAGGGTCATTTAGAAGAGGGACGTAGCAAAATACACTCAATAGCCTATAAATCTTAAAGGAAAACTCAAAACATCACGAATATTGTTATGTATATGTGACATAACATGCTGAAGAAGCATGCAAAGTTTCATGGAGATCGGACCATAGGTGGCGCTAAAACTGTTAAAAAGCTTTGAAAACCATGTATTCCCTATGGTGAATTGCCTGTATTGGCTGTAAATTGTATTTTCCATCTCTCTATTCAATGAATGTTCAGATCTACTTAAAAACAAGTCAGAACATGTATCCTATGCCTCTAAACAAGCATGAAAAATTTCAGACAGATCGGACAATATTTGCATCTATAAAAGTTAAAAAAGGTTAAAATTACAGAGTTCTGGTATATTAAGCCAATAAGTGGTCGTTTGCCGCCCCCCGCTGTTCATTTTATTGTACTACACACAAAATAATATTATTCTGCAGTAAAACACATCGTGCAGCCCAAACCGTAAGGGCTAGAGACTTGAAACTTGGCCAATAGGTAGTACAAACATAGAGGAGAGGTTATCAAATTATGAGCCAGATTGGCCTATAGGTGGCGCTATAGCAATCAATTGCGCGAAACTGCTCATAACTCCTAAACCGTATGTCGTAGACTCAAGTGTCTTATATCATTGGAAAGGTGAGTCCATGACGAACAAAACGTATGTCTCCGATTTCATTTGCGCCATGATAGATTTTCCGCCATTTTGAATTTTATTAAAAAACTACTTTTGCAAACTAGTCCTAGGTTTTTTGCTTGATCGGAACCAGACCAGTGCAGAAATGTTCTCTGGAGTCTGAATATCAATAATAATCAAAAAAAAGTTTAAATTTCTATTCACGGTCGCTAAGGGGCGGAAAACGACTGTTGTGGGAGAAGCCTATTTTACTAAAATGGCTATAACTCAAGAAAGAAATGAGATGTCTTCACCAAACTTGGTACACATGTGTATGGTCTGAGTCTTTGGTCACGATAAAAAAAATCGCGACGATTGAACACTTGGTGGCGCTATAACACAAAAAAACATGAAAATGGCTATAACTACACGACCGCTAGTCCGATTGACTTGAAAATTGGTATGCAGTGTCTTGGCCCAAGGTCCCATGTATGTCTATGATGACATTGGCCTATCTCAAAAAACATGGCCACCACAGCCAATTAAATTATTTCAGTGTTTAAAATCTTGCTAAATAAAACTTAATGTATTTTGATGCTTGTGTGCTTAAAGGCCTTAAAGGCTTGAACCCCGCTAAATGCTGCTTGCAGCTTTAATTATTATTATTATTATTATTATTATTATTATAATTAAAGCTGCTGCACCGTAACTTTTTTGTGTTCAAGATTCACAAAAATTATATAATAAGAATGTACAACATGAATCCATTTTCCAAACCGTGTTTTTGTCTTACCCTGAATCATTATGGTACACTTATATTAAGTATTTATATTGGGACTATTTCACACTGGAACTGCTGCGGAGGAGCACAATCCCTGCGTGACTCACTATAGAAATAAACAGAGAGAAGTAGCTCTGGCTTCAATGTTCTTCCACAAGACGCATGCAGTTCTGCTTATTAACCGCTAGAGCACAACAAGTTACGGACTTCAGCTTTAATGTTATTATTGTTTTATGCAGCCCTACAAGTATGTGCCTACAAGGCACAACAAACCTGGTGTTCATTATATATAGTTACGCATATATATATAGTTAGTTTTTCACACACCCCTCGCCCGATTGGGAGGGGCGGAGGTACTGGTCTGCTCATCTCAAATGATTGGAAATTTGAGCCCATTCCTTCTCTACCTGGCAACTGCTCATTTGAATCACACTCAATCACTATCACTCACCCTGCTAAAATCCATGTTGTAGTTATTTACCGCCCTCCAGGTCAACTGGGTAACTTCTTGGAGGAAGTCATTCCAACACTGGGTGCCCCATATGTTTGAGCAAACTCTACTCTGCTGGATGACGGCCAAAACACTTCTAAGCTTGAAACTATGTTGTGTCAGTTTAATTGCATGTTGTATGTGACAAACTTACAGCGCTTGGAAAATGAATCTAACACGTTGATTGGAACGACTCAAAGCAGTTAATAATATGTGTTGGTGCTGTACTTAAATATGCTAATTTGCTCAGCATAGTTTTTAAATTCAATTTTAGTGATCTGATAACACTGAACCCATTCGCGATTTCAGCTTAACTTCAGTTCATCATGAAGCCCCGATTAAATGGGTGCATGTTGCTTTAAAACCCGTGTTGTTTTCCTTGCATTCGTGCCATCTGTTCTGTTTCAGCTTTTCTAAACAAAATAGTATCAATGATGGTAACCGGTGTCACGCGAATCATTTACGAGCACTTGGGATAGTTACGACACAACAAGCCGCAACAAGCAATCACGTTGCACAAGCAGACCGGCAGACACCTGTGTGCGTCTCATACGATGCATGTGTCTGCTCTATACAGACATGCTTGCGACAAAATTGAGAAAGAGTAAGATACTATACGCAATTGCCATCACAATGCATAACCATAAACATATCACTGTGATGAACGCTGATGCAGTGATGACGCCAGAATGGTGATGAAGATACAGCCGTGTCTTTGATAACATGCCCAGATAGTCCTCCATTGAAAGTGATTGTTCTGGATCTGACATGAGATTTTGCTCTTGTTAGTGAATGCACTCGCGTCTGTTACCGCGGCAGCCCAGTGAACAGAATCATAGGCTGACATGGATTTAGAACGTTGCTGTATGCACATTATTAACTTTATAATAGGACCAGCGATCGACCGCTACGGAACGGCCGGATCGTCAACTGCTGAAGCGGCAGTATCTGCGAACTCAGACATGAGTAATTATAACCTTTTTATGCTACAGAAAAGGATATGATTGGATAGATGAGAAGGTAATTAGTGACGTAACGATTGAGTCTTCCTGGCAGAACTTGCACTAGCTTCATAACCCTGTGTAGAGAATCTACAGGAACTATTTACTTAAATGTAGTTTATTATATTAACTTCTGTTTCAGACATTGCAAAATCATCAGTATCTGTCTGCCTGTCTCAGAATATTATGAATTGTCAGAGTAATGTGCAGAAATTAAAATAATTTCTTATCTATTAGGATCTTTTGCTCTATGTTTGCAATCTGTAACCTCCTGCATGTTTAACAAGTTTGATCATTAATGATGAAATATTACATGGGCACTGTAAAAACATAAAATGAAGCAACTGAAAAAAAAAAAAAAAATGTTAGGTTATTATAAGCTATTTTTAGGTTATTATAAGTTGTTTTTTACGTTAATTAAAAAACAAAAATTACAGTCTACAGTGAGCAAGTGTTAGCATTGATTGTTGTCCATGGGAAGAATTTAATCAACCATGAAAGAAGTCTGAATAACTAAATTAATTCATGATAATCAGAGATTAGAGAGATTAAGAAGAAGAGAAACGTCTTGGTTACGTATGTAACCCTCGTTCCCTGAGAGAGGGAACGGAGACGTAACGTCAGTGACTGACGAATGGGGGTTTCGCTTAGCCAATTGTCTTTGAGCTCTAACAAAACGAGCCAATGGCATGAAAATGCCATGGGTCTGCGGAATTTGCATAATGCAAGCCTGCCCAATCGCGTGGGTATAAAGGGCGTCACATGCAATCTCGCATTGTGTTACCTGCTGAAGAGCCGATGCCTGAGCGGCCGGCCGTTCCAGCAGTACAGCTGAAGCGGCTGAGGGACGTTACGGCTGAGGGTTACATACGTAACCGAGACGTTCCCTTTCGTTCAGTCACTCCGAGTAACGTCAGTGACTGACGAATGGGGGTCCCAATTCAATCCCGCCACTCGGCTGTCTTCCAGTGCCCTGCGTAGTGCGAGCTCCCTGTCGTAAACGGACGAAGGACCGCACTAACACAGAAATACCAAGGTACACTGGGAAGCATATCCCATGTGGAGAAATGCAACATAATGCTTGCCCTAACGGGGGGACTTAACAAATACACATATGACCTTACAAGGAACTGCATATGGAGTATACCGGGGTATCCAGCTGCAGGTGGAAAACATTTTAAACCCCAGGCGTGGCAAGGTGTCTTGCCAAGGGAAGACACGTGTTCAGAGAGACTTACCGTGGAGATACACATGTGAGGGTTACCCAACGGGGAAAACCATGCACACGGCAGCACCTAGCCGAATGCGAAAGCTAACCACTCTGGCAAACACTCTGGCGTTGACATCATAAGTCCAGTCCGTGGAGTGGAATGGTGCAGCAATTGATGACACCTGAGCCTGTCTCGTTACTGGCCGTTTGGGGCGAGTACACGAGAGGAAACAGGCTCCACTCAGAGGTTATAAAACCTGTCGAATGTGTTATGTGTCGCCCAGCCTGCAGCTCTACAAATGTCTGTCAGCGAGGCGCCACGCGCTAAAGCCCAAGAGGAGGCAACACTCCTAGTGGAGTGTGCTCTCACCCCAAGGGGGTATGGCATGCCTTGAACCTGGTAAGCCAGGACAATGGCGTCCACTATCCAGTGGGACAACCTCTGCTTGGATAGGCCCATCCCTTTCTGCCGCCCACCGTAACAGACAAAGAGCTGGTCTGAGGTCCTGAAACACTGCTTCTGGCCTACATAAGTGCGAAGGGCGCGTCCTGGACAGAGCAGTGCCATGGCTGGGTCTGCCTCCTCCAACGGCAGCGCTTGCAGGTTCACCACCTGGTCCCTGAAGGGAGTGGTGGGAACCTTGGGCACGTATCCGGGCCGGGGTCTCAGGATCACGTGAGAATCGTCCGGCCCGAATTCCAGGCACGCTTCGTCAACCGAAAATGCCTGCAGGTCCCCTACCCTCTTGATGGAGGCCAATACAACCAGGAGCGCTGTCTTCATTGACAGGATTTTAAGCTCAACTGATTGCAAAGGCTCAAAGGGAACTCTCTGCAGGGCTGATAAGACCACTGCAAGGTCCCAAGAGGGCATCTGAGGAGGGCGAGGCGGATTTAGCCTCCTCGCCCCCCTCAAGAACCTGCTGACCAGGTCGTGCTGTCCAACCGTTTTGGAATCCACTAGGTCATGATGGGCCGATATAGCGGCCACAAAAACCTTCAGGGTGGAGGGAGACACCCTTCGCTCCAACCCTTCTTGGAGGAAGGAGAGCACGGACCCGATCAGGCATTTCCTGGGGTCTTATCGGTGAGAAGAGCACCAGGTGACGAAGAGGTTCCACTTCAACGCATAGGCCTGTCTCGTAGACGAGGCCCTAGCGGAAGTGATGGTAGCCACCACCTCAAACCTGCCACGTCCCATCCAGGACCCACACATGTGGAGGTTCCACAGGTCGGGACGCGGGTGCCATAGAGTGCCCAGTCTCTGAGTCAGAAGATCCTGTCTCAGAGGAATAGGCCAGGGAGGAGCTGTAGCAAGGAGTACCAGTTCCGAGAACCAGGTCCGGCTGGGCCAATACGGGGCGACCATGGGGACCTGCTCCTTGTCCTCCCTGATCTTGCACAAGACCTGTGCAAGAAGGCTCACTGGGGGAACGCATATTTGCGCAGGCCCTGCGGCCAGCTGTGCACTAGTGCTTCCGTGCAGAGAGTCCCCTCGGTCAGGGAATAATACCAGCGGCAATGGGAAGAGTCGTGGGAGGCAAAAAGATCTATCTGCGCATCCTCAAACTGTTCCCAAATCAGCTGAACCGTCTGGGGATGGAGACGCCATTCCCCCGGCAGTGTCTGAACACGTGACAGCTCGTCGGCTGCACGATTCAGTTTCAGTGTCCTTCAGCAGGGCTAGGAAGCGTTGCAGGGCAAGACGTACAGCCAGCAACTCGACGCAATTGACAAGCCATGTGCACTGGGCACTCTTGCCCTCGAATTGACGAAGGCAAGTCAGCAGAGACTGAGCATGCCCGCTCGTGAGCTGAGCATGCATGGCGACCGAGTCGATTTCAATACCGAGAAAAGAGATCCTCTGCACTGGACAGAGTTTGCTCTTCTCCCAGTTGACCCGAAGGCCCACACGGGGGAGGTGCCGGAGCACCATGTCCCTGTGTTCGCACACCTGATCTCGAGAGTGACCTAGTATCAGCCAGTCGTCGAGATAGTTCAGGATGCGAACCCTGTGTTGCCTGAGTGGCACAAGGGCTGCCTCGACGACCTTCGTAAAGACGCGAGGAGACAGGGCCAACCCGAATGGGAGAACCGCGTACTGAAAAGCCCGCCCCTCGAAGGCAAACCGTAGGAACGTAGGTCGAGGAAGGATGGAGACATGAAAGTACGCGTCCTTCAGGTCGATCGCTGCAAACCAATCCATCGGCCGCACGCATTCGAAAATGTGCTTGGATGTGAGCATCTTGAACGAAAGCCTGTGAAGGGTTCCGTTCAAGATGCGCAGGTCTAGGATTGGCCGTAACCTACCAGTTTTCTTAGGTACAATGAAGTAGGGTCTGTAGAACCCCGACTCCATCTCGGCTGAAGGGACGATCGCACCCTTCGCCAGTAGGGTGTCGATCTCCGTACGCATGACAGGGGCGTTGCCACCCACCATGGTATAGCGGACTCCCCGGAAGCGGGGAGGAGACCGCGTGAACTGAATCGCGTAGCTGAACCTGATGGTGAGAGTGAGCCTGCTGGACAGATTGGGAAGCGCCAGCCACGCGTCCAAAAACTGAACCAGCGGGGTCATGCGAACCATAGGCGTACCCGCGATGGGGCAGCGAGGCGGAATGACCGGCCCAGATGTGGGAGGAGTGGAAGTGTCCCGAGGTGTGGGCGTGGTCAAATTCCGCGCCCTGGCGGACGAGACCTGGGGAGGACGAGCGTCCCGCTGTGGTCTCGTCTGCCTGGGGGCTGGCGACAGAGGGCTCGTGGGCGTCGCGTACTGCCAGCCGCACCCTCTTGGGGCTCGGAGGTGTGTTCGGTTCCACCGGGGGAAGGAGTGGTCCTACTACCATCTCCTGAGGAAGAATCGACATCACCTCCGAGCTGCCTGTGTCAGGACCGCCGCTTTGACCGCCGTAAAGCGGGCTGCGGTGCTGAGACAGACGGGGTCGCTATTCTGTGACGTCCTCCCACTCCAGCCCGGGTGAAGGCTGCTGCTGGGGCTGGGCGGGAGGGAGGAGCAGGCTTAGGCACCTGAGCCGGCGGCTGGGTGGAGGCAGCAGCGGACCGCCGGGGCAGGATATGTTTAATAGCCTCAGTCTGCTCCTGAGCAGCTGAGAATTGTTGGGCGAAATCGCCCCACCGAATAGCCCAGCCTGGGATATGGGGAAATTGAGGAACCGGGTCCGCTCAGCTTCCCGCACATCGACCAGGTTGAGCCATAGATGGTGCTCCTAGACCACCGAAGTGGACATCACCTGACCTAAAGAGCGCGCGGTCACCTTCGTCGCTCATAGAGCGAGGTCAGTGTCCGCACACAGCTCTCGCATTAAAGCAGGGTCAGTACCACCCTCGTGCATGTCACGGAGTACCTTGGCCTGGTAGACCTGCAGCACAGCCATGGCATGCAAGACGGACGCTCTGTAGGTCTCCGCCACCAAAGTAGACGTAAACCCACAGGCTTTGGACGGGTGCTTAGGGTCACCACGCCATGTCGAAGCGCTCTGCAGACACAGTTGCATCACAACAGACCGTTCGACAGGGGGCATCCCAGTGTACCCTTTCACCGCGCCACCGTCAAGGGCAGTAAAGGTGGCGGTCGATGACGAGCGATCGTGGAAAGTCAAGGGAGACTCCCACGATTTCGTCACCTCCTCATGCACTTCCGGGAAGAAAGGTTTTGGAGGCTGGCGGGCACCTTCGGCGTGGGCCGCCCCCAGATACCAATCATCCAGCCTTGAGCGCTCGGAACATGCCGGAGGGTTCCACGCAAGCCCGAGGCTCTCAGCTGCCCGGGAGAGCATGGCCGTCAGCTCCGGATCCGACTCGGGCAATGCTGGCGCTCCCGAAGGAGGCAACATAGCCAAATCCTCATCTTCGGAGGTATAAAGCCCGCCCTGTGATACGGCGATCGACATAGCATCATCCGCCGGTGCGCCGAATGACACGCTGGGCCCAGGACAGGAAACACCAGCGCCATCGTCTGACAGCACCACGGGTAACAGTGTGCTAGAAGGGGGTGCGGCCCGAGGAATATTCGTTGGGTTGTTCCACACCATCACCCTCAAGTCACCCTGACCACCAGCCAAAGTGGTCCCACATGGGGTGGTAACAGATTGGGGTGTGGTAGAGGGGACCCTCTCTCCTTTACGGAGATCATTGAGTCTCGACCGCAACACTGAGATGGTCATGTTCCCGCAGTGAGAACATGAGTCATCCACGAACGCACGCTCAGCATGCACGAGGCCCAAGCATGCTAAACAGCGTCCGTGCCCGTCAAGCAGAGAAACCATGTGACCGCACCCAGAAACATTGCAAGGGCAAGCCATCTTGAAAAAAGACGTGCCACTTGCGCTTTTTTTGTGAGGAGTTTTGCTGCGCAGAGATGCTGAAGAGCCCAAGGAGAAACGCACGCTGTGCTAATCACTGCACAGATCAGACAAGAATACAAGTCTCGCTGGAACGCACTGTCACACCAACAGTCTGGGGAGCTGCTCGTCTTGAAAGAGGTAAACAGGCTGCTCAGCTCAGGCTGTAATGTCGGCTCTGAAGCAAAAACATTATGCGAGATTGCTATGCGACGCCCTTTATACCAACGTGGTTGGGCGGGCTTGCATTATGCAAATTCCGCAGACCCATTTTCATGCCATTGGCTCGTTTTGTTAGAGCTCAAAGGCGATTGGCTTCTAAGTGAAACCCCCATTCGTTAGTCACTGACGTTACTCGGAGTGACTGAATGAAAGGGAACTGTAAATTACATTAAATGACTGAGCGGAATAGAAAATATTATACACACACACACACACACACACACACACACACTTCAAGTTTGAATTGCTTGTTTCTTCATATCTAATATATTTCTAACCACATAGATGCCAGTAGAAGTTTTAGGCCTTTGACTTTTAAACAGATATATGCTCAGGTTATTTACAGTGAGTCAAAGTTAACCAGGATAATATCATGACAGGACTGAAGACATTTATCATCTGTGATGCACATGATTTCAAATTATTCTTACATTTCTGAAATTATTCTTACAATTAATTCTTTAGTTTGAACAGACTCAGAATTTGAGTCTTTTTTATTACATACAATGTCAGAAGCATCATGTCCATTCGACAAGTGGATTTTGAATTTGTATCTCTTGTGAAAAGAGTTTTATTTTTGTATATACCTCACAAGCATTAAATAACTTTTTTATACTTAAGAGGGATTTTTAATGAACTCTGAAGACTGAAAATACATTTGTTTATCAGTGGACCACTCCCAACAAGAGGAACTAATATGTTTTCACGGTTGCTTGAGCTTAATACATGGCTGCAAAAAACAACGCAACATGAGAGGACTGAACTTTATTGACAACTTCAGAGTGTCTGAATGACCACAGGACTTCACATCAGATTGACAGATCCTTCAAGGACAATGATAACACCAAGCAGCCACAACAACTGCTGCTCACAGACACAATCTCAGCTGAGCCCTGCCCACAAAGCTCTCTAGCAAGAGACTGTGATGAACTACAACTGCCTCATGTTTTGACACCCAAGGATGACCTGGAAATGGCCAGGGAAGCCAGGATATCATATTTCAGCTTCCGATAACACCAGAGCCACAGCCCCTATCACCAGACACGTTATCCCTCCCTGCAGCATCTCTACTTCTGAGCTTCTCAGAGAAAATGGAAGAACTGTGTTTGCCGGAAGAACTGTGTTTGCCGGAACAAAGCTCTCCCAGTCTATTGCTGTGAGCCCCCAGATATCAACTAAAACACGGCGAGCTCCGCAACCACCAAAGCCTGTGGGCCCAGCTCGCCCTCCCCATCGTCCTGTGAGAGCTTTTCGGCCTCGGCGACAACGCCAGGGCCCAAACTCTCCTCCATCTGCTATAAGTGAACCAAAAACAACTGATACCAGCTCTCTGTGATATGTGTCGGGTTTTTGAGGCAATTGATGCTAAAATTTTGAAAGAAACTGTACAGCCTCTAAATCATCAACCTACGCCTTTTTTCTAAACTGTGTTTAACTGTTGTGGGATTACAAATTTAAGAATATGTTTAAAGTACATTGTATTTAGCATTTAAGGTAAAGATGATTACATTAGTCTGTTATGCAAGTTTCCATGCAAGAAATGCCAGCCAGTTTTTATCTTTAACAGCTCTTGGAGCCCCTGTAATCGTTAGGCTTTGGAGTTAGGATTGGAGTCTGATGCAGGTCTCTTTACATATACAACATTTGTATTCTTTTGTTTAGATTGTCTCCTCATCTACTGTGTAAATACCTCCCCCTAAAATGTAGATAAATTACAGTGTTATCTGTTTTAGTCAGACTTGGATGACCACAGCCGAAGCACAGCGTGTGTCTCAATAAAGAGTAAACGTCTGCTTGAAAAATATCCCAACGTCTCCTGGTCTCGGTTTCAACGAGGAAAAGAGTTTCCAACACTTTTTAAGGAACGCCTCACTTCTTTCTGGGACTTTTCCAAACTGCAGTTGTTAAGACCCTCCTGAAAAGAGCAATCTGGATAAAACCATGTTAAGCAAATACACTCACCTAAAGGATTTTTAGGAACAGCATACTAATACTGTGTTTGACCCCCTTTCGCCTTCAGAACTGCCTTAATTCTACATGGCATTGATTCAACAAGGTGCTGAAAGCATTCTTTAGAAATGTTGGCCCATATTGATAGGATAGCATCTTGCAGTTGATGGAGATTTGTCCAGGGCACGAAGCTCCCCTTCCACCACATCCCAAAGATGCTCTATTGGGTTGAGATCTGGGGACTGTGGGGGCCATTTTAGTACAGTGAACTCATTGTCATGTTCAAGAAACCAATTTGAAATGATTCGAGCTTTGTGACATGGTGCATTATCCTGCTGGAAGTAGCCATCAGAAGATGGGTACATGGTGGTCATAAAGGGATGGACATGGTCAGAAACAATGCTCAGGTAGGCCTTGGCATATAAACGATGCCCAATTGGCACTAAGGGGCCTAAAGTGTGCCAAGAAAACATCCCCCACACCATTACACCACCACCACCAGCCTGCACAGTGGTAACAAGGCATGATGGATCCATGTTTTCATTCTGTTTACGCCAAATTCTGACTCTACCATCTGAATGTCTCAACAGAAATCAAGACTCATCAGACCAGGCAACATTTTTCCAGTCTTCAACTGTCCAGTTTTGGTGAGCTCATGAAAATTGTAGCCTCTTTTTCTTATTTGAAGTGGAGTTGAGAGGTACCCGGTGGGGTCTTCTGCTGTTGTAGCCCATCCGCCTCAAGGTTGTGCGTGTTGTGGCTTCACAAATGCTTTGCTGCATACCTCGGTTGTAACGAGTGGTTATTTCAGTCAAAGTTGCTCTTCTATCAGCTTGAATCAGTCAGCCCATTCTCCTCTGACCTCTAGCATCAACAAGGCATTTTCGCCCACATGACTGCCGCATACTGGAGGTTATTACCTTTTTACACCATTCTTTGTAAACCCTAGAAATGGTTGTGATTGAAAATCCCAATAACTGAGCAGATTGTGAAATACTTAGACCGGCCCGTCTGGAATCAACAACCATGCCACGCTCAAAATTGCTTAAATCACCTTTCTTTCCCATTCTGAAATTCAGTTGTAGAGTTCAGGAGATTGTCTTTACCAGGACCACACCCCTAAATGCATTGAAGCAACTGCCATGTGATTGGTTGATTAGATAATGCATTAACACAGTTTACTCGACAAGATGCGGCACTAAATAAAACGGCCAAATTTCGTTCGACCTCCCCTCCACTAGATGGCAGACGTGTCATGCTTCATCCCCGACTCAAAAAACATCATGCTTCTATACAAAATCTTTGAGCAAGAGCGCATTGAATCAGTGCGAACAAACGTGGAGCTAGTGTGCGAGTGAGCCATTTTATCAGAGCAATATTGTCAACGTCAGCGAATATTTGCATTAGATTATTATTATTTTCTAATGGCATCAATAAAGCTTACCCGCAATGAAGTGTTGGGTCTTCTATTCACGGACCCTGATTCTGAAGGAGATTATCTGCCTTCAGAAGATGACGGTGATTCTGAAAGTGAAAGTATAGCCCTCCACCAAGCACAAACGGTGAATCCTTTGCCCAATGTAGATAGTCATTTGCCCAATGTAGATGGTCCTTTTCCAATGTCAGTGGTGAAAACAATGTTTCCCGTGGTCGGAGTGTTCATCGCGAAGTTAGCAGGCGTGTTAGTGTTGTGGGCAACGTGGAGGCAGGGTGGGAAATCACAATGACAGTAGTCCAAACTGTGCACACTTGGCAGGCGCACACGCGTCTGTCTCTCGTCATCTCACTCATGATCTTTGCCTTGCCGTGGCGAGTGAGCTTTTGAACTAAACAGGTCTTGTCTACTTGTGTTTGTGTGTCATATTAATAATATATATGTGCCCCATACATGGAATCAGAGTGCCTACTGTATGTAGTAAATGGAAAATCGCTACAGCAAAAGCCAAACGCTACATACATTCGGGTCGTTTCTACCATTTATTAGTAATGATTTACACCGTTTGTTTACTATTTACCTGAGCATTCAGTATTGTGCAATACAGCATACAGAAGGTGAGAGACATTTTGGGGGCAAAGAAGTGCTGCATTTTATCATTTAAAATGTGACTTTTCATGTAAATTCTATAATCCACGATGGCCACCACCATATGACATCATAATATGCAAATTAGATGGGAAAATGTAATCCCTACATAAACTTTGGGTCATCCTTTATATTTCTCTAATTTACAGAAAGTCTCTTTCTTTTATCACTTTTAAGATATAGCCTTTTGAAATTAAGATGTCAAAATCGAATGTTTTAGGAAAAAACCTCTGGTGGCGCCTAAAGGGTTCATGAGAAATTGAACAGGTGTTCCTAATAATCCTTTAGGTGAGTGTATATACCAATCTCAAATCTCCGCTTCATAGGCAAGATCATAAAAAACTTTTTTAGTCAGCTGAACAAGTACTTAAGATCAAATTTGAACAGTTTTCAATTTGGTTTCCGACCGTATCACAGAAGAGTTATGTCTCTTGTTGCAGTGCCATAGAAATGCGGAAATCCCCCCCCCCCCCCCCCCCTGATAAAAGTGACAAAAATTTACCAACTAAAAATAATTTGTGGTCCGAATGCAAACAGCCACTTCACTGGCCATCTTTGTTCCACCAGCATGTCACATCTCATCTACATAAAGTCATTTTCTTAGCTTGTCTTCAAAGAAAAGATGACACAAACATTATTTACATACTGTATAGGCATAAGAGTTGTCAGCCTATTCAAATGATTCATGGTATGCCTACTCAAATGACAACGAAGTCTATCAGGGGCACAAAAAAGAACACTATAATCAGACATTATTAGAAATAATTAAGATTCTTGCCAGGTTAATGTAGGTGGATCTTGAAAATCACTTAAAAAACTCATAACTTTGGCCTTACTGCTGGCATCACTACACACAAAACTCAAAGACACCGGCACAAAAATAAATTTGGGAAAATTTACATGTAGATTTACATTCATGATTTTTTTAACATAAGCAAATGACTTCAAGAAAACTTGGCGTGCATATTGTCAAAACTTGCTTCAAACATGCTAAGTGACAATGAGGTGGACAAAGAAAACCACAGGAAATAAGAATAAGGAAAAGTAATGTTTAGTGAGGTGGACAAAGCAGCACCCAACACATCACTATATGAACACATGTTAATGTGTACATTTTAAAGTGTTTTGAGAGACATTTTGGGGGCAAAGAAGTGCTACATTTTATCATTTAAACTGTGACTTTTCATGAAAATTCTATAATCCACGATGGCCACCACCATTTGACATCATAATATGCAAATTAGATGGGAAAATGTAATCCCTACATAAACTTTGGCTCATCCTTAATATTTCTCTAATTTACAGAAAGTCTCTTTCTTTTATCACTTTTAAGATATAGCCTTTTGAAATTAAGATGTCAAAATCGAATGTTTTAGGAAAAAACCTCTGGTGGCGCCTAAAGGGTTCATGAGAAATTGAACAGGTGTTCCTAATAATCCTTTAGGTGAGTGTATATACCGATCTCAAATCTCCGCTTCATAGGCAAGATCATAAAAAAACTTTTTTAGTCAGCTGAACAAGTACTTAAGATCAAATTTGAACAGTTTTCAATTTGGTTTCCGACCGTATCACAGAAGAGTTATGTCTCTTGTTTCAGTGCCATAGAAATGCGAAAATTTTCCCTGTTCCTCACTCTTTGTCTGGTAACCGTTATGGTAGAGTGTGGTTTCCTTGTTGTTCCGTGTTATTCCTGAGAGTTTACATTAAAGTTTATGTTATACTTGGATCTCCTGAGTCTACTGCCTGTTCCTGTGCAACCCACCGTGACAGATTACCAGACCAAGAAAGAAAAAGACGGAGGAACATCTTCTCATCATAAGGCAGGGTGGTCGTCAGCTGGAATGGTATGTGGAGGAATTCCTAGAGTATTCCTACTTTGTGAGCTGGAAAGATCCGATGGGCAATGCGTGCTACCCCTCCACAGAGGCCGACCCTGAACTGCGAACTGGGTCCGAACTGCCATGGCCCCCTGAACTGCTGTGGTCTCCTATGCACTGCCCCCCCCCCCCCCCCAAATAAAAACAATTTGTGATCCGAATGCAAACAGCCACTTCACTGGCCATCTTTGTTCCACCAGCATGTCACATCTCATCTACATAAAGTCATTTTCTTAGCTTCTCTCCAAAGAGAAGATGACACAAACATTATTTACATACTGTATAGGCAAAAGAGTTGTCTGCCTATTCAAATGATTCAGGGTATGCCTACTCAAAGTCTATCTGGGGCACAAAAAAGAACACATAATCAGACATTATTAGAAATAATTAAGATTCTTGCCAGGTTAATGCAGGTGGATCTTGAAAATCACTGGCATCACTACACACAAAACCCAAAGACACCGGCACAAAGAGAAATTTGGGAACATTTACATGTAGATTTACATTCATGATTTTTTTAACATAAGCAAATGACTTCAAGAAAACTTGGCATGCTTATTGTCAAAACTTTCTTCAAACATGCTAAGTGACAATGAGGTGGACAAAGAAAACCACAGGAAATAAGAATAAGGAAAAGTAATGTTTAGTGAGGTGGACAAAGCAGCACCCAATACATCACTATATGAACACATGTTAATGTGAACATTTTAAAGTGTTTCAACAGTTTTATCTTGTGTCATCTCTGTTAGAAACAGAGCTTCCCCTCATGAAGGACAAGATACTGGATGGCTTTCGCCAAGAATTAGAAATACCTTGTGAAAAAAATCTTGTGATCTTGCAGTGTCTATGAAATGGGAAAGAAAAAAACACTTTAAAATGGCAGGTGCAGCACTCAAGATGGAAACAACATGATAGATATAGCCTTAGAGAATATTAACCACTTCTGTGATGCCTTTTATTTGGTCACTTTGGCGATTGACAGCCTCAGTCTTCATTCACATTGATCTCATACAGAGCAGACGTGCCTTCTATCTGCTCCCCGCTCTGCTTTGGCGCTGATCTTTTTGTCTTTTTTTCTTGACTCCCTGCTTGCTGGACTCCTGAAAACTCGAAATGGAATTAATTAACTGGTCTCTCAGCGCGATTGACAAGATTTTCTCACTGAGGAAAGGTGCTCCGGGAGAACCCACCTGCCCGGACGGGACCTTCCCCGCGGGCTACACGCGGGACGCCTGGAACAACTGGCAGGGCCTGTGCCTGGAAGTCCTGTCCGTGGAGGATATTGAGGATTTATTCATAATTGGCATTATGATAGTGGGGTTCCTATTTCTCGGCCTTGGGATTGCCCTGACCTATCGTAAAATTGGTAAGACAGCTGCCAGTAAATTCACCCAGCCGCTGTCTGTGGAAATTAAAGAGTGCTTCGGGGATGTGTGTGACCGACTGAAGGTATTAGATCAAAGAATGACATTGATTGAGGAACTGTATCGTAACATCTCAGCCCGGACTGCGGAGACGCAGGGAAGAGTGGGCTCCATCGGGGGTCAGGCTAGTGAACTGCTATGCAGTATGTCTGGTCTGACCGTGAAATTGGATGAAATGTCCAGGTCCATTCATGAACCGGACGCTCGCCACTGACGCTGAGGATCAGAACGGATTGATTGATTATGGTCTGGAAATTACCGAAGATCAGCTAAATGGATTAAGATATTTTCCCTCATCCCAACGTCCAGCTTGTCCCTATCTCTCGGTTGGGAGGTCAGCTTGACAGCTGGGTCCTGCTATCTTGCTTTCGTTCCCTGTGCACGGCCATATCTCCTTTCAAGGACAAGCCACAGAACTGAACTCTGAAAACATCTTAAGTTATGGCTAACATTCTCACACAACACAGGAAGCTTCAAGACTCTTACTCGCATCACACACACCTCACCCCATCCCTGCCCCCATCCAACCGTCTGCCTCCCCCCTTTCCTCCTTCCTATCTCCCTTACTATTCCCAACAAAAAATCCCATCACGTGACCACGTGTACTGTGTGTACTATGTATGTAATGTTTGCATGTATGCTTAGCAATCTGCATTTCTTTATTTCCGGAGAGCGTGTGGCGGCGCTTTAAATAGCTGCGGCTCGGAGGCTTGCTCCAAACTTCATTTCGTTGCATTGTACTTGTACATGTGTAATGACAATAAACTTGAATCTCATCTCATCTCACTTGGTGAAAAAACACTCTTGGTGTTTCACTGAAAGGAAAGAATGACATGAGAGAGTAATTAATGCATGAATTAAAGTTAGAATGTTAAAATTGGAATAAAAAAAGAGTACAGATGGAACTGGACCCCCGACAGCCTGGTTTCTCCCAAGGTTTTTCTCTCTCAATTTTGTCACTTGATGGAGTTTTAGTTCCTTGCCACCATTGCCTCTGTCGCCTTTGGCTTTTGACTTGCTTAGTTGGGGACACTAAATATTCAACTATATTATACACTGCGTCTCGCTCCCATGCCTCTGGTCTGCCTGTTCAGTCCCTTCAGACTTTGCCCGGCCAATACGATTTCTGTCATTTTACAGTTGCTTCAGATACCAGTCACTAAGGCCACTGCTCGAGCTATCAAGCCTCAATGAGAAAGTGTCTCTGTAAAGTAACAGAAGGACTTGTCAAAGGCCGCTCAATGGCTTGGAACCAGCATCTTCGCTAATTAGGGGTTCCTTTAAGGGAGTATGGCCAGGGGGCTGAAAGGAGCCCTGAGAGCTGAAGTACTCTACAGAACAACCACCTCTGAAATGAGGGGAGAACTACCTAGGCTCGACCAAGCAGAGCATCAACCAAGCTCTGGGGCCGTAGTCTTTGAGGCTCCAGTGAAGCCTGCAACATGAACTCAATCTGTGTACTCTGGAGAGCCAGGACACTCAAACTAGCAAGAAGTGCCTAAGAATGTAGCTCCACACGGAGGATTGCCATCAAGTGGCCCAATTTGGATGGCCAACTACTTGGAAATGAGTCTAACAGAGATAGCCACCTGTAGGCTTTTAATACTCCTTCAGATTGCCACAAAAGCGATGCACTCAGCATATCACTCTCTACCCTATTAGAAAGTCTATTTTTTTGCGCCACTCACGCGAAATTAAAGTCAGTGTGACCTGATTTTCATCAAACATACATTTCACCATGAAATCATGTTGTGACGTGTTCTGTGTTTAGGCTATGAAAAAAATTACACATCATTGTCAGAAGTTTTTGCCCAAAACTTTAAAGGCCTGTTTAAATTATTAAATCTAGAGGCATATCTTAACTTTAAGGTTGTGATGTAAACTACCTTTGAACAGCATGTTATATGCATATGTGTTTGAGACAGGTTGCTGTCTAAGCTAAGCTCTGGAGGAGTGGAGGCCTCAATGGGATGGAATTCCACAGAAGAGGCCTAGAACATCCAACCCCCACGACTTGATGGTTAAAATCAAGGAGCTATCACAGAAGAGCCTGCTCTAAATGGCCACAAGCTAGATAATGCTACTAACCAGAGGTCTAGAGATCGTAGGCTTAAGCATAGTGCTCTTCACTCTCAAACGAGAGGAAGCCTAACAACGCCCAGAGGACATCCACAGGGGAGGCTTTCTCAGTAATAGCCTGGGGGAGCAGAGGCTTCAGCATAGTGCTTTTTACTCTCTCAGTGAGAGGAAACCATTTCACTCAACCTAGGAAGGTTATCAAGAAGGCAGAGAACCAAACATTTGAAATCGTGAACTTGCCTGGAGCTTGAAAGAGCAACAGCTTCAACAGAATGATTCTCATGAATCATTGAATTATCAAGAATGATTATCAAGCCGGCCCTAGAGGTCAAACACTTGAAATCTGGTAATCTGGTAGCTCAAATGAGCGGCGGCCTTAAAAAACGACTCTCTAATTTGAGAGGAGGCCAGGTCAATCACTACAGGTAATGTGCATTCTGAATATTTCCCACTATATAAAAAACCTTGCAAAACTACTCTCAGAGGAGAGGAGGCACATGGTTAGGGTGCAATGATAACCTTCCCTAATAATGGGAGCTATAATACTATATAAAATATAATATTGTAAATAACCGCCACCTGTAAATGAGGCCTGCAATACTCTTACAGTCTGAAAGGATGCACTCACTATCAAGCCCGGCGCTGGACCGACAGAAGGGTTACAAAGATGGAACAAAGTCATCATCGTCTCACCTTCTTCACCCTCGATAGCCATCTCCTGTTCTTCCTGGCCTGATGGCAGCAGAGCACTGTCTCTTACTTACAGCAGCTGAAGAACCTTTCTCTAACTCTTCAACAAGCTTCATCTGAGACCCCCGCAATCTCAGTATACTCTCAGTGAGAGGGACCAAGCCGCTGCGTATAGATGCCTGTCCCTCTTCCCTTAGGGAGATGCACAAATTTGAAAAAAAAAGTGTCATAAAGCTTTGAACACAAATCCATACACCACTTGAAATGTTTGCTCACATAAGCCATTCTTACCTTGATTTTGAGCAATAGCTTCAAACAAACAGTCCCTGAATATGAAAAAGAGAGGATGAAATGTTGTTTTGGTGCCCCTTATATACATCCTGATCACACTAGTATGATGTCGCCGGCCAATACGATTGCCGTGATTTTACAGTTGCTTCAGATACCAGTCCTACCGAGGCGTTTCCCCATAGTGTCTCAGGACACAGTGACTACGTTTACATGAGGTAAAGTTTAATCGCAATATTGTCAAAATCTTATTATAATCGCATTATGAGGGAGCATGTAAATGTGTGCAGTGCGAGTATCCTTTTGAAAGGGAACTGAACTGAGCTGGACAATGACATCACTGTTTTCTCCAGAGCGGCTGTACAGCCTAAACAAACTTTGTTGCATTGTTTTCCTGTTATCACTGTAAAGCTGCTTTGAAACAATCTGCATTGTAAAGAGCGCTATGTAAATAAAGGTGACTTGACTTACAGTCAAAGGGTCAGGGTCATTGCTATCTATACCTGGTACTAGTAGTTGCCTCTTATGACAAGTCAATATGCCATTTTTAACCTGACTTGGTTTGGATAAAAGAGATTATTGGTACTGCATTGGTACAGAATATTTTTATATAATTTATTATTAAAGACATTCATCTCATAACTTATTGTTTGTTTATACACGGATTTGAAAGATGATTTATTTGAAAAATAATACCCTGTTTTTGTCTGAGAAATGTTCCAGCTCCAGTCAACAAGAAAGAGAGAGAAATATGGGAATGGAGGAGGAGAAATATGGGAATGGAGGAGGAGAAATATGATCATGTGACACTGACTGAAGTCACACTGGTATGTAAAGCTGAACTTCTGCATCATTCTATCATCTCTCATCTCTCTTTCTCTCTCACAGGAACAACTTTCATTCAGTGCTCAAATAAAAGCAGAAAGACTCAAGAAGTGAACATGAGGGTTTTCTTCAGGACTCTGTCACTTCTACTGGGTAAGGGAAACATCTTTTCTAATATCTTGGGTGTTCCTGAAAGATGAGGCTGGAAACAGAATGTAGATCACTAACAGAAATAACTCATTCTAGAGAACACTGAATATTACCCAGTTGGTCTTTTTTTCTTAAGTGTAAATCTAATAAAATACTATACTTTACTGGTTCAAATAGAGATCACGATTCTCTCACGATTCTGAACAAACGACTAAACAATATAACATGTAATTTACTAGGGGTTTTGACAAAATGTTAATTGCTGCAGTCTATTTAATAAATGTTGAATTATTTAATCAAATGAATGATTCAATGACTCCTTCACTCATAAAGACTTCACTTGTTTCATTATACCAGATGAATAAGTGTTATTGAACGAATCTCTGACTGAATGATTCAATGACAAATACATTTTTAACACTGTCTTGTCGCCACCTACTGATGTAACGGTGTAATCGATACAATCATTGTTTGAAGCAACAAGTTACGTTCAAAGGGTGATTTGCTCTATTTTGATCACAACCATATCCATCTGTGTTTATATCCGAAATATAAACTTTCATCCCAGTTCTTCTGTGATCACTTTAATATTTGTAACAGAATTAGTGAGACTGTGAGGTTGGAAACGCAGATCTGAATGTTCCGGTGGGATTTGTCAAAGGTTTAATAGACACAGGAGAATCGCTGTCATTTAGGAATGAGATTGTGTTTGAATCGAGATTGAGTTGTTTTAACTATTAATACTGCAGCTCTAACTATACAAAAAATATACGGAGCCAATAAAAGGACATGATGAAGGAAAAAACATGAGATGGGAGTAAAAATTATAAATCAATGTTTTCGGGTTCTCTTACAAAAAGATTTGCGTTCCCCTGTGGCACGAGTGGACATAAATATAATAACATAATTTGGCGAGAGATTACCAAAGCATTGAAATATATATTTTTTCCATCACAATGTTCCTTTACAGCTCCATAAAAGTTCAAATTTACAGTAGAATTTGAGTTTGTCTCATATTTGGTGACATTTGCTTCATTGATTCTGTTATTTTCCTGTTTATTACTGTGAAGCTGCTTTGAAACAATTAGTATTGTATATAAAGTGCTATATAAATGAAGATGACTTGATTTTACTGAAATTTAAATCAACTAATACTGCCCATCATTCTGTGTTTCTCATTTCAAGGGTTTTTCTCAGTTCAAATCGAGGCATATGACAAAGAAGGTGAGATTTCATGAATTAAACACTATTACATCTTTTGTTGGTTAGTTTGTGCTGCTGTGAAACATTTTAGGGCTCCACAATTTCAGACACATAATGGAAACTCATGAACTTAAAAAGCCCATGCAAAGCAACTTTAAATACCAACAGATTTAAAGATGAAAATAAAGTAAGTACAGAATAATTCAATCATTAGAAACAAAGCAGTAGTTTTTGTGATTATATGCCCTTGTGAAAAAAAAAGTGCACTTTAGTGTACTTTTTTAAAGTGTACTTATTGCACAAATAATATACTTTAAAGGTATACACTTATGTGTGAATTAAATGCAATGTTTTCGGCGCACTGAATGCACATTAAGTGTAATTAATTTCAAATGTATCACATATTAAGGTGAAATAAAATGTAATAAGTTGCCATTAAGAGTGATTTTTTGGAACAACTTAAGTGGGACTTTCATACAACTTTATACGTACTTTCATAATTGCTTCTAATATCTTCAAATATATTTAAAGTGCACTGCTCAATCTATTGAGAAGCAATTAATGTGAGCTAAAATATACTTTAATGTCAGCTAAAGTGTGAATTAAATGTAATATTTTCGCCGCTTAAGTGCATTTGATTTGTATTTAATTTCAAATGTATCACAGCTTAAGTTCATGTTAAAATGCAATTAGTTGAACTTTTGAGTAATTTTTTGAACCACTTAAGTGAAATTTTAGTATAATTTTATATGTACTTTAAAATATGGTAAAAGTGTACTTTTGAATGTACTGACAAGCAATTAATGTGAACTAAAATATACTTTAATGTCAGCTAAAAATACACTTAAGTGTGGATTAAATGCAATGTTTTCGGCGCACTGAATGCACATTAAGTGTAATTGATTTCAAATGTATCACATATTAAGGTGAAATAAAATGTAATAAGTTGCCATTAAGAGTGATTTTTTTGGAACAACTTAAGTGGGACTTTAATACAACTTTATATGTACTCTGATAATTGCTTCTAATATCTTCAAAATAAATTTAAAGTGCACTGCTCAATCTATTGAGGAGCAATTAATGTGAGCTAAAGTAAACTTTAGCGTAATTTACATGTACACTATTATCTAATGAAATACGTTTTTCTAATACAGCTGCAATTTAGTATAATAAACAAAAACAAATTGAAAGCCTCTACATTTATTGACAAAATGATCTGTAAAACAAATACACAAAACTTTTTGTTGTTGCACAAGAAAATCCCAATAAACAATTCACACAAACACAAATTAATTTAGAAAGCGTCTGGAGGACAATGAGGATTATATTCACAATCTCCCTCATACAGATGTACCTAAATCTACCCCTCACAGAAAACATTCTGCATTTTTACATTGTCAGAAAACATTATTCTGTATGATTTATAAGATTGTTTCCTCATGGGGACCTAAAAAAATGTCCCCACAAGGTCAAGATTTACTGGTATTACTATACTTGTGGGGTCAATTGGTTCCAATAACGTAGGGATTACCAGTACACACACAGAAGCAAACACACAGTACCTCACACACACAACACATGAATTAATACACACAAAATGTAAAGAAAAGTATCATTCCATGTACAACACTAAGATTCAAAACTTTGGGTAACGCTTTACAATATCGTTTAATTAGTTAACTACTTCATTTAACATGAACTTAGAATGAATAATACTTTAAACAATTATTAATCTTAGTTAAAGTTAATTTCAACATTTACTAATTAGGGGTGTAACGGCAAATGTATTCGTACTGAACCGTTTGCGTACAGGACCTCCGGTATGGTGCACGTGTGTACCGAACAGTATGATGGCAATCTTTAACAGTCGGCTTGTTTTACGCACAGAACACACTTCAATCCGAGTTCCTACACAAACATATTAAGTATTCAGTCCATTTTGTAATGAAATTCAAGTGATACATTTTGATGCTCTTTAATGTGACGTGACAGATCACTGTTCAGGCACGTCAGTTCAAGTGGCAGCGCGGAGCGAGTGAATGCAATCATCTCATCATAGTCAAAGAATAAACATGAATTAACATCAGAAGGTGTGCTGAGGATACATTACAACTTATTGAAACATATCACATGTTGTGTAATCGCTCAATCGGTGTTTCAACAGCGGAAAGACATCAATAAAACAGCTTGTAAACAATGTCACGCAGCATCACATTTACCTCTGAAGTCATTCAGTGTCCACAGCTGTTAGTTCACTAGGAAAATCTACTTTTTCACTAAATATATGACCTATATTAGCCGTTATATGTCTCGATTATTTAATGTATTGGAGTAATGTACGTAATGTTTAAATAAATCTGTCAGCCATGAAAACGACAGCCACTGTGTATAAATGATTATATTTCAACAACGAATTGGAGTAAGAACATAATTTTATAATTCGATTTAGAAGTTCATGCAAAAACTGCCTAATGTGACATGTTTGCGTACTGTGCAAGTGCAAGTAAGGGCTCCCTATATAGTCTACACTTTACAGCATTAGCAGAGATCATTTTTATGTCTTTAAGAAACTTTTAGTTATAATTGAATCCATTTAAGGACAAAGATAATTTGTTCAGTAAACCACTTTTTAATAAAAAAAAAAGCACTTTTATATTTAGTTTTCTCTCCCCTGCTGTACCAAACCGTCAGTTTTGTGTACCGTTACACCCCTATTACTAATGCAATCTTAAAATCGAAAGCTAATTAAAGTTAATGAACAATGGCTATACATTTAATTAACTAGCTTTGAACTATATTTTATTAACTAAGGTCAACAAATATTAATACACACTGTAAAAAAATATTGCTCATCACTGATAGATCATGTTGGCTAATACATTAAATAATGTTAACAAATGAGATCTTATTGAACCTTTACTAGCACCAAAGTTAGGACCAAAAGGTTTATTCTAAAATCTTATTCCAGCATTACGGTGAATGAAAGTTAATAAAAAATAAAAAAAACCTGAAGAACTCCAAAGGCACAAATTATTATTATTATTATTTTTATTGTTCATCACCAACTATTTTGAAGTTGTTGGAAAGTTTATGTCAATGTTCCAGAAGCTCTCCATCGGCAGAAAACGTGTGCACCATCTCTCCACAGTAGAGGAGAACGGACATGTTCCAAAGAGGCAGGAAAGCAAAAAATATATACCTTGAGGAAAGAAAAAGAAAACAGAAAGAAAACAATTGTTTATAAAACAGATCTATCCATTATTATAATTGGCTCAATAAAATGAAAGCGACAGATGTACAGTTGCGCTCCAAAGTTTACATTCACACTGCTGTATCTGTTAAAAAAAAAATAATAATAATTTTAGCAATAAGAGGAATCATAAAAATTAGCATGTTGTCTTTTTATTTAGTACTGCCCTGATGAAGCAGTTTATTCTGCAAGGTGTGTGTAAACTTCTGACCACAACTGCATCACCTATGTGATGAATTACCTCAGTCGTCAGGGCAACATCACAGTAGAATGCTGGGAGAGGTTCCTTCACGTTTCCCACAAACACCAGATCCCACGCACCACATCTTCACTGACACTGGGCTTTAAATCAAATAGAGGACATTTTAATAATCGTTTTTATTCTTACATTACAGGGAATTACATAACTTAAATATATATAAATAACCCAAGACCCATGCAAATTGAGAAAGCTATTCTTCCATTTTTCCTCATCGTGCCTTGCAAGTTTTATCTGACCATCTCCATGAAGGATGTTCCTGTATTTGCCCCGGCTGGCACAGCAATGCTGCGGCCCCATTCCTTTGGGTTGTTACCTGTAAAATATATAATGATTAGGGGGATCTGTAAATGCACAGGTGGGAATGTATTACTTACAAATGGACAAGATGCAAAGCATTTAAAAGCTATAGACTTGATAGCAGTGTTTTAGCTTGTAGTGTGTGATCAGAGTGTCATCATGGCTGGGCATAAATTCATAATTAACAATAACTTCACATCATCAATACGGCTCTGTGATTCCACACAGCTTGCACCGGATCTCCAATAACACATCTATACTGATCATACAAAATTAAACATAAAGTAACTCCAGATAAGCACAAAATATTACAAAAACACAAATAGTAACTTAAAATCATATTCTCCAAATGCAAAAAGAAAAGAAAAAAAACATTACAAACGTTATTTCTAGAGGTGGGTGATATATTGGATATTAGGCTACTGGTCGCTATAATATGGATTAAATGTATATAAATGTCTAATGTTACTATAACTTTAAGTCATTTAGTTCATTTAAAAATTTTTGATTAAAAAAATTGAGTTTGATTAAAATATTGAATTTTCAGCAGCCAAATTCCTCAAACACGCCCACACACGCGATCACATTCCGATATAATAAATGATCATAATGCAATCATAGATACATGATGATAGGAAACATGATTAATACCACATATTGCGTCTATCTGCGATTAAACTAAATACACTCTTAATCGCAATAGGAACTGCCATGTTACGGTGAAAATTAAAAATCAAGAAAGCTTAAATCAAGATATACTTACGTGATTTGCAGCACATAACGTCTCATCTGTAATCATCCAATGATCCAAAAGGTTCACTCCGTTGTTCTCTTACGAGAGGTTCTCTCGTATTGCGTAAGTTCCTTACGCTACGGGAAAGTATTCTTTCTTCGAGATTTCTGAAAAACCCAAAATTATCCTTAATTTTGTAACATTGTCAACGCAGTGCGGCAGCCTGGCAGACCATAGCAGGCTATTCCAGCGTGCTATTGGCTGCTCTGCTGGCAACTGCAGCAGCCTATCGGTGAGCCCGCGTGACGTGGCGACCAATGAGGGCGCTTCGCGCCCACCTGGCTTCATTTGCCTACAGGTGGGGCGTGGCCACGTGTATATAAGCAGGGCTCACGGGCTGCATATTCGATTTTCTTTTCTTCAGCGAAGCCCTTCGCATCGCTGGATCTGGAACCCGCCGCCGTGAACGTGCAGACGAGCAAGCAGAGGACAGCGCCTGGAGAAGCCGGCAGCATCGCGCCACCTTCAGCCATCCGTGCCTGCTCTGCTATCCGGCAGCATTATATCCTTTCATTGCACGTGTTCTCGCCGTTGCGTCACACGTTTCATAAAAGAGCACGAGCGTTTTTATCAAAACGCCTCGTTCCACCTGCGGCTCGTGCCACGTGCAGCTCAGCACCAGAGACCGCCATGTGTCTGCGCTCTCTGTCTGGGCCGTGACCACGCCGCCGCCGCACTCCTCGCGGGCGAATGCCCCGAGTGTGAGGAACTCTCTATGTCGACCCTGCGGGCTCGACTCGAGCAGTTTTATGACGACATCACTCCGCTGTTCCCCCCCTCTGTTCAAGCCGCGCCACCGCGCCGCTTACAAGAGATGGTTGAAATGAACGGTCTCGGAGCGAGCCTCCTCCCCCTCTGTTCAAGCCGCGCCGCTTACAAGGGATGGTAGGAATGAACGGTCTCGGAGCGAGCCTTCTCCCCCTCTATTCAAGCCGCGCCACCGCGCCGCTTTCAAGGGATGGTAGGAATGAACGGTCTCGGAGCGAGCCTCCTCCCCCTCTGTTCAAGCCGCGCCACCGCGCCGCTTGCAAGGGATGGTAGAAATGAACGGTCTCGGAGCGAGCCTCCTCCCCCCTCTGTTCATGCCGCGCTGATGCGCCGCTTATATACAAGGGATGGCAGAAATGCACGGTCCTGCAGCTCTCTTTACGTTACAAGAGAGCTGTTCCACCCTCGCGCACATTTTTCAGTCCCCTCATGAGTTCAGGCGACTGGAATTGTTCATATTGCTGTACACGAGCCTGTTAAGACACGCACGCCAGCAAACATACGCCGTCATAAGACATGACGCTGACATATGCTCTCCAACGAACCCGCACTCCCCCCTCTTGGACCGCGCAGATTGCGCCGTTCACAAGGAATGTGAGTGCGCTCGGTCACGAGCACGTTCAGCGCGCGCGCACGTGCGCGCGCCGCACTCACCGGGAAATTAACAGAGGGTGTTTTCGTCCCGCTGTGGCCGGACGAACCGCCATTCTCTAGCATTTCTCAGCCCCCTCTCCAGTTCAGGCGGCTGGAAATATTACTATTGCAGTAACGAGCCTGTCTTTTATGCACGCACGACTGCCAACAAGCACGAGGACGTACTGCTGTATGCTCGCGCTAACTGAACGCTATTGTGTGCCTCCCGGTAGCACAGTGGCAAAATCAGCGGCTGAAACGCCGGAGACCCGAGTTCGAGCCCAGCTCTCGCGGCAGATAAAAATGTTTTATTGTCCGCTTCCCCGGGCTCGCGGCCAGCTTTTCTTACATACAGAAAGCTAACTCGCACCACGTGGTGCTCGAGTATTTTTGGACGTCTATACATAAGGAGAGAAAAGACGGTTAAGTCCCGCTGCGGCCGGACCACCGTTAAAACTCTGTTTTTCCTGTCAGTCCCCACTCCTGTGGCTACTGCAGATGTTTTCCACGCAGCCTACGAGCCCGCGAACTCGCCCTCTCGCCTGTTTCCAACTGTAGCCCCTCCAAAGTCCTCCTAGCAGAGGGGGGAAGCGACGGTTAAGTCCCGCCGTGGTCGGACCACCGTCAAAACTCTTCTTCCTGTCAGCCCCCACTCCTGTGGCTGCTGCAGATGGCTCTCACGCAGCAAACGAGCCGGCAAAACTGCCCTCTCGCCTGTCTACAACCGCCGTTTTTATGACGAACCAGAGAAATCACGAAGTTGCCTTTTTTCTGGTTGCACGGCTCACGCCGTATGTGTTTTCAAATGCAGTAAACGTGCCCACTTTTGTGTTCACCCCTGCACCCAAGCACCACAAATCCCGTGTCTCTCACTCACATAAAGCGGCCACCGGCCGCTCGAGTGCTAGAGTTAGGTCACGTGTCCGCTTATTTGCGCCCACGCCTAATCACCACACGCGCTGTCACACAGCCACTCTTAACCGGTCATGTTCCACGCGTAAGAGTTGTGCCCGCTCAAACGCGCTCACACATTTTCGCGAACATTCTGCCCCCGGCGCCATGCGCCGCGCCACACACCATTTGTTCTCCGCCCAAGGTGGCCGGAACGACGAGTGTAAGGCCACACACAAGCCACTCCCTGCTCGAAGCGGCAGAGATACAGTGTGTAGGGCGGCCAGCCATCGCGAGCGATCGGCTGGCCCACAGCACAGAGAGCGCGCGCACTGCGCCCGCCCCTCCTATACAGGCCGTCGAACCCGCAAAGCGCGGCGTTTCGAGCCCGGAGGCCGTTCTATCCCGTGTGGCACACGCGAGAGCGTGGGAAGCCATTCCAGGTGTATCAGAATGGGTGCTGAAAACAGTGAAGCACGGCTACACTCTGCAGTTCGCTCGCCGCCCTCCGCGCTTCTGTGCGCGTACGGAGACGAGAGTGAGCGAGGAAGTAGCACATCTACTTCGAGCGGAGATAGCCACACTGCTGTGCGAAGGGGCTATAGAACCGGTTCCCCATTCTATGAGCGAGTCAGGCTTTTACAGCCGGTATTTTCTCGTGCCAAAAAGGGTTGGGTCGCTCAGACCGATTCTGGATCTGAGGCGTCTGAACAAAGCTCTTATGAGAAGATCGTTCAAGATGCTCACGACCAAGCAGATCCTCGCGCATATTCGCCCGAGAGACTGGCTAATCTCCCTAGATTTGAAAGACGCATATTTTCAAATCAAGATAACGCCGCGTCACAGGCCATTCTTACGATTCGCCTTCGACGGCCAGGCTTATCAATACACCGTCCTTCCGTTCGGCCTGTCACTAGCACCCCGTACATTTACGAAGTGCATGGACGCGGCCCTCGCTCCCCTGAGAAGTCGAGGGATGCGAGTGTTGAACTATCTGGACGATTGGCTCATCCTGGCGCAGTCAGAGGCCGAGCTCCTCGCCCACAGGGCAATGCTGCTCAGCCATCTGGACAGCCTGGGGCTCACGGTCAATTGGACCAAGAGCTCATTAGTGCCCACGCAATCAACCTCATTTCTGGGTTTGAATCTGGACACTGTGGCAATGTCAGCCCGCCTGTCACCCCAACGCGCGCGCCAAGTTCGGCGCATGGATGCGTACTTCCGGCCGGGCAAAATCGCACCTCTCAAGCTCTTTCAGAGGATGCTGGGACGTATGGCCTCAGCTGCAGCTGTGCTCCAGCTGGGCTTAATGCGCATGCGCCCGCCGCAATGCTGGTTAAACGCCCGAGTGCCTCACAGAGCCTGGGCGTCCGGAGGCTTCAGGATCAGAGTGACTCAGGGCTGCGTTTCAGCCCTAGAGCCCTGGTTAGTAGCCGACTGGTACCAGCGGGGAGTGACGATGGGAGCCATCTCACACCGCAAGGTCATCTCGACGGACGCCTCCACCACGGGTTGGGGCGCCGTTTTCGAGGGCAGATCGGCCTCGGGCCTCTGGTCGAGCGGGGAAAAGCTCCTACACATAAACTGTTTGGAGATGATAGCGGTAGAGAACGCGCTCAAGCAGTTTCTCCCGCTTATACGAGGACACCACGTGTTGGTCCGGTCGGACAATACCACAGTGGTGCCCTATGTGAACCGGCAGGGCGGTGTCAGGTCCAGGTGTCTGGGCAATCTGACAGAACGCCTGCTCGTGTGGGCACACAGCTCGCTGCGCTCGCTGAGAGCTGCGCACGTACCGGGCCACCTCAATGTGGGCCCGGACAAGCTGTCCAGGGGCCTCATTCTCCCAGGAGAATGGTCCCTGCACCCTCAGACAGTCCAGCTGGTATGGCGCCTATTCGGCAGAGCGGAGCTCGACCTCTTTGCAACAAAAGAGAACGCCCGCTGCCCGAGGTTTCTGTCCAAAAGCGAGGATGCGCTGTCCCAACCTTGGCCCAGCCTCCCGCTGTATGCTTTCCCGCCGATTTCCCTATTGCCCCAGGTCATAGCGAAAATCAGGGAGACGCGCCGCCTGGTGCTCCTTATAGCGCCGCGCTGGGAGAACCAGATTTGGTACCCAGAGCTGGTGAAGCTGTCGCACTCACCCCCCTGGCCAGTTCCGCTGAGAGCAGACCTCCTCTCTCAAGCAGGAGGGTCAGTTTGGCATCCCCATCCAGAGCGATGGTCTCTGCATGTATGGGTGACCAACGGATACCCGTTGACCTGCCCGAAGGGGTTATGAACACGATTTCACACTCTAGAGCCCCCTCGACGAGGCGGTTATATAGTTCTAAGTGGCCGGTGTTCACTGAGTGGTGTGTTTCCAAGGGATTGGACCCACAGCAATGTGGGGTCCAGCGGGTGCTCTCCTTCCTCCAAGAGCTTTTGGAACTGGGCAGGTCCCCTTCCACGCTCAAAGTGTATGTGGCGGCTATAGCAGCGTTCGCTCAGACGACGCTAGGTAGCACGCTAGGAAGGAACGAGCTCATCATCCGTTTCCTCAGAGGAGCCAGACGGATGAATCCCCCGCGGCCCCCATCGGTTCCTATATGGGATCTGGCCTTGGTCCTAGAGGCCCTGAAGGCCCATCCTTTTGAACCGCTCGAGACTGTGGAACCAAGGTTCCTTTCGCTAAAAACCGCGTTCCTGATAGCTCTGGCTTCAGTGAAACGCGTGGGGGATCTACACGCGCTCTCAGTGAGCCCGACGTGTATGGAGTTCGGTCCTAATGACTCTAAGGTCATTCTCAGACCGAGGCATGGTTATGTCCCCAAAGCGATCGGCACTCCCTTCAGGGCGCAGATTATCTCCCTCTCGGCTCTGCCAGCATCCGATGAGGGGGACGGTGGCAATTTCCTCTGCCCTGTCAGGGCATTGAGGGTTTATGTCACACGCTCCGCCGCCTTCAGGCGTTCTGAGCAGCTATTTGTTTCGTTTGGTGGGCGCACTAAAGGTCTCGCCTCCTCGAAACAGACCCTTTCCAGGTGGATAGTGGACGCGATTGCAACTGCATACGCTTCCAAACACCTGCAGTGCCCGCTAGGTGTCAGAGCACACTCCACCAGAGGCATGGCCTCTTCGTGGGCTTGGGCCAGAGGGATTTCCATCCACGATATCTGTATGGCGGCAGGCTGGGCCTCCCCGTCTACGTTCGTGAGATTTTACAATCTGGAAGTTCCTGCCTTACAGGCGAAAGTGTTACCAGTTCAATAGGGCTGTTGGTCCTGCCCAGTGATTCTGCGCAGACATAGCTCACATACTGGTAGTAAGTTCGGTACTAGGCTCAAGTGAATTTGAAGGAGACCGGCGGTGCCGTTTCCTCATTTACGAGACGAGCTGTTGTGAGTTTGAAGGTGACCGGCGGTGCCGTTACCTCACTCATATAATAAAATATTGTGAATTTGAAGGCGACCGGCGTTGCCGTTCCCTCATTCATGAGACAAGGTGTGGTGAATTTGAAGGAGACCGGCAGGTGCCGTTCCCTCATTCATGGGACAGGGTGTTGTAACCACCCGTTGTAACCACCCGTCAGTTCGAATGAAGTGTCTGTAGATGTGGTGGCCCGTTTTCCTTACCGGCCACCCTGCCCGAGCAGTGTTATGGTCCCCGGTTCCCTGGGATACATATGCTGTACGCGAGGCGCGCACGGCGTTGACAATATGTTCCCGTAGCGTAAGGAACTTACGCAATACGAGAGAACCTCTCGTAAGAGAACGATACTCGGTTACTTAACGTAACCTCGGTTCTCTCTAGAAGAGGGAACGAGTATTGCGTTCCTTGCCGTGCGCCCCGCGGGCTTTTACGCTTCAGAACTACGAAAACCGAATATGCAGCCCGTGAGCCCTGCTTATATACACGTGGCCACGCCCCACCTGTAGGCAAATGAAGCCAGGTGGGCGCGAAGCGCCCTCATTGGTCGCCACGTCACGCGGGCTCACCGATAGGCTGCTGCAGTTGCCAGCAGAGCAGCCAATAGCACGCTGGAATAGCCTGCTATGGTCTGCCAGGCTGCCGCACTGCGTTGACAATGTTACAAAATTAAGGATAATTTTGGGTTTTTCAGAAATCTCGAAGAAAGAATACTTTCCCGTAGCGTAAGGAACTTACGCAATACTCGTTCCCTCTTCTAGAGAGAACCGAGGTTACGTTAAGTAACCGAGTATCGTTCTCTTCTTGTTTGATCAGCTTCAGTTTCCTCACGCATCGCGGTTACAGAAACATGGCAGACAACGCATTTTTCAAAATCATTACATAGTATTTTTGGCGCATGCGCATGAAAATATTAAAGAGAAATGGTTAAATGTTGATTATAAATGTTTTCCATTTCTGTTCAAGTTGTTCTAACTCTGTGTAGTTGGACTGTAAGTTCAAAGAACTTGACTCATTCACCTAACTAAACGTCAATCATGTTTACAGTGTAGTGTAGTCTGATTAAAATTAAATGTTTTTTAACTGAATTTGAATGCAAATTAATTTTGTTTAGATTTGTTCAACTTTTGCTAGCAATTAAATGTGTGTTTAATGGGCGTAGAACAACATAATGATATTGAAAGTATTCTGTACACAGATGTTAAGTACAGTACAACATTGCTTTTACATTAAGCACAAATAGCTAGGCTACTCCTCTCATAAATTAAACTTCATGTCAAATATTATGTAAAAAACTGACACATGTAGTTGAGTTCATAGAGCAGGAGCTAGTGATACAAATTTCAACAATAAGTTGCACTGGAGTATACTGAAGCAAGTGTATTGAAGCTAGAAGAAATACATTAATGCACACAATATACATTATAGACTAAACACATTTAAAATACATTAACAAATGTAATTTTGGATTTTTTTTTCCCCATGTGCTTTAGTATGTCAATATAAAAATAAGTGTACTTTATAAAATATAAATAACAATAATTATTTTAAATATGTTTAAGTAAAATATAGTTAGACATTATTACAAGCTACAGTGTTTATAAATATTGTCATGAAAGTATACTTTATTTAAGTAAAAATGTATTAGATATTATTACAAAGTGCATTTTAAAAAAGTGCACTTAAGTGTGTTTATAAATATTGTAATTAAAGTGTATTCTCTTTAAGTACACTTAAGTGGCCTTTAATTTTCAGAATTTCACCTGCTGTTGCACTTGTGTATATAGCTGTGTGACAATAAAGTGATTTGATTTGATTTGATTTTGATTTTAATTATATCATATTATCTGCAAGTGCACTTTTTAAAAAGTATACTTTTAAGATTTTAAGTACACAAAAAGTACACTTTCAATACAATTAAGCACACTACTTTTTCACAAGGGTGGACTATTTAGGATGTATTATTTTTTTTACAAAGTATGATTGATGACAGTTTGAAAAATTCAAATTAGCATAATTGAAATGCTTTTTTTTTCCAATTAAAATTGGCTGCGGTTCAATTCCTTCCATCCAAGTCAACATAAAAATCACAAAAAGGTTTGCAACTGAGCAGCAAGTTGTGTGTAAAAATAGTTTGTGATTTAGTCCAGCAGATGTTGCTTGTCTGTGGGAGTGTTTATGAAATATTGAAGATCCCCCCACCTCACGATCATCGCCTGTGAACTTATTTCAAGCTTTAAACCTTAAAAGCGTCTGCCAAATGCGTAAACCTGTTTGAAATCTGTGGCACTATTCCAGACATGGGAAAGAGCAGCAATTATCAACAGTCAATGAATCTGCAAATGAGAAAAAGCGCAGAAGAGGAGAGTAAAAATTAAAAATGTCTACAGTAATGTTCCTTAAATATCTTATCACATATTCTCTGGCTATTCTTGCCATAACAAACACAGTACAGAGAAAAACTAGCATTAAAAGATCCATCCATCCATCCATCCATCCATCTTCTTCCGCTTATCCGGGGCCGGGTCGCGGGGGCAGCAGTCTAAGCAGAGATGCCCAGACTTCCCTCTCCCTAGACACTTCTTCCAGCTCTTCCGGGGGGACACCGAGGCGTTCCAAGGCCAGCCGGGAGACATAGTCCCTCCAGCGTGTCCTTGGTCTTCCCCGGGGCCTCCTCCCGGTTGGACATGCCCGAAACACCTTCCCGGGAAGGCGTTCAGGAGGCATCCGGAACAGATGCCCGAGCCACCTCAGCTGTCCCCTCTCGATGTGGAGGAGCAGCGGCTCTACTCCGAGTTCCTCCCGAGTGACTGAGCTTCTCACCCTATCTCTAAGGGAGCGCCCAGCCACCCTGCGGAGAAAGCTCATTTCGGCCGCCTGTATCCGGGATCTTGTCCTTTCGGTCATGACCCAAAGCTCATGACCATAGGTGAGAGTAGGAACGTAGATTGACCGGTAAATCGAGAGCTTCGCCTTACGGCTTAGCTCTTTCTTCACCACGACAGACCGGTACATCGACCGCATTACTGCAGAAGCTGCACCGATCCGTCTGTCAATCTCCCGTTCCATCCTCCCCTCACTCGTGAACAAGACCCCTAGATACTTGAACTCCTCCACTTGGGGCAGGAACTCTCCACCAACCTGAAGTGGGCAAGCCACCCTTTTCCGACTGAGGACCATGGCCTCGGATTTGGAGGTGCTGATCCCCATCCCAGCCGCTTCACACTCGGCTGCAAACCGTCCCAGTGCATGCTGAAGGTCCTGGTTAGAAGGGGCCAACACGACAACGTCATCCGCAAAGAGCAGAGACGAAACCGTGTGGTCCCCAAACCTGACACCCTCCGGCCCTTGGCTGCGCCGAGAAATTCTGTCCATAAAAATTATGAACAGAACCGGCGACAAAGGGCAGCCCTGCCGGAGTCCAACATGCACCGGGAACAAGTCTGACTTACTGCCGGCAATGCGGACCAAACTCCTGCTTCGGTCATACAGGGACCGGACAGCCCTCAGCAAAGGACCCCGGACCCCATATTCCCCCAGCACCCTCCACAGGACGCCGCGAGGGACACAGTCGAATGCCTTCTCCAAATCCACAAAACAAATGTGGACTGGTTGGGCAAACTCCCATGAACCCTCCAGCACCCTGTAGAGGGTATAGAGCTGGTCCAGTGTTCCACGACCAGGACGAAAACCACACTGTTCCTCCTGAATCCGAGGTTCCACTATCGGCCGAATTCTCCTCTCCAGTACCCTGGCATAGACTTTCCCGGGGAGGCTGAGAAGTGTGATCCCCCTATAGTTGGAACACACCCTCCGGTCCCCCTTTTTAAAAAGAGGAACCACCACCCAGGTCTGCCATCCCAGAGGCACTGTCCCCGACCGCCACGCGATGCTGCAGAGGCGTGTCAGCCAAGACAGCCCCACAACATCCAGAGACTTGAGGTACTCAGGGCGGATCTCATCCACCCCCGGTGCCTTGCCACCGAGGAGTTTCTTGACCACCTCGGTGACTTCAGCTTGGGTGATGGACGAGTCCTCCTCTGAGCCCCCAGCCTCTGCTTCCTCAATGGAAGACGTGACGGCGGGATTGAGGAGATCCTCGAAGTATTCCTTCCACCGTCCGACAACATCCCCAGTTGAGGTCAACAGCCGCCCATCGCCACTGTAAACAGCGTTGGTAGGGCACTGCTTCCCCCTCCTGAGGCGCCGGACGGTTTGCCAGAATCTCTTCGAGGCCAGCCGATAGTCCTTTTCCATGGCCTCACCGAACTCCTCCCAGGCCCGAGTTTTTGCCTCCACAACCACCCGGGCTGCAGTCCGTTTAGCCTGCCGGTACCTGTCAGCTGCCTCAGGAGTCCCACAAGCCAGCCAAGCCCGATAGGACTCCTTCTTCAGCTTGACGGCATCCCTTACTTCCGGTGTCCACCACCGGGTTCGGGGATTGCCGCCTCGACAGGCACCGGAGACCTTGCGTCCACAGCTCCGAGCAGCCGCTTTGACAATGGAGGTGGAGAACATGGTCCACTCGGACTCAATATCTCCAGCCTCCCTCGGGATCCGGTCGAAGCTCTGTCGGAGGCAGGAGTTGAAGATCTCTCTGACAGGAGACTCGGCCAAACGTTCCCAGCAGACCCTCACAGTACGTTTGGGTCTACCGAGTCTATCCAGCTTCCTCCCCCGCCATCGGATCCAACTCACCACCAGGTGGTGATCAGTTGACAGCTCCGCCCCTCTCTTCACCCGAGTGTCCAAGACATACGGCCGCAGGTCAGATGAAACGACCACGAAGTCGATCATTGACCTACGACCTAGGGTGTCCTGGTGCCATGTGCACTGATGGACACCCTTATGCTTGAACATGGTGTTCGTTATGGACAAACTGTAACTAGCACAGAAGTCCAATAACTGAACACCACTCGGGTTCAGATCAGGGGGGCCGTTCCTCCCAATCACGCCCCTCCAGGTTTCACTGTCATTGCCCACGTGGGCGTTGAAGTCCCCCAGTAGAACGACGGAGTCCCCAGTCGGAGCACTCTCCAGCACCCCTCCCAGGGACACCAAGAAGGTCGGGTACTCTGCACTGCTGTTTGGCCCGTAGGCACACACAACAGTGAGAGACCTATCCCCGAGCCGAAGCCGCAGGGAAACGACCCTCTCGTTCACCGGGGTAAACTCCAACACATGGCGGCAGAGCTGGGGAGCTATAAGCAAACCCACACCAGCCCGCCGCCTCTCACCATGGGCAACTCCAGAGTGGTGAAGAGTCCATCCCCTCTCGAGAAGTGTGGTTCCAGAGCCCAAGCCGTGCGTAGAGGTGATTCCGACTATCTCTAGTCGGAACCTCTCAACCTCACGCACAAGCTCAGGCTCTTTCCCCGCCAGCGAGGTGACATTCCATGTCCCAAGAGCTAGTTTCCGTGTCCAGGGATCGGGTCGTCTAGGCCCCCGCCTTCGACTGCCACCCGATTCGCTTTGCACCGGCCCCTTACGGTCCCTCCCGTGAGTGGTGGGCCCACGGGAAGGTGTCCCCACGTCGCTCCTTTGGGCTGAGCCCGGCCGGACCCCGTGGGGAAAGGCCCGGCCACCAGGCGCTCGCATACGAGCCCCAACCCCAGGCCTGGCTCCAGGGTGGGGCCCCGGCTGCGCCATACCGGGCGACGTCACGGTCCTCCATTAAAAGATCAAGAGTCAAAATGCCCAACTAAAGCAAACACTGTTCTCCATAATGGTGAAAACCAAACTATTATTTACAAACAAAGTACAGAGAAAAAAATAGCCTTAAAGGGGTGATGAACTGAGAAATCAACTTTCCCTTGAGCCTTTGATATGTAAAAGTTAATCGTGATAAAAGAATATCCTGTAAGTTTCAGAGCTGAAAACTTCCTTGTTAGTCAAAGAAAAGCTTTTATTGACACCAGGCCCAGAAAACGAGAGATCTCAGAAACTGTCGACCACTGCTATAAACCAACCTACCAAGCTATAAACATGGCGGAGAGAGTAATATATTGCGCTGGTGTATTGTGTGGGAGACAAAAACAAAACCAGCAGAACTACTGCACACGTCTTTACTTCCTTTATTCCGTGAACAGACTCAAACTACAGTTGCCGCATTGGCTCAATAATCTTTTGCAAAACAATACTTAACACAAACTCTTTCATTACAATAATGACCCACAAGGTGGCAGCCTAAACCTGTCAATACACAAATCTATTATATTCCTCCCTTTTTAGTTTTAAACAAGAACACTTTTAAGTTCAGAAATAATTTGCAACAACTAAACTTGCATTTAAATCTCACAACCCAAATAAATCTACTGCCCTAAATAAATCTAAATCTACGGCAAAAAATAAACTTCCTATTTTCAACAAACAATGGCTCTTGGCAGCTTACATTCACTGTGCAGATTTACATTTACCTACATAATACTGCCGGTTATAGATATAATCTTTTAGGTGGAACGCGGACCCTCTCTGGGTACCACCGTTTCTCAGGTGAGTTTCTGTTTGCTGTGTGTGATGACACCTCGACAACCTGTTCAGTTGTTTTAGTGAGAACAGTAGGTGGTATTTGCATCACTGGTGCACTAGGCAAAACAGCTGGAAAAGCACAGTCCATAGTTACTAACGGCTCATTTTCAACCCCTGGTGAGGGCAAGCTTTTTGGAAGTGTCTCAACATTTCCTCGTCATGGCAACATGTGGTCGACATGCACTGTGCGCTGCCTCTGACCCTCTTTCACCAAGTATGTGACAGCTCCCAGTCTTTTTAGTACTTCTGCCTGATTCCATTTCTCCACTCCTCCCCTGAAATTTTGGATGCGGACCACTTCCCCTTTATGAAAGAAACGAAGAGATGAGCCATCACGGTCATGATGACGTTTCTGTGTGGCTTGTTTCTCTTCAATCTGTCTGGCAAGCATGGGCTTAAGCAAACTGAAACGAGTTCGGATCTGGCCTTTTCAGGAATAACTCAGCCGGTGTCCGTCCAGTCACGGTGTGGGGTGTACTGCGGTACATGCGCAGGAAATTTGCAAGTCTATGACTGAGTGGCAAGGGAGCCTTTCCCTTTGCCTCCAACACATCCTTCGTCAGCGCACGTTTCAAGATCTGTACTGACCTCTCTGGAGCTCCATTTAATGCAAGATGGTATGCAGGTACAGCAATGTGTTTGATACCGTTTCTCTCCAGAAACTGAGTAAACTCCCTCGACACCAGCTGTGGACCATTATCTGATACCAGCTCTTCTGGCAGTCCATACGCAGAGAACAAACTTCGCAGCACTTCAATTGTATTGTGAGAGGTGGTGGAAGACATGGGAAAAACTTCTAAACACTTAGAATGGCTATCAATGACCACCAGAAAATACTGCTTGTCCTTCTCAGCAAAATCAATGTGAATCCTCTGCCACACTCTTTCCTGCCATCTCCAGTGGTGCAGCGGAGCGACTGCTAGCATTTTCTGAACAGCTTGGCAGATTGAGCAACTTTTCACCAGCTCTTCTATTTCCCCATCACAGCCAGGCCACCACATATAGCTGCGAGCGAGAGTGGTTGGAACCACTGACTTTGGTCCCAGGATAGATAACAGTGGTTTGTGATCTGTTATGAGTGTGAATTTCCTCCCATAGAGATATTTATGGAATTTCTTTACTCCAAAGATGATGGCAAGTGCCTCCTTTTCAATTTGGGCATATTTTCTTTCAGCCTCAGTTAAAGTCCTTGATGCAAAAGCCACAGGCCGTTCCTCTCCATTTTCCATGACATGAGAAATCACCGCCCCTACTCCATAGGGTGATGCATCACATGCAATCCGGAGCGGCAAACGGGTGTCGTAATGCACCAACATTTTGTTTTTCTGTAATAGCTGCTTTGCATCTTCAAATGCCTTAGCACACTCAGAAGTCCAAACCCACTTAGCCTCTTTTCTCAGCAGGTTGTGTAGAGGGTGGAGGATGGTGGAGGAGTTTGGCAGGAAACGGCTGTAATAGTTAAGAAGACCTAAGAAAGACTACAGCTCAGTGACATTTTTTGGCTCCTGCGCTTTGTTTATGGCTGCAACCTTTTCATCATTTGGGTGCAGGCCATCCTGGTCAATGCGATGTCCCAGATACTCCACACTGCTCTGGAAAAACTGACATTTAGACAGTTTCACTCGGACTCCATGTTTTTCCAGACATGTGAGCACTTCATCCAGTCTTTTTTAATTCTTCTCCTCAGATGAAGCAGTGATGAGAATATCATCCAAAAAACATGTCACATGCTCCAAACCTTGTCAAATCTGGTCCATAACAGACTGAAAAATTGCGGGCGCACTGGAAACACCATAGCTGAGGCGATGAAATTTGTACAGGCCCTTATGAGTGTTGACTGTTAAATACTTCTCTGACTCTTCGTCTAACGTCAGCTGCTGGTAGGCATGAGAGAGGTCAAGCTTGCTGAATGATGCTCCTCCTGCTAAAGTAGCAAACAGATCTTTCGTGTTAGGTAGTGGGTATGTCTGCTCTTCCATACACCGATTAATACTGACCTTGTAGTCACCACAAATCCTAATTGTTTTATCTGCCTTTGGCACGATGACTATCGGAGAGGCCCACTCACTTTTCTCAGTCTTTGAGATCACTTTCATTTTCTCCAACCTGTCCAGCTCCTTTTCTACTGCTTCCTTTAAGGCATAAGGATCTGGGCGAGCTTTGCAGAGGATAGGAATGGTGCCTGGCTCTATGCAGATTTTTGCTTTAAAACCCTCTATGCAGCCTTGGTTCTCAGAGAACACTGCCTGGTGGCGCTGTAACACCTCGTTCACTCCTGGGGTCCACTCTGCCTGTGTAAGCACCCTGTGTACAGTGAAAATCTGTTTCCAGTTCAGGTGTAGTTCCTTTAGCCAGTTCCTACCAATCAGAGCAGGTCTACTTCCCTTTACAATGACCAGCGGTAGGGTGACTTGCTGAGTTTCATACTGCACTGGTATCATGATGTATCCTCGAACAGCGATACTTTGGCCAGAATAGGATTTTAGCTTTAACTTGGGGGCTGGTTTTAAACTGAAATGGTTCAGATTCGTCTGGTAGAAATCCTCAGATACCACTGACACAGCTGACCCTGTATCCAGTAGCATTTTTGTACTCTTATCACCCAGTGCGACCTCCACTGTGTACCCCTTTTCATAGCTTGAGGTGGAGTATACTGCATACACTCCAAAAAGTTCAGCCTCTTCATCCCCTCTGGATGTAATTCCTTCGGCTTCCACATACTGATTTTGAGAACTGGCTTTTCCCTTCCTACATGCACGGGCTATGTGTCCAATTTTGGAGCAGGTATGACACTTTTCATTTTTAAATCTGCAGTCACGTGCTGAATGTTTTCCCCCACATCGGTAACATGTATGTTGTTTACCAAAGTAATTTTTTACTCCATTTTGGCCTTTGCTTTGTGCTTTATCTTCATTTTGTCGTCTAAACTGTCCTTTCCTCTCCTTCTCAGTAAAGCTTGCACTTGAAAGGGCATTTACCTGACGAGGCTCGCTGTGTCCAGATTGCTACAGCAATCTCACAAGCCTTCGGGAAAGTCAGATCCTTTTCAGACAGCAATCTGCGCTGCACGGCATCCGAGCGTAATCCACTCACAAAACGATCTCTCAGTGCATCATCCAGGTACTGTCCAAAAACACAGGTAGCTGATAGTTGCCTCAAAGCCACCACATAATCAGAGACAGTTTCACTCTCTTTCTGGTTACGCTTCTGGAACCGAAACCGTTCCGCGATTACAATCGGTGCCGGCTTTTAATTTGTGCTCAGTGCTCTCACCAGATCAGCGTGCTCCATAGCACTCGGTACTGTCGGTGACACCAGTTTCTTCAGCAGCTTATAAGCATCAGCCCCAATCACCGAGAGAAACACACACACACCTTCTTTTCATCCTTGATTTCATTTGCCAACATCCACTGTTCCAGAGGTTTCAGATATGACTCAAAATCCTCCTTTGCGTCATTGTATTCATGCACACGACCGATTTGCACATCCATGGCAGATTGCTCACTGCTAATCCAACACGTGCCTGGTTCCTCACGGAATTGTTTTTTTAAATGTTTTTTTTATTTTTTTACTACGACCAGTGTACGTGACTCTTACAGTCCATTTACGCAGTGGTATTCATTTAATATCCTCGTCGCCATTTGTGGTGTATCGTGTGGGAGACAAAAACAAAACCAGCAGAACTACTGCACACGTCTTTACTTCCTTTATTCCGTGAACAGACTCAAACTACAGTTGCCGCATTGGCTCAATAATCGTTTGCCAAACAATACTTTACACAAACTCTTTCATTACAATAATGACCCACAAGGTGGCAGCCTAAACCTGTCAATACACAAATCTATTACAAACACAGTCCCTGCATAAGCTTCCTTCTGATTCTACTATTAGGAATGAGTGGTTGAACTCCAGCTCACGTGGAAAAGACATTGCGCATTTGTTCTCTTCATTTCACCGCGGAATCGTTTAGTAACAAGACACAGGTCGAGACTGGATTTGCAGACATATTGAGATTAAAACACAATGCTGTGCCTTCTATATTGGATCTAACAAGAACGGTGCTACACACTTAAGTGAGTAAAACATGTTTTTTATATGTGTTAGTATTGCATTGTTACAGATTGTTTGATATCTATCGATTACATACCTTAGCACACTGTCAGGCTGGATAATCCTTTATTTGAGGTGTTATTGGTTCATTCGTGATCAGACTCGGACTT
Organism: Romanogobio albipinnatus; assembly: GCA_023566225.1. Classification (NCBI taxonomy): domain Eukaryota; kingdom Metazoa; phylum Chordata; class Actinopteri; order Cypriniformes; family Gobionidae; genus Romanogobio; species Romanogobio albipinnatus. The sequence goes on from CM042239.1 coordinate 3,436,471, forward strand.
GTAATGCCAGGGCTTGCAAAGTGTGTGTGTGTGTGTGTGTGTGTACGGGTCACGGTTATTCACTGATCGGGCCGACCAAGCGTGTGTGTGTGTGTGTATGGTTCACGGTTATATTCACATCGGGTCGGCCAAGTAATACAAAAATAACATTCCAATCAATCGGGGGTGGATGAGAGATGAATCATTGTGTTTGTTTGATGAGCCCTGTGAGCGTTTCCCCAGACGATTCCCACATGTACTGAGGGGAGCTGAAGCTCATTAAATATGCAAATCTTATCCAATCCTAGCCGTGGGCATTTACCTCCAAGTCTTCAGAGCGGCACACCCATCAAAACCAAGTGTTTTTCAGAGAGCCTTAAAACCAAACCAGAAAATAGTTACTTATTACTTATATTACTTATTCATTATGATGTTTTTGAAAGTTAAAAACCATGCGAACGTCATAAGTTGACCTCAGACAACAGTATAACAAAATAAAAAAGCCAGTTCATGACACCTTAAAAAGATCAAGAGTCACACTGCCCAACTAAAGTAAACACTGATCACCATAATGGTGAAAACCAAACTATTATTTTAAGAGAATTGCATTTAACAAATATTTTAACTGTCACCATTACCCTTAAGTGTTTATAATAAGCATTTCACAATAGATTCTGACAAAACACACCAATGGAGAAGTGGTTTCTAAAGTTACAAAATCACACCCAATAAACTGAACATAATGGAAACTGACTTTTAAACAAGTTAAACTTTTACTATACAACTGTTATGGAGAATATTAAAGGCGGTCTGACAGACGGCACAGAGCGTCCTAAAATTCGAGCATATTGTTTTTATGAGTCCATCTTTGACCCTGGAAGATATTCAAAATCCTGCCATGCCACTCACATAGTTTTCTATTCAATTATATTATATATGTCCAATTTGTTGTTATTGCATTGTACTCACGCATAAACGGCACTTTGCATGTTTGGTGATTATTCACTGAATGGCGCGTTCGTTGTCCTAGACGTGACGTGACTCAACGCTTCCTGTGTGCTAACCAGCTTTACAGTAATGGAAACAATAAATCACATTTGAGTTCAGCAGAGGACTTAAGATTTTGATCCCTTAATTTTTGTCAAGGTTAAATTGTTACTAAGGACTTTGTTGCAACACATAACAGAATGTCTCGTTCCCTTGTTCCCTGAGAAAGGGAACGAGGCACTGTGATGTAATGCACTTTGGGAAACAAGTACCCACTATGCCACACTGAAAATCATGCCTGCCCTAGTGTGAATCTGGAAACTAGGCACACTTAGGACGAGAGCACCCTAGCATCAGGTGTCGCAGGGAGATGCAGACAATAAAACCTAATGAAGGTGTATGGGGTGGCACACCCAGCCGCATCACAGATCTCCTGCAGCGGGACTCCAGAAAGGAGGTCCTTAGAGGATGCCATGCCTCTAGTAGAGTGAGCCCTCACGGCCACAGGTGAAGGCAAATTGCGCCCCTGATAGGCCGAGGCTATAGCCTGGACAATCCAATTACTGATTGTCTGCTTAGATGCAGGCAGCCCTTTCTTGGATGAGCCAAAGCACACCAACAACTGGTCTGACCTCCTCCACTGAGAAGACTTCTCCATATAGATGTTCAGTGCTCTGACCGGACAGAGCAGATTAAGTCTCTCTTCTTCCACCGACACATGCGGATGGAAGGATGGAAGGCCTGAAGAACCACTGACCGTGCCACACTGGATGGCATAGGTCTAGGATGTAGGATGGCCTCAACTCTGCAAGGGGCAAACTCCAGGCAAGTCGGCAAGATAGCCCAGGCTTGAAGGTCCCCCAGTCTCTTGAGAGAAGTGATAGCAAGGAGAAAGGCCATCTTCAGGGTCAGGTTCTTTGCCTGAACCGACTCGAGCAGTTCAAAGGGAGCCATAGACAGCCCTTCAAGAACCACTGCAAGATGCCAGGTTGGGACTCTGGAACGAGTCGCAGGCCTCATTCTCAGAGTGCCGTGGAGGAAACGTACAACCAATTGGTGCTTCCCCAGAGGCCCATCACTTACAGGAGCGTGGAAAGCCATAAGGGCAGCCATGTACACCTTAAGTGTGGACGGGGGAAGACCAGCAGAACAGCGATCTTGGAGGAACTCCAGCACTGAAGCCACCAGGCAGTTAACTGGGTCCAACTCACACTCTATACACCAAATGGAAAACACATTCCACTTTACAATTCCACTTGTGGAAGGAGCTCTGAGGCTAAGTATGGTCTCGACTACACCTGCTGATAGGCCAGCCTCTGGGTACCGGTATATAATATGACCTCCTCATAGGGATCTGCCATGGAAGGTCCTGCTAGCAGTGTCATGATGTCTGCGAACCATATTGGGCCGGCCAATAGGGGGCTCAAATCTGTGAGATAAAAGAAACATCTGTGAGGATACTGATTACAGGATCATAGCAACTATTGTATTAACCTTAAAATAATGTCCACTCTTAACAGAAAACATGATTTGTGTGATCTCATGTATGCATGTATTATTGCACAGCATGTGAACAAAATTTTGTATAGGCCTATTATAATTTAAATGACATACAGTACCATTCAAAAGATTGGACACATTAATATTTTTAATGTATTTGAAAGAAGTCTCATGCTCACAAAGCATTATTTGATCAAAAAATACATAAAACAGCAATATTGTGAAATATTATTAAAATTTAAAATATTTTTTTTCTATTTTAATATAATTTAAAAAATAATTTATTTCAGTGATGTAAAGCTGAATTTTCATAATTTATTACTGATGAAATCAGAAATCATTCTAATATGCTGATTTATGATCAATGTTAGAAACAGCTGTGTGTCATGGGTGTTTGCAGGCAGACAGACGAAGACTAAGAATGATGTTCAACAACAGGTTTTAATAATATGATTCCTTTGACATGCAAACAGGCAGACGCAACACACACTAAACATATAATGTAGATCGGACAGCTGTGTTGAGGATGGTGACTACTGATAAAGGATAAAGGGGCTGCGTCCATAAAACTAGGCAGCTGACTCGATATCAGTGCTGCTTTCCAGTTCGTTTTTATTATACCCTTCACTTGCTAACTTCCCTCCATCTCATTCACTCGGATGTGCGTCATTGCTTATGTTGCAATGAGTGTCCACTACTGGCGGAACCTTTGCAATGGCATGAACTGGAACGTCTTGGAATTCACTATGGAGTTGATTTATTATTTATTTTTTCCTTTACGAAATTGTTTGATGCAGCATCCTATGTAGGTGTTGTTTTAAATGTTTTTTAAAAAAAATATTAAAATATCATAGAATTGTTTGTGGTGGGGTAAACGCAATATGCTGTGACGTCACATTCGTGTTGCATTGTGGTATATGAAGCTGCCTGAAGTGTACATATGAAGTAGACTCGCTCTCTCGGTCAAAAGGGAGCGAGGGTCTGTCCATATAAACTTCCTTCGTCCACTTCTAGAAGTGGAACGCACTTCAAAATGGCGGCAGGAATTCCACCGAGGGGAAGTGCTTAGGGAAGTTCGCAAGTGCATGTCAGAGGCCCTGTCCCAAATGGCACACTTCATATGCACTTTCGGTCTTGTGGACTTACAATGGCCCCTGCGTGCGCGTGTCCGTTAAGTCCACGAGACCGCAGGGTGTCTCATTTGTCATTTTATGTCTCGAGCGAGCGCCCCCTTTGAAGTCGATGTGCGCCCTTGATGCGCACTTCTGCCGAGCCCACACTAGTGCGGGTTACGCAGCGGACTTCTTCCCGGCAGTCAAAGCAGAATTTTTTACAGAAAAAAAAAACCATTTTACGTCGTGGAAGTGCGGACTCAGAGGAAGACCGTGAGGGTTTAGGGTGGCATTTGGGACAGGGCCAGAGTCTAAAACTGGAGTGGAACACAGCAAGGGAGTGCTGATGAGTGTCAACGAGGGTGATGACTGCAGGTGCAGGAGATTGATGAATGGATGCAGGTGGTGAGCCGGAGGGATTCTGGGAAGTGTAGTGTTGAGGGGGACTGAGCTGGGGACTGTGACACTGTGCTGCTTAATATTTTTTTAACTAAACTAAATGAAATTGTAAATTATTTTAATGATTTTTTTCATAAATAAACTTGATAAATTAAGAGAAGACATGCTGTCTGTTAATATTCCATTAAATGAAGGTTTATTTGATAAACATTATAAGTGATGAGACATCCCTGTGTTTTGAATTGAACAAGGTAAATGTAAAACAAGAGGGATGATAACTTGATGGTTGCCTTGTGAAATTAGCAGCCAGCTGGAACTAGTTTGCTACATCTTTAATATCAGTATTGAAAAATAGATTTTTCCTTTAGCTTGGAAAGAAACAACGGTTATTCCTCTACAGAAAAATGCAGCACTGGGTTTTAATGGTGCTAATAGTCGACCAATACATTTGCTACCATTTATTAGCAAAATATTGGAAAACATTTTTTTTAATTCTTCTTTAAGGAGAATAATTTGCTCTCTAATTTTCAGAATGCATATCGAGAGGGACACTCAACAGAAACAGTATTAACACAGATGACAGATGATTGCTTAGCATAGATTGATGACAATAACTTAGTCGGAGCAATATTGCTAGATTTTAGCTTAGATTGTGATGTATAGGATCATAAATTAAACTGAAATGTTACAAATTTACTTCTCATACTGTACGTTGATCTGTCTAATAGGGGACAATGTGTATTTATAATGGAAGTTATACAGATGTGAAAGAGTTACAATGCGGTGTGCCTCAAGGAAGTTGTTTAGGACTAATATCGTTTTCTATTTTTTACCAATGATCTTCCTCTTGTTTTAAAGTGTGCACGGACAGTCATGTATGCAGATGATATAACATTATATGTACCTGCAACATCAATTAAGCTGTTGTCTACTTCTTTGGATGAGGAAATACAATTGGTCATGAAGTGGGTATGGAATAATTTGTTCTAAACTTGACAAAAACCAAAAGCATTGTGTTTTAAAAAATGTTTTAAATTTAAGCCACAGTTAAAGGATTAGTTCACTTCAAAATGAGAATATCCTGATCATTTACTCACCCCCATCTCATCCAAAGTGTTCGTGTTTTACTTTCTTCAGTCGAAAAGAAATTACGTTTTTTGAGGAAAACATTCCAGGATTTTTCCCCACATCATAGACTTCAATGGCAACCAAAATGTTGAAGGTCCAAGAGCTTCAGAGGCTTTGCACGATCTCAGACGAGGAATAGGGTCTGATCTAGACAAACCATTATTTTCCCAAAAATTTTAAATGTACTTTTTAACCTAAATTGCTCATCTTGAGCTGCTCTGCGACACAGCACGGATTGCGTAATCACGTCAGAAAGTTCACGCTAGACGTAGGCTGAAGTACACATGTGTCCCGAGTTTAGTGAATATCTTGTTTCGTTCATGAGTTATAGCCATTTTAGTAAAAGTGGCCCCGGTCACATTGAACATTTTGACTCCCCTTAGCAACCGTGAATCGTAATTGATATTCACTCCAGAGAATATTTCTGCACTGGTTTGGTTCCGATCAGGCCAAAAACCTAGGACTAGTTTGCAAAAGTAGTTTTTAAAAAAATCAAAAATACCCAAAAATTTGAAAAAACCCAAATATATTCTTGGTTGTCTGTTCCCATCTATAATGTGAGGTTATGTTCGCGTTTTTCAAGATTGCTGAAATAGCTTGAGTGTTTTTTTATTTTGTCATTAAAACACTTTACTGCTGCAAATCTGTTTTTTCATTTCTTCCATCAACCCATCGTGGCAGGAAATGTATATTTGTGGTCTATTTTTCCTGTTTGTTTGATTATGTTGTCATAGTGTTTCTATAGTAAATGATTACATGTAAATGTAAAACCCTCTAAACCTTTATGTCAAGTCAGTTTCTTTTTTATTACACTTTTCACAATTCCCATTGTTTCTTCCCTTGAACATATTGCAGTGAATGCAGCAGGATGGGGCACAGCCAGCCAGTCAACGAACAGTGCGGGCTGGTATCCCCAAAACGCTCTGGATGGGAATCGGTCCTCCTGCACGCATTCATACACAGAAAGCAACCCGTGGTGGAAGCTGGATCTGCTGAAGGTGTTCACCGTGAACAGAGTGGTCATCACTAACAGAGCAGACTGCTGCAGCGAGTGGTTAAACTGGGCAGAGATTCGGGTCGGAAACGTTTCTTCAGATGCTTTCAGCAACCCTAGGTGAGTCTCTCTTATATATTCTTATTTACAGAGATTCTGTCCAGTTGGCTGGTAACTTTTTACATTTTTATTAAGCATCATTAGAACCAGTTAACTGTTTGCCTCCACTGTTCACTGATGATAACTCTAGCCGGTTATACAGAACGTCCTGTTGATATGAATCAACATTGATATGAATCAACATGAATCAATTTTTTTATCTCTGTTTTCTCTGTGAATATATAGTAAAATGTAATTCAGAAATCATTCTAATATTCGAATAAAAAAATAAAAATAACTTGCTTCGCAGTACGTGTTTTCAGATGTCGATTCAGTTTGATGAAAGATCCGTCAGAATGATTCAAACTGGCCTCTCGTATTTTTGAACAAATTAATGGCTGTGATAAAACCCTCAACAAATGGTAAATTGTAAATGGACTGCATTTATATAGCGCTTTTAACAGACCAATGGCCTTCCAAAGCGCTTTACACATTGCCTCACATTCACCCATTCACACACCGACGGCGGTGTCAAGCCATGCAAGGCGCCATCCAGCACGTCGGGAGCAGCTGGGGTTAGGTGTCTTGCTCATGGACACCTCGACACTTGGTCAGGTGGAACTGGGGATCGAACCACCAACCTTCCGGTTTGTAGCCAACCTACATGAACCACTGAGCCACTGCCGCCACATACACAAACAAGTAACCATTTTGACCTTTTTGTTAGTTTTTAATCTAAATCACTATACAAAGTGTTAGTATTTTTATAGCCTGTTAGCCTGCCATCCGTGTACCTGGGTCTCCTGTTTTTCTCTCACACGCCTTTTACAAGTCTCTCAAACAACTCGGGTGATTTGGGTTCGTCAACAAACAAGGTACGCCATGTCATCTTCTCCTGTTATTGTCACTTGCACTGCCTGTCACATGTTTAGCATAACCTTCTCTGTCAGCGGTGAGGACTACACATGTGATAAATGCAGGGAGACAGTCAGGCTGATGGAGAAGATTTCAGAATTAGTGAACTCTGTAAATTGTTCGGTTACGGCTGTAGAGCTCGAGCAGTTGGGCACCTGGGTGACTGTGAGATGGCATAGTCGTGGATCAAAACACAGCTCTTCCGTTCCGATCAGAACATCAAACAGGTTCTCCCCTCTCAGTGATGCACCCACTGTGTATTCTGTTGAAAGTGCCCTAGTGATTGGGGATTCTATTACACGGAACGTGAAAATAAAGACACCAGCCACCATAGTCACATGTTTACCGGGAGCCAGAGCGCCTGACATCAAAGCAAATTTAAAAGTGCTGGCTAAAGCTAATCGTAAATTCTCTAAGATTATTATTCACGTCGACACTAATGATGTTCGACAATTCGACAAGTGTTGGTGCTTTATGTAATGTTATGTAATGTAAGTGATAAATCCCGTTTGACATTTGTGTTAGCTACTGTACACAGGCCACCAGGGCACCATACAGACTTTATCAAATAATTTGCTAATTTTCTATCAGAGTTAGTTCTGGCTGCAGATAAAGTACTAATTGCTGGTGATTTTAATATCCATGATAATGAAAAAGTTGCATTGGGATTGGCATTTAGAGACATTCTAAACTCTATTGGATCTACACTCTAAACTCTAACTACTCAGATCTACTTAATTTTTTTACTTACATTTACTTCATATGGTGTATGTAATTGTTCCCTTTCAAAAGCTTCACTCAATGCTGCGCTAGCTTTTAGCGCTATTGGGAATGTCTTACCATGACTAGCTGTTAAATAGTGTGTCTAACACATCAATGAAATTGACCCAGAAGTATTTATAGCCTCGGCTGGTGAAGACGCATCAGCGCACCTGCTGCACGAGGATATAAATAGATGAGTCCAGCTGTTACACTTCAGGTCAGCCTCAGACATTAGCTTGTGATGTCGACTCAAGGATATAAGAGCCCGGAGTTGCATGAGCATCCAAACTATAAAATCTTATGAATGTGTGCGGAGTGGACCAACCAGCTGCATCACAAACACTTTGTAAGGGAGCCCCCCTTGCTAATTCAGTAGAGGAGGTGACCCCCTGGTGGAGTGAGCCCTTAAACCTATTGGCGAAGCTGAAAAGACGTTCCCAATAGCGCTAAAAGCTAGAGCAGCATCTCGTTCCGCTTTATCAGGGAACAGGGTAACAGTCAAGTAACCCGAACCGATTTCTCTGCTTGTAAATGTACTCAATGTATTTTTTTTGTGTAAAATGTTTCAGCAAAAAAAATGTAGTATTTCATAGTAAACCTTTTTAGAGTGTATTAATTTAGAGAAAAGATGAAAAGTGAAGAGTCATAATTAAAACTCACTCTGTTGTGTCTCTCCAGATGTGCTATAATTTATAATATCCCAGCAGGAGCTTCCTACAGCTACTGGTGTAATAGGATGGAGGGACGATATGTATTTGTGGTTATTCCTGGAACTTCTAAGATTCTGACTCTCTGTGAGGTGATAGTCTATGTGGTTTATCCAGGTAATTCATAACAACCTGCTCTAAACCCTTTTCCAGGGGAATTTGACTTTTTGAAGCCCTTCTCATTCCATTCAAGTGGTTTTAATATAGTTATAGAGTGTAGTTCTAGTCTAGAACCAGACAGATCTGGTAGAAATGCATTAAAATGAAGCAAACGCTTATAAATAAAATATTTCTTGATACTGTTATTTTACAGGTAATTTGGCAACAGGAGGAAGCGTCACACAGTCATCAACCACTGGCACCTGGATCGCTGATAAGGCCATTGATTTAAATCCAGGTTTCACACAATCATCATTAGCCTGCTCGTTAACCAATACTCAGACTAACCCATGGTGGAGGCTGGATCTGCGTAAAACTTACATAGTTAGTCGAGTGGTCGTCACTAACAGACGAGACTGCTGTCCGGAAGGAATAAATGGAGCAGAGATTCGCATCGGAAACTCTTTGGATAACAATGGCAACAACAATCCTGTGTGAGACCCTCTTTCAGTGGCTTAATATCCATAGAAATCCCTGATTCCTCAAGGCTGAAAACACAAGTGCAGTAAGAATAAAGTCTAAATGAAGTTTTCTCTGTCTCTCTGTAGATGTGCTGTGATTTCTAGTATTCCAGCTGGTGGTTCGTCCACCTACGCTTGTAACTATATGGTGGGTCGATATGTGAATCTGATCATTCCTGGAAATTCAAGGTTTCTCAATCTGTGTGAGGTGGAGGTCTATGGATCAGGTATGATCAAACAAACTATTTGAAATATGTCCATTTATTAGGGGTGTGCAGCGAAGACAATATCTGTAACAATTGCAAAATTATTTGTATCTGTATTTTCATAGAATTAGCCTATAGTCTATCTGTTTTCTTCATAGTTTTTATTTATTATTATTTATTATGAATATAGCATTTATTAAAATATCTTCTAACTGTCAGAGCCGGTAGCTCGGATAGACAGTTTGAGTTCAAGTCCCGGCTTGAGGACCTTTCATGATCCAATAAATAAACATTTATTTATCTTCTAAATAAAACAATTATACTAAACGATAAAAGAAACAAGTTGAAAGAAAATATTCAGTTGGTGAAAATTAAAAAAAAAACTTTTAGGCCTACTATGCATACAAATGCAAAGCTGAACAGAGTGAGACAGAGAAATATCTTGTAGCTTATATTATACAAAGTTTAAAACATTTAAATAGACATATCAAGTAGTAGAAAATGTAAATGTATCTTGATTATTAGGCTACTAGAGCTGGTGTTGTTTCTGAGAGACCCACAGAGACGGCAACATGCTGTTTGATATTACTCTTGCCAAGCTCTGTTTTCTGAGAGATGCAGGTGTAGACAGCAACGCGGCTTTGATTTGTGCTCATTTCATTCATAAAGTTTACTCACTCATTCACTTCACACACTCATTGCATAGAGAGTTTAGATGTTAATGTAGACTATAATATAGTGCTACTACTGTCCCCTGTCTCACATGTTATTCAGCAAACACGAGGAGTGTGTCAGCTTCAGCCGAATATTATCAGACAGAATTATTTGTTATGAAGCCATTATCCATGTCTTTCCGAATAAGATATTCGGCTTTGGGCACATCCCTACTATTAATTATTTCAATAAGACACAATTGTGGTTGACACTAAACCATGTTCATCCTCACTGCAAGTGAAATTGTATTTAATGTCATTTGGGTTCATATTTTACTTTACTTTGTGTGGTTTTGTTGATCATTTTTGAGGATCTGTCCAAGTTGCATCTGTTTAATCTTAAGTGACAGATCAATTTGTACCAGAATATTTTAGATATTATAGACACACAGCCTTTGATGCCAAAAGCAAACGATGCAATGATGTACACTATATTGCCAAAAGTATTGGGACTCCCCTCCAAATCACTGAGTTTAGATGTTCAATCACTTCATGGCCACAGGTGTATAAATCAAGCACTAGGGATGCAGACGCTTCTACAAACATTTGTGAAAGAATGGGCCGCTCTCAGGAGCTCAGAGAACTCAAGCGTGGTACCGTGATCGGTTGCCACCTGTGAAATAAGTCCATTTAGGACATTTCCTCACTACTAAATATTCCACACTCAACTGTTAGTGGTGTTATAACAAAGTGGAAGCAACTGGGAACAACAGCAACACAGCCATGAAGTGGTAGGTCAAGTACAAGTACAGAGCAGGGTCAGCGCATGCTGAGGGTCACAGTGTGCAAAAGTCACCAACTTTCTGCAGAGTCAAGAGCTCCAGACCTCCAAACTTCTGTGGCCTTCAGATGAGCTCATGAACAGTGTGTAAAGCTTCATGGAATGGGTTTCCATGGCCGAGCAGCTCATCCAAGCCTTACATCACCAAGTGCAATGCAAAGCATGGGATGCAGTGGGGTAAAGCAGAAGGTTGCTGGTTCTATCCCAGCAGTCGCCACCACCAGTGTGTCTCACAAGGCACTTTACTCCATGTTGCTCCAGGGATAAAATGTAATAAATGCACTGCCGCTTTGGATAAAAGCGTCTGCCAAATGCATAAATGTAAATGTAAGGTGAGCAGTGACCACTTTCACTGAAAAAATTTGAGATTAGTTTTGGAGGGCGATACAGGAGAATCACAAGCATATGAGTTGAACCAGAAATTTTGAGAACTAAAAAAGTCAACAGTCTTTACTGAGACGCTATTGCGGTACGCAGTGGCCAGGCCACCCCCTCTAGATGTCAAATGAGGTTTTACAAGTAACCATATGGGTTGGAAGGAGTGAGATGATTTAGATGTAAATAGTAATTTGGGGTTTGCCAAGTTTCAGTGAGTAGCAGGAGGTCTAGGTTTTTCTCAGTTATTAATGCAGAGAGTAAAATGTTAAACAGCGCAATTGAAAAATGTATGAAGTCATCGCGTATATGTTGTTTTGACAGAGACGGATCACAGGGTATAGTAATCAACAGGCTTCTTCCTCGATGAACAGCCGGCAGCATAGAATAACGGGTATCCGATCGGTCAGACCAGATAGACGGAATAGCTGAAGACGAGAGACAGCGGTGACAACAGGAACGATGAACATAACGTGGACGCCTAGCAATCCCAAGCTCACTGCAGAGCATGTAATTGCGTCGAGTCTAGGATGTGAATTCAGTCTATGCAGTTGGAGCAGCGCAGAAACTGAAACATTGCAAGCGATGAAAAACATGGTTAGATTGCAGACGGATCGAGGAAACTGGCATCACTGGCGGTGGAAAACTGAACTTGTCTTGAAATTATATGCAAGAATACAACAGCTCTCTCGCTGATCTGTCTGGTTCTAGTCTGGTAGAATCTGGTAGAAGTGCATTCCTAAAATGAAGTAAATGCTTATAAAATAAAATATATCTTGATACTGATATTTTACAGCTAATTTGGCAGCAGGAGGAAACGTCATACAGTCATCAACCAATGGCAGCTGGATCGCTGAACAGGCCATTGATTTCAATCCAGGTTTCACACAACCATCATTAGCGTGCTCGTCAACCGCTAATCAGACTAACCCATGGTGGAGGCTGGATCTGCGTCATATTTACAGAGTTAGTAGAGTGGTCGTCACTAACAGACGAGACTGCTGTCCGGAACAAATAAACGGAGCAGAGATTCGCATCGGAAACTCTTTGGATAACAATGGCAACGACAATCCTGTGTGAGACCCTCTTTCAGTGGCTTAATATCCATAGAAATCCCTGATTCCTCAAGGCTGAAAACACAAGTGCAGAAAGAATAAAGTCTAAATGAAGTTTTCTCTGTCTCTCTGTAGATGTGCTGTGATTTCTAGTATTCCAGCTGGTGTTTCGTCCACCTACACTTGTAACGATATGGAGGGTCAATATGTGAATCTGATCATTCCTGGAGATTCAAGGATTCTCACTCTGTGTGAGGTGGAGGTCTATGGAGAAGGTCTGAACAAACACACTATTTTGAAATATGTCCATTTATTATTGATCATACATGCTCTCGGCAGTCAATAAAACACACATGTGGTCGACACTAAACCATGTTCATCCTCACTGCAAGTGAACCTGTATTTAATGTCACCTGGGTCATATTTTGTTTTACTTTGTGTAGTTTTGTTGATAATTTGCACCAGAATAAGATATGTATATAGATAGAGTGTAGATATTATAGACACAGCCTTTGATGCCAAAAAACAAAAAAGATACAATGATGTATTTTAGGATCCTTCAAACGCATGATTAAATGCAGTTATCTGCTGTCTGTGACCCATCAGAACCAGTGATCTAAACGATAGAGAGGGACATTGTGTGTGACACAAGCAGATCTCGACACACATTGACTACCATAGTCTTTTTCCCCAATGTGTTATATTGGTGAAAAAATAACAACTAGTTTCAACTTTCAATGCATCAACCTACTTGCTTATTTTTCCGGAACACACACAACAGCACGCACCTACGGTGGCCTCACAGACCCCTTTTCCACCAAGGCAGTGCTAGAGCTAGATCGGAGCCATAGCCTAGTTTCAAATCGGTTCTTTGTGTTTCCACACCCAAAGCCCCAGCTCCGAGCCAGGAAAAGTGGTTCTTAAGTAGCACCAAAACATTGTTGGGCTAGAACAGGGCTAGAAGAAAGAACCGATTACATCAGGCGCTGGGGGCGGGGTCAACAAGACGAACACAAACTTGAGATCCACCATTTTTGAAATAGCAGCTAATGGAGCTAACAGCTGCTGCTCGTTTGTAATCTCCGTCTCTAGAAATTACGGCGAACTGCATGAATGCGTTGGATTCGCTGTGTTTTGATGCGGATGTAGGATGGTAAAGCCATGTGAATCAATAGTAACGCAACGTTTGCATTGTTGATGGAAGGCTTGTTCGCAGTGGTGCTGCGCAGACCGATCACCGTATGACAACGAGTCCAGCGAGAGCATATGACTCCTTATGCTTTTGATTCCGTCATGCGTTTTTTTTATATCAAACGTGGATCAGTCTGCACAGCGCCGATGCATCTCGAACAAGCCTGGTGTGTTTTTGTTTCCCGCTGCCCAGGGTAGCCAGGTTTTCACAACAAAACCCGCCCAATTGTTACTCAAAACAAGCCCAATCGCATTTCAGGGGGGCTTTCCCGGTAAAATTCACATTCCCGGGGCTAAATATCACATAATTTGAGTCGCTTCAACCCGCGGACATGAAAAACAGCCCGCGGCAACAGTGATGAAATAGCCCAATTCCGCGGACTTGGCAACACTGCCGCTTCCTCGCTAGCGTTGCTGAGAAAGATGAGACTTATACAGTGACGTAAGACCTGGCTCTGTTGTGGCTCTCAGTATGTGGAAAAGCAAACGGTTCTTAGAAGGCTCCTCAGTTGAACCAACTATGAACTGGGATTAGCACTGGCTCTGAACTAGCACCCGGTTCATTCTGGTGGAAAAGGGGTAACAGTGTCAGAATGTGCAATGTAAAACAGGCATCATGAATGGCAGAACTAGAGCTGTATATATATAAATATATATACTGTATGTACTACGTGAACACAACATTGTCCCCCCACCCCACGGATGTTCAAACGTGAAAGGAAGCAACAAAGTCTTCGAAGTGCCCAGGGCGTATACAAATCCTGACAGGGCGGGGCTCAGGAGCGAGGCTGAAGCAGGAGCGGCCGGAACAGCTTGGGCGAACATTAGTCTTGCCAGGCGTGAATTGTAACTGAAAGTCATACTGCTGTAGGCGGTCTGACCATCTGTAGAGACGAAGTGTCCTCCGCCCGAAGTGGACATCAGGGCTGTCAGGGCCTGGTGGTCCATCCGTAGGGTAAAAGACCGTCCATACAGGTACAAATGCAACCTCTCACACGCCCAAATGCAAGCGAGGGCCTCCCTCTCACCCACTGAGTATTTCTGCTGGGTGAGGCTGAGCGCCCGAGAGGCAAAAGCTACTGGCCTCTCCACGCCGTCATGGAGCTTTGACAGAACGGCGCCCAGAGCCACAGCAGATGCATCACAGGTCACGAATGTGGGGCAGTCAAGCTGGAAGTGTGCCAGGATCGGAGATGTGGTGAGGAGACGCTTCAGTTCTTCAAACCCTGCCTGGCATTCAGAAGTCCAGGTCCAGGGATCATCCTGCCTGAGCAGCATCCTCAGCGGGGCTGTGACAAAGGAGTACTGCGGCAGGAAACGCATGTAGTAGGCTGTCATCCCCAAGAACGAAGCCAGCTGCGAGGCTGTCGTGGGGTTGGGGACTGTGCTGATGGCTGCCATATTCGACTGGACAGGGGAGATACCATCTGCTGATACACGAAACCTGACAAAGTCAATGGCCGGTGCGGAGAACGTACACTTTCAGTGGTGGTGGTGGCTGAGGGAGTCAAAGACCTGTTCCAGACGGGCGTTGTGTGTGTCAACATCTGGCCCGTGTACCACAATGTCATCCAAATAGGCTACGGTACCGGGGCAGCTGGCGAGGATTGTGGACATGATCTTCTGGAAACAGCTTGGCGCTGAAATGAGCCCAAAAGGCATCATCATATAGCAGTACAGTATGTGTGATAAAAGCCGTCAGGTTCCGACTCTCTGGGTGCAGAGGGATTTGCAAGCAGCCCTGAGGTAAATCCAACATAGAAAAGACCAGAGAGCCATAGAAGTAGGTTGTGAGCTCTTCTGTCATCGGAAGAGGGTACTTGTCAGGCACCACTGCCTTTTTGACCTGGCAAAGGTCGACGCAGACTCTCAGTCCGCCTGACTTTTTTCTGGTGATGACAAGGTTGGACACCCACGGAGAGGCGTCAGTCGGTTCTATGGTGCCATTAGCCTGGAGGCGTTGGAGCTCCTGTGTAACACAGTCCCGCAGAGCCAGGGGAACACGCCGAAGGGGCTGGACCATGGGAGGTACGCTGTGGTCCAGGAGTGGTTTGTGTGTGAATGAGGTGAGACACCCAAGGCCATTGAACAGTTCAGGCCGGCTTTGTTGCCAAGGGGAACCCACTTGTAATATTTGTGTTCCCTTGTTGTACTGTAGGGTAAAACCATGGCTGAGAAAGAGGTCAAGGCCCATGATGTTCTCACCGTGGCGTGTAATGTGGAATGGGACAGTTGTAGAGGTCCACAGTTGTAGAGGTGTAGTGAACGGGAAGGTAAAGTAGGCCAACAACGTCGATTTTGCTGCGGCCGTAGCCACAGAGAGCAGTGGATGGGGGCTGCAGCTGTCTATTTGGGAAAAGTAGGTTACAGGTGTCAGCATTCAGCAGTGACACCTTGGCCCCAGTGTCGAGGAGAAGAGGGACACAGCGGCCATCCAGGTATACGGGGCACCTGGAGAACGTCCCTGGGTGGGGGCCTATGGTGCGCACTGGCAGCACCTGGTCATGTGACTGTTCAGAGTAGTCAGCCGGAGCAGACTGGCACAATTTAGCAGTGTCTGCATGTTTGGCCACTAGCAGGGCAGTCCTGAGCCCTTGTGGCATGACGGGTGGAGCCACAATTCCCACAGCGTCTCTGCTGGCGTGTTTGCTGAGGGCACGTGACCTGTACAGCAGCAGGGTCAGCCAGGTTGTCTGAGCTTGATAACTGTTGCACTGGCTGTTCAATAACGGCAGTATGAGACCTGTGTTCTGCTATTTTAGCAGCACATTGAGTTGCTGCCTACACTTGAAAGGCGAATGTTAATTCATCCTCAAGTGACAGTGTTGCATCTTTGGGTAACAACTCCTCCTGGACTCTGGGATTAGTTTTTTCAATGAGCTGATCTCGAATAAATTAATCTCTTATGACACCGAAATTACAGCACTGTGCTAAAGCTTTTAATTCTGCTACAAACTGCCTAGCGGACTCACCAGGGCGCTGACATCTTTGTCTGAACTCCAACCGCTGAAAGAGGATGTTCTCTGACTTCATAAATATACTGTATGTATTACGTGAACACAACACAATGGCTGCCGAGATCTGCTTGGTTACAAACATTCTTCCAAATATCTTCCTTCATGTTCAGCAGAAGAAAGAAAAGTATACAGGTGGGAAACAACTTGAGGTAGAGTAAATGATGACAGAATTTAAATGTTTCGGTGAACTATCCCTTTCAGGTCCTTATTTTAAGCAAACGTTTGTGAAGCTCAAACTGAAGTCCAGCTCGAGTCTGTCTGATCCCGCAGCGAGAGCCCAGCTCCTGACACAGGTGAGAGAGAGAGAGAGAGAGAGAGAGAGAGAGAGAGAGAGAGAGAGAGAGAGAGAGAAACACAGAAATCTGAGCGCATTCATAGAGGTTTTAAGAGATGTGCTTGTTTCAGCTGGAATCTGTTCTGGCGGGAAGAGGGATTTCTGGCGTGAAGCTGCGCTGGTCTCAACTGCCCAAACAGGAAGTGATGCGGAAGGAAGCTGGACCTGGTGAGTGTGTTCATTCAAGAAACACTGGAAAACTGAGCAAGAATGTCTGTTATTTAAAAATACACTACAAATGAAATAGGAAACAATGTCTTTATAATGTAATTAACTTTTAATTTACAGCTCGATGTGCTCAAAGAAAGAAGTGATGACGGGAAAACTTTTGGATCAGTTCTTCAAGCCATCAAGTCAAGTCTTATTTATAGAGCATATAAAGTTTAATACAACCGTAGTTGATCCAAAGTGCTTTACAATACAATACAAATAAAAGGTCACACTTTATATTAGTTGGCCTTAACTACTATGTACTTACATCAAAAAATAAGTACAATATACTTATGTTCATATTGTATTGCAAAACACTTTTGCTGATAATTAGGTGGGATACGGATACATTTAGGGACAGGTGTGGTGGTGTGGGTAAGTTTAAGGGTAGGTTTAGATGTAAGGGAAGATGTTATAACATGCAGGTAATTTTTTAAATGTATGTACAATGTAAAAACATGTATGTACACAATAAGTGCACTGTATCAAATTATTAATTAAAAGTTAGTACATGGTAGTTACGGCCACCTATTAAAAAGTGGATCCAAATAAAATAAAGTGAAACATTACATTACTTGTATATTTTCTGTTCCTCAATGTTGATCATCATAAAGTTGTATGTGAAACTTGAGACTGTGGATTCCTGAAAATGCTTAAACTCTGAAGTTGCTTTAAAGAAATTTGTATCACATAAAGTGCTATTATTAAACTTAAACTTAATTTGACCATTTAAAGCAGTGCTGTTTTATGCATAAAATGAATCCCTGGTGCCTAAATGCGGAAGGAGACTGTGGCGAGGTGGACGAGCGAGAGACATGGGAGCAGCGAGCGAGATCGGTGTGCGTGATTGAGAATGAACGTCACCTGCGAGGCACACAGGTCTCGAGTCCTCTCATGAGGGAGCACGGAGGCATATAAGGACGAGCGACTCCAGTGAAGGACGAGAGAGGACCAGGCCTGGATTATAATTTGTGTTTTGTTTACGTTTTGTTATGTGTGTGTGCGGCAGTCGTCCGTGAGGGGCTGCGGATTTTACTTTCATTTTGTGTTAATTTGTTTTATTAAAGTTGTTGAATGTTCGCCGGTTCCCGCCTCCTTCTTCCCACACGAACAAACTCTAATCTCAAAACTAGGGTTTGTAATGGCAGAGCTGACACTCGTGTTACACAGCACGTTTGAGCTTCCTCAAGAACCAATGAGGTTTATTCTTGTGTGTTACCGCGAGAGTTTTATTTTTGCACGTCAAGCAGGTTCGGTTGAGACATTTGGGACTCCATTCACCCGTCATTAATATCACCATTTCCCTGCTACTGTACAATTGAGTGTGTAAGCCCGCTGAAATCGCTCCAATGGAGGTGACGATCGCGGTTGCAGGTCGCTGCGCGTTCAGCCTTTTCAGCTGGGCAAAAGGGATTTTGTTCAAATCCATCTTTTATCTGACTCCATTTTATCATAATTTCGAATTTAGGTTAGAATGCCAATTGGTTGTTTGGTCATTTATATTTAAAGGGGTCATAGAATGCCATTTTTGTACAAGTTAATATGATTCTTTAGTGTCTAAATGAAAAGTTTGTAATATATTTTAATTAAAAATTCTCATTAGTATTGTAAGAAAACACTCATTTTACCTGGTCAAAAACAGCTCTGTTTTCAGCAAGCCATTTCAGTGCCTGTGACTTTAAATGCTAATGAGCTTTGCTCACCCCGCCCCTCTGCTCTGTGGGGCGTTTTGACACAACACACGTGAAGTGTTGCCTTGACAACAGTTTAGGCTATAAGTGGGAGAAAGAATGGCAACGGGAGTCTCGTAGGACACATCTGTAGATGACAAGATGACGAACCCAACTGTCATTAACAGACACCGTTATAAACAATCTACAAAGTAAGCTTAGTGTAGTTTTACCACGTTAACTTTATCACCAGCGTACACAGTTTGTAATAACAAAATAACCATAACGCGTTGTTCATTATAAACGTTGGATTATGAAGTATACTGAGAACGTCATTATACATAGAAAGCATGCCGTGATGTAACTTACCCTGTAAACTTTAGCCGCATTCATTGTGAAGCGTGGAAGTAATTTGCATAGATTAATATGAAGGATAATAAAACGTTACACTCACTTCTTCTGGAGGGCCTGCAGGAACACGAATAGTTGGTACCGATCCTTTTTTCAGGAGCAGCTTCTTGGCAAAACCTGCTTTATACTGACCCTCGTTTATAAAGCAGTCTGCGGAGAAATGATTCGCGCAAACATGACACCATCGAGGTTGATCGGGGGGAATATTCCCTTCAAAAACAAAACTCAGCCACTGCGTCTTCAGCGGGTCGGATGTAGGAACATCAAAATGACTGCTGTGTTCGTTATTACACCCAAGAACAGCATGTAAGCAAGGGCGGACTGATGACAGCTCGCTCAGGGCGGGTCTGTGTTGAAACGCTGCTGTCAATCAACAATCGCAGGAGGGGCGTACACCGTGTAACGTCACACGATCACACGGCTCGATTTGAGACAGGGGAAAATATATAAGGAGATTAAAAAAAAACACTGGATGGATTTTTATCATTATAGGATGGTTGTGTACAGGCACTGCCAACACACATTTCAATACAATCAACTTGTAAAGGTGCATGTACCGTTATATGACCCCTTTAATAGTTAGTCACACATTTAATTATTCTGTTTAACCCTTTGTTGAAATTATACCCGTTTCATGATCTACTCGAGATAATTAATAATTCCAGAGTAAGTCATAATAGATCACCTTATCAAAATGTCTCTAAACTCTAAAAACCTTTATCTTCTTGTTTACTTCTGTGGTGATGAGATCTTTGTACCAGTCGCATTTCAACGATATCAAACACGTATAATACTGTATAGTGAGAATTGACATTAAACCATATAGATTCTGTGAATCCTAGATGAAGGATGGGGCAAGATTCAGGTGAAAGGAAAAGCATGTGAATTAAAGCCATTCTCAAATTATTCACTCAGTGTGACTTGTGTGACCCTGACTTCTGGGATGGGGATGCTAAGGCACTAACTGTATGAGTTAGTTCAGATGCAAAAAGTGTCCTTTGTCCTTTCAGGGAGTAATTGTCCTCCAGCAGACATTCTGCTTTTTTCAGTCCTACAAGAATGTGTGTCTGTGTTTTCATTAGATTAGTTAATGTGTGTTAGAGTTCAATAACGTCATTTGATTTTACATACAAGTGTCTTGTGCTGTGTGCTTACAAGTTACCCGATACAAAAATGTAATATATGGCCATATATGTACTTATATTTCAAATAGCATGACATATATCTATACATATATTTGACTTATCTGAGAACACAATATATGCCTGCAACAACATTTATGTGTCCAAACATGTTAAGAAAATATTTGAGTTCATCCATATATGATTCCATATATCTGCATATATTACAGTATAGTATTGGTTTCTCGCAAATATGGACAACATTAAGTATAAATATGTGACATACATATTTGTTTTCCACATATTTAATAAATGTATGTAAACATACATGCATTTCATACTGATGGATTTTTAAAGCTGTGGCATATGGTTATGGTACTTTGTCAATGTATTTGTCAAAAATGACAAAAAAAAACACTGCATTATTGTATTAAAAATACTATATTTGGTATTCACACAATACAGACAAAATCTCCAACTATATGCATTTAATTACAAGGCTTTCAGATATAAGATATAAAACATTACATTTTAAATATTGGCGTTTGAGGTATTCAACATTAAGTATCATCTTTTTAAACTATTCAGACAAGTACATTTCTATTATTAACTGGCATTTCATTACATGACATTTTGAAGTACAGACAATATTCTTAACTATTAAGTGACATTCCACATTCAAACATATGCAGGCAGTATTCTTACTGTTTAGGACTCCACTAGATATCAGACATAAGTTCATTCTTTTTTTAACCTATTGAAATTTCATGTCAAGGTATTCAGAGTTAGACAATAGGCCTATTCTTTTTAACTATCAATTGGCATTTTACTGACAAGCGAAAACTCTAAAAGATTATGTTTTCACTATTTGGTCTGCATGGGTAAAAATGTTTTCCATTCCATGACCCCTTTGTTTTGTTTTTAATCAATTCGTCAACTCATTACTATTCAAAAACGTAAAAACATAATTAACATTCAGGTTTGGAAGATTCATAAAGAGACACTTTCTCTGAATAACTGCAGCTGGAACAGCTGTGAGATGCCCCAACTTTTTGCCAACAGCAACAAAATGGTGTGGGTTTGACAATGAAGCAAAAAAACTGTGTCGCTTTGTTTCAAAATAATGTCCTATGGCATAGCAGCATTCCCCACTTTCTAAGTCTGCAACAACAAACGTATCAACACTGAAAATACTGTTATCTGTGAGGACTACAACATGCGAGTTTCTCTTCCTCTCTCTCGAATGTCTTTTAGAGTGCGCAACTTCACCATTAATTACTGCCCTGTCACGGTAACTGACAAGAAGTTCTCTCTCTATGTGATCAGCTACATTGTGGAGGGCAAGGTAGTCCTCTTGCTCAAGTCTTACTTTCTCATGTCTGCCTCCAAGTGCAATGACGTCTTTACACCTTATTGCACTCTGGGTGTGTGTAGGACTGACTAAGTCTTCAAAGGCCGAAATGCATTCAGAGGATGCATTGGAAAGTGTTTTCTTGGCATATAAGGGCAGACCCTTCTGTAACTGAAATGTTTTGGCAATCTGCAAAGGGACCCCTTGTGTGCTCTTGATCATTTTGAGCAGGCTGTGATTATATGACTCAAATGTGAATGCTGAATGAGCCCATAAAGGACCCCAGTTTCGCAAACTTTGTGCAAGGTGAAGAGAGAGATTATAGGACACATTTTGTATACCATAGAGATCCCCCATTTCCATCACAAATTTCCTAAGCATGATATCTGCTTCCTGAATTTGTTGCAAGGTGACACTTTCAGTTAAGAGCAATGCCAAAGCCTTCACAAACCGTGTCCAGTGTATTAGATATCGCTCTGGTAAGATCCTTTTAAGCACTGGGATGCTATAGTAGAAAAGCCACTTGTACCACTCATGCGCCTTCCAGTAGTTTCTCTTGGATACACCTTCCTACATACCATGGGTTTTCATGATTGTCACTTCTAACCCACATATAAGTCATAGATCTCGCAACACCAAGAAGACAGGCGTGCATGTAGTCAGGTACGCAACCTTGTATCAGGTCAACTGATGGGATCAAGGACAAAATAGACGGTCCTTTCACTCCTTTCACAGTATTTTGATTTTCTATAGCCTCTCGAGCGAAATCTAGGCTGCTACCATGATTTCTGCTTTCAGCATCAGACTCAAAAGGATAGACCCGTGCATGACCTTGACCCTTCTCAACCACTGTACCTTTTTGTAAACAGTATGAACATCCAAATTCTCCATTTAATTGCTTAAAATTTTGAATCATCGGTCTTGCAACAGAATCACATACTGCCACCAAGGGAAATACTTTGGACCGGCCACGAATACCGTAATGCTCAGATTGGCCTTCAATATTTCCATTAACCCTCTTGTAAAGCTCACCATCGGTGATATCTGTCAGTGGGCTAGAGTGAGCACCACAGTTAGGCCTAGTCAACTGGCTGAAGAGTTCCTCTTGTTCCATCATATTCCTTAATTGTGATTCTAGTGGAAAAACAATAAAGAAGTGACCCTGTTTCATGTGATCAGCTACACTACAAGAATACTGACAGTTAGGACAAACCACTTTTTCTCCCTCAATGTTTACAGAAATTGTGCATCCCACACATATGTAGTGAAACTGAAAATTTATTTTAAAGTCATCAAAAGTTTTGTAAAAGTGATGTTTGGTAGATGAAACACCATGCCTCTGACTTATAACATTAACAACTTTAAGTGTGTCTTCTAAAGCTTCATCAGTCAGTCCATGCTTGAGTTTTAAAGCAAGAAGTAGCAACTCATGCTGTTTTCTTGTATCCTCGACAGTAGCATGCTGGCGTCAGCATCTGTGAACTCAGACATGTGTTAATTACCGATCTTTTATACTCTGAGGATGACTTGATTGGATAGGTCTGAATGTGATAAGTGACGTAACATTGAATCTTCCTGCCAGAATTTGCGCATAAGCTTCATTTCTACCAGGAAGACTCGGGAGACCAGATAAAGTATGATAACACCACAAGTTTATTAGCAGACCAGCAAGTATTAAATTAGAGGTTCTTTGGCGTAGGCCCCGTCCGTAGCGCTCGTCACGAGGGTAACGGACTCTGCATTTCCTGCCTGAAGATGAAGGCAGGGGCCCCCCAAGAATTGGTGATGGAAATGAGTTCCTCCAGGACGGGACCTACTCACCCCCAAAAATTGTGAAAGAATTGTATACTCGCCCGTCGTAAATGCTGCGATTCCTTGAACGGCCGCAGATGGGCCTTGATCAGCCAGGTAGAGACGAAAGCATTGAACGGCCGCAGATGGGCCTTGATCAGCCAGGTAGAGACGAAAGCCTTGAACGGCCGCAGACGGGTCTTGATCAGCCAGGTAGAGACGAAAGCCTTGAACGGCCGCAGACGGGTCTTGATCAGCCAGGTAGAGACAAAAGCCTTGAACGGTCGCAGACGGGCCTTGATCAGCCAGGTAGAGACGAAAGCCTTGAATGGCCGCAGACGGGCCTTGATCAGCCAGGTAGAGACAAAAGCCTTGAACAGCCGCAGATGGGCCTTGATCAGCCAGGTAGAGACGAAAGCCTTGAACGGCCGCAGACGGGCCTTGATCAGCCAGGTAGAGACGAAAGCCTTGAACGGCCACAAGACAGAGCCTTGATCGGCCGCATGGAAATGAAGGCCACGTTAGGCCACCTGGAGACGAAGGCCACGTTAGGCCACCTGGAGACGAAGGCCACCTGGAGACGAAGGCCACGTTAGGCCACCTGGAGACGAAGGCCACCTGGAGACAAAGGCCACGTTAGGCAATTGACGAAGAATAAGAGCTATAGAGACTGACGAACGGGATGAGTAATAATCTGAGTGTGACGCTGTGACACCGCCACCAGTATTTGCATGAGGATTACTTAGAATATGCACATTGAACATGCAATAGATATGGATATTGACATAGGTGTTAACCAATAAACAGAGGGAATTGTTATGCTACTGCAGAAGCCGCGTAGGCTGTATAGACTGCCACGTTGGCCATATATTCAATGCCTCAATAGGCCATGGTACGGAGAGCTGCGTAGGCTGTATGAACTGCCACATTAGGTCGTATATACTGCCACAAGAGGCCGGGGTACGAAAAGCTGCGTAGGCTGCATGTTCTGCCGCGTTGGCCATATATTCACTGCCTCAATAGGCCAAGGTACAGAGAGCTGCGTAGGCTGTATGACTGCCACGTTAGCCGTGTATACTGCCTCAATAGACCAGGGTACGAAAAGCTGCGTAGGCTGTATGTTCTGCCACGTTGGCCATATATTCACTGCCTCAATAGGCCGGGGTACTAAAAGCCGCGTAGGCTGTATGACTACCATGTTAGGTCGTGTATACTGCCTCGATAGGCCGGGGTACGAAAAGCTGCGTAGGCTGTATGGACTGCCACGTTAGGTCGTATATACTGCCACGAGAAGCCGGGGTACGAAAAGTTGCGTAGGCTGTATGGACTGCCACGTTAGGCCGTGTATACTGCCTCGATAGGCCGGGGTGCGAAAAAAACAAAAACACATAGGCTGTATGACTGCCAGGTTAGGCCGTGTATACAGCCTTGATAGGAGAGGGTACAAGAAAAACGCGGTGACTGAGAATGATAAGCCAGTGTGCAGGAAGGCTGCGATAGCCAGTAGTGAGGAGAAGACAGCGTGGGTGCATGAGTGTGTCTCGATAGACCCCATGAAAAAGTATTAGGAGTTAAATGATAAACTGTAACTTACCTGATGCTTGTTAAGACACATAGGTAATCTTAGATTACCTGAAGGTTTGCGCATTCTATAATATTAGAATGCTGACGACCATCTTGACCACCAAACAATCCTGCGTTCAGTTGCTGTTGTGGCAGCACATAACCCTGAATGAATGTCCGGTATGCTGATGAGATGGTCTGCAGTTCTGTAGGTCTGTCTCTAGGTGAGTTAACCACCTTGATATGGGAGACCCGTTGGGGAATATAAAAATTGCAGAATGATTAGGGGTGCAGGGATGTGCTTAGAGATATCCTCTTTTACAGAGACGAAGGCCACGCTGATGAAGCCGCAGTAGGCCACAGAGATGAAGGCTACAATAGGCCACCTAGACAGAGATCACGTTAGGCCACAGAGAAATTCATGAAAGGCTTATAGAGACTGACGAAAACAGGATTGATGAGTAGTAATAAAGGAGAAAACATGCCACCACCAGTATTTGCATGAAAATTATTACTTGAAGTTGCTGAGTGTTTGAGTCAGATCTTGCTTGTACTATAATGCTGAGGATGACCATGTACACAGCACCTTGATAGTGTATGCGGACTCCACGCATTAAGCTGCGTTCGTAGCAGCCCCAATCCGAAGAATGACCTAGGCATAGAGGAGTTGGGGAACCGCAGTTCTTAGCATCTGCAGTTGGAGGATTCGAAACCATTGGGCGTGACTCCAACTCACAGCTAGATAGAACACCATCTAACAATCAGAACCTGTTGAGAGAACCCCCAGAAGAAAATAAACCAGAACAGCATGACAAATACATAACCGACAATTGAAAACCAAACAATGCCCTTGCGGAAGGATAAGAATGTTTTAGAAGACAAACCATAGCTGGCTATAGAACCCTGCAAAGCAACCGAACCAACGAAAAACAATAGTCAATGTGAGAGTCATCGTTTGATAACCTGAGCCAAGTTCATACTGTATGATTTTTTTTTTTTTGGCAGTCTGAGACAAATATCGCAATCCTAAATTCTTTAGACCATAGGTTAAAATCTTTTGTCTTTGATAGCATGTTTGACATACTCACCAACAGCCATGATAAAATTGTAACCTGAAGTAAATTAAACAAATGTGAGTGGGTTGATGTAACCTCCAGACAAATTATTGTGCGTTTGATTATCATACAGTCTGACATTAATGCAGCGGAGTTCCCACAGTGTGATATCAGGATCACAGTCTGAAAAGCAACGAATCACAATGATTATAAGCCGCACCGTGTGCCAACTTTGGTGACGAGAAAAATAAAAAGCTCACTGCGAGAGAGCTCGTCATTTGCAGGAATCAGTACGCATGTGCAGACTTTGTCAAACAGTCACACTATATTTACTCCCCTGTATATTGTGTTGGACTCGATAGACTGACGAATGTTGGTGTTTTCAATGCGAGCGTAGCCAATCACAGACAAGTCTTTCCTGTAGCTCAAACAGCGCTAGCAACGCCAAGCCATCGGCTCGATTCCCAGGGAAAGCAAGATCCGACAAAATACCAAATGTGCACCTTGAATACGATGCAAGTCACCCTGAACAAAAGCGTCTGCCAAATGCGTAAACGTAAATGTCTGTGGAGCGCCCGAATGCAATGGCTAATTGGAGGAGCCAACACAACACGGAACATACACAATCAGGATTGAATGGTTCAGCGCTTGTTCATTGACCAATTCTGCCTTCCAGTGCATATGTTTGACCAACGAAGAGTAAAACATGCTATAGATTCATGATTTGGTGTAGTCAGAATGACCGAAACGGTTTCCACTAGTGTACGAGTTTAGTTGAACGGAAGCATTTGACGGTTTCATGCGTTTATAAAGGGAGTGCACTCTGCTCACTTACTATATTCATAAAAGATTTGAATAATTGTATTCCCGTGCTGCGATTTAGTTGCTGTACAGGATGCAATCTTTATTTAAAATGGGTCGGATTGAGTACGGAATTAAATTATTGCTGCTATCGAATATCCAGTTAAACCTTGTTTTTTATGCAAACCTTACTTGACATATGGTGCTTTGAGTACTAGCGAGATACACTTTGTTTAATTCATAATTGTAGCCATGGCGTCGTAGTACAGAAGGACCAAATGAGACGTAACGCTAAATTCTAAAGTTCCTAAAAATAGACAGAGGCATGCAGATATCAGTAGCGGAATAAAACACGAATAGAGTCAAATTAACTGGAGTAACGCAAAGACAAAAGCACAATTACTATACATGTTTGCTATTATTAACTAATTTATTAATATGTTACGTATATTGATAAAGCAATAAGCAACAGCACCTTTATATGAGCACAGAACGCGGTTCTTCCTCATAGTAAAGGACGCCATGTCGAATCACACAAGGAAGCCATTTCAACACTGGGTGCCCCGTATGTTTGAGCAAAATATGTACTCTGCTGGATGACAGGCCCAAAACACTTTTAAGCTTGAAACTATTGTGTCAGTTTCAATTGCATTTTGTATGTGACAACTCACAGCGCTTGCAAGATGAATAGCACGAATGAATGAGAACGGATCAAGCACTAATGTCAGTGCTGTACTTTAAAATCTATGCTGAGCAAATTAGCATAGTTGATTCAACTTTAGCGATCTGATAACACTGAACCCATTCACGATTTCAGCTTAACTTCTGTTAATCATGAAGCCCCGATTAACTGGGTGCATTTCGCTTTAAAACCTGTGTTGGTTTTCTTGCATTCGTGGGGAGAATGATAGAGGCTAATATGCTGTGCCAGCTGTTCTGTTTCAGCTTTTCTAAACAAAATACAATTGTTAATGGTAACCGGTGTCATGCGAATAATTTACGAGGCACTATGGATAGTTTACAACACGAGCAAGCGATAACGAGCAACGTTGCACAAGCAGGTGCGCGTCTCGTGCATGCATGCTTGCGACAATTTGAGAAAGAGTAAAATACTACACCCAATCGATATCGGAAATGCATAATCATGTACATATCACTGTGATGAATGCTGATGAAGTGATGACGCCAGAATGGTGATGAAGATCACAGCCGTGTCTTTGATAACATGCCCAGTCCTCCATTGAAAGTGATTGCTCTGGATCTAAACGCGTGTCTGTTGCCGCGACAGCCCAATGAACAGAATGATAGGCTGACATGGACTTTGAACGCAACTGTATTGCACATTATTAATTTTATAATAGGACCAGCGATGGACCGCTACGGAACGTCCGGATCGTCAACTGTAATGCTGGCGTCAGCATCTGTGAACTCAGACATGTGTTAATTACCGATCTTTTATACTCTGAGAATGACTTGATTGGATAGGTCTGAATGTGATAAGTGACGTAACATTGAATCTTCCTGCCAGAACTTGCGCATAAGCTTCATTTCCGTGCAAGATCACAGGAGACGCCTGCAGGATCATGTGAGTCGAGTGCAGGATCACAGGAGACGAGTGCAGGACCAGGACCATGTAAGTTCAGTGCAGGAGCACAGGAGATGAGTGCAGGATCAGGACCATGTAAGTTCAGTGCAGGATCACAGGAGACGTGTGCAGGATCAGGACCATGTAAGTTCAGTGCAGGATCACAGGAGACGAGTGCAGGATCAGGACCATGTAAGTTCAGTGCAGGACCATGTAAGTTCAGTGCAGGATCACAGGAGACGAGTGTAGGATCAGGATCATGTAAGTTCAGTGCAGGATCACAGGAGACGAGTGCAGGATCAGGACCATGTAAGTTCAGTGCAGGATCACAGGAGACGTGTGCAGGATCAGGACCATATAAGTTCAGTGCAGGATCACAGGAGACGTGTGCAGGATCAGGACCATGTAAGTTCAGTGCAGGATCACAGGAGACGAGTGCAGGATCAGGACCATGTAAGTTCAGTGCAGGATCACAGGAGACGAGTGCAGGATCAGGACCATGTAAGTTCAGTGCAGGATCACAGGAGACGTGTGCAGGATCAGGACCATGTAAGTTCAGTGCAGGATCACAGGAGACGAGTGCAGGATCAGGACCATGTAAGTTCAGTGCAGGATCATGTGAGTCGAGTGCAGGATCACAGGAGACGAGTGCAGGATCAGGACAATGTTAGTTCAGTGCAGGATCACAGGAGACGAGTGCAGGATCAGAGGAGATGAGTGCAGGATCAGGACCATGTAAGTTCAGTGCAGGATCATGTGAGTCGAGTGCAGGATCAGGACAATGTTAGTTCAGTGCAGGATCACAGGAGACGAGTGCAGGATCATGTGAGTCGAGTGCAGGATCAGAGGAGACGAGTGTAGGATCAGGACCATGTACGTTCAGTGCAGGACCATGTAAGTTCAGTGCAGGATCAGAGGAGACGAGTGTAGGATCAGGACCATGTAAGTTCAGTGCAGGACCATGTAAGTTCAGTGCAGGATCACAGGAGACGAGTGTAGGATCAGGATCATGTAAGTTCAGTGCAGGATCACAGGAGACGCGTGCAGGATCAGGACCATGTAAGTTCAGTGCAGGATCACAGGAGACGAGTGCAGGATCAGGATCATGTAAGTTCAGTGCAGGATCACAGGAGACGCGTGCAAGATCAGGACCATGTAAGTTCAGTGCAGGATCATGTGAGTCGAGTGCAGGATCACAGGAGACGAGTGCAGGATCAGGACAATGTTAGTTCAGTGCAGGATCACAGGAGACGAGTGCAGGATCAGAGGAGACGAGTGCAGGATCAGAGGAGACGAGTGCAGGATCAGGACCATGTAAGTTCAGTGCAGGATCATGTGAGTCGAGTGCAGGATCAGGACAATGTTAGTTCAGTGCAGGATCACAGGAGACGAGTGCAGGATCATGTGAGTCGAGTGCAGGATCATGTGAGTCGAGTGCAGGATCAGAGGAGACGAGTGTAGGATCAGGACCATGTAAGTTCAGTGCAGGACCATGTAAGTTCAGTGCAGGATCAGAGGAGACGAGTGTAGGATCAGGACCA
Organism: Romanogobio albipinnatus; assembly: GCA_023566225.1. Taxonomy (NCBI): domain Eukaryota; kingdom Metazoa; phylum Chordata; class Actinopteri; order Cypriniformes; family Gobionidae; genus Romanogobio; species Romanogobio albipinnatus. Next base: position 3,466,444 of record CM042239.1, read on the forward strand.
TGTAAGTTCAGTGCAGGACCATGTAAGTTCAGTGCAGGATCACAGGAGACGAGTGTAGGATCAGGATCATGTAAGTTCAGTGCAGGATCACAGGAGACACGTGCAGGATCAGGACCATGTAAGTTCAGTGCAGGATCACAGGAGACGAGTGCAGGATCAGGATCATGTAAGTTCAGTGCAGGATCACAGGAGACGCGTGCAGGATCAGGACCATGTAAGTTCAGTGCAGGATCACAGGAGACGAGTGCAGGATCAGGACCATGTAAGTTCAGTGCAGGATCACAGGAGACGAGTGCAGGACCAGGACCAGGACCATGTAAGTTCAGTGCAGGATCACAGGAGATGAGTGCAGGACCAGGACCATGTAAGTTCAGTGCAGGATCACAGGAGACGAGTGCAGGATCATGTGAGTCGAGTGCAGGATCAGAGCAGACGAGTGTAGGATCAGGACCATGTAAGTTCAGTGCAGGATCACAGGAGACGAGTGCAGGATCATGTGAGTCGAGTGCAGGATCACAGGAGACGAGTGCAGGATCAGGACAATGTTAGTTCAGTGCAGGATCAGAGGAGACGAGTGCAGGATCAGAGGAGACGAGTGCAGGATCAGGACCATGTAAGTTCAGTGCAGGATCATGTGAGTCGAGTGCAGGATCAGGACAATGTTAGTTCAGTGCAGGATCACAGGAGACGAGTGTAGGATCAGGATCATGTAAGTTCAGTGCAGGATCACAGGAGACACGTGCAGGATCAGGACCATGTAAGTTCAGTGCAGGATCACAGGAGACGAGTGCAGGATCAGGATCATGTAAGTTCAGTGCAGGATCACAGGAGACGAGTGCAGGACCAGGACCATGTAAGTTCAGTGCAGGATCACAGGAGATGAGTGCAGGACCAGGACCATGTAAGTTCAGTGCAGGATCACAGGAGACGAGTGCAGGATCATGTGAGTCGAGTGCAGGATCAGAGCAGACGAGTGTAGGATCAGGACCATGTAAGTTCAGTGCAGGATCACAGGAGACGAGTGCAGGATCATGTGAGTCGAGTGCAGGATCACAGGAGACGAGTGCAGGATCAGGACAATGTTAGTTCAGTGCAGGATCAGAGGAGACGAGTGCAGGATCAGAGGAGACGAGTGCAGGATCAGGACCATGTAAGTTCAGTGCAGGATCATGTGAGTCGAGTGCAGGATCAGGACAATGTTAGTTCAGTGCAGGATCACAGGAGACGAGTGTAGGATCAGGATCATGTAAGTTCAGTGCAGGATCACAGGAGACACGTGCAGGATCAGGACCATGTAAGTTCAGTGCAGGATCACAGGAGACGAGTGCAGGATCAGGATCATGTAAGTTCAGTGCAGGATCACAGGAGACGCGTGCAGGATCAGGACCATGTAAGTTCAGTGCAGGATCACAGGAGACGAGTGCAGGATCAGGACCATGTAAGTTCAGTGCAGGATCACAGGAGACGAGTGCAGGACCAGGACCATGTAAGTTCAGTGCAGGATCACAGGAGATGAGTGCAGGACCAGGACCATGTAAGTTCAGTGCAGGATCACAGGAGACGAGTGCAGGATCATGTGAGTCGAGTGCAGGATCAGAGCAGACGAGTGTAGGATCAGGACCATGTAAGTTCAGTGCAGGATCATGTGAGTCGAGTGCAGGATCACAGGAGACGAGTGCAGGATCAGGACAATGTTAGTTCAGTGCAGGATCAGAGGAGACGAGTGCAGGATCAGAGGAGACGAGTGCAGGATCAGGACCATGTAAGTTCAGTGCAGGATCATGTGAGTCAAGTGCAGGATCAGGACAATGTTAGTTCAGTGCAGGATCACAGGAGACGAGTGCAGGATCATGTGAGTCGAGTGCAGGATCATGTGAGTCGAGTGCAGGATCAGGACCATGTAAGTTCAGTGCAGGACCATGTAAGTTCAGTGCAGGATCAGAGGAGACGAGTGTAGGATCAGGACCATGTAAGTTCAGTGCAGGACCATGTAAGTTCAGTGCAGGATCACAGGAGACGAGTGTAGGATCAGGATCATGTAAGTTCAGTGCAGGATCACAGGAGACGCGTGCAGGATCAGGACCATGTAAGTTCAGTGCAGGATCACAGGAGACGAGTGCAGGATCAGGATCATGTAAGTTCAGTGCAGGATCACAGGAGACGCGTGCAAGATCAGGACCATGTAAGTTCAGTGCAGGATCATGTGAGTCGAGTGCAGGATCACAGGAGACGAGTATAACAATTAACATTCAGGTTTTTTGAGATTTCACAAGTAAGCAAAAACAAGCCTTAATATGTGACCGGGAATAGTTTATAGAATTTTCTATAATAATATTATTTTATATAATATTTATAGATATAGAGACAGCTATTAACGTTTACCGATATAGTACTAATGAGTGCAGAATCAGGATCAGACGACACAAGTGCAGGATCAAAGGAGACATGTGCAAGATCAGGATCACAGGAGACGAGTGCAGGACCAGGACCATGTAAGTTCAGTGCAGGATCACAGGAGACGAGTGCAGGACCAGGACCATGTAAGTTCAGTGCAGGATCACAGGAGACGAGTGCAGGACCAGGACCATGTAAGTTCAGTGCAGGATCACAGGAGATGAGTGCAGGACCAGGACCATGTAAGTTCAGTCCAGGATCACAGGAGACGAGTGCAGGATCATGTGAGTCGAGTGCAGGATCAGAGCAGACGAGTGTAGGATCAGGACCATGTAAGTTCAGTGCAGGATCACAGGAGACGAGTGCAGGATCATGTGAGTCGAGTGCAGGATCACAGGAGACGAGTGCAGGACCAGGACCATGTAAGTTCAGTGCAGGATCACAGGAGACGAGTGCAGGATCATGTGAGTCGAGTGCAGGATCATGTGAGTCGAGTGCAGGATCAGAGGAGACGAGTGTAGGATCAGGACCATGTAAGTTCAGTGCAGGACCATGTAAGTTCAGTGCAGGATCAGAGGAGACGAGTGTAGGATCAGGACCATGTAAGTTCAGTGCAGGACCATGTAAGTTCAGTGCAGGATCACAGGAGACGAGTGTAGGATCAGGATCATGTAAGTTCAGTGCAGGATCACAGGAGACGCGTGCAGGATCAGGACCATGTAAGTTCAGTGCAGGATCACAAGAGACGAGTGCAGGATCAGGATCATGTAAGTTCAGTGCAGGATCACAGGAGACGAGTGTAGGATCAGGACCATGTAAGTTCAGTGCAGGACCATGTAAGTTCAGTGCAGGATCACAGGAGACGAGTGTAGGATCAGGACCATGTAAGTTCAGTGCAGGATCACAGGAGACGAGTGCAGGATCAGGATCATGTAAGTTCAGTGCAGGATCACAGGAGACACGTGCAGGATCAGGACCATGTAAGTTCAGTGCAGGATCACAGGAGACGAGTGCAGGATCAGGATCATGTAAGTTCAGTGCAGGATCACAGGAGACGCGTGCAGGATCAGGACCATGTAAGTTCAGTGCAGGATCACAGGAGACGAGTGCAGGATCAGGACCATGTATGTTCAGTGCAGGATCACAGGAGACGAGTGCAGGACCAGGACCATGTAAGTTCAGTGCAGGATCACAGGAGATGAGTGCAGGACCAGGACCATGTAAGTTCAGTGCAGGATCCCAGGAGACGAGTGCAGGATCATGTGAGTCAAGTGCAGGATCAGAGCAGACGAGTGTAGGATCAGGACCATGTAAGTTCAGTGCAGAATCACAGGAGACGAGTGCAGGATCATGTGAGTCGAGTGCAGGATCACAGGAGACGAGTGCAGGATCAGGACAATGTTAGTTCAGTGCAGGATCACAGGAGACGAGTGCAGGATCAGAGGAGACGAGTGCAGGATCAGAGGAGACGAGTGCTGGATCAGGACCATGTAAGTTCAGTGCAGGATCATGTGAGTCGAGTGCAGGATCAGGACAATGTTAGTTCAGTGCAGGATCACAGGAGACGAGTGCAGGATCATGTGAGTCGAGTGCAGGATCAGAGGAGACGAGTGTAGGATCAGGACCATGTAAGTTCAGTGCAGGACCATGTAAGTTCAGTGCAGGATCAGAGGAGACGAGTGTAGGATCAGGACCATGTAAGTTCAGTGCAGGACCATATAAGTTCAGTGCAGGATCACAGGAGACGAGTGTAGGATCAGGATCATGTAAGTTCAGTGCAGGATCACAGGAGACACGTGCAGGATCAGGACCATGTAAGTTCAGTGCAGGATCACAGGAGACGAGTGCAGGATCAGGATCATGTAAGTTCAGTGCAGGATCACAGGAGACGCGTGCAGGATCAGGACCATGTAAGTTCAGTGCAGGATCACAGGAGACGAGTGCAGGATCAGGACCATGTAAGTTCAGTGCAGGATCACAGGAGACGAGTGCAGGACCAGGACCATGTAAGTTCAGTGCAGGATCACAGGAGACGAGTGCAGGATCAGGACCATGTAAGTTCAGTGCAGGATCACAGGAGACGAGTGCAGGATCAGGACCATGTAAGTTCAGTGCAGGATCACAGGAGACGTGTGCAGGATCAGAGGAGACGAGTGTAGGATCACAGGAGACGAGTGCAGGATCAGGACCATGTAAGTTCAGTGCAGGATCACAGGAGACGAGTGCAGGATCAGAGGAGACGAGTGTAGGATCAGGATGACGGGAGTCGAGTGCAGGACCACAGGAGATGCGTGCAGGATCAATTAGGGTAACAGCAGAAACACATACCTGAAATAGGAAACCAATATTTCATATTAATATGAAAATAATATCACTTCAAGGCATTATTTCAATTCAACATGTTTGATAAATGATAAAGTAAGTGTATTAATCTTATTATAAAGTAAAACTTGCATAACAATTAACATTCAGGTTTTTTGAGATTTCACAAGTAAGCAAAAACAAGCCTTAATATGTGACCGGGAATAGTTTATAGAATTTTCTATAATAATATTATTTTATATAATATTTATAGATATAGAGACAGCTATTAACGTTTACCGATATAGTACTAATGAGTGCAGAATCAGGATCAGACGACACAAGTGCAGGATCAAAGGAGACGTGTGCAAGATCAGGATCACAGGAGACGAGTGCAGGACCAGGACCATGTAAGTTCAGTGCAGGATCACAGGAGACGAGTGCAGGACCAGGACCATGTAAGTTCAGTGCAGGATCACAGGAGACGAGTGCAGGACCAGGACCATGTAAGTTCAGTGCAGGATCACAGGAGACGAGTGCAGGATCATGTGAGTCGAGTGCAGGATCAGAGCAGACGAGTGTAGGATCAGGACCATGTAAGTTCAGTGCAGGATCACAGGAGACGAGTGCAGGATCATGTGAGTCGAGTGCAGGATCACAGGAGACGAGTGCAGGATCAGGACAATGTTAGTTCAGTGCAGGATCACAGGAGACGAGTGCAGGACCAGGACCATGTAAGTTCATTGCAGGATCACAGGAGACGAGTGCAGGACCAGGACCATGTAAGTTCAGTGCAGGATCACAGGAGATGAGTGCAGGATCATGTGAGTCGAGTGCAGGATCAGAGCAGACGAGTGTACGATCAGGACCATGTAAGTTCAGTGCAGGATCACAGGAGACGAGTGCAGGATCATGTGAGTCGAGTGCAGGATCAGAGGAGACGAGTGCAGGATCACAGGAGACGAGTGCAGGACCAGGACCATGTAAGTTCAGTGCAGGATCATGTGAGTCGAGTGCAGGATCAGGGCAGACGAGTGTAGGATCAGGACCATGTAAGTTCAGTGCAGGACCATGTAAGTTCAGTGCAGGATCACAGGAGACGCATGCAGGATCATGTGAGTCGAGTGCAGGATCAGAGGAGACGAGTGCAGGATCACAGGAGACGAGTGCAGGACCAGGACCATGTAAGTTCAGTGCAGGATCATGTGAGTCGAGTGCAGGATCAGGGCAGACGAGTGTAGGATCAGGACCATGTAAGTTCACTGCAGGATCACAGGAGACGCCTGCAGGATCACTTAGGGTAACAGCAGAATCACATACCTGAAATAGGAAACCAATATTTCATATTATTATGAAAATAATATCACTTCAAGGCAGTATTTCCATTCAACATGTTTCCTTAATCTCTGATAACACATGATGTTTTTGTACAATAACTTGCCAACTTAAAATGGCTAAACACAAGCTAGAGCTAATACACTGCAAAGATAACATTATAACCAAGTTAGAATTTATAAACTTGGTGCAAGTAAAATAGTAAAAATGGTAGCAGGTAGTCTACAATCCTGACACAGATCAGTGTAGAATTAGACAGAATTTCATTGTATTCACATGTAAAGGGACTTACTTTTTTTCTCCTAGGGGAGCCTTGACATGCCGCTGACCTGAAAGAAGAAAATAAGAAAAAATTAACATTGTATTTTAACACTAAGCTTGACCGTTCCTTCAGGTTTTGGCAATTTATTATATTATTATTGTCTTTAAAGGGTTAGTTCACCCAAAAATGAAAATTATGTCATTAATTACTCACCTTCATGTCGTTCGACACCCGTAAGACATTCGTTCATCTTCGGAACACAAATGAAGATATTTTTGTTGAAAGCTGATGACTGAGAAAGGCCTCCATTGACATTCAGTACATTTACACTCACAAGACCCATAAAAGGCACTAAAAACGTCGTTATAACGTCCATCTCACTACAGTGGCTCTACAATAATTTTATGAAGCGACGATAATAGTTTTTGAGCGGAAAAAAAAATCTAAATAACGACTTTATTCTACAAGTTCTTGTCTTCCTTGTTGTCCTATGCCGTGAACTCACGAAGCACCACGACGCATGCGCGAGAATATGACGCAGAACCGGCGTTCGGACACGTGACCCAGAAGCGAGGAGATTTGTTTACAACGAGCAGAGGAAGACGCGCCGTATCTAAGCTGTTGAATTCTACATTGATCGTGCTTTAGGTCTCGGCGTAGTGCTCAAAATGGGACTAAAGTGTGTATTTCATGGATGATAGGTTTTTATATACATCTCAGCATTAATCTTTTAGTTAATCAACCACATTATCCTCATCATTTTAATCTATATCACATTCATATAAGTATGGCCTTTGTTCCTATGTCTTAGGTCTCTCTCTCTCTCTCTGTCTCTCTCTTCTGTTGAGCATTATCCTGAACATGTGTTTTTAATATAAGAAGGCTCTGTGGGCCCGCATGGAGAAGGGGCCTCTATTCTATGCATTAGAAAGGAGCTGAAGGAGTTCCAGGCTTGGGAGGAAATAATGATTACCAGATGTGTTGTATACTGATATCACGTGGCTCACGTTCACATACCATGAGACCTATATGATGTAATTCTTTTTCATTGGTTAAAGCCATAACGCCTCTATACTTGGACCTATATATGTTAAGTTCTTTGTTCAATAAATTGGAGATTTTCCTTCCCTCAGATCTGAGAAGTCATTGTCTTTGAATCACCGATAAATGCTGAGAAGGGCACGAAAACGGGACAAACTAATTGGAATCTTCCAATGGATTTCATGGCTACGTCATATTCTCGCGCATGCGTCTTGGTGCTTTGTGAGTTCACGGCATAGGAAGACAAGGAAGACAAGAACTTGTATAATAAAGTTGTTATTTTTATATTTTTTTCCGCTCAAAAACTATTATCGTCGCTTCGTAAAATTATTGTAGAGCCACTGTAGTGAGATGGACTTTATAACGACGTTTTTAGTGCCTTTTATGGGTCTTGTGAGTGTAAATGTACTGAATGTCAATGGAGGCCTTTCTCAGCCTCAGCTTTCAACAAAAATATCTTCATTTGTGTTCCGAAGATGAACGAATGTCTTACGGGTGTCGAACGACATGAGGGTGAGTAATTAATGACATAATTTTCATTTTTGGGTGAACTAACCATTTAAGGCCATGTTTACACATATGTAGATATTTTTATAAACAGATTTTTTTAAAAACATCACTTTGAGGTTGCTAAAACTTCAGTACAAACACACACTTACAAATGTATACTTTATACTTGTTATTTTTCCCCCAATCATTAGATACAGCTTGTTCTCCTGGTTAACATTACATCCTTTATGTCTCCTTTGCACGGCTACAATAAACTTAAACCTACCCAGAGCCATATTTCTATGGTATTTCATATTTCATATTTCTATGGCTCTGGACCTAACGTTCCATGTACTTTTTCGTTAATATATTATTCTTTTTTTAAATGAAAACCGAAAAAAGTGCGCTTTTCTCTTTATTGGTTTTCAAACTGGTGAAGAGATAAACCATGAAAAAAAGTAATTTCCCTCATTTTTTTTAAATTGAAAATTCGAAAAATTGAAAAATCGGACCACCACCCCTGGTAATACATAAACAATTCTCATGAACGAAATGTGGAAAAGGTCAATAATACTCAAGTTTCCCTTTTTCTTAAGCTTTCTAAATTTAATAGAAACGGATAATAATAATCGAAGGATGCTTGCTTAACGTTAGTTCAAGTTAGCTAGCGATATTTTGCTAACTGTCTTATGCACGCAATTGTCTTTTAAAGTTAGCTATCTATATAATACCTTTTCCATCGACGTGCTGTTCGCGCAGGAACTGCTGCACTCGTGGTAAGGTATTTACGCCAACCACGTGTTGCATTCAAAGTTTTTGTAAAATATCCTGTTCCTATCCAGTGGTCGTTTTTGCCGTTCTATAATGTCATTTTTTTGTGTTTTGCTTTTTTATTATCAAGGGAAAAAAAATCAACTAATTAACCATGACAAAGCACACCTGTGAAGTGAAAACCATTTCAGGTGACTACCTCATGAAGCTCATTGAGAGAACACCAAGGGTTTGCAGAGTTATCAAAAAAAGCAAAGGGTGGCTACTTTGAGGAATTCAATTCAATTCAATTCAATTCAAATTTATTTGTATAGCGCTTTTCACAATACACATTGTTTCAAAGCAGCATTACAGAAAGTGCATTTCATAGATGAACAGTATAAAAAATGTTAGAAACACAATGTTAAAGAACAATGTTCGAAAAAGACAATCAGTCGTGTATTAATTTCGGCCATAACAACGCTGGCGTTGAGTCGTCTCTTCACTGGCGTGGAGTCGTCTCATCACAGGTGTTGGTGCATCCGAAGTCTTCATGAGAGGCTGGATACAAACTGGAGCTGACGAACTATTTACCTCGGGACTAGTGTCACGAGATAACAACAGAAAAGCAGATGGGAAATAATTAGCGTAGCTGCTGTTCAGAATATTTTATTAATGCTGTTGTTCCCATTTAACTGTAGTATAACTGGAATATAAAATATAAGACATGTTTTCAGTTATTTCCCACTTTTTTGTTAAGTACATAATTCCATACGTGTTCATTCATAGTTTTGATGCCTTCAGTGAGAATCTACAATGTAAATAGTTATGAAAATAAAGAAACACATTGAATGAGACGGTGTGTCCAAACTTTTGGCCTGTACTGTATTTGTCCAAAGGACAAGTGCCTCAAAAAGTTAATGTCAAGCCCATCCATCCATCCATCTTCTTCCGCTTATCCGGGGCCAGCAGTCTAAGCAGAGATGCCCAGACTTCCCTCTCCCTAGACACTTCTTCCAGCTCTTCCGGGGGGACACCAAGGCGTTCCAAGGCCAGCCGGGAGACATAGTCCCTCCAGCGTGTCCTTGGTCTTCCCCGGGGCCTCCTCCCAGTTGGACATGCCCGAAACAACTTCCCGGGAAGGCGTTCAGGAGGCATCCGGAACAGATGCCCGAGCCACCTCAGCTGTCCCCTCTCGATGTGGAGGAGCAGCGGTTCTACTCCGAGTTCCTCCCGAGTGACTGAGCTTCTCACCCTATCTCTAAGGGAGCGCCCAGCCACCCTGCGGAGAAAGCTCATTTCGGCCGCCTGTATCCGGGATCTTGTCCTTTTGGTCATGACCCAAAGCTCATGACCATAGGTGAGAGTAGGAACGTAGATTGACCGGTAAATCGAGAGCTTCGCCTTACGGCTTAGCTCTTTCTTCACCACGACAGACCGGTACATCGACCGCATTACTGCAGAAGCTGCACCGATCCGTCTGTCAATCTCCCGTTCCATCCTCCCCTCACTCGTGAACAAGACCCCTAGATACTTGAACTCCTCCACTTGGGGCAGGAACTCTCCACCAACCTGAAGTGGGCAAGCCACCCTTTTCCAACTGAGGACCATGGCCTCGGATTTGGAGGTGCTGATCCCCATCCCAGCTGCTTCACACTCGGCTGCAAACCGTCCCAGTGCATGCTGAAGGTCCTGGTTAGAAGGGGCCAACACGACAACGTCATCCGCAAAGAGCAGAGACGAAACCGTGTGGTCCCCAAACCTGACACCCTCCGGCCCTTGGCTGCACCTAGAAATTCTGTCCATAAAAATTATGAACCGAACCGTCAAGCCCTGACTTGCTAAAACTACGTTGCCTCGAGGTTATGTGATAATATCATTTTGAGTGGGCATTACATTATTCTTTAACTCAGACACTTGTTGGTAACTATCAGTGTGTTATTGGCAATGGTGACTGATATTTCTCTGCAATAGACATGAATACTTTGGAGCAAAAGTTGGACAAACGTTCGAAGAAAGATTCCGAAGGCCCTATTGTGGGAAAGAGAATCCGTGTTGCCAAACGTCTTTGTGAGGATGAGGATGAGGATGACCCCCCTACTGCCGTCAGTGGGACCAAAATGAGTTTTTGTTTAATGTACTAACAGTTGTTTATTTGTTTATTTCTTCATTTGATCAGGGACAATGCACAAAAAAAACATAAATCTTAAAAAGAAGCGATGTCATGTGCCAGGTTATAGCAAAAAACGCAAATTTCCACTAGGGGTGTGCGATATTGACAAAAAATGATATCTCTATTTTTGGGGAGTTTGCCAATAACGATAATCAGACGATATTTTGCATTATTCAAAAATGTGCTTGTAAAAGTCTTATATTTTACTAGCTCCGTTTTACAATGTCAATAGGATATTGATATATTACTAATTGAAACATATTGTTGGAAAGGGTATTTATTATTTAAAACTGAAGCATTCAAGTCGAAACAACACAAATGCTCTGCTGTAAGGTGAACTGTTCAGAATACAAGCAAATATGGCATTATAATAAAAGTATCAAAATACTGTTATCTAAATACAAATGATTCCCTTCTGTAAAATGTTCTAAAGCCAAAAATACAAAAAACTAGCCCATAGTATTCTCAATAAAATTTTCGGCACTCTTTGCAGATGTGAAGAAAACCAAACCACCTCTAGTGATGACTATCTTCGCTCACAGTTTCTTTGCTAATTTTAACGTCTGTCAAGCAGCTCTGAATGCGCGTCACGTGTGCACCCTTGCGCGCCGTCAATTTGTGAACAATTGAATCAGCGTTTTGATTGGTTTCTGAAAATGAACGGCATACTCGATAATATGATTTTGCATATCGTTTAAACAACAATTACGATATTATTGCAAACGTTATACTTGCAAATGTTAAGTTAACTCTTTACCCCATAAAGACGATATTTGACGACACCCCCTGTACCCATAATGACGAGATTTGAATTGTTTTTGGATTGTTTTTTTAGCTTTAGGGCTGGGCGATATGGCCAAAAAATTTGCTGAATCAGCTGATGATGGCAGAGAATAGATTAGATAGATTTAAAGCATAGCATAGATTTAAAGGGATATTCCAACATTTGCATAAAAGAGAAGATTGACGGGATAAGTTAAAAAAAAATTCTTGCTTGTGCTCGGGGTGGGGTGGGGGGGGTAGTACTCATAAAATGTATTCTAGGTTGGCAGGTATGTAAGTGATATATAAACCTACAATAATGCATGCTTGCTGTATAACCATCTTATATCATTTATATCTACTATGTACCATACTGCAAACAAACTACAAAACAAGCTGCTCAGATTTGTCTCCTGTTTGTACTTCAAAACCGGAGCTCATTTGAAATATGCTGCATCCCCCCTCCCATGCAACATTATTATTTATACATTTTAGGTGGCTTGGGACAAAAATGTCATACAGTAAGCTTGTAAGCATAATGATATATATAACTACGGCAATAATTTGTATGTTTTAAAAAAAAATTTAAATTATTTATATGTTGCCACAGGCTGCCATTCACAATCAAGGGGCGGAAATCCTAGCTTCCTTGGAAGAACAAGCAGAAAATAGTGACAATGAGCTCTCACTTGTACGTCAACAATTGCTAGAAATAAAAAAATTCATCTTCACAGGTAAACGTATTATATTTCCATTCTATACACACACACACATATATACACACATTAAAACTTAAATAGCCGGGGCTTTTATTTTGCCAGATCATTACACTCAACCTGCTATTTCATCACCATGACAAAAATTTTACTTTTTTTTTTTACATTGAATCTAGAAGAAAAAAAAATAGACCTACCTACCGACCCTTTTTTTTTTTCTTTTTTTTTTTTGCTGTTACTGAAATCTTTTTAAATAATGAGGGCATCCATCTCAGTAATACATTGATGGGATAAATGCAGAGACTGAATTTCCCTCACAGGATCAAAAGAGTATACTTCTATTCAAACTTGTTGTCTACAGTCTTTCACATCCGTTTTTCCTGTTGATGCAGAGATACCTCAGATAAAAGAAATGCTCAATAGCTCCATGCACCCCGGCAGTCCAGGGCCTCTCCCCAGCCCTTCAAACCCTGTTCAAATAGTGAGTACTTTTTTATGCAGTGCTGTTGGAAAGTATGTGAACTGCTTGCAATCACCTTGTCTTCTATATTAATTGGTCATAATCAAATACAATTTACTGTAAATTTGTCCTAATCTAATATCCCAAATTTCCTGGTACCTTGTGGCAATGGCTCTTTTTGGCACTACTTATTGATAATATGAAATCTCCAACATTAACAGTAGGGACCAGGAATGCTTGTCATAATACTATTGGGACCATATTCAATAGTCAATTGTACATAAATTTGGAATGCTGGATATTTTGTTTACTATACTGAAATAAAACTTTTAAGCCTATCAATTTTTTTAGGTTCAACAGGAAGAAATTGTCCCAGGTTCAGGTGTTTACGTACCGCAAAGTGTGTGGCGCTCTGCTTGCCAGGCATCCAGTGGGACTTCAATGGCAAGGATTTTGCTGCTAGGGGTGTTTGACATTGAAACACTCGTCAAAAGTAATTTGAGAGGTTAGTATTGTCTGTGCAGTAGTATAGAGTGTGGTTAAAAATGCTTATTCCATGGTCACATTTGTTATGTTAAAGCTACATTGTGTAAAAATATGACAACCAACTGAATATTACTTTCTAGCCCCCCCCATTCCGAGCGCGTTTTAACTCCTATGGTGGCCATTTCATGTAAAGGTTAACATGGCTTCCAATACAGAGCAAAAGCAATAAAAAAAACAACTACAATTTAGAGTGTCCTTTGCCTGTGATCCGTCATAGCACGTCATCTTGGGCGAGAAGTTTAAAGTAGTTTGAAGTATTACATTATTACTTGATTTTATCTTTCTTAATTATTTTATAACAATATTTTGTGTTGCCATTAGTGCTGCCACTAGCAACTAATTTTCTAACGACTAATCTTTTGACACATTTTTGGATTAGTCGACTAATCTAAACGACTAATTAAAAAAATATTAAATGTTTGTTATTTCGTTCAACTGAAGGGCCAAAACAAAAATATGTCCCCAGTTCAAGAACATTATGTATTAAATTAGATTAGATTCAACTTTATTGTCATTACACAAGTACAAGTACAAGGCAACAAAATGCAGTTTAGGTCTATTTTACAGGTCATATTACAGTTAGAAGTACGGTGCAAAATGCAAATGTAAACATGGTTACTATAAATACAGTCGGCAGTGCAAATGAGCATATTCCAGTTAAGATATGGTGGTGCAAAATGCATAAGTAAACAGTTGTTACTGTAATAAACAGTCGGTAGTGCAAATAACAAAGTGAATGTAGGTGTGAGGTAGGAGAGTTAGCAGTTTATGAGGGAAGTGGATCAACGGGGGTTAGAGTTCAGTAAAGAGACAGCTCTGGGGAAAAAACTGTTCTTTAGTCTGCTGGTCCTGGTCCGGAGGATCCTGAAACGCCTGCCGGAGGGCAGGAGAGAAAACAGTCTGTGGGCTGGGTGAGAGGAGTCCTTGAGGATGCTGCGAGCTCGGTGCAGACAGCGTTTCCTCTGGATGTGCTCGATGGCAGGTAGTGGAGTCCCTGTGATGCGCTGGGCAGTTTTCACCACCCGCTGCAGTGCCTTGCGCTCCGCAACAGAGCAGCTCCCATACCATACTGCGACACAGTTGGTCAGGATGCTTTCTATTGCGCAGCGATAGAAGTTCACCAGGATAGCCGAGGAGAGCTGATTCTTCCTCAGTGTCCTCAGGAAGAAGAGGCGCTGGTGAGCCTTCTTGACCAGGCTGGAGGTGTTGGTCGTCCACGACATGTCCGCCGAGATGTGGATCCCCAGGAACTTGAAACTGGAGACACGCTCAACAGCCATTCCATTGATGTGGATGGTGTCGTGTGTGCCTCTTGACTCCTTCCTGAAGTCCACGATGAGCTCCTTCGTTTTGGTGGTGTTGAGGAGCAGGTTATTATCTGTGCACCATGTGGCCAGGTGCTGGATCTCCTCCCTGTAGGCAGTCTCATCGTTGTTGCTGATGAGACCAATCACCGTAGTGTCGTCCGCAAACTTGACGATGGAATTAGATCCATACACAGGCTTGCAGTCGGAGGTGAAGAGGGAGTAGAGAAACGGACTTAGCACACAGCCCTGTGGTACACCAGTGTTGAGTGTGATGGACGTGGAGCAGGTGGATCCTGATCGAACATTCTGTGGTCTGTCAGTTAGGAAGTCCAAAATCCAGTTACACATTGAAGTGTTGATGCCCAGGTCTCCAAGTTTGGCAATTAACTTGGATGGGATGACAGTGTTGAATGCTGAGCTGAAGTCAACAAACAGCATGCGTGCATAGGTGTTTTTACTGTCCAGATGGGTGAGCACAGAGTGCAGTGCCATGGAAACTGCATCCTCTGTGCTCCTATTGCTGCGATAGGCAAACTGGTGTGAGTCCAATGTGGATGGTATAGAGTCTTTTAGGTGTTCCAGGACCAGCCGCTCAAAGCACTTCATAATGATGGGTGTGAGTGCTACAGGGCGGTAGTCATTAGGGCACCTCGGGCTGGAGTGTTTCGGCACTGGCACAATGGAAGTGCGTTTAAAG
Source organism: Romanogobio albipinnatus (assembly GCA_023566225.1). Taxonomy (NCBI): domain Eukaryota; kingdom Metazoa; phylum Chordata; class Actinopteri; order Cypriniformes; family Gobionidae; genus Romanogobio; species Romanogobio albipinnatus. Next base: position 3,481,677 of record CM042239.1, read on the forward strand.
CATGATGGTACAGCTGCTTGGGCGAGAGACAGGTTGAAAATGTCTGTAAAAACCCCAGCGAGCTGCTCCGCACATGCCCTGAGAACACGACCAGGGATGTTGTCTGGTCCAGCAGCCTTGTGCGCACTGATCCGGCTCAGTGCCTTGCAGACATCTGTGGAGGAGAGTGTGATTGGTGGGTGGTCAGCTGAGGGTGTGAGCTTGGTGGCAGTTTCTCTGTTGTCTCTTTCAAAACGAGCATAAAAGTAATTTAGCTCGTTCAGGAAGTTGACATCAGTGGCTGCGGGGGTGGAGTGGGTGGGTTTATAATCACTGATGGCCTGAATGCCATGCCACATGCGTCGAGGGTCAGAGTTGGAAAAGTGTCCCTCTATCTTTAGCTTGTAGCAGTGCTTGGCCTTTTTGATGCCCCTCTTCAGGTTTGCTCTGGATGCGCTGTAGGCTTGTGCATCTCCTGATCTGAAGGCAGTATTGCGTGACTTCAGCAGGAGTCGCACTTCCCTGTTCATCCAAGGCTTCTGATTTGGGTATGTGGTGATCTGTTTCTGGGTTGTAACACTGTCAATGGTGGTATTGATATGATCCAATACTGAGGAGGTGTAGGAGTTAATGTCCGTGTGAGCGCCACTGGTGGCTTGAGAAGCAAACATACTCCAGTCTGTGTTTAGAAACCTTTCCTGGAGTGTGGAATCTGCCCCCGCAGGCCACACCTTGATTGTCTTCACTGATGGCTTCACACGGTTGATGAGGGGTGCATATTTGGGGCTGAGGAACAAAGAGATGTGGTCTGACTGTCCCAGGTGGGGGAGGGGTGTTGCAACGTAAGCTCCCGCCATGTTTGTGTAAACATGGTCTAAGGTTTTGTTTCCTCTGGTGTGGCAGGAAACATGCTGGTGAAACTTGGGTAGCACTGACTTTAAGTTTGAGTGATTAAAGTCACCTGAAACAATAAACGCAGCTTCAGGGTGATCAGTCTGTTGTTTACTGATGGCTGCGTGAAGTTCTTTCATAGCAAGCTTGGCATCAGCATCGGGTGGAATATAAGCAGCAGTTATAATGGTGGAAGTGAACTCCCGCGGTAGATAAAACGGTCTACATTTAACCATGAGAAACTCCAGGTTAGCTGAACAATGACTCCCAACAATAGCAGAGTTTGTGCACCAAGCTTTGTTAATATAAATGCACAATCCACCACCTCTGGTCCAGTGTGTGGCGTCCCGCTAGCTCGATAGCGGTGTCCGGTATTCCGCTGTTTAACCAGGTTTCAGTGAAGATTAGGACGTTACAGTTCAAAAGTTTCTTACTGTGTGTGATGCTGAGTCGAATCTCCTCCATTTTGTTCACTAGCGATCGTACATTAGCAAGGAAAATGCTGGGTAAAGAGAGCCGATGAGGAGAACGCGTTAGCTTAGCCCGCAATCCTCCACGCTTCCCCTGCCTTTGTTTACGATCTCGCCGCCTTCTGCGTGCACTTCCGCCCGGCCGGGATGAGCGCATCGCCTCGGGCGTCCTAGCGATCTCAGGAAGGAGTCGAAGATTGTCCATAAAACTGTCGGAAATTCGCAAACCAATATCCAAAAGCTCAGCGCGGGTGTACGATGTAAAGGCACAACTGTTCTGCACGAACAGACCCGAGATGAGCAAGAAAAATACCGCAAAATTGCAGAATCTGGAGAGACGCTGAGCCTCGCGATCTACTCGCGCCGCCATCTTGGTCATTATTCATGTGGGAATCGTCTGGGGAAACGCTCACAGGGCTCATCAAACAAACACAATGATTCATCTCTCATCCACCCCCGATTGATTGGAATGTTATTTTTGTATTACTTGGCCGGCCCGATGTGAATATAACCGTGAACCATACACATACACACACACGCTTGGTCGGCCCGATCAGTGAATAACCGTGACCCGTACACACACACACACACACACACACACACACACACTTTGCAAGCCCTGGCATTACAAGTCCGAGTCTGATCACGAATGAACCAATAACACCTCAAATAAAGGATTATCCAGCCTGACAGTGTGCTAAGGTATGTAATCGATAGATATCAAACAATCTGTAACAATGCAATACTAACACATATAAAAAACATGTTTTACTCACTTAAGTGTGTAGCACCGTTCTTGTTAGATCCAATATAGACGGCACAGCATTGTGTTTTAATCTCAATATGTCTGCAAATCCATTCTCGACCTGTGTCTTGTTACCAAACGATTCCGCGGTGAAATGAAGAGAACAAATGCGCAATGTCTTTTCCACGTGAGCTGGAGTTCAACCACTCATTCCTAATAGTAGAATCAGAAGGAAGCTTATGCAGGGACTGTGTTTGTAATAGATTTGTGTATTGACAGGTTTAGGCTGCCACCTTGTGGGTCATTATTGTAATGAAAGAGTTTGTGTAAAGTATTGTTTGGCAAACGATTATTGAGCCAACGCGGCAACTGTAGTTTGAGTCTGGTCACGGAATAAAGGAAGTAAAGACGTGTGCAGTAGTTCTGCTGGTTTTGTTTTTGTCTCCCACACGATACACCACAAATGGCGACGAGGCTATTAAATGAATACCACTGCGTAAATGGACTGTAAGAGTCACGTACACTGGTGGTAGTAAAAAAATAAAAAACATTTCAAAAAACAATTCCGTGAGGAACCAGGCACGTGTTGGATTAGCAGTGAGCAATTTGCCATGGCTGTGCAAATCGGTCGTGTGCATGAATACAATGACGCAAAGGAGGATTTTGAGTCATATCTGGAACCTCTGGAACAGTGGATGTTGGCAAATGAAATCAAGGATGAAAAGAAGGTGTGTGTGTTTCTCTCGGTGATTGGGGCTGATGCTTATAAGCTGCTGAAGAATCTGGTGTCACCGACAGTACCGAGTGCTATGGAGCACGCTGATCTGGTGAGAGCACTGAGCACAAATTACAAGCCGGCACCGATTGTAATCGCGGAACGGTTTCGGTTCCAGAAGCGTAACCAGAAAGAGAGTGAAACTGTCTCTGATTATGTGGTGGCTTTGAGACAACTATCAGCTACCTGTGTTTTTGGACAGTACCTGGATGATGCACTGAGAGATCGTTTTGTGAGTGGATTACGCTCGGATGCCGTGCAGCGCAGATTGCTGTCTGAAAAGGATCTGACTTTCCCGAAGGCTTATGAGATTGCTGTAGCAATCTGGACACAGCGAATCTCGTCAGGTAAATGCCCTTTCAAGTGCAAGCTTTACTGAGAAGGGGAGGAAAGGACAGTTTAGACGACAAAATGAAAATAAAGCACAAAGCAAAGGCCAAAATGTAAAAAATTACTTTGGTAAACAACAGACATGTTACCGATGTGGGGGAAAACATTCAGCACGTGACTGCAGATTTAAAAATGAAAAGTGTCATACCTGCTCCAAAATTGGACACATAGCCCGTGCATGTAGGAAGGGAAAAGCCAGTTCTCAAACTCAGTATGTGGAAGCCAAAGGAATTACATCCAGAGGGGATGAAGAGGCTGAACTTTTTGGAGTGTATGCAGTATACTCCACCTCAAGCTGTGAAAAGGGGTACACAGTGGAGGTCGCACTGGGTGATAAGAGTACAAAAATGCTACTGGATACAGGGTCAGCTGTGTCAGTTGTATCTGAGGATTTCTACCAGACGAATCTGAACCAGTTCAGTTTAAAACCAGCCCCCAAGTTAAAGCTAAAATCATATTCTGGCCAAAGTATCGCTGTTCGAGGATACATCATGATACCAGTGCAGTATGAAACTCAGCAAGTCACCCTACCTCTGGTCATTGTAAAGGGAAGTAGACCTGCTCGGATTGGTAGGAACTGGCTAAAGGAACTACACCTGAACTGGAAACAGATTTTCACTGTACACAGGGTGCTTACACAGGCAGAGTGGACCCCAGGAGTGAACGAGGTGTTACAGCGCCACCAGGCAGTGTTCTCGGAGAACCAAGGCTGCATAGAGGGTTTTAAAGCAAAAATCTGCATAGAACCAGGCACCATTCCTATCCTCTGCAAAGCTTGCCCAGTTCCTTATGCCTTAAAGGAAGCAGTAGAAAAGGAGCTGGACAGGTTGGAGAAAATGAAAGTGATCTCAAAGACTGAGAAAAGTGAGTGGGCCTCTCCGATAGTCATCGTGCCAAAGGCAGATAAAACAATTAGGATTTGTGGTGACTACAAGGTCAGTATTAATCGGTGTATGGAAGAGCAGACATACCCGAAACACGAAAGACCTGTTTGCTACTTTAGCAGGAGGAACATCATTCAGTAAGCTTGACCTCTCTCATGCCTACCAGCAGCTGATGTTAGACGAAGAGTCAGAGAAGTATTTAACAGTCAACACTCATAAGGGCCTGTACAAATTTCATCGCCTCAGCTATGGTGTTTCCAGTGCGCCCGCAATTTTTCAGTCTGTTATGGACCAGATTTGACAAGGTTTGGAGCATGTGACATGTTTTTTGGATGATATTCTCATCACTGCTTCATCTGAGGGGAAGCATTTAAAAAGACTGGAGGAAGTGCTCACATGTCTGGAAAAACATGGAGTCCGAGTGAAATTGTCTAAATGTCAGTTTTTCCAGAGCAGTGTGGAGTATCTGGGACATGGCATTGACTAGGATGGCCTGCACCCAAATGATGAAAAGGTTGCAGCCATAAACAAAGCGCCAGAGCCAAAAAATGTCACTGAGCTGAAGTCTTTCTTAGGTCTTCTTAACTATTACAGCCGTTTCCTGCCAAACTCCTCCACCATCCTCCACCCTCTACACAACCTGCTGAGAAAAGAGGCTAAGTGGGTTTGGACTTCTGAGTGTGCTAAGGCATTTGAAGATGCAAAGCAGCTATTACAGAAAAAACAAAATGTTGGTGCATTACGACACCCGTTTGCCGCTCCGGATTGCATGTGATGCATCACCCTATGGAGTAGGGGCGGTGATTTCTCATGTCATGGAAAATGGAGAGGAACGGCCTGTGGCTTTTGCATCAAGGACTTTAACTGAGGCTGAAAGAAAATATGCCCAAATTGAAAAGGAGGCACTTGCCATCATCTTTGGAGTAAAGAAATTCCATAAATATCTCTATGGGAGGAAATTCACACTCATAACAGATCACAAACCACTGTTATCTATCCTGGGACCAAAGTCAGCGGTTCCAACCACTCTCGCTCGCAACTATATGTGGTGGCCTGGCTGTGATGGGGAAATAGAAGAGCTGGTGAAAAGTTGCTCAATCTGCCAAGCTGTTCAGAAAATGCCAGCAGTCGCTCCGCTGCACCACTGGAGATGGCCGGAAAGAGTGTGGCAGAGGATTCACATTGATTTTGCTGAGAAGGACAAGCAGTATTTTCTGGTGGTCATTGATAGCCATTCTAAGTGTTTAGAAGTTTTTCCCATGTCTTCCACCACCTCTCACAATACAATTGAAGTGCTGCAAAGTTTGTTCTCTGCGTATGGACTGCCAGAAGAGCTGGTATCAGATAATGGTCCACAGCTGGTGTCGAGGGAGTTTACTCAGTTTCTGGAGAGAAACGGTATCAAACACATTGCTGTACCCGCATACCATCCTGCATCAAATGGAGCTGCAGAGAGGTCAGTGCAGATCTTGAAACGTGCGCTGACGAAGGATGTGTTGGAGGCAAAGGGAAAGGCTCCCTTGCCACTCAGTCATAGACTTGCAAATTTCCTGCGCATGTACCGCAGTACACCCCACACCGTGACTGGACGGACACCGGCTGAGTTATTCCTGAAAAGGCCAGATCCAAACTTGTTTCAGTTTGCTTAAGCCCATGCTTGCCAGACAGATTGAAGAGAAACAAGCCACACAGAAACGTCATCATGACCGTGATGGCTCATCTCTTCGTTTCTTTCATAAAGGGGAAGTGGTCCGCGTCCAAAATTTCAGGGGAGGAGTGGAGAAATGGAATCAGGCAGAAGTACTAAAAAGACTGGGAGCTGTCACATACTTGGTGAAAGAGGGTCAGAGGCAGCGCACAGTGCATGTCGACCACATGTTGCCATGACGAGGAAATGTTGAGACACTTCCAAAAAGCTTGCCCTCACCAGGGGTTGAAAATGAGCCGTTAGTAACTATGGACTGTGCTTTTCCAGCTGTTTTGCCTAGAGCACCAGTGACGCAAATACCACCTACTGTTCTCACTAAAACAACTGAACAGGTTGTCGAGGTGTCATCACACACAGCAAACAGAAACTCACCTGAGAAATGGCGGTACCCAGATAGGGTCCGCGTTCCACCTAAAAGATTATATCTATAATCGGCAGTATTATGTAGGTAAATGTAAATCTGCACAGTGAATGTAAGCTGCCAAGAGCCATTGTTTGTTGAAAATAGGAAGTTTAATTTTTGCCGTAGATTTAGATTTATTTAGGGCAGTAGATTTATTTGGGTTGTGAGATTTAAATGCAAGTTTAGTTGTTGCAAATTATTTCTGAACTTAAAAGTGTTCTTGTTTAAAACTAAAAAGGGAGGAATGTAATAGATTTTCATCCCGGAGTCAAATCACCTTTGTTTGGCTTTCCCAGGGACGCTGTAGAGATCATTAAGCGCATATATCTCCCGTTAAGAGGCGTGACCTTTCCACGTGCGCTAAGCTGCTGTCAAATCACAACACAGGAACTGTTGGCACGTTCGCTAAGCTGCTGTCGAATCACAACACGGGAACCGCTGGCACAATCAGAACTCATTACGTATTTCTGAAGGAGGGACTTCATAGAATAAAGGAACTCATCAGCCGTTTTTAGGACAGTGAAAACAGCGGTACACAGATGAATAAATTGTGTTAAAAATACAGTTTTTTTTACACGCGAAACATGAACACGTTATATTGCACACTGTAAACACAATCAAAGCTTCAAAAAAACACAAAGAACGGGACCTTTAAGGCTATTTTTGTCTCTGTACTGTGTTTGTAAATAATAGTTTGGTTTTCACCATTATGGTGATCAGTGTTTGCTTTAGTTGGGCATTTTGACTCTTGATCTTTTAATGCTAGTTTTTCTCTGTACTGTGTTTGTTATGGAAAGAATAGCCAGAGAATATGTGATAAGACAATATTGGTGGGAACATTACTGTAGACATTTTTAATTATTACTCTCCTCTTCTGCGCTTTTTCTCATTTGCAGATTCATTGACTGTTGATAATTGCTGCTCTTTCCCATGTCTGGAATAATGCCACAGATTTCAAACAGGTTTACGCATTTGGCAGACGCTTTTAAGGTTTAAAGCTTGAAATAAGTTCACAGGCGATGATCGTGAGGTGAGTGGATCTTCAATATTTCATAAACACTCCCACAGACAAGCAACATCTGCTGGACTAAATCACAAACTATTTTTACACACATCTTGCTGCTCAGTTGCAAACCTTTTTGTGATTTTTATGTTGACTTGGATGGAAGGAATTGAACCGCAGCCAATTTTAATTGAAAAAAAAGCATTTCAATTATGCTTATTTGAATTTTTCAAACTGTCATCAATCATACTTTGTAAAAAAAAAATACATCCTAAATAGTCCACCCTTGTGAAAAAGTAGTGTGCTTAATTGTATTGAAAGTGTACTTTTTGTGTACTTAAAATCTTAAAAGTATACTTTTTAAAAAGTGCACTTGCAGATAATATGATATCATTAAAATTAAAGGCCACTTAAGTGTACTTAAAGAGAATACACTTTAATTACAATATTTATAAACACACTTAAGTGCACTTTTTTAAAATGCAATTTGTAATAATATCTAATAAATTTTTACTTAAATAAAGTATACTTTCATGACAATATTTATAAACACTGTAGCTTGTAATAATGTCTACCTATATTTTACTTAAACATATTTAAAATAATTATTGTTATTTATATTTTATAAAGTACACTTATTTTTATATTGACATACTAAAGCACATGGGGGGAAAAAAAATCCAAAATTACATTTGTTAATGTATTTTAAATGTGTTTAGTCTATAATGTATATTGTGTGCATTAATGTATTTCTTCTAGCTTCAATACACTTGCTTCAGTAACTCCAGTACAACTTATTGTTGAAATTTGTATCACTAGCTCCTGCTCTATGAACTCAACTACATGTGTCAGTTTTTTACATAATATTTGACATGAAGTTTAATTTATGAGAGGAGTAGCCTAGCTATTTGTGCTTAATGTAAAAGCAATGATGTAGTACTATACTTAACATCTATGTACAGAATACTTTCAATATCATTATGTTGTTCTACGCCGATTCAACACACATTTAATTGCATTAATTACTAGCAAAAGTTGAACAAATCTAAACAAAATTAATTTGCATTCAAATTCAGTTAAAAAACATTTAATTTTAATCAGACTACACTACACTGTAAACATGATTGACTTTTAGTTAGATGAATGAGTCAAGTTCTCTGAACTTACAGTCCAACTACACAGAGTTAGAATAACTTGAACAGAAATGGAAAACATTTATAATCAACATTTAACCATTTCTCTTTAATATTTTCATGCGCATGCGCCAAAAATACTACGTCATGATTTTGAAAGATGCGCTGTCTGCCATGTTTCTGTAACCGCGATGCGTGAGGAAACTGAAGCTGATCAAACAAGAAGAGAACAACGGAGTGACCCTTTTGGATCATTGGATGATTACAGATGAGACGTTATGTGCTGTAAATAACCAGTCACGTAAGTATATCTTGATTTAAGCTTTCTTGATTTTTAATTTTCACTGTAACATGGCAGTTCCTATTGCGATTAAGAGTGTATTTAGTTTAATTGCAGATAGAGTTTAATTGCAGATAGACGCAATATGTGGTATTAATCATGTTTCCTATCATCGTGTATCTATGATTGCATTATGATCATTTCTTATATCGGAATGTGATCGCGTGTGTGGGCGTGTTCGAGGAATTTGGCTGCTGAAAATACAATATTTTAATCAAACTCCGAATTTTTAAATGAACTAAATGACTTAAAGTTATAGTAACATTAGACATTTATATACATTTAATCCATATTATAGCGACCAGTAGACTAATATCCAATATATCACCCACCTCTAGAAATAACGTTTTTAATGTTTTTTTCTTTTTCTTTTTGCATTTGGAGAATATGATGTTAAGTTACTATTTGTGTTTTTGTAATATTTTGTGCTTATCTGGAGTTACTTTATGTTTAATTTTGTATGATCAGTATAGATGTGTTATTGGAGATCCGGTGCAAGCTGTGTGGAATCACAGAGCCGTATTGATGATGTGAAGTTATTGTTAATTATGAATTTATGCCCAGCCATGATGACACTCTGATCACACACTACAAGCTAAAACCCTGCTATCAAGTCTATAGCTTTTAAATGCTTTGCATCTTGTCCATTTGTAAGTAATACATTCCCACCTGTGCATTTACAGATCCCCTAATCATTATATATTTTACAGGTAACAACCCAAAGGAAATGGGGCCGCAGCATTGCTGTGCCAGCCGGGGCAAATACAGGAACTTACTTCATGGAGATGGTCAGATGAAACTTGCAAGGCACGATGAGGAAAAATGGAAGAATAGCTTTCTCAATTTGCATGGGTCTTGGGTTATTTATATATATTTAAGTTATGTTTAATTCCCTGTAATGTAGGAATAAAAACGATTATTAAAATGTCCTCTATTTGATTTAAAGCCCAGTGTCAGTGAAGATGATGTGGTGCGTGGGATCTGGTGTTTGTGGGAAACGTGAAGGGACCTCTCCCAGCATTCTACTATGATGTTGCCCTGACGACTGAGGTAATTCATCACATAGGTGATGCAGTTGTGGTCAGAAGTTTACACACACCTTGCAGAATAAACTGCTTCATCAGGGCAGTACTAAATAAAAAGACAACATGCTAATTTTTATGATTCCTCTTATTGCTAAAATTATTATTATTATTTTTTTAACAGATACAGCAGTGTGAATATAAACTTTGGAGCGCAACTGTACATCTATCGCTTTCATTTTATTGATCCAATTATAATAATGGATAGATCTGTTTTATAAACAATTGTTTTCTTTCTGTTTTCTTTTTCTTTCCTCAAGGTATATATTTTTTGCTTTCCTGCCTCTTTGGAACATGTCCGTTCTCCTCTACTGTGGAGAGATGGTGCACACGTTTTCTGCCGATGGAGAGCTTCTGGAACATTGACATAAACAGCACTAACCCTAATTTCAAAATAGTTGGTGATGAACAATACAAATAATAATAATAATAATAATAATAATAATAATAATAATAATAAAAATAATAATTTGTGCCTTTGGAGTTCTTCAGGGTTGTCTCAGGGTTTTTAACTTTCATTCACCGTAATGCTGGAATAAGATTTTAGAATAAACCTTTTGGTCCTAACTTTGGTGCTAGTAAAGGTTTAATAAGATCTCATTTGTTAACATTATTTAATGTATTAGCCAACATGATCTAACAGTGATGAGCAATATTTTTTTTACAGTGTTTATTCATATTTGTTGACCTTAGTTAATAAAATATAGTTCAAAGCTAGTTAATGAAATTTATAGCCATTGTTCATTAACTAATTAACATATACAGCTTTCGATTTTAAGATTGCATTAGTAATAGGGGTGTAACGCTACACAAAACTGACGGTTTGGTACAGCAGGGGAGAGAAAACTAAATATAAAAATTGCTTTTTTTTTAATTAAAAAGTGGTTTACTGAACAAATTATCTTTGTCCTTAAATGGATTCAATTATAACTAAAAGTTTCTAAAAGACATAAAAATGATCTCTGCTAATGCTGTAAAGTGTAGACTATATAGGGAGCCCTTACTTGCACTTGCACAGTACGCAAACATGTCACATTAGGCAGTTTTTGCATTAACTTCTAAATCTAATTATAAAATTATGTTCTTACTCCAATTCATTGTTGAAATATAATCATTTATACACAGCGGCTGTCATTTTCATGACAGATTTATTTAAACATTACGTACATTACTCCAATACATTAAATAATAAAGACATCACTAACAGGTTCAGTAGACTATAATGAATATATAGGCTAATATAGGTCATATTTTTTTGGTCCCCATGAGGAAACAATCTTATAAATCATACAGAATAATGTTTTCTGAAAATGTAAAAATGTGAGGGATAGATTTAGGTACATCTGTATGAGGGAGATTGTGAATATAATCCTCATTGTCCTCCAGACGCTTTCTAAATTAATTTGTGTTTGTGTGAATTGTTTCTTGGGATTTTCTTGTGCAACAACAAAAAGGTTTGTGTATTTGTTTTACAGATCGTTTTGTCAATAAATGTAGAGGCTTTCAATTTGTTTTTGTTTATTATACTAAATTGCAGCTGTATTAGAAAAACGTATTTAATTAGATAATAGTGTACATGTAAATTACGCTAAAGTTTACTTTAGCTCACATTAATTGCTCCTCAATAGATTGAGCAGTGCACTTTAAATTTATTTTGAAGATATTAGAAGCAATTATGAGAGTACATACACTGTCAGAAAAAAAGGTACAGTGCTGTCACTGGGGCGGTACCCTAAGGTACAAAACCGAAAAGGTACTAATATGTACCTTTAAGGTACTAATATACACTCTTAAAGTACTGATATGTACCTTTTAAGGTACTAATATGTACCATTTAGGGGTGAGTAAGGTACAAAGATGTACCTTTTCACTTTTGTACCTTAGGGTACCGCCCCAGTGACAGCACTGTACCTTTTTTTCTGACAGTGTATAAAGTTGTATTAAAGTCCCACTTAAGTTGTTCCAAAAAAATCACTCTTAATGGCAACTTATTACATTTTATTTCACCTTAATATGTGATACATTTGAAATCAATTACACTTAATGTGCATTCAGTGTGCCGAAAACATTGCATTTAATCCACACTTAAGTGTATTTTTTAGCTAACATTAAAGTGTATTTTAGTTCACATTAATTGCTTGTCAGTACATTCAAAAGTACACTCAAAAGTTCAACTAATTGCATTTTAACATGAACTGAAGCTCTGATACATTTGAAATTAAATACAAATCAAATGCACTTAAGCGGCGAAAATATTACATTTAATTCACACTTAAGTGTATATTTAGCTGACATTAAAGTATATTTTAGCTCACATTAATTGCTTCTCAATAGATTGAGCAGTGCACTTTAAATATATTTTGAAGATATTAGAAGCAATTATGAAAGTATAAAGTTGTATTAAAGTCAACGTATAAAGTTACGTATAAAGTTACAAGTATACAACGTATAAAGTTGTATTAAAGTCCCACTTAAGTTGTTCCAAAAAATCACTCTTAATGGCAACTTATTACATTTTATTTCAATTTAATATGTGATACATTTGAAATTAATTACACTTAATGTGCATTCAGTGTGCCGAAAACATTGCATGGGCTTTTTAAGTTCATGAGTTTTCATTATGTGTCTGAAATTGTAGAGCCCTAAAAATGTTTCACAGCAGCACAAACTAACTAACAAAAGATGTAATAGTGTTTAATTCATGAAATCTCACCTTCTTTGTCATCTGCCTTGATTTGAACTGAGAAAAACCCTTGAAATGAGAAACACAGAATGATGGGCAGTATTAGTTGATTTAAATTTCAGTAAAATCAAGTCATCTTCATTTATATAGCACTTTATATGCAATACTGATTGTTTCAAAGCAGCTTCACAGTAATAAACAGGAAAATAACAGAATCAATAATGTAAATGTCACCAAATATGAGACAAACTCAAATTTTACTGTAAATTTGAACTTTTATGGAGCTGTAAAGGAACATTGTGATGGAAAAAAATATATTTCAATGCTTTGGTAATCTCTCGCCAAATTATGTTATTATATTTATGTCCACTCGTGCCACAGGGGAACGCAAATCTTTTTGTAAGAGAAGCCGAAAACATTGATTTATAATTTTTACTCCCATCTCATGTTTTTTCCTTCATCATGTCCTTTTATTGGCTCTGTATATTTTTTGTATAGTTAGAGTTGCACTATTAATAGTTAAAACAACTCAATCTCGATTCAAACACAATCTCATTCCTAAATGACAGCGATTCTCCTGTGTCTATTAAACCTTTGACAAATCACACCGGAACATTCAGATCTGCGTTTCCAACCTCACAGTCTCACTAATTCTGTTACAAATATTAAAGTGATCACAGAAGAACTGGGATGAAAGTTTATATTTTGGATATAAACACAGATGGATATGGTTGTGATCAAAATAGAGCAAATCACCCTTTGAACGTAACTTGTTGCTTCAAACAATGATTGTATCGATTACACATTACATCAGTAGGTGGCGACAAGACAGTGTTAAAAATGTATTTGTCATTGAATCATTCAGTCAGAGATTCGTTCAATAACACTTATTCATCTGGTATAATGAAACAAGTGAAGTCTTTATGAGTGAAGGAGTCATTGAATCATTCATTTGATTAAATAATTCAACATTTATTAAATAGACTGCAGCAATTAACATTTTGTCAAAACCCCTAGAAAATTACATGTTATATTGTTTAGTTGTTTGTTCAGAATCGTGAGAGAATCGTGATCTCTATTTTTAACCAATCAATTATAGTATTTTTTTTTAAATTTACACTTAAGAAAAAAAGGCCAATTGGGTAATATTCAGTGTTCTCTAAAATGAGTTATTTCTGTTAGTGATCTACATTCTGTTTCCAGCCTCATCTTTCAGAAACGCCCAAGATATTAGAAAAGATGTTTCACTTACCCAGTAGAAGTGACAGAGTCCTGAAGAAAACCCTCATGTTCACTTCTCGATTCTTTCTGCTTTTATTTGAGCACTGAATGAAAGTTGTTCCTGTGAGAGAGAAAGAGAGATGAGAGATGATATAATGATGCAGAAGTTCAGCTTTACATACCAGTGTGACTTCTATCAGTGTCACATGATCATTTTTCTCCTCCTCCATTCACATATTTCTCCTCCTCCATTCCCATATTTCTCTCTCTTTCTTGTTGACTGGAGCTGGAACATTTCTCAGACAAAAACAGGGTATTATTTTGAAATAAATCATCTTTCAAATCCGTGTATAAACAAACAAACAAGCTATGAGATGAATGTCTTTAATAATAAATTATATAAAAATATTCTGTACCAATGCAGTACCAATAATCTCTTTTATCCAAACCAAGTCAGGTTAAAAATGGCACATTGACTTGTCATAAGAGACAACTACTAGTACCAGGTATAGATAGCAATGACCCTGACCCTTTGACTGTAAGTCAAGTCACCTTTATTTACATAGCGCTCTTTACAATGCAGATTGTTTCAAAGCAGCTTTACAGTGATAACATGAAAACAATGCAACAAAGTTTGTTTAGGCTGTACAGCCGCTCTGGAGAAAACAGTGATGTCATTGTCCAGCTCAGTTCAGTTCCCTTTCAAAAGGAAACTCGCATTGCACACATCTATAGGCACCTATACGCAGCGGCTTGGTCCCTCTCACTGAGAGTAGACTGAGATTGCAGGGGTCTCAGATGAAGCTTGTTGAAGAGTTAGAGAAAGGTTCTTCAGCTGCTGTAAGTAAGAGACAGTGCTCTGCTGCCGTCAGGCCAGGAAGAGCAGGAGATGGCTACCGAGGGTGAAGAAGGTGAGATGATGATGACTTTGTTCCGTCATTGTAACCCTTCTGTCGGTCCAGCGCCGGGCTTGATAGTGGGAGCATCCTTTCAGACTGTAAGTGTATGGCAGGCCTCATTGTAGGCCAACAGGTGGCGGTTATTTACAATATTATATTTTATATAGTATTATAGCTCCCATTATTAGGGAAGGTTATCATTGCACCCTTACTATGTACCTCCTCTCCTCTGAGAGTAGCTTTTGCAAGGTTTTTTATATAGTGGGAAATATTCTGAATGAACATTACCTGTAGTGATTGACCTGGCCTCTTCTCAAATTAGAGAGTCGTTTTTTAAGGCCGCCGCTCATTTGAGCTACCAGATTTCAAGTGTTTGAAATCCTCTAGGACCTCTAGGGCCGGCTTGATAATCATTCTTGATAATTCAATGATTCATGAGAATCATTCTGTTGAAGCTGTTGCTCTTTCAAGCCCCAGGCAAGTTCACGATTTCAAATGTTTGGTTCTCTGCCTTCTTGATAACCTTCCTAGGTTGAGTGAAATGGTTTCCTCTCACTGAGAGAGTAAAAAGCACTATGCTGAAGCCTCTGCTCCCCCAGGCTATTACTGAGAAAGCCTCCCCTGTGGATGTCCTCTGGGCGTTGTTAGGCTTCCTCTCGTTTGAGAGTGAGGAGCACTATGCTTAAGCCTACGATCTCTAGACCTCTGGTTAGTAGCATTATCTAGCTTGTGGCCATTTAGAGCAGGCTCTTCTGTGATATCTCTTTGATTTTAACCATCATGTCGCATGCGGTTGGAGGTTCTAGGCCTCTTCTGTGGAATTCCATCCCATTGAGGTAGAGTACTTCGGCTCTCAGGGCTCCTTTCAGCCTCCTGGCCATACTCCCTTAAAGGAACCCCTAATTAGCGAAGATGCTGGTTCCAAGCCATTGAGCGGCCTTTGACAAGTCCTTCTGTTACTTTACAGAGGCACTTCCTCATTGAGGCTTGATAGCTTGAGCAGTGGCCTTAGTGACTGGTATCTGAAGCAACTGTAAAATGACAGCAATCGTATTGGCCGGGCAAAGCCTATGACATCATACTAGTGAAATATATAAGGGGCACCTAGAGAACATGTCATCCACTTCTTCTGAAGGGACTGAACAGGCAGACCAGAGGCATGGGAGCGAGACGCAGTGTATAATATAGTTGAATATTTAGTGTCCCCAACGAAGCAAGTCAAAAGCCAAAGGTGACAGAGGCAATGGTGGCAAGGAACTAAAACTCCATCAAGTGACAAAATTGAGAGAGAAAAACCTTGGGAGAAACCAGGCTGTCGGGGGTCCAGTTCCATCTGTACTCTTTTTTTTTATTCCAATTTTAACATTCTAACTTTAATTCATGCATTAATTACTCTCTCATGTCATTCTTTCCTTTCAGTGAAACACCAAGAGTGATTTTTCACCAAGTGAATGAAGACTGAGGCTGTCAAACGCCAAAGTGACCAAATAAAAGGCATCACAGAAGTGGTTAATATTCTCTAAGGCTATATCTATCATGTTGTTTCCATCTTGAGTGCTGCACCTGCCATTTTAAAGTGTTTTTTTCTTTCCCATTTCATAGACACTGCAAGATCACAAGATTTTTTTCACAAGGTATTTCTAATTCATGGCGAAAGCCATCCAGTATCTTGTCCTTCATGAGGGGAAGCTCTGTTTCTAACAGAGATGACACAAGATAAAACTGTTGAAACACTTTAAAATGTACACATTACCATGTGTTCATATAGTGATGTATTGGGTGCTGCTTTGTCCACCTCACTAAACATTACTTTTCCTTATTCTTATTTCCTGTGGTTTTCTTTGTCCACCTCATTGTCACTTAGCATGTTTGAAGCAAGTTTTGACAATAAGCATGCCAAGTTTTCTTGAAGTCATTTGCTTATGTTAAAAAAATCATGAATGTAAATCTACATGTAAATGTTCCCAAATTTATTTTTGTGCCGGTGTCTTTGGGTTTTGTGTGTAGTGATGCCAGCAATAAGGCCAAAGTAATGAGTTTTTTTAAGTGATTTTCAAGATCCACCTACATTAACCTGGCAAGAATCTTAATTATTTCTAATAATGTCTGATTATAGTGTTCTTTTTTGTGCCCCAGATAGACTTCGTTGACATTTGAGTAGGCATACCATGAATCATTTGAATAGGCAGACAACTCTTATGCCTATACAGTATGTAAATAATGTTTGTGTCATCTTCTCTTTGGAGACAAGCTAAGAAAATGACTTTATGTAGATGAGATGTGACATGCTGGTGGAACAAAGATGGCCAGTGAAGTGGCTGTTTGCATTCCGGAGGGGGGGGGGGGGGGGGGTGCCAGTGCACAGGAGACCACAGCGGTTCAGGGGGCCATGGCAGTTCGGACCCAGTTCGCAGTTCAGGGTCGGCCTCTGTGGAGGGGTAGCACGCATTGCCCATCGGATCTTTCCAGCTCACCAAGTAGGAATCCACACTCTACCATAACGGTTACCAGACAAAGAGTGATGAACAGGGAAAATTTCCGCATTTCTATGGCACTGCAACAAGAGACATAACTCTTCTGTGATACGGTCGGAAACCAAATTGAAAACTGTTCAAATTTGATCTTAAGTACTTGTTCAGCTGACTAAAAATTTTTTTTTATGATCTTGCCTATGAAGCGGAGATTTGAGATTGGTATATACACTCACCTAAAGGATTATTAGGAACACCTGTTCAATTTCTCATAAACCCTTTAGGCGCCACCAGAGGTTTTTTCCTAAAACATTCGATTTTGACACGATTTTGACACGGGCAGCACTTCTTTGCCCCCAAAATGTCTCTCACCTTCTGTATGCTATATTGCACAATACTGAATGCTCAGGTAAATAGTAAACAAACGGTGTAAATCATTACTAATAAATGGTAGAAACGAACCAAATGCATGTAGTGGTTGGCTTTTTGATGACGAGAGACAGAAGCGCGTGCGCCTGCCGAGGGTGCACAGTTTGGACTACTGTCATTGTGATTTCCCACCCTGCCTCCAAGTTGCCCCCTAACTGTCCTATGAATATTTCGACCTCGTCTAACATACCCAGTGGCATTAGATAAAGTCTCCACCACAATACTGTCGCCGCGATTGCGGAGAGGCACACGGTCAGAAGACAAAGCTTCATGGCTAGCGTGGTAAAAATCTCCCGCCTCGTTCCCCACAACACTAACACGCCTGCTAACTTCGCGATGAACACTCCGACCACGGGAAACATTGTTTTCACCACTGACATTGGGCAAAGGAATCACCGTTTGTGCTTGGTGGGGGGCTATACTTTCACTTTCAGAATCACCGTCATCTTCTGAAGGCAGATAATCTCCTTCAGAATCAGGGTCCGTGAATAGAAGACCCAACACTTCATTGCGGGTAAGCTTTATTGATGCCATTAGAAAATAATAATAATCTAATGCAAATATTCGCTGACGTTGACAATATTGCTCTGATAAAATGGCTCACTCGCACACTAGCTCCACGTTTTTCGCACTGATTCAATGCGCTCTTGCTCAAAGATTTTGTACAGAAGCATGATGTTTTTTGAGTCGGGATGAAGCATGACACGTCTGCCATCTAGTGGAGGGGAGGTCGAACGAATGTGACACCCTATTTGACAAAATCGGCCATTTTATTCAGTGCCGCATCTTGTCGAGTAAACTGTGTTAATGCAATTATCTAATCAACCAATCACATGGCAGTTGCTTCAATGCATTTAGGGGTGTGGTCCTGGTAAAGACAATCTCCTGAACTCTACACATTGTTATTCGGTGTACAATCTATCTAGATCCCACACACCTTCTACCTAGTTTTAATTGATATTCTCAGGCTAGGTAAAGCAGGTCAAATCCTTAACTAGATCATAAATATAAACGTATACTTACTCTCTAGAAGAACAGACCCCCTCCGTGTCTGGTTCAGATCAACTCATTTAGAAAGCAGAGACGTGTCAAACGGTTTCTTTTATAAATCAAGTAGATTTATTTTTTCATTAACAAAAGTTTTACATACAATTAATAAAGGTTACAAAAAAGAAAAGTTTTAAGTTTCAAAACATCAGTACACAAAAGTCACCAGCAGATGTCAGGCTCGGATCATCAAGCAATGGAGAAGCAGCATGTCGCTCTCAGCTTCTGATGTTCATACAGAGATCAAGACCTTATATACTATTTCATTATCACACCTCTTCATTACATATTCATTCACATATGTGCAGTTCATCCAATCCCAGATTCTGCATCATTGTCAACTCCCTGAATTCCTTCAACATGTTAGTACATAACGCTCTGTATTCATTCATTCTTCTTCTTCTGGCTTGGATCCTTAATCTCCTTCTTCGTCTCGTCTGTAAGACGTCATCCCGGGGTAAAACCTACTTCTTTGTTTAATACTTTGTTACATGCTTGCATGCTAATACAGATTACATTTCACTTGCCCATCTTTTACATCAATAAATGACTTTCATACATATGCCCAGTGTGCTCATCCCAATAGTTCCATCAAATACCTTTTTACCAAACAACACTTCTTGTGTTCTTACTACAAACCAAAAACAAAAGATTTGTTCAATAACATGTTTACAAGGTCATACATGAAAGTTATATAAGAAAAGCTTCCTTTAAGTTTTTCGGCATTAAAAACAGCTTATACATAAAAGTTGTGAAAAATAAAAAAGTTTTGCTGCCATATAAACAACTTCTCATTTCACATTACTACTTCTATTCTACTTGCGGCTCTTATATAACCTAACAATAAAAGTTCTCTATCAGACCACTATTTTTCTTATAAGACTCTTATAAAGTCTAAAACAAAGGTTACATCCTTATAAGAGTTGTATTAGAACTTCTGATACAGCTTTAATATAATAAAACAAAACATAACATACTTGTGTGGTTAACATAGGCCTCACTATACTTTTCTTGATTACATATTGTGAATAAAAGAAGAAATTTCATCATTATTCTAACATGCCCCTTATGCAAATTTTAGTCTTTTATTTCCAAATGTAGGTAATTCACATAACGCTTCTTTTACTTGTCATATTTGGTGAACTGAGCATAAACCTGTCCAGTTTCAGTATAGACATTTCTTTGAGATATGTTCATGTATCTCTCTATCCAGGGTCTTTTGTTCATTGGTCTGATTGATTCACTACCTATTATCTTTCCGTTAATTCGGGTTGTGGAAGGCCAATTTTTTGTACTCTGCTTAATTATTGTCAGGTATGCGCCAATTCTATTTCGCATCCATTTGCCATTAGTTATTTCATGCGGACATGCCCCAATTAACTGCCCATCAGTAGCTTCACAGATAAAGGTGCGGCTCCTCCCATTACTCATACAGACTTGACACTGGCTGAATGTCGGGATCAGAGTCTCCGGTATTACTACCTTGCCCCGAGCCGCAATCCCTCTCCTGGAGTCCTGGGCAGTCAATTGGGATGTCGCAATCTGGCTCTCCCTCAATTGGAGATCCTTCATCTCTCTGAGCTATAAGATAAAATATCCCATCATGTTTAATCACTCTCAAATCACTTCCTTTACCTTTTGCATGCAGTACATTTACAAACAATTGGTCTCCCCTTCTCCAATCCACATGAGCTGTCAGATCGCTATACACACTTTTTGCCACTGGGTGGAGCTCCATGAACATATATTTAAATTTATTCATCATCGCCACACTTATCCGTTCCACTAACTCAAACACATCTAAGCAGTACTCTATTTCATTCTTTACATTGTACCATATCACTATATTGGTTTTTGCAAAACACACATCGCATAGGCTTCCCATTCGCAGAAGAACTCCTTCTTCCGTCCATAACGGTTCATGGCACTTCATACATTCATATTCTCTGATTATTATGCAGCAATACAGATGCCTGGTTACCACATGGCCTGTGATGCTTTTCTTCAGTTCCTATAAACAAATTCCAACTCTCTGTTTAATTTCTACGTTTTCTCTTTTATCTCTTTCATAAAATTATTTAATTTACCTACACAATGCCCTCTATATCAAATATAAAATCATATTTACCAGTGTTCCAAAATCATCGAGTGTGTCCATTGTATTGCCTGGCTCCCCTGGATTCTTCATTTTGCTATCAGCCATGTCCTATGATTTTGGTTTTTTCAGATCTTTATGCTGTATTCATTGTTCTAAACTCTACTTATATTTCTCATTGGTTTAGCCACACCTATCACTCTCTGGGGGGTGTCACCGGGCTGTGGCTCTACGCTGCTGGATCTTGACCTCCTCTGATCACAGCACTTGATGTATTTGCATAATCTCCATGCTACTAACATACACAATCTGAACATTCTTCCTAATCCAGTGCACTCAATTCAGATTAGCACAAACACTATTGTCGTCATAGTTAATATTAATTTAAAGTTGTTCATTAGCCATTTTATTGAGGCGAATGTATTTTCTCCTATTCCTGCCATTTTCAGGAATCGTTTCTTCACCTTCTCATTCATGGTTTGAATTCCATCCTTCAATGTTATCTTTCTGGGCTCTATATCTTCTAATTTTTTGTTGAAAAATTGTTTTCTTGCTAACATAAAATAAAAAGGAAATGGGGGCATACACCTACTATTTTCCTGTGAACTGAAGTTCCCTAATGTGTCAGCATAAATCGCTTTTTCAGTCACTATTGGTTCTGAAATCACCCTGCATATTCCTTGATTTACTTCATTCCTTTTCCAATTCCCATCCATCTTCATCACTTGTCCATCCCGCATACAGCCATCGTTGGACACCTCCACTCCACACTACTGACCAGAACTTCTTAAAGTCAAACATTTTTTCTTCTTTTGATAGTCTTCCTTTCTTCCCCCAAGCTATTTTATATGCAGGCTCTGGGATATCTGATTTTCCATGATATTCCTTAATTTCTTTAGGAATCCTCCATAACATAACTTCTTTATCGTTTTTCTCTCTTACTCTTACAATCGGAATTGGATAATATTTTCCCAGTCGATTATTGTTATAACTGACAATTACTCCTTCTCTTTTTTCTGTATCCACTATTTTCACAGGAATTACTTTCTCATCCTCCCTTGGGGCAACGTCTTCTAATATGTCAAACAATCTAAATTGAAGTATCATTTGATCTGTTACTGTATCATCTTCCGTTATTATATTGATCCATCTCTGAGAATGCTCCAACATAGTTATTAATTTAACACCTTGACTTACAATGCCATTTGCATTACTAAACAACAACCAATGCTCCCTGTCATGGTATTTATTTTCTGTCTCATCTTCATCTGTCTCACACTTCCATTGTTGTGTGCATTCGCATCCGATCCAACTCATCTCATGTCCTTTACAATCCTTACCATTAAATTGTTCAATTAACTTTTCTATTACTCTATTTCTCCACATATTATGCAACTTCCAATTATACTTAGTCTTAGCGCATTCACTCACATCACTATTACTACACTCTTCCCAGAACTTGTCCGTTTTTGATAAAACTTATTTTCTTTTTCTGCAAATCTGTCTCTACCCAATGCTATCTCACCTATTCTTGTAGTTTCACTATACCATTTTAACCCAGGAACTGGATTACTTAAATTTTCTATTGTTTCATACATTGTGTACTTCTCATCTGTGAACTCTTCCTTACATTCAATTGCTATATTCCTTTCCTCTATCCTTTTCATCTCCTTTCCACTTGTATCAGGCGACTTCACCTGCTCTATTTCTTTTCCTTTTTCACTCTGCCCTTCATTTATCAGAAAAGTTGTATCCATCTCATAATCTGGATCAATGTATTCCATGTCCATTTCTTTATCTTTATCCATTCCTGTATCATTCAATCTAATTCTAGTCCATAATATAATCAGGGCTATAGCACTGGTAATTACCACGCCCACCGCAGCGGGTCTGTGCACACATGTCCGATTCCACCTTCGCTTTCCTCTAGGATCTCTTGACCTCGAAGGCCCACTTCGGTTCTCGGACTCCATTCCTGTAACATATCAAGCTTCCCTTGGTCTTTTAATTCTCAAGTGATTCATAACTTTATCCACTCTAGTCTTTCTTACGAATCTTGTGTATTGAAGAGATTTTTAATACTTCAAGTGGGCTTATTTTCCCCTTCTTAAAAATCCTTCAATATCCATTCCCCTTCATTGCAAATGCAAGGTTTCAACAAATAGTTTCAAATAGAAACAAATAGTTTCATACTTACATTGTTTGATGATCCAAACCATACTTTACCCACATACTGCTTGTTTTGTTATCAATGCTTACACGTTCATTTTTGGCTTTTCTGCCAGTCACAGTCTCTTTAATAGCTTTCTTTTACCATTTTTGTTTTATAGCTATAGTTTAGTTACATCTTCTTGCTTTTTGATTGTAACAACCTTCACATTCCATCCAGAAAATGTATAGCTCACACATTGAAATCTCACGGTTTTCCCTCTGAACCACCTTGCAGTGATTTATTACTTTAAACCATCTTCAGATTTATATTCAGTCCCGTGTGATTTGCCGCTATCCGGCCTTGACTACACACTCCCTTGCTGTCCAAGGAACTGTCTTCTTATCTACCATCATTTAATTAAAATCAGGTTATTTTTGCTCCACACGCCGTTTTGTTCTAACTGGACCGTGTGCTTGTCTATGATTTTCTTTACTCTGTCTCTTTTAGTAATTAAATCTTTGAATGGTTTAGTTGGATTTTTGTTTGTCAATTTTATCCATACAGAATCTCCTACCTGACACTTATCTTCAGGTTGTTTGATTTCTTTTTTGGCTTCTCTACTCCCCGTATTCATATTAACGAAGTACAAAGCCTCTTCCATGTGTTCATCCCATTCCGTATTGTTGTAGTTTGCCCGAAAAAAGCTTTTCAAGCTGCCAATTGATCTTTCACTCAATCCAATACTCTCTGGACGATAACGAACGGATTTGATCAATTTGATATGTTTTTCTGCTAGCCAGTTTTCAAGTTGATTTCCGACAAAGTATGATCCATTATCTACTCTGATGAATTCTGGTCTATTCCATGCAGAAATTAATTCATCAAGTGCCTTAATTATGTTTTTAGCACTAGGGTCTTTTAATGGCTTAGCCCATATCTTGTTATGCCTCCACCGCAATTAAAAATAATCTATTGCCTTTTTTAGTGCGCGGATTAAGTGGACCAGCTATGTCTAAGTCCCACTCCACATTTGCTTTGTCTGGGAGTATTCTATCTTAATCTTTCCTGATTGTTCTGTGATATCCTTTTCTCATGCAGTTTTCATACTTCAACTTGATCTCTCTATATTTCTTCCTCCAATTAGGAATATTCATGTTATTATCTGACAGTATTTTTCCCATTAATTTTACACCAGGGTGTTTTAAACAGTCATGCAGTTTTTGAATCGCACCTGTTCCCTTATCTTTGATTATGACCACTCTCCTTAGCCTAGCTAATTTGTCAACTGCTTCATTCCCTTGCGATAATTCTGTCTTCTCCCTCGAGTGCCCCTTCTGGTGAATTACGACTAAGTCTAAATCCTTCACTAAGGAATCTATTTCCTTCCACATCTGTTCATGCTCAATGGACTTTTTGTTGTATTTACAGAAACCATTCTGTTTCCAAACTTCCAAGTTTTCATTTAGACTTGTCTCCACGTATTTACTGTCAGTAACTATAATAACTTGAGTAGCATTCATTTCTTTCATGCCTTTTCTTTCATTCTTTTCTAATGCCTTTAGCACTGCCATGACCTCGGCTGTCTGTGCTGTGCCAGGACAAGATCCCTTGCCTGTCACTTCGTTACCTTTTTTCTTTTTGATTATGTACGCCCAATGGGCCTCGCTGTCTGCCAGAGTTTTAGATCCATCAGTGTACACCATTATTCCTTTAAACAATGGTAAACTCTTCTTTTGACACTTTTTGCGTTCCTTGTTAATTATAGTTATGCTAGGATCTAGTATAACGTTCTGCCACCTCTGCCATCTAGTATTTTGAGATTTAGCATCCTTGATCTTATTTTTGTTCAGATGAGCCATCACCATTTCATCTGTATTAATCATTATTTGCTTTCCTCTAGCCAGACCTTTTAGCTCTGCATATCTTTTACGGATTGCAGCTAATTTCTTTTCAACTGGTAGAATTTTTTTCTCTGGATTCTCCCAGTTTCCTGTCATAATGCGTATTGGAATACAGCTTTTTTCGTTCCGCATTATCAATTGATAACCCGCCTCGTCTATGTCTAGATCGATCTCTAGATCTTTGTCATCCTCTCTGCCTTCCAGCTGTCCTGAGCACAAAATTGCTTCCTTTAAAGCACTAAGTGCATTTTCCACATCCTCAGTCCACTTCAATTTTTCCCTTTTATTGTGGCATAGATTGGCTTTGCCATTTGGCTAAATTTTGGAATAATGTCCCGAACATAATTCATTAGCCCCATCATCTGTTGTACATTTTTGACGCTTTCTGGTGTCTTTATCTCGGCTATCCTTTCCTTCATAGTCTGTGTGATACCTCGATTACCCGCAGACAACCAGAATCCTAGAAATTCAACTAGGTCCGTCATGACCTCACTTTTCTTTATGTTGATTTTTAATCCTGAGTCTGATATCCTTTTCAACACTTCTTTCACAGTGATTACATGTTCTTCCTCTTCCTCATTTATTATTAAAATGTCATCGATGTATACCTCCACAGGTAAATCTTTTAATATTTCCATCATTACCGCCTGAAACACTACCGACGATTTGACATACCCTTGTGGCAAACGTTGGAATAAATAATGTTTGTTTCCCACTGTAAACGCAGTTTTTTCCTGACTATTTTCCGTTATTGGAACTGCCCAAAATCCATTAATTAAATCCAACTTTGTTAGAAATTTGCCATCTCTTAACTTCTCAATTGTATCTCTAGCATTGATCAGGTAGCGACGGTCTGGACGGGTTAATTTATTAAGGGCCCTAAAATTTGTTACCAATCTAAATCCTTGATTTCCAGGTTTAGGCACTAATTGTATAGGGCTATTTGTAATTGCTGAAGGTACTTCCTTAATAACACCCTGTTCTAACAATGCCATTATTGTTTGATCCAGTTCATCTTTTCCCAATTTGTTTATTGGATATTGTCTCTGTGGCTTATGTGTTCCGCCTAAAATTTCCTGTGCGTATTTCTGATCAACCAAACCAGTATCATGTTTAAATTTTCCACATGGAGTGTTCCTCAACGTTTTTATTAACTCTTCCTTTGATTCTTCACTCCCAATCATCTTGTTTTTGATGCAACCTAACTCTTGTTCTACATCTACCTCTTTTAATCTCAGCACTTTTTTCAGATCTCTTCCTGCAAGTAAATTCTCTTTTCCTTTTATCATTTTTACACCAATTTTTTCTCCCATTTGTTCTTCTTGCACTTTTCCATTATATGTTTGAACTAGTACTTTTCCTGTATAATCTATTGGCTCTGTTGTGGAGGATGTCTGAGCTCCAGTATCCAAAAGGAATTCTACACCTTTTACATTTACAAACAAATCTTCATCTCTCTCCAAAACTCTCTCATTACAGATATGCTCCTTCAACAGGCCAACTCTTTTTCATTGTTTAGGATTCTCCGCACCATTCCTGTCTCTAGTATTTTCTTCTCTCTCAGTGACCTCTTGCACTTCTTCATTCTGAGTCAATTTGTTTCTCCCAAATCTTTTCACATTTGAATCAGTGCTCTTGCGTTTCTGTATCACTTGATCTTTCTGTGCTGGTGTTAACTTCTCCCAGTCTCCTGCTGGAACGTAACATGATTTTGGTGTAGTACTATTTTTGTTACCCTTAAAGGTTTTCTTTGCACTACTATCTCTTTGCCACTCTGTTTTCTTCGTATTCCAGGGTTTAGGCCTGCTAGACTGACCTCTCTCACCTTGTCTGGCTTGGAATCTTGTGTTATAGGGTTTTGTGCCTTCCACTGAGGCTCTCGGTTTATTCATTACTTTGTCTTTTCGCTGTTTTTGAACCTTTGTTCCATGTGGTTCCTTTCTTTTCACAAACTGAGTATTTAAATCATATTCAGCTAGTCTCTCTTCTATTTGTTTTTTAGTTGTGGTATTTAAGATGGTCACTAGTTTATGTCCTCCTGGTATTCTACGTCCTACATCTCGTAGCAGTCTTACTTTTTCTGACATTGGAATTTCCTCTTCAATTGATAACCATACACTAAGTAAGGGCACTTGTTCTTTATTTGCATTCACTAGCATATCTTGCCATTGTTTGTATTTGTCCTCAACTCCAGTAAGTTTTCTAAACTTTTCTAGGGCCTGTGCTGTAATGGCATGCCCTGTACAAGTGTGCACTAATCTTGTTAATGCTTCAGAGCCTAAGCCAGCCTGTGTTGCCGATTTCATGATTCTATCCATATAACTGCAGTAATCTTCACTTGATTTCCTGGATCCTATTTGATTTCTTACAACATCAGTTAACTTTAGTTCTAACAACTTTTCTTGTATATTCTGCTCCTCATTTCTCTCTCCCTCGGTTCTGTCACGGATATATAAGCAGAAATAGATGAGGATCCAATAGCGAGAGTGGATAAGTCTTTATTACTGACAAAGACTCATAGAAAGACAAACAGCGTGAACACAAGAGTCTCAAAGATCATCCGATGAAGGCAAAATGCAGAGGAAGACAGACTTGGTGCAGCGAGGTGTGACACAGGGACGCAATGGGCAAGACCAGGCGCTGGGAACTCAAGGAACGGAATCCACACCAGAACATCAGGAAGACGACAACACAGGAACACACCGGGACAGACTGCAACGATTGGCAAACACAGACAGCAGGTGAGACCATTAAATAGGCAGGTGAATGAGGTGCAGCTGACAGTGCTGATGATCGCTGATCAGTGACCACGCCTCCAACACAACCAAACACACATCTAGAGAGAAATGAGCCAGTGAATCCATGAATCATGACAGGTTCTCCGTGGAGTGCTGAACTGCAGCTGCCTCACTGGAGATTCCCCTTCTCTATGGGTTATCTGTGTCTCTAACTCTTCCTTATCTAAAGCCTCTTCGCGCTCCTCCTCCCACATTTCTTCCGAGGCTCTGTTTAGTTTCTCAATTTCTCTAAAACCTCTTGTGGTTTCCAAATCTCTCTGTAATTTCTTAATATGATTTTTCTGTATTTTTATTACATTGTCCAATTCTTGTACTATTTTTCTATTATACTCATATCCTTCCTGGAATAAAGTCTGTTTGCCTGACTTTGACCAACCTTCCTGTTCGGCTATTTGTGTTGCAGACGGGGACATGCTGGTAGTTTTTATCTGTCCATAAGTTAAATCCCTTTCAGGTATTATTCTCTTATTCCATCTGCTCACTAATTCCCTATCTCTTTTCTCCCCACTGAGATTTCTATATTTAGTTCCTCTAAACTCCACTTCTGGCCAATCATTCTGTATTTGTTTAGTTACTCTCTGCAATAGCATTTTTACACCTTTTTTATGTTTCAATCTAGTCTCTTTCCTAAGCACTGGTTCCTCTTCACTAATATCATACTCTGTGCTAATCCTTGTGGAATTTAGTTCCTCAGCCTCATTTTCTTCATATTGACTCTCCTCCGCACTTGAATCTGCATTCCTATCAGTTCTTTTTTCTGCGGTGTTGATCGGAGTTCTATTTTCAGAGACTAACCTTTTTTGTTCATCTTGTTCGTTATTTTCCATAACCTTTTCCATTTCTCTATTTATTGTTTCTTCCATTTCTAAAGCATTATTTCTTTCATCAATTGTTTGTTCATCTGACATTTTCTTCAGAAACTTTTTAATTGATTTCATATATTTTCTTTAATGATTGTCTGGATGGAAATCAAAGTCAAAATCGCAATCTACTTTTATTGTCGATTTTATCTTATCAAGCTTTCTCTATCCATATCATTACTGAGTATATTTTCAATACTACACTCTAATATGGATTTGCTTTTCACTATGATTCCCATTCAATGATGTGCACTTCGTTGCATAAATATAAATGTATACTTACTCTCTAGAAGAACAGACCCCCTCCGTGTCTGGTTCAGATCAACTCGTTTAGAAAGCAGAGACGTGTCAAACGGTTTCTTTTATAAATCAATTATAAGTAGATTTATTTTTCCATTAACAAACGTTTTACATACAATTAGTAAAGGTTACAAAAAGAAAAGTTTTAAGTTTCAAAACGTCAGTACACAAAAGTCACCAGCAGATGTCAGGCTCGGATCATCAAGAAATGGAGAAGCAGCATGTCGCTCTCAGCTTCTGATGTTCATACAGAGATCAAGACCTTATATACTATTTCATTATCACACCTCTTCATTACATATTCAATCACATATGTGCAGTTTATGCAATCCCAGATTCTGCATCATTGTCAACTCCCTGAATTCCTTCAACATGTTAGTACATAACGCTCTGTATTCATTCATTCTTCTTCTTCTGGCTTGGATCCTTAATCTCCTTCTTCGTCTCGTCTGTAAGACGTCATCCCGGGGTAAAACCTACTTCTTTGTTTAATACTTTGTTACAAGCTTGCATGCTAATACAGATTACATTTCACTTGCCCATCTTTTACATCAATAAATTACTTTCACACATATGGCCCAGTGTGCTCATCCCAATAGTTCCATCAAATACCTTTTTACCAAACAACACTTCTTGTGTTCTTACTACAAACCAAAAACAAAACATTTGTTCAATAACATGTTTACAAGGTCATACATGAAAGTTATATAAGAAAAGCTTCCTTTAAGTTTTTCGGCATTAAAAACAGCTTATACATAAAAGTTGTGAAAAATAAAAAACTTCTTATAAAAGTTTTTCTGCCATATAAACAACTTCTCATTTCACATTACTACTTCTATTCTACTTGCGGCTCTTATATAGCCTAACAATAAAAGTTCTCTATCAGACCTCCACTACTTTTCTTATAAGATTCTTATAAAGTCTAAAATAAAGGTTACATAAACAACTTCCTTATAAGAGTTGTATTAGAACTTCTGATACAGCTTTAATATAATAAAACAAAACATAACATACTTGTGTGGTTAACATAGGCCTCACTATACTTGGCACAATTCTTGATTACATATTGTGAATAAAAGAAGAAATTTCATCATTATTCTAACACAATATATATATATATATATATATATATATATATATATATATATATATATATATATATATATATATATATATATATATATATATATATATATATATATATATATATTCACGCTAATACACTACATTTAGTGAGACCTCCGGTGGCCGCTGATGGAAACCTCACCAGTGTTTGTGACACTGACAGCATCTGATTGTTATTTCTTGCCAAACATTAAAAAGTCGTCAAACTGGCCAACTAAAGAAAACACTCATCACCATGAAAAAATGAATAATTTTCAACCAAAAAATAAACAAACTATAAAAATTCAATCAGCTGAACAAAAGATCTTACAATGGGAGACATGTGACCTTACTCAGTTAATTGAGGTAGCACATACATGCAAAATTACACGTCAAATATTGACAAACACAAAATAGACACATCTTAAAATTGCAGCCACTGACCCAGGTGATTTAAACATGGGGTCTTCCTCCCGCTTTCTTTTTTTTTACTTCTTATAATTTCTCTCATGCTCTGGTGTAGGTGCGGTTGTAACAGGTTTACCCTTTAAAGAATTAATTGTATGCCTAACATGATGATTCGGCACTGTGGAAAACGGAATGTTTAATTCGGCAAAGGCGTGTAGAAACTCCGACCATCCTGCAGGTCTTCGGTCATCCCGTACCTTGTGCGGAGCTGTGACATTTTTCAACAAATCGAGCATGTGTGAACCGTGTATAGTTTTACCCCTGAACACAAACTCCCCTGTCTCGCTCCAGCTGCATAGTCCTTTAGCTTTAGACAATTTGTCTAATATGTATCTGCTGTTTTTCAAGCTCCTCGTTGCCACATTCTTCAGAACTTCAGCCACGACATCCTCCACATTCTCGCCATCTTTTGAGTCATCAGGAGTGGTCGCATCTTTATGAGCATGGTCATGATTTGGTAAAGAGAGTGTTAAAACACTGCTCTCCCGATCGCCTTGTTTAACGATTGTTAAAAATCTGCTCAGGATGTTTGTGTAGAGCTTGACTTTTTCATGTTGATCCAAATCGTTCCTTAGTAAAATATTTCTTATGGATTTGTCTAGGTCGTGTTCTACGATCTGCTGAATATTCTCCCGAGCGCTTCCAGTTTTCAAATTTTCCAACTGATGCTGCGGCACTAAATACATTTTCTCAGCATACTCCATCCTCATCTCCACCCTGAAGTTATCAAGCTAGAAATAAACGGCACTGCGACACTTAGGAGCGAAAAAAAAAAAATCCCCCAGTTTGGTTGAAGACGCGTTTCTTGGCTGATATACCAATTTTTTTATTGGCGACAAATTTAATTTCCAATTTCCTCCTTTTCAGCTTTTGGTATTGCTGCCGATTGATAGGAATCGTTCCATAGAGTATGTTAAGTGCAACTTCGCACAAAGTTAAAATGAGCTTGTCGGACGCCGAATGTAAAATAAGACGTTGTTGTTTAGGTGTCGATTTATGTAACAGTTTTAACAGCGGGAGATGCTTACACAGTCTGGTCGACATGACGCTGATCACGTTCTTCTTCTTTTCTGGAGATACACCACTTGGCGGTCGGCAAGTAGACCTGTTCTGAGCCGATATTGTTCGGGGGTTTTAGCTTTATAGTCTATCATTAAATACCCGAAAGGTTGACTCATAGCATCACGATAGCAGTCCATAAAGTATTTAGCATTTCCTGGGTACATTTGACACCCTAGCACAGCCACTTGATTGTTGTCCCGGGGGTTTTTAAACTGAGATTACGATGATGTACATACTGCGTGAATACCCGTTCAATTTCTGAACTCCCAGGCGCTTGCTGCATAATATCGTCAACAATCAAAAGATTCACTTTGTTGACGGGTAGCAAATAATCATCATTCAGACTCAACAAATTTAATAGCATACAATTTAAGTAATTCATCATACAAGGGTTGCCAACAATCATACAAAAAAACTATGTTTTAAAATTTTTGGGAAATCAAATTCACACTGTTTTCCAACAGAATTTCACAAAATAAGACTTTCCAGAGTTGGACCGCTTATCACACAGCTGAATGGGAAGTCTGAAATCAAAATCAGAGGCCTCCCGTGAGCCTCTGTGAACCATTAGATCAGTAGCCATAAGGGAGAGTGGTGAAATTGGGTAAAAGTCTACGCTTATTATACACCACTGTAGGATTACAAATTTAGGAAGGTACATAACTTTAGCATTTAAGGTAAAAATGATGATATCAGATTCCAGGCCAGTTCCTGTTTTCTCTTCATTGTAAGTAAGATGAGCACCATTTGTCTTTAGTGACTCTTGGAGCCCTTGAGTGATTGGATTAGCATCTGTCCATTTGAGTGACACTGTTGTGCTGATTGAATCAAGACTGATGACAGGAATGTTTGAGGTGTGTTTCCTATTTTCCTATACAACATTTGCATTATATTGTTCAGAGTGTCTCCTCCCCTGCTGTATAGTCCCTCCCCCTGAAATGTAGATAAATTACAGTGTTCTGTACTGTTAAATTAGACTTGATGACCTCAGCGGAAGGACAGCACGTTCTCATTAAAGAATCCTGCTGAAGAAAAATCCTATCCAAGTCTCCTGGTCTCTTCTTCAAACGAGGAAAAGAAAAGTTCACAACAGATGGTGCCGTGACCCGGATAGAGCTACTCACCTGAACTCCAGAATCCAGATTGCAACTTCAAGCTCAAAGATCTGCCTACGTTCCAGACTGGAATCCAGAGCGGAACTTCCAGCTGAACAAAGATTTCCAGACTGAATTCTTTCTGTACAACCAAGGGTTGGTGAGTCACTCTATCCAAAAGAACCTTTAAGACCAGTACAAATTTGTTATCCTCTGCACCATCAGAGAAGAGTAATCAGACAGCTGTAGGGTCTGGTTAACTAAGTTACCCTCTAAAAAGTTTGTTTTAGAGATGAAAGTTACCCTCTGTTTTCAGGCCGGCAAGATTAGCATTCACAAGCTAATAGTTGTTTAGCCTCTGTTTTCGGCAGGGAAGAATTGTTCAGCCTCTGTTTCAGGCAGGGAAGATTAGCATACGGGCTAATTTTTGTGTTGTCCTTTGGTTTTTTGTTTTGTTTTTTTGTTTGCCTCGTCATAGAGAAGAGTTAGCCTCATGTGCTAATAAGATTTTTACCCTCTGTTTGCAAGACAGTAGAGAGACGTTTTTTTAGTGTTTGTTTGTGGTAACAGAAATTCACAAAATGTTTAGGAAAAATACTAGACAGATCACACCTTTTTGGACAGATAGTGAATTCAAGTCTTTGTTATCAGAGCACATGGACTCCATCGTGACTGAGCCAGTCAGATTGAATTTAACAAAGAAATTTGGCATTGATGCAGACAAAGTATGGTCAATTGAAGATTGTAAGAAGGTACTAGGAGAAAGTCTTCGCAAGAACAATGTGAAAGGCATTATCTGTTGTCACAGAGAATTTGGTTTAACACTAGCTGCAGAACAGTCTAAGCGCAACTTAGAGCTAGAGGAACAGATCAAAGAGCTCCGTACTAGATTATCTTCTGTGACTAAGAAATTAAACCGCAACAAAGATGCTGAAAAAACTGATGTGGTAGAAGTTAGTCAGCCTGATAACAATTATCCTGACTTAAAAGCTTTCTTTGAAACAGATGTAGCCATCCAATCAGTAACTGATGAGCCTGTAGATTCAGTGCAGGTTTGTGGGGCTAGGAGAAGATCTCAAGGAACTGAAAGTGTTACTCACAACTCTTCTGTTGTCCAAATACAAACTGTTGTCAAAACATCTTTAGGTCCTAAGGATATTGAGAGAATTGCTGAAAGTTTGCCATCAGTGCAAATAAATTATTCTGAATTTAGAAGAGCATTGTTCAGTAAAATGCATCTTTACGACATGTCGTTGCCGGAAGTCACACAGCTGATGTCACAAATTCTAACTGAATCTGAATTCAACAATTTTGAGTCTGCTGTTACTTCCGAACTGCCACATGTCAGTAAAGGCGATTTGAGAGAAGGTGTTTTGAAAATCCTAAAGAATATCTTAGGACCTAAAATCGATTGGTCGAGAGTTACTAGCTGTGTACAAGAGAAAGAAGAAACTGTGAGTGAATATACTGAGAGGTTCTGTCAGGTAGCTGTAACGTACAGTGGAATAGTGGATGATTCCGAAAGTGTGTTAGCTGACAAAGGAGCTCTAATCCGAATTTGGGCAGATGGTCTTGTAGCTGAGTACAGAACAGCCTTGCCATTCCTAGATATCACGTGGGCTAAAAGAACTCTCAGAAGTAACCTAGAAAGTTTAGCTATTTGGGAAAGAGATTCTGATGTCAAAGAGAGAGTAAGAATTGCAGCAGTTTCTGTTAAGGTCAACTCAGAGAAGCCAAAGAAACGCAAAAGTCCTAGAGAAGCCAGTTGTTCTTACTGTGGCAAGCACGGACATTTTGGAAAAGAATGTAGGAAAAACAAAAAGAACTTTAAAGAAGTTAACAAGATTAATCAGCTTCTGCTTAGCCTGCTTGATATTCTGAAGCAGCCCCTCCCCTCCTTGTTAAACTCGTGCGGCAACTTGATACAGTGTTAACCATTTGGGCTGTGAGTGCTTAATTTCCCCAGTAACTCACAACAAAGATGAAAGACTTATTTTTGTTTAATAGAACAAAAGGAAAGTGACTGTCTCAGCCTTTGTTTGGGGAACATTAAGTAAGACTCACAGCCTTAAATGTTATGCCACAGAATATTGCAGTCAGACAACCATCCTCTGTTAATGATGTCTACTAGGACTGATGTTTCACTGGAGAATGGAAATGTGCCAATTTTCTCACACACTCTACAGTGTGCACACAACACAGGGACAGAATAGGACACGAACAAGTGAGGTGCCCTGGGAAGAACTGAACGCAACATGCGTTCGGGGCTGAACCCAGGGTGAAGACACTACCTCATAGGCCTTTCCCAATTTAGTCCATCCTTGCCTCACTGGTCCATAGGTGTCAAATAAATTAAAGAAATAGGGAAAGAATGAAACGACAACAGTAGACTCTGAAAATGATAGAACCATAGGGTTTAAACTGCTACAACCGTAGTGTTTTGAAGAAGTACTGCTCTCTGTTTTTCTGTTTTCTGTTTTACAGTGTGCAGATAAAACTTGATGGCTGTCCCCAGACCCATATGCACAGACCTTCTCATCGGCATATGAAGACCCAACCTCCAGGAAACAACTAGATCAACTGCAGAGACTACAACCAACAAAGAAGAAAAAAAATACACAACGCAGAGAATCAACTACGGGAACTTCAGTCATCACAAGACATTCTTGATCTTTCAGCAAAATTACATCAGATGACTGGAAGATATTTCTTCATGGTTCGGAAACCTGTTAGGTCAACAAAATGACTCGCAAGGACTGTTCCAACCACAAAAGAACATTACCCGTAATGAACTACACGGACCTTAATTGCATGTTTGTTTCTGTGTCCACATGCAATTACAGACAATCAACACAGAACATGATATGTGCCTGTAACTTTTTCCAAGTTACATGACTAGAAGATGGGGCTTATGATAACAAACATAAGCTATAGAATGGACTAAAGAAGGTTTAAATTTGTATTATGTGAGAGTTATTAGAACTCTCAAAGGGGGAAATGTAGGATTACAAATTTAGGAAGGTACATAACTTTAGCATTTAAGGTAAAAATGATGATATCAGATTCCAGGCCAGTTCCTGTTTTCTCTTCATTGTAAGTAAGATGAGCACCATTTGTCTTTAGTGACTCTTGGAGCCCTTGAGTGATTGGATTAGCATCTGTCCATTTGAGTGACACTGTTGTGCTGATTGAATCAAGACTGATGACAGGAATGTTTGAGGTGTGTTTCCTATTTTCCTATACAACATTTGCATTATATTGTTCAGAGTGTCTCCTCCCCTGCTGTATAGTCCCTCCCCCTGAAATGTAGATAAATTACAGTGTTCTGTACTGTTAAATTAGACTTGATGACCTCAGCGGAAAGACAGCACGTTCTCATTAAAGAATCCTGCTGAAGAAAAATCCTATCCAAGTCTCCTGGTCTCTTCTTCAAACGAGGAAAAGAAAAGTTCACAACACCACCTTAAACCTTTTAGCGACTGACTTGTTGTACAATGGGAAAGTCTTTTTATTCCTCACAATCTTTTCAGTGTGAGCCAGGAGGTATTTTGTATCATCACGTGATGTCACATAGCTGTCAACCAGACCAATAAGACTGTCTAAGCGGATAGTTAGGGAGTTTTTGTTCAATGTTATACCCTTAGCCTTCATGCATGCTTTGCCTTTGGCAAAGGGATTTCGGGCCGCTAGAACAAAACTCCGTAATATAATCCCCATCGTCTATTTCACTCGTCAGTTCCCCCAGATGGTCCCCAGTCTCCAGCCCTAGATACGGATATTACGCTGTCGGTGTCGGAGTATAATAATCGGTCGCTGAGTTGGTCCATCAGTTCGTACAACTCTAACCTAGCATGAGCAGTTGTAAATGCGCCTACAAACACGCTAATGTCACAAGTCATGCAAAGAGCACCTTTCGGTGAGCGATACTGGACAAGAGCCACGTCGTCTGAGATGAATGTGAAGAACGCCAGATCGTTGCCAAAAAACAGTCTTGTGAATTCTTCAGGGTCTTTCACGAGGGAGGTTCTAGATAAATCCTCTCTCATAGAGAATCGTCCCCACAGACTGTTTAACAATAATTTGTTGATCGACCTCTGAGCAGGGTTGTGGGCGATCTTTTCAGGGTCGAGACGGATACCTTCTTTTTCAAAATAATCGCGGATGTAAGACTCTTTGTCGAAGTCCGTGATGACATTTGACGGATAACCAGATGCTTGTTGTTTCAAACGTAAAAAAGTCTTCGCATAATCGCCAAACAGCGTATCTGACCGTTGCGGGAAATGACCGTTGTCGATCCTCGCAACCACATAACCCTTCTCAAGGGCTTTTAAAAGCTCAATACTGACCCAGCAACCAGAGAGAGCCCTCTCATCATCCGTGTGACTACAGTTTGTCATTTGGTTTTGGTCGTGTGCACAGGTTCGACACAGCGGAAACATGAGTATTCCAACACATCTGTAAGGGAGAACCGGGTGTAGTAATTTACGCGGGGGGTACACGGTCTCTTTGATAAGACCATAATAATTTTCAATCGCATCAAAATCTGTGAAAATTTTTTCGGGGTGGCCGATCGGATAGGTTTTTCTGGCTTGACAGAAGAGGTATAAGCTGGTAAAATCCAAATAGTTTATTTTCTCACCCTCGACCATTTTGTGATAGAGTTTATAAGCATTAGTGCTTCCCCCAAACAGTCAAGTCAAGTCAACTTTATTTATATAGCGCATTTAAGAATGTAGATTGTTTCAGATCAGTTTTACAGTGTTAAACAGGAAAATAATGCAGCATAATTTTATTAAGCTGTATAGCCATTTGATGTCATCAGTTCATTTCAATTTCCATACGGTGACAGTGTGGGCTTTAGATCAATAATTAGATCATTAATTTAGTTTATATGGTTAATTTAGTTTATTAATTAGATTTATTTCGATGTTTAGTTGAAAAATATAGTGTCCCCAACTGAGCACGCCAAGCCAGAGGCAACAGTGGCAAGGAAACCAAAACCCCATTAGGTGACCTAATGGAGAAAAATAAACCTTGGGAGAAACCAGGCTCAGTCGGGGTGCCAGTTCTCCTCTGGCCAATTAACAAACAGCGTATTATTATTATTATTATTCTGGCCGCTTTACAGGTCAGAGGTCATAATAGATCGGAATATTCGAAGGACCGGAGGCAACACGCTGGAGACGGGTATATTGAGGATGATGTTGATTAAATAATTATTAAATTGCAATATTCGAATGATCGGAGGCAACACACTGGAGACGGGTTTATTGCGGATGACATATCGATTTAAGTATTATTTAATTGTAATATTCGAACAATCGGATTCATCACGCTGGAGACGGGTTTATTAAGATGCCGTGTTGATGAGGCAGTTGCAGGGGGAGACTAATTGACACGGTCTCTGCGGACACTTCGGGGTCCTGTGTTGGTCTTCTCTGGGCGCAGGTCCACCATCTGATCTGGATACGGCCCGGATCTGGCTGACTGCAGTAAACCTCGGGATAAACAGAGATCATTACGCTACCATTAGCTATCATTAGCGTAGATGCCATTCTTCTGATGATGTAACGAGTACATCAGGTGTTATGGGAAGTGTTCCCGTTCCGGCTGACCTAGTTAATGCAGCCTAACAATCATTTAATTGAAAAAGTGTTTTATGTGTATGCCACAGTAAAGAGATATTTTTAGTCTAGATTTAAACTGACAGAGTGTGTCTGCTCGGTATTATCAACTGGCCAGAATTTAGAGACCGCAGTAGACGTGATGGAGTATAATATGTTAAGAGCTCGCTCAAGTATTGAGGAGCTAAACCATTTAGTGCTTTGTAAGTAATAAGCAATATTTAAAAATGTATGCGATGTTTAATAGGTAGCCAGTGCAATGTTGACAGAACTGGGCTAATATGGTCATACTTCCTGGTTCTAGTAAGAACTCGAGCTGCTGCGTTTTGGACCAGCTGGAGTTTATTTATTAAGCGAGCAGGGCAACCACCCAGTAGAGCATTACAATAATCTAGCCTTGAGGTCATGAACGCATGAACTAACTGTTCAGCATTTTGCATTGAGAGCATGTGCCGTAATTTTGATATATTTTTAAGATGGTAGAATGCAGTTTTACAGATGCTAGAAACATGGCTTTCAAACGAAAGATTGGTATCAAAGAGCACACCCAGGTTCCTCACTGACGACGAAGACTTGACAGAGCAGCCATCAAGTGTTAGACAGTATTCTAGGTTACTACTTGTGGAGCTTTTTTGTCCAATAATTAAAAATTCATTTTTTTCTGAATTGAGTTGCAGGAAATTACAGGTCATCCAATGTTTTATGTCAGCTATGCATTCCGTTAATCTTGTGAATTGGTAAGTTTCTTCAGGGCGTGAAGAAATATAGAGCTGAGTATCGTCAGCATAACAATGAAAACTAACGCCATGCTTCCTAATAATATCTCCCAGTGGTAGCATGTACAGGGTGAAGAGTAGCGGTCCTAGCACTGAGCCTTGTGGTACTCCATACTGAAATTGCGATCGGTGTGACATCTCTTCATTTACTGCTACAAACTGATAACGGTCGCATAGGTATGATTTAAACCATGATAAAGCAATTCCACTAATGCCTACATAATTTTCGAGTCTATTCAAAAGAATGTTGTGGTCGATGGTATCAAATGCAGCGCTAAGATCGAGTAACACTAATAGAGAGATACAGCCATGATCGGATGATAAGAGTAAATCATTTGTAACTCTGATGAGAGCAGTCTCAGTACTATGATACGCTCTAAATCCTGACTGGAAATCCTCACAGATACCATTTCTTTCTAAAAAGGAACATAATTGTGAAGACACTGCCTTTTCAAGTATTTTTGACAGAAAGGGTAGATTTGAGATTGGTCTATAATTGACTAATTCTGTAGGATCAAGTTGCGTTTTTTTAATAAGTGGCTTAATAATAGCCAACTTAAAAGTTTTCGGTACATATCCTAAGGACAAAGATGAATTAATGATATTAAGAAGAGGAACTATGACCTCTGGTAGCATCTTTTTTAATAGCCTAGTCGGTACAGGGTCAAGCATTCATGTTGCTGATTTTGATGATTTAACGAGTTTAGCCAATTCTTCTTCTCCTATAGCAGTGAATGATTGTAATTTTTGCTCAGTGACACTACAATGCTCTGTCTGATGTGATACTGTATTAGCTGGCTGCATGGTTAAAATTTTCTTCCTAATATTATCAATCTTACATGTGAAGAAGTTCATAAAGTCATTACTGCTGTGCTGTTTACAATCATCAGAAGTTGAAGCTTTATTTTTGGTTAATTTAGCCACTGTATCGAATAAATACCTTGGGTTGTGTTTGTTTTCTTCCAAGAGAGTTGAGAAATAAGCAGATCTAGCAGTTCTTATGGCATTTCTGTATGTGATCATGTTTTCTTTCCACAAATTACGAAAGACCTCTAGTTTTGTTTTCTTCCAGCTGCGTTTCATTTTTCTGGCTGCTGTTTTAAGGGCCTGGGTGTGCTCGTTGTACCATGGCATTGGACTATTTTCTTTAATCTTCTTTAAGCGCAGAGGAGCAACTGTGTCTAAAGTACTGGAAAAGAGAGAGTCAATAGTTTCTGTTGCAACATCGAGTTCTTCTATGCTATCTGGGATGCTGAGGAGATGATACTGATGAGGAAGATTGTTTAAAAAGCAATCTTTAGTAGCGGCAGTGATTGTCCTGCCATTTTTGAAGCGAGGGGGCGGCTTTGCAACCTTAGCTAAATTAAGTATACAAGATACTAAGTAATGATCTGAGATGTCATCGCTCTGCTGCTGAATTTCAACGGTATCAACATTTATTCCATGTGACAATATTAGGTCTAAAGTATGATTATGGCGATGAGTGGATCCTGACACGTGTTGCCTAACTCCAATAGAGTTTAGTGTATCTTTAAATGCTAATCCCAATACGTCTTTTTCGTTGTCTACATGGATATTAAAATCACCAACAATTAGTACTTTATCTATGGCCAGTACTAATTCTGATAGAAAGTCAGCAAATTCTTTGATAAAGTCTGTATAATGCCCTGGTGGCCAGTATACAGTAGCTAACACAAATGTTGAACGGGTTTTGTCATGTACACTACATAGCGTTACATAAAGCACCAAAACTTCGAAGGAATTATATTTGAAACTAGACTTCTGAGTAATACTGAAGATATTATTATAAATTACAGCAACCCCTCCCTCTTTACCTTTCAGACGCGGCTCATGTTTATAACAATAATCTTGGGGGGTGGACTCGTTTAAGGTAATGTAGTCGTCAGGTTTTAGCCAGGTTTCTGTCAAACAGAGCACATCTAGATTATTATCTTTAATAATATCATTAACAATAAGAGCTTTTGGGGAAAGGGATCTAATATTCAGCAACCCAAGCTTTATCAATTGTTCATCTGTATTATATATTTTGTTTATTTGTTGGACATCAATTACATTTTTACTGTTGAATGGTTTTGATGTTTTTTTTTGTATTTACTTATTCGGGGAACAGACACAGTCTCTATATGATAATATCTAGGTGAAAGAGTCTCTATGTGCTGGGATTTATCTGACTCCGGTGACGTGAGACAGCTAGCAGACGGTCGGTTTAGCCAGTTTGTCTGCTTCCTGACCTGGGCCCTAGTGAGTCAAGGTTTAGCTCTAAGACTATGTGCCAAATTACTAGAGAGAAGAGCGGCACCACCCCAGGAGGGATGGATGCCATCCTTCTTCAACAGGTCAGGTCTGCCCCAAAAACTTTTCCAATTGTCTATGAACCCTATGTTATTTAGCAGACACCACTTAGACAACCAGCCATTGAGTGGTGATAGCCTGCTAACTATCTCATCACTCCTTCTAACGGGGAGCGGACCAGAACAATAAACAGCCTCTGACCAGGGCCTCCTGCAGCTTCAGTCTCTCGGGTTGTTTTTAAGTGCTCATAAACTCCATCACAGAGGGGTTGGTCTGTTTAATTCACACTCCCAAAGAATCTCAATTCGTAAATGCGTTTTGCAGAATTTCAACTTTGTCGTCAAAGTAGGTACCCGCAGCCGTAAATTTCTCCCCGTCAAAAGTGATCGCGCATACAAAATTAGCGACGTGTTTTCCGTTTTCATAACGAGTTTCAAAATCGTAGAATATATAATTCTCGGTAAGCTCCTTCAGGACGTGAGTATTTATGAAACAACGATGTAACCCCTCCTCAGGGAAGATCTTCGCGGCAATGGACGTATCGTACAGCTGCACATTTATGTTGCTCTCGAGTGCTATTACCTATGACATCGTACTGTCTATTACATAGTTTACAGTATTTCACGACATCGCAAGGCGGTTTATCATGGCCATGGGATGTTTTTTTATGCATTTCAAAGCAGTAGCTCGAATTACAAAACCTCAGACAATCGGGCAATGTACAGTTCTTTTAGGAAATCTGTAACAATCCGTATCGTGACAAACGTTGCAGACATGCTTTCAATAGTGGTGTCGACGATTTGTGTAACCTTTATAGCAGAATTCGCATACATAGGCCGTACCGATGAATGCTGGCAGATTATGTATCATGTAGTAATGACTGTCGTGCAAATAGAGGCATACCGTTTTTGGATGTGGATCGTCGTGATTTTTTATGTTTCTATAATACCAGCGTTTGCTCTGTACAAAACAACAATTTTGATGTCTAATATATTTTCAAACGTTGCTATGTCCCCAAGTCCGATCTCATGCTGGATTGAGAATCCGGCTTTGTTGTGGATGTCGGCGGCTCTAGTTTATAACTCAGTATCGGATAGTTCTGGTTCGAGAAAATGTGCAAGACATAGAGAAAAGCACAATTTATTTGATATATTTGTCGGGCAGAATAAACTAGTCTTTTTTTATCACCTGCTCAAAAGCTATATTGGTAAGTTTACGACGGCCACCTCCTCGTCTGCTCATGGCCACGCTAGCGTCAATCTCGACCGCCTCGTCTGACAAAATCTGGTCGTCGCTCTGTAAAAAAATTTCAATTTGGTCGAAAAAAATATTGATGTCATAATTATTGTCGGGAGTTAAGACCGCACTAACGGGTGATTTTAAACTATGAGCCGACAGTGTTAAATTAATTACACAGCCATCACCACCAATGTCTCTAGCATAAGACGATATTGTGCTAAAAGCATCATGTAGAAAATTGTGATACTCGGCCAAATCTGAAGAGTTAATCTCTCTCAGGTTCATGGTTCTTGTCAATTGTACGCTGTTAAAACGCGGTCTTGGTAAGACGTGATATCCGTTTACGGAACCACCATGTCGAATCAACGTTTTAATGTCTGGTTGTCCGACATGCTGTCTATTTGCGTTACTACTCGACGATCGTTCGGAGTGTAGATTACCTGATGGTAGAGCTGAGTTGGCACACGATGGACGTTCAACATCATTGCTACCTGTAGGGGGAGCTGAGGTGCTCGACGATGGTTGTTCGGCATCGACACCACCTGTAGAGAACATAGTATCTGAACATTTCGAACCATGGTCATTATTTAAACTGTCACCATCTTGTACATTATGCATGTTGTAGACATTTAATAATCCCTGTAATTGTTCACACAAATCAGCATTGGGGTATTGAGCCATAATCCTTTCTAAGTCTTCAAAATTAGAACCGTGCCGTGATGGATAGTCATTAAAATACACATCTACATATTCTGGATACATATTTATAATTTCTTGTAATCTAGCACACATAGAGGTTTCAGTTTGCATGTCAAATTCATCTTGTAACAGGTCTGCGAGAGAATGATCTGGTTGACAGGAGTATACATCGTCTCTGCAAAAGCATCTCGCACCATCCATTTGAATATTTATTTAGTTAAAAAAACAGTGTTGGAAACAAAATGAAATAGATCAAAACTGACTGATACAAAAATATGGAAAAACACAACAATTCAGATAATCAATGTAAAAATCATAACATGTCAGGATAAGAACAGATGATACATTTCACAGTGTAATAAAAAACATGACAATATTTATCACAGTTTTTTACAGCCCAAAGAGCATCCACAATCATTCGCAGCTCCCTTATCTGTCCCTGCATTACACCCGTGGCCTGTGCAGCCATATCATCTAATTTTTGATGTAAAACACTGAAAGCATTATTAAACATCTCATTCTGACGATTTAAAGCATTTGTTAATTCTACAACGCTAGCATTCAGTACAGTTGTTTGATTGCGATCAACCAGTAATTCGTTTTGCACAGTCCTAGCTTCTGCTAAAATTCTGTAAAGTAGTTCAAGATGGAGAGCTGAAGTAGACAGTGGTTCTTCTTCTTCTTCCGTTTCACGGACTTCTTCTTCTGCTTCTTCTTCTTCTTCTTCTTCTTCTTCTTCCGTTTCACAAGCTTCTTCTGCTTCTTCTTCTTCTTCCGAATCACCTAATTCTTCTTCTGGACGTACGTTGTGAAAAGGATACGGGGTTTGACGACCTCTCACTGATGTTTCATCATCATCACCATCACTAGTCCAAGACGCACGTTCCCATGCATTTAGCTGCGAGTCAGACCACCTTAACAAGTTGTCCGCACTCCGTCTTTCTGTGGGGAATAAAAATATCAAAACTAAATTTAATTGCTCACAGTATATAATTACAGTTATGACTCTCAAATATGCATCATTTTATCACATTACTTAAAACTGAATAAAGATAAATATGATCGCGCCTACCTCCGTTTATCGTGGGCACACTTCTCCTCACTGGGGTAACAACACCGATGATTCTCTTCTTCGGATGAGGTTCACTGTCGTCCCCCCGTGGTGGCTCGTTCAATGTGAGATCTATCGTGTCACTGCTGACAATTATTGGCTCGTCAGTTCTGATCGGTGTAGATTCTGGACCACGTAGATCAATGATTCTTGGCACAGTCTCACTGCTGGTAGGGCCCTGATCCGGGGATTCTTCTTGCGTGAGATCTATAAAACCAGGCTGTGTGACCAGATGGATCAGTTCTAAATTAGAAATGAAACAAAACATAGTACTTAAAAAATAAATAATAATAAAATAAATAAATAAATAAAAATAAATAAAATAAGTCGTAAAATAAGACTAGATATTTAGAAATAAACAGGTAAAGTAAATATGTATATATATATATATATATATATATATATATATATATATATATATATATATATATATATATATATATATATATATATATATTTACCGTTATCTGAGGTGTCCACGTCAAATGCTGGTTCAGTTACTGTAAAATAGAACATGCAACAAAATTTGTAAATGTTAAATAAAACAGATGTCACCAATTGTAGTCTTGTAATTAACATATGCATGATAAATAAAAATAGTATGTTGTACTCACAAAAGTCAATCGAGTCAAATGCGATCAGTTCGAGGTTTGAACCTGTGAACAAACAGACATTGACCGATTTTTATATATATATATATATATATATATATATATATATATGTATATATTCTCATTAATACTATTAAGAACTAACAGTACAATCCACGCGTGACAACCCTGAAGACTTACTAGACAGAGTGA
Organism: Romanogobio albipinnatus; assembly: GCA_023566225.1. Taxonomy (NCBI): domain Eukaryota; kingdom Metazoa; phylum Chordata; class Actinopteri; order Cypriniformes; family Gobionidae; genus Romanogobio; species Romanogobio albipinnatus. The sequence goes on from CM042239.1 coordinate 3,526,629, forward strand.
AAATAGAGATGCAATCGACTCCAATATAACTGCTCATCTTACACGCCCCCAAAACCATTCAGCAATGATTGAAATCAGTTTAAAGCAATGATTCGATTCAAACGATTTGAATCAAAGATTCGATTCAAACGATTTGAATCAAAGATTCGATTCAAAAGATTTGAATAAAAGATTCGATTCAAAACAGGTTTAAAAGATTCAAAACTTCACAGCATATGTGTTCAAAACTTTAATCATCTGAATTTACTTATACAATTATCACCTTGTAAGGAGTAAATGTGTAAACAATTTTAGGGTTGTAAGCTGGGGTTCAAACGTACAACCTCTTACATGAAGTCATTAATGCACAGACCGCTCTCCCACCAAGCCTGGGACAGTTTAAGCAGATCTCGTATGGGCCAAACTGATTATACTGATCGCTAAAACTGACCTAATATAGGCAAGGGTTAAATAAACATGTAATATTACCACTGATAACAATATCAAGCTGATAACAATATGGTAAGAAAGTCATTGAGGATGTTTTTGAGTTTCAGACAGACTATGAAAGGAGAAACCTGATGATTGAAGTAGAGCATAACGGCATACAAAACGTATTAACAATCAGATTTAGCATTACTTTTAAACCTTAAAAAAAATATACATATCACAAACAGATAACACGAAATATTGCCGTTGTTAACTATAATTATGGTTCATAGCAACATAGAATGTTCACACAGACTATGAAATGTCGACCTCTTGCGTTTGAAATACCTCATAACAACATAGAATGTTATAATCACCAGCATTTAGTCAGGATTTAAAGATTAAAACCAATACAGATCTCATTTCAAAACATTGATCATGACAATTTACTTAACATCACCAAGACATTTACCATGCAAACAGCAGATGAAAAAAAATCAGTACAAGCGGGGCGCGAACCGTCGACTGCATGGATGACACAGCGGCCCTGCTGACCACCAGACCACCGAAACACATTATTTAACGTAAGCCGTAGTCAATGATGTATAGTAGAATTAATATCATGATGTAAATAATATTTCACAAAGCAACGGTTTGACAATATTATAGCAGACACTAACTTATGAGTAAATCTGAATAGGGTCGCCACTATAATCGTACAGGTAAATACAAATAAACCAGAATGGTTTTGCCGTGAAAACCCATACGGAAAAATGGTAGAAAAACTACAATATGACATCACGACAAAGTGAAATTGTAAAACAATAGAAAACTATAAACCTTACGGGATTCGATAGTGTTTAAACATCCGGTAGCGATAGACGTCTGATAAAAAAGGTAAATGTATAATATCATATTTAATTTGAACCATAACCTACTAGAAACGGGACATGATAGAGCATTGTGTAATATAATAAAACCACAAATAGTAATGTATTGTTATAATCAAAACGTTATATTATCAAACAAATAAAATATCACTGCTCTTTTACCATTAGTATGCTGCAGCCATAGTATACATTAGAAACGCTTTACCAATCACCAACAGTTTTAAAACTATTTTCAACAATCAGCAATATGGTAAAATAAATAATTACTTGCGGTGAGATGACATCTTCAGCCGGAGACTGGAACAAAGAGATGTAGTCTATGCTTTTGAAAAAGTTGTAGTTGTCACTACATACCGCGGCTGCTCTTTTAAATGTTGTGACTAATGTACAAGGGGCGTGACATTCGTACATCTGGGGAATCAGTTATAGTAATGCGGTATATTTTAGAATATATATATAGTTGTATCATGTGCTTTTAAAACTAATAGGTTATTAACTGTGGGGTCTGAACTATATATATATATATATATATATATATATATATATATATATATATATATATACGGACCGGACCGTCACAGCTGCAGGCGATCAACTCACACCATAAAACACAGCACCACGGGACTCCAGGTCGAGCACTACACTCCATGCAGCGCACGCTAACACTTCTCTCTCTTTCACCCAGACAGCAGCCTGTGACACTCCGGCCACACCGTCCCACTGACGTCACCACGAGGCACCATGCACTGAGGAAGACGGAAGCACAGCGCACCTGCACTTCACCATCTATATTCTTTCACTTGTTCACATTAAAACCCACCCTCCGGGGGCTTTTCACTTTATCCTGTGTTGTGTGATTCTTCACCCTGCCACAGTGGTGGAGAATGCGGGCAAGAGTGTGAAGGATCACCAACAATCCCCAGACTTTTATTTTGGTTTTTTTTGTTGTTTCCCTTTTCCCCAGTCACTCACGGAACCCGGAAGTAGGGCAGCGCTCCTCCCCGGTATGGAAGACCTGCTCAAATGCCTGACCGAAGTGTGTGCAAGACAGCAACAAATCGCCGAACACCTGGCGGCATGTCAGGCGAAGGTGGAAGAAGAATTCGCTGCCCTCCGCCTCTCCGTTTCCTGGAACATTCCGCTTCCTGACCCGCGTGTCCGAGCAACCCAACTGCTACCGAAGTTAACCTCTCAAGACGATGTGGAACTATTCCTGCAGATGTTCGAGACCACGGCGATTCGGGAGCTCGAGCTCATCGCTGAGCTCATCGAGGCCATCGAGTTGGCGGAGGCGGCGATGCACCGTGAGTCCGGGGAGCGAGCGCTGGCCTTCCCTCGGAGGGTGGTCCAGGAGCGACGCGCGCCGGAAGGTACCCCGCGACCAGTACACAGGCCTGTGGCTCCCGGCCCCGTCGACGAACCAATGCCCACGGAGGAACCTGCCCCGCCAGCACGCGCATGGCTGGCTGGCTGCAGTCTACATCAAGACCCGCCCCGTGGGGCTCCGTGAGCAGAGGTGAAGGTGAACGGACAATCGGTCCTGGCCCTCTTGGATTCCGGAAGCGTGGTCAGTCTCATCCAGGCCACCGTCCTTCCACCGCAGAAGGCCACGAAAGCACAGCTGCCGATCACTTGCGTTCACGGCGATACGCGTCACGTCCCGGCCCGCCGAGTGACGATATCAGCGGGCCCAGACGGGCCTTTCGAGCGAATTGGAATGGACCTGGTGGGGCCGTTGCCTAAGTCTGCCCGTGGACACGAACACATCCTGGTGATTGTCGACTACGCCACCCGGTATCCAGAGGCACTTCCCCTATGAAAGGCAACGGCAAAGAACATCGCCAAGGAGCTCTTCCTCCTCTGCACCCGAGTCGGCATCCCAGCGGAGATACTGACGGACCAAGGAACTCCCTTCATGTCCCGGCTAATGGCTGACCTCTGCCAGCTGCTGAAGGTAAAACAGCTCCGGACCACAGTATACCATCCACAGACGGACGGCTTGGTAGAGAGCTTCAATCAAACCCTCAAGCAGATGCTCCGGCGAGTGGCCGCCGAAGACAGACGAGACTGGGACCTGAAGCTCCCCTACGTCCTGTTCGGAGTCCGAGAAGTTCCCCAAGCCTCGAATGGTTTCACCCCGTTTGAGCTGCTCTTCGGCCGTCAGCCACGAGGGCTCCTGGATGTGGCCCGTGAAGCCTGGGAACAGCAGCAGACGGCACGTCTCCGCTCCGCCATCGAACACGTGAGGGAAATGGGCGAGCGGATCGAGAGGGTCATGCCATTAGTCCGGGAACACCTGATGAAGGCACAACAGAACCAGCGGCAGCTGTACAACCGGGCGGCTCAGCCCTGTGAGTTCCAGCCAGGCGAGAGTCATGGTGCTGGTCCCCACCTCGGCTTGCAAGTTCCTCGCGACCTGGCAAGGTCCATTCACCGTCATAGAGCGAGTGGGTCCCGTCAACTACCGGCTGCGCCAGCCGGGTAGGCGGCGTGAAGGGCGGCTATATCACATCAACCTGCTGAAGAGGTGGGTGGGGACCAGAGACCAGCTGTCGAGCCCCCGGTGGTGGACGTTGGAGCATAGCTTTCAGCCACCCAGAAGACGGAGCTGAACCATCTGGTCCGTCAGTTCTCTGATGTGTTCTCCACACGTCCCGGGCAGACTAATGTGATCCAGCACGACATCTGCACGCCACCCGGACTCATCGTGAGGCAGCGGCCCTATCGGGTCCCCGTGGCTTGGAGACAGGCCATCAAGGTTATGAGATGCTGAAGTTGGGGGTAATTAAACCATCACACAGCGCCTGGTCCAGCCCCATCGTCATGGTACCGAAACCGGATGGCACCCTCCGCTTCTGTAACGACTTCCGCCGACTCAACAAGGTCTCGGAATTCGATGGCTACCCGATGCCCCGTGTCGATGAGCTGTTGGACCCACCAACCCCCGGAAATGCACCTTGGACAGGACCTTCCGGGACATCAAGACCCTGACCACTGAGCCGGTCTTGAGATCATGAGAGTCATGAGATCTTTTGTTGTACTGGACTCCTCGTTGTCAATGTGAATGTTAAAATCCCCAGCAATAGCAAAACAGTCATACTCAGATGAGATTGCTGATAACAGCTCTGTAAAGTCATCAATAAAGGCCGGAGAATATTTTGGAGGCCTATAAATAATGATAAGCAGGATGCATGGAGCACGTGGAGCACCATTTAGCACAATGCCCAGATATTCTAGAGACAAATAGTCACCAAATGATACTTGCTTACACTGATCACAGACATCTTTAAATAGAGCAGCTAAACCTCCACCCCTCCTGACTGCTCTGCAGACACTCATAAAAGTAAAGTTAGGAGGGGCTGTTTCATTGAGGACTGTTGCACTGCAGCTGTCTTCTAGCAATGTTTCATTTAGAAGCAAAAAAATCTAGGTTGTTTGTGGTTATTATGTCGTTGACTAGAAATGATTTGTTTTTAAGTGAACGGATGTTTAAAAGTTCTAACTTAAAAGTATTAATTTAAATTTTTTCCCCAGAGTAATATTAGTTTGACAAGTAATAGGCCGCAGATTAGATGGGTTTGCCATACGGCCTGAGAAGGCCTTAGACTTTATATCACGTAACAGAACAGAAATAGAAGAAGAGACAGGCACACTGGGTTCCCGCTTGTTTTGTAAACATTTGATAAGGTTGCTGTTTACGTTGCGAGGACCCATAATACATCACTGGGAGCTGGTATCAGTTGTTTTTGGTGCAGATGGAGGAGGGTGTGTGCCCTGGCATTGTGACCGAAGACATCTCACAGGAGGAGGGGCAGAGCGAGCTGGGCCCATAGTCTTTGGTGGTTGTGGGGCTCGACGCTCTTTGCTTGATATCTGGGGGCTCGCAGCGATCGAGTGTGATTGTCTGGTTCCAGTATAAACAAAATCCATTTTCTCTGTGAAGCTCAGAAGCGTGGATGCTGTAGAGAGGAATAACATGTCTGGTGAGGGGGGCTGTTGCTCTGGTGTTACCGGAAGCTGCAATATGTTATCGTCCGGTTCATGGAGTGACTTAGATATTTCTTCCAGCTCATAGCTCAGACCACACATAAGGTGTAAAAGTTCACCAGCAAAGACGGACTGAAACCTGACAAAGAAAAACTGAGAGCTATTCATGATGCAAACTCAATGAGTCAATAGGGCTGGGACAATAAATTGATGCATCGCGATTCTCTCTCCAATCAATTTTGAGCGTAGTTTTTAACAGCAGATGGCACTGTAGGCTAGTTTTTAACCACACGTTCAAATGCTTATGAAGAAGAGCGTTTGTGCATTTGGCTGTGTACAAGATGAGTCCACGTAATTGGTTAAATGTACTTGCACCTCAGAATGCTTTTATGACAGCCACTTCAGTGTCCATCTTTGTTCCACCAGCACATCACAACATCTCATCTACATTAAGTAATTTTCTTAGTTTCTTTCCAAAGAAAAGATGACACACACATTATTTACATATAAGCATTACAGCCTATTCAAATGTCTGCCTATTCAAATTATTCTTGGAATGCCTACTCAAATGAAAACAAGTCTATCGGGCACAAAAAAAGAACACTATAATCAGACATTATTAGAAATAAAGATAAAACTTTAGAATAGTTATGTCATTAATGAATAACTACACAGGAACAAATGAGTAAAGCATTATTACTCACCTAAAAGGAAACTCTGATTAATGAATTAGTAAGTAATAGTGCTTAGTTGAATGTGTTAGTTCACTATTAGTTAATAAGGAAGACGAAGATAGGCAGGTTCACAATCAAAAGGAGACTTTAATATCAAAGGTTCTCAGGTGAGCTATACCATTATTTGCACAACACATAAACACGCACGGAACATGATGGAGATCAGACACAGACTGGGGAAACAGTGAGAACTAAATAGAAAATGAGAATGATGACACACAGCGGGGACACTGCAGGCCACTGTGGAGCCGGACAGACCGAACCCCGAGACGGAGTAGGAGGGGGCGAGGAGCCCGACTGAGCCCAGGGGACGGAGGGAGGAGGTACAGCCGGACGAGTGGAGTCCCAAGGCAAGGGCAGGATGACAAGTGACCAAGATGACATTGGAGGGGAAAGGGATACCGGCGGAACTGGTGAATTGGTGGTCCAAGGCGGAGCAGAGGGAGGTGAGAGCCAGGGCATCGTCAAAGGCTCGACGGGCTGAGGTGGAGTCCTGGTTGTGGAGGTCGGAGGAGGAAACCATGGATCCACCAGCCCAGATTTAGCTGTGGGCTGGCAGACCCACGGTGACCACCCCACTCCAAAGGTGAATGGAAGGGAAGCAGAGGGACTGACAGACGGTGGCGGAAGACAGGCTGGAAGGCTTCCTATATGTGTATGCCATAGTGAAGACGTGTTTTTAGTCTAAATTTAAAATTACAAAGTGTGTCTGCTTCCCGAACAATGCTAGGAAGATTGTTTGCGAAATCGACCGCCTGATTTAGATTTTTGTTGATTTTGATATTCTAGGTATTATCAACTGACCAGAGTTTTGAGACCGCAATAGACATGATGGAGTATAATGTGTTAAGAGTTCGATCAAGTACTGGTGGGCTATACCATTTAACGCTTTGTAAGTAATTAGCAAGATTTTAAAATGTATGTGATGTTTAATAGGGAGCCAGTGCAGTGTTGACAGAACTGGCTAATATGGTCATACTTCCTGGTTCTAGTAAGAACTCGAGCTGCTGCATTTTGGACCAGCTGGAGTTTATTTATTAACCGAGCAGGGCAACCATCCAGTAGAGCATTACAATAATTTAGCCTTAAGGTCATGACTGTTCATCATTTTGCATTGAAAGCATGGGACTTAATTTAGATATATTTTTAAGATGTTTAAGATAAAATGTGGCTTTCAAATTAAAGATTGGTTTCAAAGAGCACACCCAGGTTCCTAACTAATGACGAGGACTTGACAGAGAACCATCAAGTGTTAGACAGTATTCTGGGTTACTATTTGTGAAGTTTTTTTTTTTTTTTTGTCCCATAATTAAAAATTATGTTTCTGTAAAAATTGTTTTCTGTTTCTGAATTAATAAGTAATAGTGCTTAGTTGAATGTGGAAGTTCCCGTTCAGTCAGACACTTCCGACGCCACATCGGAGACTGACGAATAGTGTACTCTCTACTTAGAGTGTAACTAAACGAGCCAATACACATTGGCATGCAATGATTACACCAGCTGCTCATGCCACACAGCACGGGTATAAATGAGGCACAGGTGCTTGCATCAAATTAGCTTTTCAATTGAATGTGGTAGTTCACTAATAATTAATCAATAACTACTATTTTTTCCACACCTCCCAGAGGACTGATGACTACTCTCACACTGAGAGGAAGCCTAATCACTGCGCACAGTGAAAATGTGCAGTGGCCCAACCAGTGAATTCACCAAAGGAAAAGCCAACGCATACTAACCCTAACCCAAATGTACGAATGTCATATAACTGGTGTTTCTATTCAAACGTTCTAGCCACCTAACAGGGAAACTTTGGGGCCCTAATATCCCTTCCTCTTAAGGAGACCTACCCAGCTCAACCTGCGGTGTGCAGAGTGAAGACTCACCAACAATATAAACATGAGGTCCATACATGCCTGAAAGGGGTGCTCTCACTAGTCAAGCCAAGGTTGGCCGCCAGAATATTGTTTCCACTCATTATGGGCCCAACCCCAGGCCTGATGTAAGAAGTGCCTGGGGAATAAAAATGAAGGGGGCGAGGGTTAGGTTTTTAGTTCACCCTCAGGGAGCAGACCCATCACCAATGCTGACTATGTTTGTTATGGATCACCTCCCTTAAATCCTTCTTCTTCCAGGAGTCCAGCCTCTTTTGTGCCCTAATCCTCCACAGAGGGGGTGGCAGTAAGTTTTTGGAGTTCATTTTTAGTCCATCTCCTATCCTGAACAAATGAACTCCCAAAACTTACTGCCAGATTCTGAAAGATTAATTCTTCAAACAGTGGTACAAGTGGATGTGGTGCTGGTACTTCAAGAGTCACTCTCAACCTATCTGTCTATAAAGCCTAAAGTCTTCTGTATTCACAACATGGCATGTTGATTTTCTGATCATATTTTTTTTCCCAGGCACATTTTACCAATTCCAAACCACATTAATCCTATTAACTACTATTAATTTAGAATTTAATCATTTATAAGTGATATATAATTATTCATGAAGGCTGGAAATGAAAAACATCTTGAATTCTTGTGGGATGTGTCAACCGCATGTCCATTCAGATGCTGAAGTGAAGTTCTGTTGTCATTCCTACTCTGTAAAGTGTGTGTGTTTGTGTGTGTGTGTGTGTGTGTGTGTGTGTGTGTGTGTGTGTGTGTCATTCAGGTTTAGTGGATTGCCACACACTACTGAAGGGTGTTTGAGGGAGAAGTAGATATTGTCATTTAGCACTCTTGCACTTCCTTTTGCTGGAAGTGGTCCACTGATGAACGCCTGAACTTTCAGTCTTCTAAGTTTTACAAAAAGTTAATTGAAATCCCTCTTAAGGAGTTCTGACTGCTTTTTCTGAATGTGCAGTCTTATGTTGCATCAGAATGTTCTTAAGTTCCCTTTTTATGTCAGAAACGGTTGCTTGTGGAAGGCAGCTTGTAGTTGTATCCCTACTACTAATGTTTCTGATTATGGAGTCACCCACTATCAGAGTCCTGGGCATGGCTGTGCTCTGAGCTGAGTACCGCTTTCTGCTCGACCTTGAGTGCCAGTTAGCATCAGTGTTAGCTGCTGACTGATTTGATCTGTGTCCAATCACATTTGGAGATTTCTCACCAACATACAGCACATTTGGGGATTCCTCTCCCATATTCATTGAAACTTCAAATCTGTTCTCAAGATGTATAGGCGGTGGTAGGGGGGTAGAGCATGCTTGTCAGAATGAGAGACTTGCAAGCAAACAGTTTATTGATGACAGGTTGTAACAAGGATAATACTCTGTGGTGGGGTGGGCGTGGTTTCGCGAGGTCTGCGGGCAGAGAGAGGGAAAGGAACCGAGCGGTGAGTAAGCGGCTCAAGTGCAGATTACAAACACCTGTCTCTGATTGCAGTAATTGGCGTGGAGAGACCGTATAAAGCCAGTGCGCGAGAGAGACGAGGAGAGAGAGAGTTGGACTGGGACTGCACACGCTGACTGACTGGTGCTTCAATGAGAATACGACTGATTACACTGTGAAAGTGCACTGCTGTTTCTACGCGCCCACGAGCGCTTGTTTATTTTTGGTTTGAGTAAATAAAAGTTGCAAGTCCCAGTCACTCCGACACCTGTCTTCTTCCTTCCCTGAATACACGAACCTTCATCAGTTTCACCAGTTTCCAGTAACAAACATTTCTAGTTTTATCGTTGTTGTTGAAGGAATTGAAAATAATCAAAGATACATGATATTTGAAATCCATTTGCTTTACTGTTGTCACCCTCCATTTGCTAATCAGAAGGGCCATCTGGAAGACAACAGAGAGGCCTGTAGGCCACATGGGGTCACACCTTTGCAGTGGGGGAAGTTTGGTCTGATTGGTCAGTTTGAATGTCATGTTTGAGTTTGGTCTGATTGGTCAGTTTGAAAAGAAGACATTTGGTTTCAGTCCCATGGTCAAGGAATAGATAAAAGACGATTGGAACTGTTGCTTTAGCCTTCTGGCAACCCTGCAGATTGAACCATCTGCAGGAGTCCACTCTTACAGATGGTGCCGAAACCCGGGATCCCTTGCAGTGAATTTTCTGAAATTTACTTTGATCTGTGTAAGAATGAGGACATTTTTCACAGTTGATCTTGTGAATGGATTAAAGCTGAATGGATTAAAGCTCTCTTTTCTCTGGCTCTCTTACTCTCTGGCTCTTGAGGTCATTGGGGCTTCTCTTCTTTGCTCTCTTCTTCTCTCTCCCGCTCCCTCCCTCTCTCTCTCTCTCTCTCTCTCTCTCTCTCTCAGGTAACATTTTATTCATGCTGTGTACGATTAATGGTATAAGTTTATCATCTCATACATCCATTTTGAAACTATTTTAAGTGTAACCATAACCAGATTTTGTCATTAAATCCTTCCTATTACCAATACTGTGCTAACTAGTTTTGATTTGGTATTGACTTTGAAGTGCTCCCTATTTCAATACAATATAGTCACATTATAGCAACGCTCTCCCACATATCTCCGTCGTTGGTATAAGTTGCAGTGGGTGGAAATAGACGAGAAATGTACAGTTTTCTTCCATCTTTCTGATAACGTTTCTTTAGTCTTCTGGCAACCCTGCAGATTGAACCATCTGCAGGAGTCCACTCTTACAGATGGAGCCGAAACCCGGGATCCCTTGCAGTGAATTTTCTGAAATTTACTTTGATCTGTGTAAGAATGAGGACATTTTTCACAGTTGATCTTGTGAATGGATTAAAGCTGACCTTCTGACCAAGGAATGGGTAAGGCTGTTTTCATTGTTTAATGGTTTAAGGAATTGCATGAAACAGAACTTAGAAGGTTTTAAATAGCTTCAATAGTCCCATTACTGTACAATCCGTGAATATTCAGATATCTCCTCGGGATGGAAGGGACATTTTCTAGTGACGTATTGTTTGCTTTATGGAGTGAAAAAGTTGAGCCTACCTTGTCCAAACTCAAGAAAGAGTATATTGGAATTAAAAGTTCAGATGATGAAATGTTCAAATATTGGGAATTAAATGGCAAACACCAAAAGAAATCAAAACATGGTGAAATAATTGAGGCTTTAAACTTCATGGCCCAGTTTCACAGACAGGTCTTAGACTAAGCCAGGATTAGGCCTTAGTTCAATTAGGACATTTAAGCAGCTTTTTTAAACATGCCTTTGAAAAACATACTACTCGTGTGCATCTTGAGACAAAACAATGCCACTGACATATTTTAAGATATGTCAGTGCAAGTTACTTTCAATTAAAACAGCTCAAACATGCATTTTAGTCTGGGACTAGGCATAAGCCTTGTCTGTGAAACCAGGGCCATAAGTTGTAAAAGGCTACGGGATGTGACAACACATCTATTTTCAAGTATAGATGCGAAATGTAAAGAAGTGGATTCTAAAAATGAAGAAGCAGAAAAGTCTGAGGCAAATATTCAAGATCTTCAAACACAGCTAGATAAATTACTAGCTGCGCAGTTAGCCCTGACTGAAAAGTGTAAAAAGCACAAGGAGATCATTTCAGATCTCAAGGCTAAGCTAAATGCTAAAAAGTTCATGCCTCCCAGAACGCTTAAAAGCGTTGGGATTAAAAAGCATGTTCACTTCTTAGATGAGGTGACTTGCTCTAATGAATCTGAAGCATTTATTTCAGAAAATGCACAAGAAAGTGTGCCTATTTCAGTTCTTAAGGTGATGCAGCACCAGAATAGCGCAGAGTAATGTACCAGTACGCATGGTGTGCAAGCATTAGAGAGTCAAGAATATCCTCAAACTCCAGGAGAACATAGCAGACAACCCAATGGCAAAGAGAACAGGTTTTGCAGTTCCTGTCAGAAAATAGGCCATTCAGAGGGAAATGCTGGTTGCTGGGTAGGGGTAAACCTCCACCTTATTTTCAGAAAAATAGGAAATGACTTTCTAAGGGCAAAGATCAGCGCTCATTTGCAGGTAAAACCCTCAGTGAGTTGACTGCATTGTTCATGCAAGGCCTTCAGCTATTAACTTCACTTGGGCTAGCAGCCTCTTAGCAATGAGTTTAATAGTAAAACATCCAGATTGCAATGATCCTGTTTGTATTTTCAAATTTGTAATTGGACTAAACACATTGTGCGCATTGATTACACATTTTAGTTGTTTGTGCTACGAGATACACATAGACTAGTCAAGTTTATTCTTTAAAACACATGATTGCTTTACTGTAAGTGATGAAATACTTAGGATTTAGGCTGTAGATTTTATGCATTCTAGGCCATGTATCTTGTGTAAATTGGAATAACTTTAATACTAGAATTGTATAGCAATTTCAAGATTGCATGGGTGTCTATGTTGAATTTGTTAGTCTCCCTAAGTGGAAACTCTGCTATTTCCTATATAGCTGTAGTTAAACCATGTACAGGGGCACATAATTGCGATGTGGCTACAGTGTGAATTACAATTGCATTAACCATGAGAATGTTTTCATCACAGCAGGATTCGAGAACTCCAAACTTTGCATTTTATCATGCTCTTTAACAAAAACATTGGTGTGAGAAGATTTTGAGCCAGACCACACCTCATACTGATATTGTATTGCTGGCTGCCTGTTACAACAGGGCGAAATTTGCATCACAGTTGTAAACCTCCTCACCATTGTTTGGGCATGATTTACACATAGTCACAGCTAATATCAGTCTCATAGATTGGATCTTCACACAAAGTCAAATCTCCATCTGCCTCACAAAATGTCTTTACATCTAGACTGTGTTATAACTGTGAATTTCTTCCAGTTATTGTTTGTTTAGTTTTTTTCTTTTGATTTACTAAATCAGGTATTATTTGTCTCACCAAGTTAATTATCAAAAGGGTATTTCTCATTCTTACCTAGTGAAAAATATTATTTTATCATTGTATTGTAAGAATGCATTTGATTTTGAACTTTTTTGATTTTGAATTTTGAGTCTTTGTATTTTTCCATTTTACAATGTAACAATGGTTTTGGACATGAATTCAATTGAATTTCCGTATTTGGTTACACAATATTTTGCTGATACTTCTCATGAAAGAGGGTTTTTTTTAAAACCAAAAATGATTGTTGTTTTGTTATAATGCAATTTATTTCAATGTTTCTAAAAAATAATGTAAGAGCTTGTGAGATCTTCTTTTATTCTAAACCATGGCCACTTTATTAAGTACATCGATTTAAAGGCTTATTGCCAGAGACTAATTTGATCTGACTATATAAAACTTCTGACCAATGACAAATGCCATGTATGCTATTTTGCTGTTTGTTGGGTTATGTTACAGGATTCCTGCTGCTCGAGTTCACCTCCTGTGTTCTGCCTCAGAAAGAGAGACAAGTGTTTGTTCTCATCGTCAGTGACTGTTCTTGGGGGCTGCAAGGAGAACAAAGACTGAAGACTGACAAACTGCCTTTGCAACATGCCTGAACAACAAGTCTGAAGATAACATCTACACACAACTGAAAGCATGTCTTTGTGGACTGTGTCACCTCTGGACACTTTATGAACTTGGCCAAATGTGCCAAGGGGGGACTGAAGGAATTGAAAATAATCAGAGATATTTGAAATCCATTTGCTCTACTGTTGTCACCCCCCATTTGCTTATCAGAAGGGCCATCTGGAAGACAACAGAGAGGCCTGTAGGCCACATGGGGTCACACCTTTACAGTGGGGGAAGTTTGGTCTGATTGGTCAGTTTGAATGTCATGTTTCAGTTTGGTCTGATTGGTCAGTTTGAAAAGAATACATTTGGTTTCAGTCACATGGTCAAGGAATAGATAAAAGAAGATTGGAACTGTTGCTCTCTCTCTTTTCTCTGGCTCTCTTACTATCTGGCTCTTGAGGTCATTGGGGCTTCTCTTCTTCTCTCTCTCCCCCTCTCTCTCTCTCTCTCTCTCTCTCTCTCTCACCCCCCAGGTAACATTTTATTCATGCTGTGTACGATTAATGGTATAAGTTTATCATCTCATACATCCATTTTGAAGCTATTTTAAGTGTAACCTTAACCAGATTTTGTCATTAAATCCTTCCTATTACAATACTGTGCTAACTAGTTTTGATTTGGTATTGACTTTGAAGTGCTCCCTATTGCAATACAATATAGTCACCTTATAGCAGTGCTCTCCCACATATTTTGCTATTGTAACTGCACTTATCTCCGTCGTTGGTATTAAGTTGCAGTGGGTGGAAAAAGACGAGAAATGTACAGTTTTCTTCCATCTTTCTGATAACGTTGCTTTAGTCTTCTGGCCACCCTGCAGATTGAACCATCTGCAGAAGTCCACTCTTACATTGTCAAGCTTTATCGTTTGAACACTGTAAAATAAAAAATAAAATATAAAAAGCAATAGAGCAAAGCTTGGAGGCATCACTTAGTATGATTTTGTTATGATAAACTGGACGGAAGCAAATGCAAGTTCAACAAGTCTTTATTAGATCAAATACTCAAGGGAAAAGATAGATTGATGCAAATAACAGTCCCAGCAGAGATGACAGACGACCAGGAACACAGCTGGCAAGAGAGCGTGACGTAAGGACTGAGATGGGAATCCCGGCGTGCAGAGTGAACGTGAAAGTGAATCCGTGGTGAGATCGGGAGTGAAGTCATCCAAGGTCCAGTACACAGGAAACAACGGGAGAACAGGACAGGCACGAAGACGAGAACTCAAACAACGATCTGACAACATGAATTGGGAGAGAGGGCATTAAATAGGCTGAGACGATACAACACAGCTGGCTGCTGATCAGCATGATGAGCGGTCACGCCCCCCCCACCCCAACCATGACGTAACGAAACACACACACACACACACACACACACACACACACACACACACACACACACACACACACACACACACACACACACACACACATCACATATGAAACTAGAATGTGACAGATTTCCAATACTAGAAAGTGCAGTTAAGGCATGACTATTGGACAGTGAAATGCTCATTGGGTTAGCTGGGTCAGACAAAAACAGGTGGTGAAGAAAAGACACATGATAACTGCAAAATAATTAAGAATTAAGTTGAATAATTAAGTCTCCAGAAGTGTAAGGTGTCAGGATCTCAGAGACTTAAGTTAGGTAAAGAATCCTAAAAAAAATTACCCCCACTTAATACGAATCACAAGCTGAAGTCTTGTATGCCTGAAGTGCCTAATAATTCTGCACGCAGTTCCTTGTTAGGTAATAGTAGTTACTAGAGTGTTAATAATGCATTACTCATTTGTTCCTGTGTAGTTATTCATTAATAGTGGAACAGTTTTCTAAAGTGTTACCGAAATAAATACGATTCTTGCCAGGTTAATGTAGGTGGATCTCGAATATCACTTAAATGTTGGCCTTATTGCTGGGGTCACCCAAAGACGCCAGCACAGAGAGAAATTTGGGAACATTTGCATGTAGATTTACATTCATTTTTACATAAGCAAATGACTTCAAGAAAACTTGGCATGCTGTCAGGACTCCTGGGTGATTAAGTGTGTGTGTATGTATTCTCTTACCTGTTGGTGGTGGTTCCTCACTCACTCGTTTCGGTAATTGTTCACCTGTCGTGTCTCATCAGCTGTTTTCTTTTTAGAGCACGGTTTCCTGTCTCTCGTCGTGCGCTCATTGTCTTGGTTGGTCTCAGTCACGCTGTCCAAGTCCAGTCGGTAGCTCTTTACTCCGTCCCACTTCAGTTCTTCAGGTTCGGTCGCAGACATCTGGAGGCTTGTCATTGCCCAGAGTTCACACGCCTGTGGATGAAGGGGAACTTGACCTCAAGTGAACTTTGCTCTGTTTTTCTGGTGTTACTGGTGCGCTTTGTTTTTAGGCGAGATCCAGTATCATCCAGGTTCCGGTGAGCTGCTTTTTCTGTCGGGTGTTGTTTTGCTTTCTGTCCAGTGTATGGATGATATCGTCAGTCATCTATCGTGTGAGGATTTCTTCCCGGTCACTGACCAGAGTGGATTACTTCGTTGGACACCACGTGTGGTCTCTGTTCCGTGGACTG
Organism: Romanogobio albipinnatus; assembly: GCA_023566225.1. Classification (NCBI taxonomy): domain Eukaryota; kingdom Metazoa; phylum Chordata; class Actinopteri; order Cypriniformes; family Gobionidae; genus Romanogobio; species Romanogobio albipinnatus. Next base: position 3,542,614 of record CM042239.1, read on the forward strand.
TGACTTTTGTGCTCCATCTGACCTTCTCTTTATTCCTTCTAAATAAACATTGTGAACTTGCATTTGGCTCTGAGACTCCTTGTGACACATGCAAGCAGAAGCTGTTAAATCTTAAATTGACCAACATGAAATTAGATTTCAAATATGCATGATATAAGAAAAGTTTAAATAAAATTACAGTGGCAATGGTCAATGTTGGCCAAACACATTAACATGAATCCATAACATGCTCATAAAAATAAAAGAAAACCACAGGAAATAAGAATAAGGAAAAGTAATGTTTAATGAAGTGGACAGAGCAGCACCCAATACATCACTATATGAACGTTTCAACAGTTGTATGTATAAGTCTTTGTATCATCCCTGTTAGAAACAGAGCTTCCCCGGTGACGGACAAGATATGGGATGGCTTTCGCCATGCATTATAAATGCCTTGTGAAACAAATCTTGTAATATTGCAGTGTCTATGAAATGGGAAAGAAAAAAACACTTTAAAATGACAGGTGCAACACTCAAGAGGAAAAACAACATTCAGTATGATGGATATAGGCTCGGAGAATATGAAACATTTATGTTATGCAATTTGGCATTTGACAGCCTCAGTCTTCATTCACTTCAAACCTTGGTATTTCACTGAATATAAAGAATGCCATGAGAGTGAGTAAATAATGACAGAATTAAAGTTAGCATGTTAAAATTAGAATAAAAAAGGGACCTGAACTTGGGGAGACATCGGGCGAACTGAATCGCATAGCCGAGTCTGATGGTGAGAACGAGCCAGCGGGACAGGCTGGGAAGTGCTAGCCAGGCTCCCAGCGACCATTCCAGTGGGGCCAACGGAACCACAGACGTACCCACAGTGGGGCAGCGAGGTGGAACACCTCGTACGGCTTAGCGGCCCCAAGTGAGGTCTGAGTTTGCGGTGCAACACTTACCTGGTTCCACCATTTGGCAGGGGGTGTGTGAAAAGGGAGGCTAGTTGCATCCTCGTAGCACCCGCTGGCGATAAAAGAGGGAGTTGAAGGTGGCAAGCCAACCGCGCCCTCTTGGGACCCAGAGATAGAGGAAATTGCTCTAGTTGAGAGTATTGGGAACTGCTGGCTGTGACGACAGTAGTGGAACAGAAGTTTGACAAAATATTCTTCACCCAGCCCTCCTCTGGGGGAAGATTAACTCAGTCCATCTCCGCGTCGCCATTTGGTGGCTGATATGGGTGGCATCTTCCTGCGGGGGGGCTGCAGGAGACTGACGCCCATGGCAATGCAGACAGAGGGGCAGCCCGCTAGTGACTCTGATAGGACGTCGGGGCATGCTCTTGCCTCAGCCTGGTTCTGAACTGCGGAGAACTGCTGGGCACAGCTCTCGAAAGTGTCACCGAAAAGGCCACCTTGTGAGATGGGAGCATCCAGAAAGCCTACTTTGACGACCTCTCGCAGCTCTGCAAGGTTAGCCAGGGGGCGCTTCTGGCTGACCAAGGTGGATATCGTCTGGCCGAGGGCAAGCACTGTGACTTTAAACATGTTCAGTCACTGACACAGCTCAACCTCGGCTCAGAACTACCCTCATGCTCTTTGAGTGCTTTGGCCTTCCATAGACTTGCAGGGTGGCCATCACATGCAGGACAGAGGTGGCCTGCCAGTAGCACTGCCACCACACCATCAAGGGTAGTTAGAGAGGAAAAAAACGTATGCAGATATTGGCGCCAACACCATACTGTCAAGTTTTCTATGCACATCCGGGAAAAAAGGCACGGGGCGGGCCCCCACACACAATCTCAAATTCAGCTTTGAGACCGAGCGTGCAGCAGTCCGGAAAAGCATGGCTGTCAACTCTGAATCTGATTCAGTATGAGCACCCACCATTATCATCACCATAGTACCACTTCCAGAGCATAACAGCCCTTTCTCAGATGCAGCAATCGACATCTGATCCTCCGCTGGAGCTCTAAATTAAACACATATATATATATATATATATATATACATATATGAATGGCTGTCTTGCAGGCATATCAGGCTGACCTTCTGAAGGATTTGAGTGGTTCATTTGGTGACTCAGTTAACTCTGTAGTTGCCAGATTTAAAGGAGTGGAAGAAACACAAGGAAGTGTTCACTCAGTTTCTTCCTCAATGCACTCAAGGGGAGGTGCTGTTAGCCACACAACCTCTCTTCAGTCCTTCAAGATTTAGGGGGGTAATAAGCAGAGTGTGGCGAGTCGCGCTCTCCCTCGTAAAGACTGGAGACCAGCTCGTCATCCTCAACAACCTCCCAGGGCAGACCTCGGGACTATCATCAATAAGAAGCCCGATGGTCTGGTGCCCAGTTTCCCCCTGCGGGACAGGGCATGTCAAACATTTGCTCGCCCCACCCCGTTATCCTCAAAACCACTCCATCCCAGCCGCCTCTGGTGACTCGGCAGGGCAGCGGTTTCCAGTGAAATGTTAGACGTTCTGTGTTTAAATCCTGCTATCATCCGGGACATAGAACATCTAACATCCCCTCAACAGAGAGTGTTAAAATTGTCACTCTCAGAGTGTGGCAGTGTGGAACTTCTGCCAGTCGTTTCTGCGTGGGTCTAACACAGTAAAATTAGTAAATTCATTTATTTGTCGTCTCCGTGTTTGAACGGCGTGGTCTCCACTTCTGTGAAGGCGGATACCGTTACAATAAATTGCTTAGTGACATCAGGAGTAGAGAGAATAGGGGCAGACGTAAAAAGGGACTTAAGTCGATCAAACACCGTCTGCGCGGCCCGGGACCAAACAAAACGGATCTTACTAGACGTGAGAGCAGTTAGCGGAGCCGCGACCTGACTGAAATTATACACAAAAACGAAAATATTAAGTATGTCACGTAACACGTCATTGACCAACGCCTGAAAACGGCAGGAGCGTTGACCAATCCGGTCTCAGGGTTTATGTGGCCGCTCTATCGGCTTGCCACGCTCTGGTGAATGGGGTGCCAGGCAGTTGTGGCCTCCAGTAAGAACCAAGATCCCTTCATGGGAATTAGTTTTAGCACTTGAGGGTCTGGTTGAGACCCCCTTTGAACCTCTAGAATCAGCGTCTGACAAACTTCTGACTCTAAAGATGTTTTTTCTTATGGCTATAACTATATAACTATATAAAATAATTGGGGACATGCAGTCTCTGTCAATATTGTCACCCTGCTTAGACTTTGCCCCAGGCTTGGTGAAAGTGTTTTTAATTTGTTACATTTACATAGCGCTTTTCTAGGCACTCAAAGCGCTTTACATAGAAGGGGGGAATCTCCTCAACCACCACCAATGTGCAGCTCCACCTGGATGATGCGAAGGCAGCCTTATTGCACCAGTACGCCCACCACACACCAGCTGATTGGTGGAGAGTAGACAGAGTGATGATACCAATCATATATATATGGGGATGATTAGGAGGCCATGATGGACAGGGGCCTATGGGCAAATTTGGCCAGAATGCCGGGGTTACACCCCTACTCTTTATCGATGGGAAACCTGGGATTTTTTATGACCACAGAGAGTCAGGACCTCGGTTTAACGTCTCATCCGAAGGACGGTGCTTTTTACAGTATAGTATCCCCATCACTACACTGGGGTGTTAGGACCCACACAGACCACAGGGTGAGCGCCCCCTGCTGGCCTCACTAACACCTCTACCAGCAGCAACCTAGTTTTCCCAGTTGGTCTCCCAACCAGGTACTGACCAGGCTCATCCCTGCTTAGCTGCATTGGGAAACCAGTCTTGGGCTACAGGGTGATATAGCTAGTAATTTTGCATCCTCATCCTGACTACCTGCCTAAGGTTCCTTTTTCGACTGTACATCCTGTCAATCTTGAAACCTTCTGCCCTCCGCCGTTGACACCGCCGGATCAAGAGAGACTTCACAGACTGTTGGGGACACTAAAACTTGTTAAAAGCGCTATATAAATAAAGTTGACTTGACTTGACTGTGTCCAGTCCATGCTCTTCAGGCCTGCGTCCACCGCACTAGCCAGTGGCGTAAGTCAGAGCAATTGTTTGTTTGCCATGGGGACTGTAACAGAGATTCAGCCGCCACCAAACAAACATTGTCACATTGGGTCAGGGATGCTATTGCTCTTACCAATGAGGCGCGCGGTCAAGATTCGCCTATAGGATTAAGGGCTCACTCCACCAGGGGAATTACCTCTTCTACTGCGTTAGCAAGGGGTGCTCCCTTACAAAGTGTTTGTGATGCGGCAGGTTGGTCCTCTCCGCACACATTCATAAGATTTTATAGCTTGGATGCTCATGCCACTCTGAGATCTCATGTCCTTGAGTCGACATCACAGGCTAATGCCTGAGGCTTCTTGCGTTCTTGTGCACACCTACACAACCGTAAGGGGTCCAGGCACCATCAAGCACAGCGGTGTGGGGATTCACGTTCCCATTTGCATTATGCTTATGCAGCATTGAGTGTATCTTTTGAAAGGGAACACTTGGGGTTACTTGACTGTAACCCTGTTCCCTGATAAAGTGGAACGAGATGCTGCATTGCTAGGCCGTGCTGATGATGCTTCAGGACGGGTCTTCAAACAAAAGAGATCTGATGGCTCCAGCTGAAGCTCATCTACTTATAGCCTTGTGTAGCAGGTGCGCCTATGACATCACCGGCCGAGGCTATAAATACCTCCGGGTCAATTTCATTGACGTGTTTTCACACTATTTTCACAGCCGGTTATGTCAAAGACACTTACCATTTGCTTAAGCTTATGCAGCATCTCGTTCCGCTTTATCAGGGAACAGGGTTACAGTCAAGTAACCACAAGGGTTTTCTCCGGAGCGGCTGTACGGCCGAATAAAATTCTGTTGCATTGTTTCCTGTTTAACACCGTGAAGCTGCTTTGAAACAATCTGCATTGTAAAAAGCGCTATATAAGTAAAGTTGACTTGACTTGACTTAAATAGCATATTTTCGTAGCGATAATGGTCACATTTGTCAGAAGGAAATCTTTAGAGTCTAGAAAATCTTTGCAGCTAAAGACACAAGTCTCACCATTATTTCAGATCTGCAAATGATGAAATTAATTTTAGATGATGCTATGTAATTCTTTTTTTAGATTCTCCTCTTCACTGCTACACCCGTAACACATAGAAAGTAGTTACAAAAGTAAATAAATGTAATTTTGACAAAAAACATATAGTCAGTTTGAAATGGTGAATGAAAATCACGTACCTGATCAGATGTTTTATTACTTTAGTGTATTCCTGATGCACTCCAATGCACCTACTGTATACACTTTTCCCGTTAATGGTACTTTAATGGCCCGTTGCACTTTGAACTGTGGACTGCAGCCCTTTGGGCTGTCAAAATATTATAAATTATTAAACAAATTAATAAAATTATCCTGACCATTCCTCAAAAAGTAAAAATAAAATAAATGTAAAATAAATTCAGAAACGTTAACTGGATGAAAAGTAAATAATTTTAATTCAGGCATCACATTTAAGTCCACAGCGTAATGTGAGACTGACAAATAATTTCGTTGAGTTTTCCATCAGGATCAGTTGTGCAGTGCATTGAAAGCTGAAGCAGCAGAGAAATGTTACAGATGGTTTTATTGCATCCTCACACAATGAAACACACGCAGTTCTGCACGTTCACATTCTTCCACCAATGAACAGAACTGTCTGTGTTTTAGCGCGTGCACAAGAATAAAACTAATGTTAAGCCGGTTTATGCATCATGTCAGGTAAAAGGGAAGCAAAACATTCAGCAGATCATATTTAATGTTGTGTCTGCTGGCTTTATTTCTTCAACAGCTCCGAGTTAAACACATTTTTGTGTTCTATTCAGGCTGTTTTGTGTTTATTTTCACGCACCGCTTACACACGACCCTACATTGAGACTTCTCTGCGAATCACAGCATTTAATCCGTATCATTTATCCTGTCATTGATGGAAAAATCTGTTTGCTTATAGCAGTATAATAGTATGATTGTAACAGTATGAAAGAACACAAAGTAACCCCAAATTTGTGTGGTCCATATCTGCGTGGTGGCGTAACTGGTAAAGCGAGTGCACTTGCCAGCGACCAGGGTTTGATTCCAGTCCGCACTGGTTCCTACACTCTTACACTGTAGTTGAATTGCAATTGTAATGCCCCAAAAACACATTTGAGGTTTATGCGGAGTGAATTCTGCATTTCAAAACTTAAATACAAGAGTATATTTAGTTCCACTTTAGCACAAACAAGTTTATTTAATACAACTTTAGCGACCGAGGAAGAACGGTGACAGCTAGGAAAGACTGCTGACATCTGGGAAAGATCAGAGCCGGGGTGTGGAGGCTTGGCAGGCCGAAAGCACATCCTTCGTGAGGAGGAACCCAAGATAAATCGCTATGGAAAGGTATATTACAAGATACCCCCGGGGTCGGGCGAGAGCGGGGGAGGATGATCGACCCACAGGACAGACTACTGTTATGACCACCCATGACGGAAAAGCGACTACCGAACAGCTAAGTGATTTACTCCGGGTCTGCAGATGTGGGAAGATATGTAAAAACGAGAAGGGTCTAAAAATACATCAGTCAAGGATGAAGTGCTTGCAACCTGAACGTAATGCGCAACGCACAGGGCAACCTGGTGAGACGGAGGAGAGGCCAGGGCAGGAGTCAAACCACAGTCCCCGGAATCTCCATGCACATGACGAAGAGGGGAGCAGGAACGGCCCTACTGATGTATTAGAGGACACAAGGCATCAGATAGTGAAGGAAGGCACTCAGGACATGAGACAACCTGGACAGAACACCTGCACGAGAGAGGTCCGGAAAGAACGAGTGAACTGGCCAGCTGCAGGAGCAAGGAAGGAGTGGGAGAGGTTTGATTACGATGTGGACCAGGTGCTGCAATCAGCTTTGGCAGGAGACGTGGGAAAGAAGCTCAAGGCCATGGCATCAATCATCTGGAGCATAGGTGCTGATCGCTTTGGAAAGGAAGAGCGAAGGGCAGGAACAAACAGCCAACCCAAGGAAAACAGACGTTTGAAGAGCATAGCAATACTTAGAGGGGATCTGCGGAGGCTAAGGAAGGCATTCCGTGAAGCAGCAGCGGAGGAGAAGCCAGCATTGACGGAGATACGAGACAACTTGAGGGAGCGCATTAAGATATTGCGAAGAGCGGAATGTCACCGCAGGAATAGGAAGCGACGGATAAAGGAAAGGACCGATTTCACCAAGAACCCATTCAAATACCTTTCAAGACTCCTGGGTGATAAAAGATCAGGGGAACTGAAAGCAACAAAGGAGGAGGTGGAGGAGCACCTACGTCAGGTTCATAATGATCCCAGAAGGGAGGAAAACTTGGAAGAGATGGAGAAACTTATAAAACCAGCAGAACCAACTATCCACTTCAAAGCTGAGGAACCAAGCTGGCAGGAAGTGAATACGTTTATCAAGAAGGCCAGAGCGAAATCTGCCCCAGGACCTAACGGCATCCCTTATAAGGTGTATAAGTACTGTGAAAAGCTCAGGGAACGACTCTGGAAGCTACTGAGAGTGGCATGGAGGAAGGACCTCCTTGCTGACGATTGGTTGATTGCAGAGGGATGCTTCATCCCTAAAGGAGAAAATTCGACGGGGATCAAGCAATTCCGTACTATTTCACTCCTCAATATCGAAGGCAAGATCTTCCTTGGGATTCTGGCAAAGAGGCTGACCACTTTCATGTTAGACAACGGATACATGGACACGTCAGTCCAGAAGGGTGGAGTTCCAGGGGTGCCGGGCTGTCTTGAGCATACCAGCGTGATCACAAAAATTATTGAGGATGCAAAGAAAAATCATGGTGACCTGGCAGTTCTGTGGCTGGACCTAACAAATGCCTATGGGACGATACCCCACAAGTTAGTGGAGCTGACATTGAAGAACTACCATGTGCCAGAGCGATTCCAGAAGCTCTTGCAGTGCTACTTCAAGAAGTTCAAAATGCGTTTCACCTGTGGAGACTTTACCACTGACTGGCAGAGACTGGAGGTGGACATTGTAACAGGCTGCACGATCTCAGTGATCCTGTTTTCTGCAGCAATTAACCTTCTAGTCAAGTCAGCAGAGAAGGTACGTCGGGGTGCAGTGCTGGCGACGGGTGACCAACAGGTACCGGTAAGAGCGTTCATGGATGATCTCACAATCACAGCGAAATCAGTACCTGAAGGCAGATGGATCCTGGAAGACTTGGTCGAGCTCACCGAGTGGGCAAGGATGGGATTCAAACCTGAAAAGTCCAGAAGCCTGGTCCTGAGGAAGGGGCGTGTACAGAACCGGTTCCGCTTCAAGATCAGAGATACCGTCATCCCCACGGTCCAAGAGCAACCAGTAAAGAGCTTGGGGAAGTGGTTCAGAGCAGACCTCAATGATAGGCAAAGCGTGAGGGAGATGCTTATCCAAACAGATACCTGGATGACATCACTGGAGAAGAGCGGCTTGCCTGGCAAGTATAAGGCCTGGGGTTATCAGCATGGGGTTCTCCCTAGACTGCTTTGGCCTCTGCTGGTCAATGAGGTACCTGTATCCACCGTCGAGGGGCTGGAAAGGAAGATCAACACCTATCTGAGAAGATGGCTGGGGGTCCCAAGAAGTTTTTGCTCCATCGGGCTGTATAGCACAGGCAGCAAGCTACAGCTGCCTGTGACATCGGTGGTGGAGGAATTTAAGGCGACAAAGACGCGTCAGGCCATGATGCTGCGAGACAGCAAAGACGGAAGAGTACGCCAGGCAGGCATTGTGGTCAGGACAGGCCGCAAGTGGTCAGCTAGCAGAGCACTGACAGAGGCAGAGGTCCGATTGCATCATTTAGATATTGTGGGGACAGTAGCCCAGGGCAGACTTGGACTAGGCTGCTCCACTAGAGTGAGCTGGAACAATGCAGACCCAAAGAAGCGGCGTACCATGGTACAGATGGAGGTTCGGAAGGCAGAAGAGGAGGTTCGGCATGTCAAGGCTGTAGCCATGAAGAAACAGGGCAGCTGGACAAAGTGGGAGGGCGTACGAGGGAGGGCCCTAACCTGGCAGGACATCTGGAGTATGGAAGGACACCGAGTAAAGTTCCTGATGTGTTCTGTGTATGATGTTCTGCCTACTCCATCAAACCTCCACACGTGGGGGTTAGCAGAGAGCCCTAATTGTAAGCTTTGTGGAAAAACAGCTAACCTTGAGCATGTACTCTCATCGTGTAAGTTAGGCTTGGCAGATGGGAAATTCAGGTGGCGACACGACAAGATTCTAGCCCAGCTGGCAGATGGCGTGGAGCAGGCGAGGAAGAAGGTAAAGAAGATTTCTAATGGGCCTAACTTTATCCACTTCGTCAGGCCAGGAGAAAGCACTGCAACAGGACGAAAGGGCAGAGGGATCTTGGCTTCAGCAAATGACTGGGAGATGAGGGCCGACCTGAAAAAGCAGCTAAAATTCCCAGAAGAAATAGCCCACACAAGCCTTAGACCAGACATTGTCCTCTGGTCTAAAGGTACCAAGCAGGTGGTGCTCATAGAGCTAACAGTGCCCTGGGAAGAGAGGATGGAGGAGGCGCAGGAGCGTAAGCTCAAAAAATACCAAGACCTTGTCCTCAAAAGCCAGCAAAATGGATGGAAGGCCTGGAACCTGCCCGTGGAGGTCGGCTGCAGGGGCTTTGCTGGGCAGTCACTCTGGAGAACCCTTGGGCTACTGGGAATCGAAGGTCTGGCCAGGAAGCGGCTAGTAGGCAATGCCACCAAACAGGCGGAAACAGCATCCCGATGGATCTGGATACAGCGGGATGTGCGGTGGCGGAGCCAACCTGGGGAAGGATCAACAACTGCAGAGGCGGGAGGTGGTCAGCTGGGGTAGATCCAGGACGCTGGATCTGCTGTCAAGCCCTCCCGAGGTGTCATGGGCTTAAATTGATGAAACATCAAGGAAGGGGGGTGCCCATCTGATGACCAGCTGTAGCCACCCAAATCTTGTTCAGGCATGAGGCCAGACTTGGCTCGGGGAGAAGGACAACCCTGTTAGGCATAGTCCCGCTGGTGCCTGGGAAGGGAAGAAGGAGAGGAGAGTGGAGAGAGCGATGCCGCTGGCTCACAGATGGTGCAGGGCAGGGTACCTGTAAAGGTGAGCCAGGTGCGATGACCCACATCGTATTTTGCATATGCATATTGGTTGAACTTTAGCACTTTACAACTAAAATGCATTTAGTACACAATTAGTTGTTACAATTTAACAGACTTTAAGTATAACAAGTTAAAGTGTGTCACAAAAACATTTAGTTATACTAAAGTACAAACAAATAAATTGTGCTTAAATATACAATTTTTTTACTTGGTACAGACTATTTTGATAACATTTATTACTAAAGACATTCATATTGTAGCTTGTTTACTTGTTTATACACAGATTTGAAAGATGATTTATTTGAAAAATAATACCCAGTTTTTTTTTTGAGAAATGTTCCAGCTCCAGTCAATGAGAGAGAGAGAGAGAGAGAGAGAGAGAGAGAGAGAGAGAGAGAGAGAGAGAGAGAGAGAGAGAAATATGAGAACGGAGGAGGAGAAAAGTGATCATGTGACACTGACTGAAGTCACACTGGTATGTAAAGCTGAACTTCTGCATCATTCTATCATCTCTCATCTCTCTTTCTCTCTCACAGGAACAACTTTCATTCAGTGCTCAAATAAAAGCAGAAAGAATCGAGAAGTGAACATGAGGGTTTTCTTCAGGACTCTGTCGCTTCTACTGGGTAAGTGAAACATCTTTTGTAATATCTTGGGCGTTTCTGAAAGATGAGGCTGGAAACAGAATGTAGATCACTAACAGAAGAACAATAATATACAATACATCATTCTAGAGAACACTGAATATTACCCAATTGGTCTTTTCTTTCTTAACCCCTTTCCTGTCACCCTACATTTTGGCAAGTGGGGCATTTTGACATACCCCAAATAAAAGGGCTGCTCGCAGGTATTTCTGAATATACACATAAGTAACATATATCTAGAAAGCCAACGCTTAAGAGTTTACAATTCAAGACTCAGAATTATTCTGACTGTTATTAATATGGAGATGTATAGGCTCAAACATTAAAACAAAAATAAAAAACATTAATAATATATTTTTAAATGTATAAAAATATTATGTGAATGTAGTATAACAACTTATAACCACAACTAGAGTGAAGCCACAAGTGTGATCATGCTTCATTTGTATTTCCCCATTCAGAACCCATATAGAGGTTACCTCTGTGGGTACTACCTTGGGTCCATGTAGGCAGTCTATATGGGACTGACTGTGTTTGCCCATGTCTACCCCATTTGGTAAACCCATATGGGGCCCATTTGTGTTGCCCATTTTGAGCCCATGCACTCATTTCCCATTAGTGACCCAGCTAGGACCCACATAGGTAGCCCACCTGTTTTCTCCCATATGGGACCTACTTAGCTGACCCGAGTGGGCCCCATATAAGATGCCCATTTTGGGACCATGCCCACTTGGTTCCCATGTGTGTTTTGAGGCCTATTTTTTTAATACAAGCATGTGCGTACATGTTGCTTAGATATTATGGTAGCCCAGTTTGTGCTGAATAAAGTGTATTTACACTTTTGCCATTAATGTGTTTATAAGCAACTGAAAAAAACACAAATGTAAGAGCATGTCAACTTCTAAAGGGCCCCAAAAGAGCTCAGACTCCTAGGGGTTAACTCCAAACTCCCTTTAAACAGCCAATGAGTGTTTGTATTTGCTTCCAATACACCTGTTTAGCATGTTACTGGAAACATTCTTCATTCATATGAAAATACACCAAATCGCATGCAAAACACACAAACCATATGCTGTGCGTTTATTAGCTTCTTGGTTCACATGTTAGCAATGTTTACAACGGAGAGATGAGATGAGGAAGCGCACTGAACAGCATAACCAGAAAGGGCAGAATTATGATCACGCTGTGTCACGTAAGATGATGGACAGCTGTACAGCGAATGAGAGAGCTCTGAGATCATAAGTGACGTGCAGCAGGAGGAACACATAGATCGCTCTGAATGTCATTCAGCTCTTCAGATCAGCATAATTCAGTGAGAAATGAATAGAAATATTATTCTGTATCACAAAATATTTTGCAAACGTGATAATAAATATATATTTGTCCAAATATGCGCACTAGTTTCACTAAGTTTCACTAAGAGCCCGAACGGATGCGGTTTAGTGCATGTATGTGACCACAAATAAAAGAAAGACGTGACTGGTTTTTGATTCTTGTTGATATTTCATTCAAAATATTGTTCATTACAAATCGGTTATTTTGCACTCCTGACATAAATTAAGAAATTAATGTCACTGCAACCTCGTTTTATCATAAACAGTGGTCAAATAATGAAGCTGGAGGCTTTCATCTTTATAATTATACCAAGTTTTTCCAGATGAAGTTAGTGTGATGTTTTAATGTGCAGTGAATGTTGAACAACAGTAATCTGACACTCACAACACATGCAAATAGAGAAACACTGCAAACACTCACAACACATGCAAATAGAGAAACACTGCAAACACTCACAACACATGCAAATAGAGAAACACTGCAAACACTCACAACACATGCAAATAGAGAAACACTGCAAACACTCACAACACATGCAAATAGAGAAACACTGCAAACACTCACAACACAAGCAAAAAGAGAAACACTGCAAACACTCACAACACATGCAAATAGAGAAACACTGCAAACACTCACAACACATGCAAATAGATAAACACTGCAAACACTCACAACATAAGCAAAAAGAGAAACACTGCAAACACTCACAACACATGCAAATAGATAAACACTGCAAACACTCACAACATAAGCAAATAGAGAAACACTGCAAACACTCACAACACATGCAAATAGAGAAACACTGCAAACACTCACAACACATGCAAATAGAGAAACACTGCAAACACTCACAACACAAGCAAACAGAGAAACACTGCAAACACTCACTGCACATGCAAATAGAGAAACACTGCAAACACTCACAACACAAGCAAATAGAGAAACACTGCAAACACTCACAACACAAGCAAATAGAGAAACACTGCAAACACTCACAACACAAGCAAATAGAGAAACACTGCAAACACTCACAACACAAGCAAATAGAGAAACACTGCAAACACTCACAACACAAGCAAATAGAGAAACACTGCAAACACTCACAACACATGCAAATAGAGAAACACTGCAAACACTCACAACACATGCAAATAGAGAAACACTGCAAACACTCACAACACAAGCAAATAGAGAAACACTGCAAACACTCACAACACAAGCAAATAGAGAAACACTGCAAACACTCACAACACAAGCAAATAGAGAAACACTGCAAACACTCACAACACAAGCAAATAGAGAAACACTGCAAACACTCACAACACAAGCAAATAGAGAAACACTGCAAACACTCACAACACAAGCAAATAGAGAAACACTGCAAACACTCACAACACATGCAAATAGAGAAACACTGCAAACACTCACAACACATGCAAATAGAGAAACACTGCAAACACTCACAACACATGCAAATAGAGAAACGCTGCAAACACTCACAACACATGCAAATAGAGAAACACTGCAAACACTCACAACACATGCAAATAGAGAAACGCTGCAAACACTCACAACACATGCAAATATAGAAACACTGCAAACACTCACAACACATGCAAATAGAGAAACGCTGCAAACACTCACAACACATGCAAATAGAGAAACACTGCAAACACTCACAACACATGCAAATAGAGAAACACTTCAAACACTCACAACACATGCAAATAGAGAAACACTGCAAACACTCACAACACAAGCAAATATAGAAACACTGCAAACACTCACAACACATGCAAATAGAGAAACGCTGCAAACACTCACAACACATGCAAATAGAGAAACGCTGCAAACACTCACAACACATGCAAATAGAGAAACACTGCAAACACTCACAACACATGCAAATAGAGAAACACTGCAAACACTCACAACACATGCAAATAGAGAAACACTGCAAACACTCACTGCACATGCAAATAGAGAAACACTGCAAACACTCACAACACAAGCAAAAAGAGAAACACTGCAAACACTCACAACACATGCAAATAGAGAAACACTGCAAACACTCACAACACATGCAAATAGAGAAACACTGCAAACACTCACAACACATGCAAATAGAGAAACGCTGCAAACACTCACAACACAAGCAAATAGAGAAACACTGCAAACACTCACAACACATGCAAATAGAGAAACACTTCAAACACTCACAACACATGCAAATAGAGAAACACTGCAAACACTCACTACACATGCAAATAAAGAAACACTGCAAACACTCACAACACATGCAAATAGAGAAACGCTGCAAACACTCACAACACATGCAAATAGAGAAACACTGCAAACACTCACTGCACATGCAAATAGAGAAACACTGCAAACACTCACAACACAAGCAAATAGAGAAACACTGCAAACACTCACAACACATGCAAATAGAGAAACACTGCAAACACTCACAACACAAGCAAATAGAGAAACACTGCAAACACTCACAACACATGCAAATAGAGAAACGCTGCAAACACTCACAACACATGCAAATAGAGAAACGCTGCAAACACTCACAACACATGCAAATAGAGAAACACTGCAAACACTCACAACACATGCAAATAGAGAAACACTGCAAACACTCACAACACATGCAAATAGAGAAACGCTGCAAACACTCACAACACATGCAAATAGAGAAACGCTGCAAACACTCACAACACATGCAAATAGAGAAACACTGCAAACACTCACAACACATGCAAATAGAGAAACACTGCAAACACTCACAACACATGCAAATAGAGAAACACTGCAAACACTCACAACACATGCAAATAGAGAAACACTGCAAACACTCACAACACATGCAAATAGAGAAACGCTGCAAACACTCACAACACATGCAAATATAGAAACACTGCAAACACTCACAACACATGCAAATAGAGAAACGCTGCAAACACTCACAACACATGCAAATAGAGAAACACTGCAAACACTCACAACACAAGCAAATAGAGAAACACTGCAAACACTCACAACACATGCAAATAGAGAAACGCTGCAAATACTCACAACACATGCAAATAGAGAAACGCTGCAAACACTCACAACACATGCAAATAGAGAAACACTGCAAACACTCACAACACATGCAAATAGAGAAACACTGCAAACACTCACAACACATGCAAATAGAGAAACGCTGCAAACACTCACAACACAAGCAAATAGAGAAACACTGCAAACACTCACAACACATGCAAATAGAGAAACACTTCAAACACTCACAACACATGCAAATAGAGAAACACTGCAAATAAAGAAACACTGCAAACACTCACAACACATGCAAATAGAGAAACGTTGCAAACACTCACAACACATGCAAATAGAGAAACACTGCAAACACTCACAACACATGCAAATAGAGAAACGCTGCAAACACTCACAACACATGCAAATAGAGAAACACTGCAAACACTCACAACACATGCAAATAGAGAAACACTGCAAACACTCACAACACATGCAAATAGAGAAACGCTGCAAACACTCACAACACATGCAAATATAGAAACGCTGCAAACACTCACAACACATGCAAATAGAGAAACGCTGCAAACACTCACAACACATGCAAATAGAGAAACACTGCAAACACTCACAACACATGCAAATAGAGAAACGCTGCAAACACTCACAACACATGCAAATAGAGAAACGCTGCAAACACTCACAACACATGCAAATATAGAAACACTGCAAACACTCACAACACATGCAAATAGAGAAACGCTGCAAACACTCACAACACATGCAAATAGAGAAACGCTGCAAACACTCACAACACAAGCAAATAGAGAAACACTGCAAACACTCACAACACATGCAAATAGAGAAACACTTCAAACACTCACAACACATGCAAATAGAGAAACACTGCAAACACTCACTACACATGCAAATAAAGAAACACTGCAAACACTCACAACACATGCAAATAGAGAAACATGCATATGCTAAGTATTTGTAGGCTTATGCTGAATTAGTACTATTGTTGTCTTATATTATTCAATTCAATTCAATTTTATTTGTATAGCGCTTTCACAATACACATTGTTTCAAAGCAGCTTTACAGAAAGTGCATTTCATAGATGTACAGTAAAAATGTTAGAAAGACAATGTTAAAGAATAATGTTCGAAAAAGTTAATCAATCGTGTATTAATTTAGGCCATAACAACGCTGGCGTTGAGTCGTCTCTTCACAGGCGTGGTGTCGTCTCATCACAGGTGTTGGGGCATCCGAAGTCTTCATGAGAGGCTGGATACAAACTGGAGCTGACGAACTATTTACCTCGGGACTAGTGTCCCGAGATAACAACAGAAAAGCAGATGGGAAATAATTAGCGTAGCTGCTGTTCAGAATATTATATTAATGCTGTTGTTCCCATTTAACTGTAGTATAAAAGGTAATTATAAAGTGAATGCTTGGCTAAAGAGATGCGTCTTTAATCTAGTTTTAAACTGGGACAGCGAGTCTGAACCTCGGACAATATCAGGAAGACTATTCCAGAGTTTAGTGACCTTAAAGAGCGCGATGGATTGTAGGGCGATAGAAGATCCGTTAGATACACTGGAGCTAAACCATTTAGGGCTTTATAGGTCAGTAGCAATACTTTGTAATTGATACGGAACTTAATAGGTAACCAGTGTAGAGATGATAAAATTGGTGTTATATGATCATATTTTCTTGACCTAGTAAGAACTCTAGCAGCTGCTTTTTGGACTAACTGTAGTTTGTTTATTGAGGATGCAGGACAACCAGCTAATAAAGCATTACAGTAATCTAATCTCGAGGTCATGAATGCATGAACTAACTTTTCTGCATCAGGAATAGATGTTACATAGCTTAGCAATGTTTCTAAGGTGGAAAAATGCCGTTCTTGTAACATATGAAATATGATTTTCGAATGTCAGGTTGCGGTCTAGTATAACACCCAGGTCTTTTACTGTAGTGACAGGACATCCTTCCAAGGTAAAATTGTATTGTGAGAGGTTTTGTGGGCAGTTTTTTGGACCAATAAGTAATACCTCCGTTTTATCTGAATTTAATAGCAGAAAATTACACGTCATCCAGTATTTAATATCTTCAACACATGCTGTCAGTTTAGATAATTTAGCGTTTTCATCCGGTCGTGATGAAATGTATAATTGAGTGTCATCAGCATAACAGTGGAAATTAATTCCATGTTTTCTTATAATATTACCAAGTGGCAGCATATATATTGAGAATAGCAGAGGGCCTAACACGGATCCTTGCGGCACCCCATAGTCTACTGACGTCATCTTTGATGAGCCTTGGTCAGAAGCTAGAAGTAAATCATTTGTGATTTTAACGAGCGCAGTTTCTGTGCTATGATGCGGCCTGAATCCTGATTGAAATTTTTCATAGATATCATTTTCTTGCAAGAAAGAGCACAATTGAGCGGACACAACTTTTTCTAGTATTTTAGACATAAATGGAATATTTGAAATTGGTCTGTAATTTGCTAGGTTATTATGATCTAATTGTGGCTTCTTAATGAGAGGTTTTATGACTGCCAGCTTGAATATTCTTGGAACATGACCTAAAGATAAAGACGAGTTAATAATATTGAGAAGAGGCTCTTCCACTACAGGTAACAACTCTTTCAGTAGTTTAGTGGGTATTGGATCTAATAAACATGTTGTTGGTTTAGATGCAATGATAAGTTTATTTAGCTCTTCCTGTCCTATAGTTGTAAAGCGGTGTAGTAGTTCTTGAGGGGCGATAATTGCGGTTGAATCATAAGACATCATTAAAGATTGTACATGTACAATTTTGTTTCTGATGCTTTCTATTTTCTCAGTGAAGAAATGCATAAAATCATTACTACTAAACTGTAACGGAATATTTTGCTCAGGCGATGCTTGTTTATTTGTTAGTCTAGCCACGGTGTTAAATAAAAACCTTGGGTTATTTTGATTATTTTCTATTAGTTTGCGGAGATGCTCAGCCCTGGCTGCATTTAGGGCCTTAACGTGACATACTATCTTTCCACGCGATTCTAAAGACCTCTAAATTAGTTTGTTTCCATTTACTCTCTAAGTTACGAGTTTCTCTCTTGAGAACATGTGTAGCACTGTTGTACCATGGTGCTTTAGTTTTCTCTCTAACCTTTTTTAATCTAATTAGTGCCACAATTTCTAATGTGCTAGAGAAAATGGTGCTCATACTGCTAGTCATTTCCTCTAGTTCATCTGTTTGTTTGGGTTCACTGAGCAGCTGAGACAGATCAGGTAAGCTATTTGAGAATCTATCTATAGTGGTTGGAATGATTGTTCTGCCTGGTCGATAACGTGGCGCAACATGACAGATTTCAGCAGTACGCAGTATGCAAGTTACCATGTAATGGTCAGTGACATCATCACTTTGCGGTATAATATCTATATCGGTTGGGTTGGTTCCATGTGATATAATTAAATCTAGTGTGTGATTAAGACGATGAGTGGGACCAGTGACATTTTGCTTGATCCCAAAGGAGTTTAATAGATCTGTAAACGCAGCCCCTATTATTTGTTTGACAAGAACACATCTAAAACATAGTTAGTCCAAACTGGATGGGTGTAATTTATTATTGTCATATAAGAATGTTAATGCTTTTTTTTTAAATAAACAACATTCCAGTTGTTATTCCAGTAGCTAAATAGGACATGGTGTGAATTTTGAACTTCACTTCGAGTCAAGTTCGAGTTCTCGCGGCGTTGCGCAAACCAATCAAAGTATCACGAGAGTCAGTCTGCAATCGCGGTACTTTGATTCCTGCGCAGTGCTACAGGTCAAACACAAGTGTGGGGTTCTGCCATGATTGCTCGATGAATTTGAACCCGGGCTTCCAAAGACCATTCGCGCCCGTTCACTTTTTGTTACAGTGAGATGAGATGAAGTACAAGAAGTATCTCTTTGAGAACAAAGACATCCCATGAACAACACAGCATCGCTGGAGAAGGTATGTAATGTTCAATTATATCAAGATAATATGTGGATAGCACTAGCAGAGGGACTTGATGGGTCTGTAGATGGCTAGCCTAATATTTTTAAATGTACAATCTAATAATTATTTGAGAATTGTACAGAAATATAACGTTATCACAATGGATTCATATTGCAAAGTAATATCATAACAAACAGTTTGAGTAATTAGAACAGTGGTAAAGCTACGTTCTTTTTTTTCCAGTACGTTCATGTTAATTGCATGGTCGATGTTATCAGATCAGAAATTTGGGTATGAAAATCACACCTTAATCATTTAAGTGATTTTAATGTAGTGTCAATGAGTGCCAAATGATCATGCTATGAAGGCATCATCCATGTGATACAACACTTTATATACAGTGAGGTAAATAAGTATTTGATCACCCTGCTATTTTGCAAGTTCTCCCACTTGGAAATCATGGAGGGGTCTGAAATTTTCATCGTAGGTGCATGTCCACTGTGAGAGACATAATCTAAATAAAAAAAAAATGAATTACTTCATTGTACCCTAGGAAAACGAGTCCCCTCGTGACTCTATGTAGTCTATCGAGGCAGCCCTTTCGCCACTCAAGCAGCACGGGGTTCGCATCCTGAACTACTTCGATGACTGGCTCATACTGGGTCACTCTCGTAAGCAGGTCTACGGACACAGAGTCCAAGTGCTCCGAAACTTAGCCCGTCTGGGCCTTCAGGTCGACTGGGAGAAGAGCGACTCTGCCCGGTGCAGAGGATCTCTTTTCTCAGTATGGTTTCCGACTCGGTCGCCAGGTGCGTGCTGCTTACCAGCGAGCGCGCACGCAGTCTCTGCTGACTTGCCTCCGTCAAATCGAGAGCAAGAGTGTGGTTCCACTGAAACTTTTTCAGAGGCTCCTGGGACATATGGCATCTGCAGCCACGGTGATGCCGCTCGGATTGCTTCATATGAGACCGCTTCAGCATTGGCTTCGCGATCGAGTCCCAAGGTGGGCATGGCAGTCTGGCATGCTCCGGGTACAAGTGACTCGGGCCTGCCTTCATACACTCACCCCGTGGCCGAACCTCAGCTTTCTACTGGCCGGTGTGCCCTTAGAACGAGTTTCCAGGCATGTTGTTGTATCGACGAATGCCTCTGCCATGGGTTGGGGTGCCATGTGCAATGGACAAGCAGCCGCGGGCTCCTGGACAGGACCCCAGCGCCTTCTGTATGTCAATTGCCTCGAGTTATTGGCAGTACGGTTCGCCCTGCACCGCTTCCGGGCATTGCTGAGGGGTCAACATGTGCTTGTCAGGTACATCAACGACCAGGGCGGTCTACGCTCCCGCCGTATGTCTCAACTCGCCCGCCACCTCGTTTTATGGAGTCAGAAGCGCCTGAGGTTCCTTCATGCTGTCCATATTCCAGGAGCCCTGAACCGTGCAGCCGACGAGCTCTCACGGTTTCAGCCACTCCTGGGAGAATGGAGACTCCATCCCCAGATGGTCCAGCTGATTGGGAACAGTTCAGGGATAGATCTGTTTGCCTCCCACGATCTTCCCACTGCAGCCTGTTCTATTCCCTGAGCTGGCGCACAGCTGGCCGCGGGGCCTACGCAATATGCGTTCCCCCCAGTGAGCCTACTCACACAGCTCCTGTGCACGATCAGGGAGAACAAGGAGCAGGTCCTTCTGGTCGCCCCGTACTGGCACGGCCGGACCTGGTTCCCCGAACTCATACTCCTTGCGACAGCCCCTCCCTGGCCTATTCCTCTGAGACCGGACCTCCTTACTCAGAGACGAGGCACCCTATGGCACCCGCGTCCCGATCTTTAGAACCTCCACGTGTGGCTCCTGGATGGGACGCGGCAGGTTTGAGTGGCCTACCACCTCCGGTTGTCGCCACCATTACTTTCGCTAGGGCAGACTCCACTCGGCATGCCTATGCGTTGAAGTGGAACCTCTTCGTCACCTGGTGCTCCTCTCGCCAAGAAGACCCCTGGAAATGCTTGATCGGGTCCGTGCTCTCGTTCCTTCGAGGGGTTGGAGCGAAGGCTGTCTCCCTCCACCCTTAAGGTTTATGTGGCCGCAATATCTGCCTACCACGTTCTCTTGGGGGACAAAAAGGTAAGTCAGCACGACCTGGTCATCAGGTTCCTGAGGGGGTCAAGGAGACTGAATCCTCCTCGCTCTCCTCTCGTACCCTCTTGGGACCTCGCAGTAGTTCTAAATGCTCTGCAGAGGCCTCCCTTGAGCCTTTGCGGTCGGTTGATATTAAGTTCCTGTTGATGAAGACGGCTCTGCTGACCGCATTGGCCTCTGTTAAGAGGGCTGGGGACCTGCAGGCATTTTCGGTTGACGAAGCGTGCCTGGAATTCGGGCCGGCTAACTCTCACGTGATCCTGAGACCCCGGCCTGGATATGTGCCCAAGGTTCCCACCACTCCGTTCAAAGACCAGGTGGTGAACCCTCAAGCGCTGCCTTTGGAGGAGGCAGACCCAGCCTTGGCACTGCTCTGTCCAGTACGCGCCAACTACACTTACGTAGACAGCACGCAGTGTTTCAGGACCTCAGACCAGCTCTTTGTCTGTTATGGTGGAGAGCGGAAGGGAAGAGCTCTCTCAAAGCAAAGGCTGTCTCACTGGATAGTGGACACCATTGTTTTGGCTTACCAGCAACAAGGTCGACCATGTCCCCTTGGGGTCAGGGCACATTCCACTCGGAGTGTGGCCTCCTCTTGGGCCTTAGCGCATGGCGCCTCGCTAACAGACATCTGCAGAGCTGCAGGCTGGGCGACACCAAACACATTCGCCAGATTTTACAATCTCCGAGTGGAGCCAGTGTCCGACTATGTACTCGCTCCCCCGAGGGGCCGGTAATGGGCCAGGCTCAGGTGTCTTCGCTTGCTCGCCATTCCACTCCACGGACTGGATACGTGCAATATTTTCCCTCAGGTGAGCTTCCCAGAGAGCCCTGAGTTCCTCCAGCACTGCTTACGCCGATACCTGTGTCAAATCAAATCAAATCAAATCAAATCACTTTATTTGTCACTCTACATATGCACAAGTGCAACAGTAGGTGAAATTCTTAGGTGCAGTTCCGAGCAACATAGCAGTCATGACATGACATGTACAACATTTAAAGCAGCATCAGATTACACATCTGATGCGCACACAATTACTCACAGCACAGTAAACTCTACAATAAACAATAAATAATTTACACAATGTGAGTGTAGTTCTCACAGCTTTAAACAATATACACATACTTACAATATACATATACTTTAAACAATATACACTAAACATACACTAAACAATATACATTACGCTATAATAGTAATAATAATATACAATGTATAGTATAAGATATTATTCACAGATTGAAAAATTGAAATCCAAAGTGCAATAGATGCTGTATGATAAATAAATGTGTATATAATGTGTGTGTATCTACAGTGGGTTGTGCTGAGTGATATTCTGTCCAGAGTGTGTTATGATCCTGATGGATCAGGAGTTAAGTAGTCTGATTGCTTGTGGGAAGAAGCTGTTCTGGAGTCGGCTGGTGCGTGTTCTGATGCTGCGGTACCGTCTGCCTGATGGCAGCAGTGAGAGCAGCCCATGGTTCGGGTGGCTAGAGTCTCTGAAGATCCTCTGAGCTCTCTTCACACACCGCCTGGCGTAAATGTCCTGGAGGGAGGGAAGCTCACCTCCGATGATGCAGCTGGCCGTGCGCACTACCCTTTGCAGGGCCTTGCGGCTGCGGGTGGTACTGTTGCCGTACCAGGTGGTGATGCAGCCAGTCAGCAGACTCTCGATGGTGCAGGTGTAGAAACGTGTGAGGATGTGGCGGTTCATTCCAAACCTCCTCAGCCGTCGCAGGAAGAAAAGGCGCTGATGAGCCTTCTTCACAACGGCCTCAGTGTGGACGGACCATGAGAGTTCCTCTGTGATGTGGACACCGAGGAACTTGAAGCTGCTGACTCTCTCCACCGGTGCTCCATCGATGGTGATGGGGCGGTGTTCTCTCTCATTCCTCCTGAAGTCGACCACCAGCTCCTTGGTCTTGCTGACGTTGAGGGAGAGGTTGTGCTCCTGACACCACCGTGTCAGAGTGTGCACCTCCTCTCTGTAGGCTGTTTCATCATTGTCGGTGATAAGACCTACCACCGTCGTATCGTCAGCAAACTTGATGATGGTGTTGGAGCTGTGGGTTGCCACACAGTCATGTGTGTACAAAGAGTACAGGAGTGGGCTGAGAACGCAGCCCTGAGGGGCTCCAGTGTTGAGAGTCAGTGATGAGGAGATGTTACTGCCCATTCTGACCACCTGGCGTCTGTTTGACAGGAAGTCCAGGATCCAGCTGCATAACAGGCTGTTTAAGCCTAGAGCCCGGAGTTTCATGTCAAGTATGGAGGGCACAATGGTGTTGAATGCTGAGCTGTAGTCCACAAACAGCATTCTCACATACGTGTTCCTCTTTTCCAGGTGGGAGAGAGCAGTGTGTATAGTGGATGAAATGGCATCGTCAGTGGAGCGGTTTGTGCGGTATGCAAACTGCAGTGGGTCCAGTGAGGGGGGGAGAACAGAGCAGATGTGGTTTCTGACTAGTCTTTCAAAGCATTTGCTGATGATGGGGGTCAGAGCAACAGGACGCCAGTCGTTTAAGCAGGTGGTTTTTGATTGCTTAGGTACAGGAACAATAGTGGACGTTTTAAAGCATGTGGGGACCACAGACAGGGAGAGGGACAGGTTAAAAATGTCCGTGAAAACTCCAGCCAGTTGGTGCGCGCACGCTCTGATCACACGGCCGGGAATGCCGTCTGGACCCGCAGCTTTACGGACGTTCACCCGCCGGAAGGATCGGGTTACATCCGCGACAGATACAGAGACTGAACTAACCTCTGCATCTTCAGCCGCGAGCGCTCTCTCCGCGAGGGCGGTGTTAGTTCCCTCAAAGCGAGCATAGAAGGTGTTGAGCTCGTCCGGGAGAGAGGCAGCGGTGTTCACGGTGGAGTTTGTGTTCCCTTTATAGTCCGTGATGGTGTTAATTCCCCTCCACATGCTTCTGGAGTCGGTGGTGTTGAACTGTCCTTCAATCTTGTCCCTGTACTGCCGTTTTGCTGCTCTGATGGTTTTCCGGAGGGCATAACTTGCTTGTTTATGCTCCTCCGCGTTACCGGAGTTAAAAGTGAAGGTCCGCGCATTGAGTGCCGCGCGAACATCCCCATTTAGCCACGGCTTCTGGTTAGGGTACAGCCGAATTGTTTTGGTCGGAACAACGTCATCTACGCACTTCCTGATGAAACACGTTACGCTATCAGCGTAAACCTCGATGTCGTCATCAGAGGCCGACCGGAACATCTCCCAGTCCGCGTGATCAAAACAGTCCTGTAGCATAGAATCTGATTGGTCCGACCAGCACTGGATGGTTCTGAGGGCGGGTGC
Organism: Romanogobio albipinnatus; assembly: GCA_023566225.1. Classification (NCBI taxonomy): domain Eukaryota; kingdom Metazoa; phylum Chordata; class Actinopteri; order Cypriniformes; family Gobionidae; genus Romanogobio; species Romanogobio albipinnatus. The sequence goes on from CM042239.1 coordinate 3,567,157, forward strand.
TTCCTGTTTGAGTCTTTGCCTATATGCGGGCAAAAGTAGGATGGAAGCGTGATCCGATTTGCCAAATGGTGGGCGCGGGAGTGATTTGTATCCATCCTTGAAGGGGGAGTAACAGTGGTCTAAAACACGGTTCCCTCGCGTGTTGAAGTTAACATGTTGGTGGTATTTGGGTGCGATGCGCTTGAAGTTGGCTTTGTTAAAGTCCCCGGTCACAATAAACGCGGCCTCAGGATGCGCGGTTTCCTGCTCACTCACTGTCCTATACAGTTCCTTTAGTGCCCGGTCTGTGTCGGCTTGCGGGGGAATATACACAGCTGTGATGATGACCGCGGTGAATTCCCTCGGTAGCCAGAATGGTCGACACAGAACCATGAGAAGTTCCAGATCAGGAGAACAGAAAGACTTGATAGAATGTACGTTCCTCTGATCACACCAGGATCGGTTAATCATAAAACATACACCCCCGCCTTTGCTTTTCCCGGAGAGATCTTTTTCTCTGTCCATTCGATGCACGGAGAACCCCGCGGTTTCGATGGCCGAATCTGGAATCTCAGCGGACATCCAAGTTTCTGTGAGGCAGATAATGCAGCAGTCCCTCGTCTCTCGTTGGAAAGAGATCCGTGCTCTCAGCTCTCAGCTCCCTTGGCTCTGTGTGTCTGCCCTCTCACGAGCCCAGACCCTCGTGTCCGGCCAGGTGCCCCGTGTGCATGGTTCCCCTCCGGCGACCCCCACACGTGTATTTCCACCATAAGCCTCCTTAGCGAGCAGGTGTCTTTCCCTTGGCAAGTCCCTGCCACCCCTAGGGTTAAAAATACACCTGCGGTTGGTACCCTAGAGTTTTTCCATATGCAGCCCTTAGCGGGTCATATGTGTACTCTTAAGTCCTCCCTACGGGCAGGCATCTTTGCATTCCTTCACTGGGATATGCTTCCCATTGTACCTTGGTAATCCTGTGTTAAGCGTGAGTCCTTCGTCCGTATTAGTCTTACAACAGGGTACTCACACTTACGCAGGGCACTGGAAGACAGCTGAGTGGCGGGATTTTATTGGAACCCCCATTCGTTAGTCACTAACATACGTCGTAGTGACTGAACAAAAGGGAATGTAACCCTCGTTCCCTGAGGAGGGAACGGAGACGTACGTTCCGTTGCCACATCAGCTGTGCTACCTGGAACGCAGGAGTTCAGTCTTGGCTCCTCAGCAGGTAACATAAATGCGATATTGCCACGTACTTCCTTTTATACTCACGCGGTGAGGCGGAGTTACGTATGCAAATTCTGCATGCCCATGGCATTGGCACGCCATTGGGCATTTTCTATATGCTCAAAGATGAAAGGCTTCTAATCGAAACCCCCATTCGTTAGTCACTAACGTACGTCTCCGTTCCCTCCTCAGGGAACGAGGGTTACATCCGTAACTGAGACGTTTTCGCAGTTGACTGTCAATAACAAGGATGATGTCAACGCTCACTTGGTTGATGTATGTGATGGTCTGCTTTATAAAAAGACCTTGAAAACCTCCACACATCTAAATGATTGCCCAAACTTTTCAATCACCTTTAATTGTGATGGTGTACCTTTATTCAAATCCTCTTCACAGTCCATATGGCCCCGGTTGTGCACTTTAAATGAACTCCCTCCCAATCTGAGATCTGACCATATTATGTTAACGGCATTGTGGTTTGGAGCTAAAAAGCCCCCGATGAACATCTATCTTGACCCATTTTTGTGTCCCTGACTACATGCACAGTGTCCTCCTTGGAGTTACACGATCTATTACTTCGCTATGGTGTAACTCTGAAAACCACCAATCTCCTTGGTACTTAGGCAGGTCCATACCACAAATTGACAATCTACGGCAGTACAGGGACAAGATTGAAGGACAGTTCAACACCACCGACTCCAGAAGCATGTGGAGGGGAATTAACACCATCACGGACTATAAAGGGAACACAAACTCCACCGTGAACACCGCTGCCTCTCTCCCGGACGAGCTCAACACCTTCTATGCTCGCTTTGAGGGAACTAACACCGCCCTCGCTGAGAGCGAGCTCGCGGCTGAAGATACAGAGGTTAGTGCACTCTCCGTATCTTTAGCGGATGTAACCCGATCCTTCCGGCAGGTGAACGTCTGTAAAGCCGCGGGTCCAGACGGCATTCCCGGCCGTGTGATCAGAGCGTGCGCGCACCAACTGGCTGGAGTTTTCACGGACATTTTTAACCTGTCCCTCTCCCTGTCCGTGGTCCCCACATGCTTTAAAACGTCCACCATTGTGCCTGTACCTAAGCAGTCATAAACCACCTGCTTAAACGACTGGCGTCCTGTTGCTCTGACCCACATCATCAGTAAATGCTTTGAGAGACTAGTCAGAAACCACATCTGCTCTGTTCTCCCCCCCTCACTGGACCCACTGCAGTTTGCATACCGCACAAACCGCTCCACTGATGATGCCATTTCATCCACTATTCACACTGCTCTCTCCCACCTGGAAAAGAGGAACACATATGTGAGAATGCTGTTTGTGGACTACAGCTCAGCATTCAACACCATTGTGCCCTCCATACTTGACATTAAACTCCGGGCTCTAGGCTTAAACAGCTTGTTATGCAGCTGGATCCTGGACTTCCTGTCAAACAGACGCCAGGTGGTCAGAATGGGCAGTAACATCTCCTCATCACTGACTCTCAACACTGGAGCCCCTCAGGGCTGCGTTCTCAGCCCACTCCTGTACTCCCTGTAAACACATGACTGTGTGGCAACCCACAGCTCCAACACCATCATCAAGTTTGCTGACGATACGACGGTGGTAGGTCTAATCACTGACAATGATGAAACTGCCTACAGAGAGGAGGTGCACACTCTGACACGGTGGTGTCAGGAGCACAACCTCTCCCTCAACGTCAGCAAGACCAAGGAGCTGGTGGTCGACTTCAGGAGGAATGAGAGAGAACACCGCCCCATCACCATCGATGGAGCACCGGTGGAGAGAGTCAGCAGCTTCAAGTTCCTCGGTGTCCACATCACAGAGGAACTCTCATGGTCCGTCCACACCGAGGCCGTTGTGAAGAAGGCTCATCAGCGCCTTTTCTTCCTGCGACGGCTGAGGAGGTTTGGAATGAACCGCCACATCCTCACACACTTCTACACCTGCACCATAGAGAGCCTGCTGACTGGCTGCATCACCACCTGGTACGGCAACAGTACCGCCCGCAGCCGCAAAGCCCTGCAAAGGGTAGTGCGCACGGCCAGCTGCATCATCGGAGGTGAGCTTCCCTCCCTCCAGGACATTTACGCCAGGCGGTGTGTGAAGAGAGCTCAGAGGATCATCAGAGACTCTAGCCACCCGAACCATGGGCTGCTTTCACTGCTGCCATCAGGCAGGCGGTACCGTAGCATCAGAACATGCACCAGCCGACTTCAGAACAGCTTCTTCCCACAAGCAATCAGACTACTTAACTCTTGATCCATCAATATCATAACACACACTGGACAGAATATCACCCAGCACAACCCACTGTAGATACACACACATTATATACACATTTATTTATCATACAGCATCTATTGCACTTTGGATTTCAATTTTTCAATCTGTGAATAATATTTTATACTATACATTGTATATTATTATTATTATTATTATTATTATTATAGCGTAATCTATATTGTTTAGTGTATGTTTAGTGTATATTGTTTAAAGTATATGTATATTGTAAGTATGTGTATATTGTTTAAAGCTGTGAGAACTACACTCACATTGTGTAAATTATTTATTGTTTATTGTAGTGTATACTGTGCTGTGAGTAATTGTGTGCGCATCAGATGTGTAATCTGTTGTTGCTTAAATGTTGTACATGTCATGTCATGACTACTATGTTGCTCGGAACTGCACCTAAGAATTTCACCTACTGTTGCACTTGTGCATATGGTAGAGTGACAAATAAAGTGATTTGATTTGATTTGATACTGTCAAAGATAAAGCCCCCAAGTAATGTCTCCAGAACACCTCAATCCATAAAAGAAAGACAGTTACAAAGCCCATGAATGGCTGATGGGGCTACTTTACTACAGTATTTCCGTTCTTAAGGGGATTCTGCCTGAGAGATACCTTAATCGTTAGCTGAAACTTACGAGTGGCATAGCTTTGCTGCTAACCACATCGATTTCATCTCAGCAGCTTTTAGAAGCACAGGACCTTCTTCATCAGTTTGTATCTGAGATGGAGCCCCTTTATGGTATAGGCAATGTCACCTACAATGTTCACCTCTGCCTCCATCTCTCTAGAAGTGTCCAGAATTGGGGCCCATTATGGACCCATTCTGCCTTTCAATTTGAGGCCTATAACATGGAGTTGTTAGAAATGGTCAAAAGTACTTGTTATGCTATTGGTCGCTTTTTTGAGGAGAGGAAGCACAGCTTTTCTACTTGTGTTCAAAATCCTCTACACTTTCATCCAGTCAAGAAGAAGGTGCTGTCTCACCTAACTGCTGTACATGCCTCAGCAATTGAACACAAATGTGTGTACATGTGTGTGTACATCTCCCTCTTCACCTCCGACTGCAAGCCTGTGTATGGAACTAATTCCATCGTCAAGTTTGCGGACGACACTACGGTGATTGGTCTCATCAGCAACAACGATGAGACTGCCTACAGGGAGGAGATCCAGCACCTGGCCACATGGTGCACTGATAATAACCTGCTCCTCAACACCACCAAAACGAAGGAGCTCATCGTGGACTTCAGGAAGAGGCACACACGACACCATCCACATAAATGGAATGGCTGTTGAGCGTGTCTCCAGTTTCAAGTTCCTGGGGATCCACATCTCGGCGGACATGTCGTGGACGACCAACACCTCCAGCCTGGTCAAGAAGGCTCACCAGCGCCTCTTCTTCCTGAGGACACTGAGGAAGAATCAGCTCTCCTCGGCTATCCTGGTGAACTTCTACCGCTGCGCAATAGAAAGCATCCTGACCAACTGTGTGGCAGTATGGTATGGGAGCTGCTCTGTTGCGGAGCGCAAGGCACTGCAGCGGGTGGTGAAAACTGCCCAGCGCATCACAGGGACTCCACTACCTGCCATCGAGCACATCCAGAGGAAACGCTGTCTGCATCGAGCTCGCAGCATCCTCAAGGACTCCTCTCACCCAGCCCACAGACTGTTTTCTCTCCTGCCCTCCGGCAGGCGTTTCAGGATCCTCCGGACCAGGACCAGCAGACTAAAGAACAGTTTTTTCCCCAGAGCTGTCTCTTTACTGAACTCAAACCACCGTTGATCCACTTCCCTCATAAACTGCAAACTCTCCTACCTCACATCTACATTCACTTTGTTATTTGCACTACCGACTGTTGATTACAATAACAACTGTTTACTTATGCATTTTGCACCACTATATCTTAACTGGATTATGCTCATTATTTATAGTACCAATGTTTACATTTGCATTTTGCACCGTACTTCTAACTGTAATATGCAACCACTTTCCACTGCACTTTTACACTTTCTTTCGGATAGCTCTGTCCATAATTTATTGCACTACCTTAATCCACTGCTATATTCCTCATATTAGCCTAACATATTATTGTATACCTCTATCTGTAAAATTCTGTTCAAAGTAATAGCCATCTGTATATTATATTCATAGTACATATTCACCTGTACATTCTGTTTACATTCTGTTTATAGTAATAGCCATCTGTATATTTATATTTATTCACTGTATATATTCATCTGTAAATTCAGTTCTGTTTATAGTAATAACCATCTCTCTACTTATACATATTTATATATATTCAGTACATTTTTATGCCCTGCACTTACGCAACCATTGTATATATCCTGCACTTGCTGCTATTGCACTTCTGGTTAGACCTAAACTGCATTTCGTTGCCTTGTACTTGTACTTGTGTAATGACAATAAAGTTGAATCTAATCTAATCTAATGCCTCTGGAACAGCACAGATGTGATTATATTATGACTTTTCTTAATTATTATGACTGTTTAATTTTTTTTCACGTATGACATCAGTTTTTGCAGCTCTGCCAAGCTTTGTTGAAAGTGCCAACGTTTCTTTTCTTTGAATGCTAGTGGAGAACCCAGGTTTACATAGCTGCATCAGTGCAATCCAGAGAAATGCGTTTAAATTATTTGGGGTCCCTTGATCTTTTTTTTGTTGTTGTTGTATTTTTGTTTTTGAAAACAAACACAACTGTATATTATTCTGTATGCATCTGCATCTGCATATGTAGTGCATGTATTAATGCATATGTATGTATTTTCTTACATATAGAAATTGATGATATGAAAAAAATAAAATTTAAGTTTGCAAATAGAATTTGTCTAGTATTTGTTTTGTTTTTATGAGCCAGTTAAAATGAGGTAAACTGATTTTAAAAACGTTTTAATGAAATGTGGATTGTGTAGACTTGTTAAAAGTTCACGCTGTTCAACAAGGAATGAATTAATAAGGAAACATAGGCATATAAAATGTATGTATGTTTAAAAAAATGGGCATATGTTTGATTTATATATCGGTGACATATATGGTCATAACATACAATATTATATAAACAATTGTAACAACAATGAGTTTCGGGGAATAATTAATTCAAATGGTGTAAATATTCATGAGTCTATGAATATGACTTGCTTGTTGTACAGATCAATTTTAATTTATAACGGAACCTTTAATCATGTAAAAGTAACCCTTATTCAAATTGATTTCTTCATCAATTGTCAATTTTGAAAACCTTAAGAAACATTAATCTGTTTGATCAGGACAAATAATATTCCCTATGTTTGCAACATTTGTATTACTGAAATAGTAACAAGAAAACCAAGCTTAGTTGGTAGCTAAGATCTTACATCTCATTGACTTCGAGCTTGTGAGCAAAACAATACAGATTCAATTCAATGAAATTATTGGGTTTTAATAAAACAACTAAAGTATAGAAAGCTACGATTCACACGGGGTAAATATGCATATAGATGTAGGAGCAAACAAACAATATGGTACCAATCAAGGAAAAATCAAACTTAAAGAATGATATAAAGGGGAAGAGAATAATGGAAAGAAAGAATTAATGAGAGAGAGAGAGAGAGAGAGAGCGAGAGAGAGCGAGAGAGAGCGAGAGAGAGAGAGCGCGGCAGTCCTTTCGCAAGAGACCTCAAGAAATGAACACTTCCGTGAACAGGAATAATTCAGATGACCGTTACACGCAGTTTGATTGTGAAATAAAAATACTTGCATTAATATGGCCTTTCGTGTGTAAGTGTCTGTGTTCGAGTCGTCAGGGTAGTTCGGTACGGATCTTCGGGTTACAGGAGGATTTCTCTGAAGCTTAGGAAGGCTGCCGGTCTTTTCTCCATGGCGGGGAGAAAAGGGTTGTGGGGGCGGAATGCCCAGGGCTTCTTCTCTCAATGGCGAAAATGCAAAGAGTTAACGGTCAGTCCCCGTTCTTATGGACGTCATGGCTAACGCCCTTATTCTGGAGTGATCCAATCGCACACGAGAGACCAAGGGCACAAGTTTTTCATTGTCCTTTGCTGGGACCCCCCCTCCTCTTGGCTAATCAAAAGGGGTGATCGTTTTAAAACTCTTTCTTAGCTGTCTCGGCTGGAAAGCTGGTATTTTTGTAATAATGCATCTTGTGGTAATTTGTGAACGAGATTCGGTACAGTCGGGTTTCTGCGATCGAGAAGATACCAAACACTATCGTTCTGCGATTTGAGAATACAGAGATACAGGAATTTTTACAGTTACTGGCATACAAAATTAATTTTACATACAGTAAACATCCTAGCTATTTTAATCCATCGTATGAAGACATTACCACAACAAAATATATATATTTAAACGTTATTGAGGCCGTTTGGTGAAAAGTCCATTCATGGCTGAATGGGTGTGTGTGTGCGTGTTCGAAACTTCAACGTGTTCAACTGCGTGTGTGTGCGCTGAAGTCACGCAAAACAGTCCCGTGTCTATGTATTGTGTGCCTGTTGCACAAAGGGTGTGTGTGTGTTTGGGGAGTCACAAGAATGCCTTGAGGCTATGAAGTCAAACTATTCAATCTCTTGCGTTGTTCATTAACTTTAGATAGCCAGTCAACATAAAGAACCTTTGTTTAGTATGAACTGATTAGCAGAGTCAGAGATATTGATGATGAGTTCAAGATTTGGACATCCTGCCAGATGCCAGTACTGCTACAGTCCCCCCTTTTGTCGAACGATGTCCGATGGACATTATCGGACAACCCCCATCACAGTGGTCAGATGGCAGGTGAAACGGGACAGTTGGAGAGCAGGTGTTCGTTATGGCTGAGGAGCCAGCTCGATGAGGTTCGCATCTGCTTCTGGCGTGGGAACCTCCCTCCGGGATTTCCATCGGAGACCTCCAGACACAGCAGTCATGAGTTTGGCTGTAGAGGTTCTCACCTCGTTGAATTTCCTGTACTGAAGGAAGGCTATGCCCAGGGTTAGGGTATTTTTCAATCCACCGTTCTAGTTCTGGCCCCTCACGGTACTTGGATCCACATGCTCTGGTCAAGCAAGTTGATGCGGGTGGCGGTGTCATGCTGGTCGTAGATCAGCATCGCGGTACGCACCGGAGTGTTGACGAGCCACCTGTCACCTACGATCTCTGCCTGTGTCTCGGTGACTTGGGTACGAGGCGTGGCGTCGGCAGGGCAGCGGGTGTCGCTGATCATCGGTTGCAATCCGCAGATCCCCTCGGTGTTGTCTCTGAGGAATGGCTTGCTGGGGCAGAGATAATGAATGTCTTTAGTCAGGGTACACATGTGCAGGTTCGGGGCTAAGTACAGCTGTGTATCGCTGTCGTGGTAGGCGACCACTTCGGGAGTGCGCACCTTAAGGTGTGTGTTACCCTTCCAAAAACCCACATTGACAATGTCTTTGAGTCGGTAGATTCGGCTCGACTCGATGATGGGTAAGTTAAGAAGGAAGCCCATCTCCTTCTGCTCGGGGTCCACATAAAGGGGAATGGCGCTACCCAGAGAGTAGGCAAGGTGTATTTGCAGAGGGTCGGTGGGTGCGTTGATAGCGGACGCCAGCACACTTTGCACCAGGCTTAAGGGTATAAGGTATGGTGGGATTCTACCCATGGCTAAGCTGTCGATGGAGGAGCTTACTTCCCGTAGCATGTCAGTCATCAAGGCGGTGACCAGCTGCGTTTGAGCAAAGTCGTTCTGGAAGACTGTAAACAGCTGTTTCATGGAGTTCACAGTCTGGTTCAACAGGACACTGTGGGTGTTTAGAATTACCACCGTTCCTCTCAATGTCTTGCCGACGGTTTGTAAAGCTGCACTCTGTATGGTGAGTTGCTCTTTTAGCTGTGGAAGTTCAGTCTGAATTTCAGCCACATGCCGTCTTATCGTGGCTATGTTTATTGCGTTGACACTGGACATGCCAATGTTAAACAGAGTTCCAACGGCGGCGGAGGCTCCGAGCAACGCTCCCAGGAACCGTTTGGAGCGGCGGTTGTGTCCGCCTAACAGCTTCTCCAATTGGTTGAGCATGTGCTTGACATCGGCCTCTGCATGGAGGAGAGAATCCTCTCTCCAACGGGCACCGGCCCAGCTGTACTGGGCTACTGCGTGGGGGTAGTGTGTTCTGTAGACGTTACGAGGGTCGAGTCGAACGTACACTTTCTGGGTGTGCGTCCGGCAATTGGTGATCAGGAGCCCCGGTTGTCCTCTCAACACAATGCCCGAGGCTGGACCTGGAGTGATGATGTCTGGTGGCGGCTGGCCTCTGGTTGACTGGAGGCACAGGAGGATGATCCACAGCCGCATCCTATTGCAGGTAAGAGAGAGCGATAGGGAGGAGCAGGGGAGAGAGAGAAAGAAACAGGTCAGCAAAGTTTGTCCCGGTTTGGATGGGACAGTCTTTCCGCTTCGGTGACGGCGGTTGAGTTTAGCTTGCATTGGCCCCTCCCTGTCTTTCTCTGCTAGTGGCCACATGTCTCTTAATCTGGTTCCGGTGGACCCATTTGGTACGCTACTGGGGAGAGTTTGTTCATAATCTCATGGGGTCCCGTCCAGTGAGGCAGAAATTTCTTTGACAACCGTCGGGGGCCTGTCAAAGGTGGCGGATTGAAGCTGTAGTACAAGACCTTGTCGCCCACATCCAGTTCCTGGTGTGATGCTTTCCGGTTGTAGTATGCTTTCTGACCTTCAGCGCTTTTCTGCAGGTGTTGTTGGGCAAAAGCGAAGGTTGCTTTTAAGTGTCTATGGAGCTCCTCGAGGTACTGGAATGTGGTGTACGCGGTGACAAGATTGGAGTCTCCGGGTTGGTACAGCAAGTGGAGTGGCAGAGTCATCTGCCGCCCAGTCATGAGTTCGAAGGGGGACACCCGTGTCGATTCCTGCGGTGTAGTTCTGAGAGCCATCAGAACGAGGGGGAGTTTCATATCCCAGATCTTCTGGTTAGCAGACACATACTTTTTCAACATGGCGACCACCGTTCGGTTCGATCTCTCGACCTGGCCGGACGAGATTGGATGGTGACTTATGTGAAGTTTAGCCCGTACCCCTAGGCATTTCCAGATCTGTTGCATGATCTCAGCCGTGAAATGGATGCCTCTGTCTGAGTTGACTCTCAGTGGCAATCCAAACCGGGAGAAAATGTGGTTCATCAGGAGGTATGCCGTGGTTTGGGCGGTGTCGGTGGGTGCTGGCAGACACTCTACCCATTTGGTAAATTGGCACACCACCGTGAGGAAGTACTTGTTGCCTCTTGCGGACCTGGGCAGGGGTCCCACCCAGTCGATTTGTAGGTCTGACCACGGGAACGTGATCCCTCTGCGTTGCAGTGGGGCTCTGTGGTTCGGGTTCGCTGGTTGGAACTGGCAGCAAACCAGGCACTCTCTGACATACTCTGCCACATCTTGTTGCATCCCAGGCCAATATGCCACCTGCTTCAGTGTGTCATACGTGGCTCTGGTGCCGTGGTGTCCAGCACATGGTGTGTCGTGGGCGTACATTAGCATCACCCCCCTGTGCGACCGTGGCACCACAAGCCTTGGTGCTGTGCTGTCATCAGGGCGCAAACCACAGAATGTTGTCCTGTATACGCAACATGTGTCTGGAGTTATGTAAATGTCTGAGGCTTGAGTCATCAGTGAGCTCAGAGTCAGCGATAGGGTGGCAGGAGGGGTCAGAGAGGTGATCGATAATTGTCTTTATTGCAGTGTCAGAGGCTTGCATGTCCGCAATGTCATTGTTGGAAATCTGCGGAGTTAGCGATAGCGGCTGCGAGGCGGGCATTGTAGCCGGTGTCGGTCGCTTGCTGCGGGTTAGCACTGCAACGTTGGGGCTTGATGTGGGGTTTGGGGGTACCCACATGTCGCCGTGTAGTGCGCCCGTCTTGGCGAGGGCGTCCGTTTGGTCGTTTAAGTCTTTGTCGAGACCTGGTAGCTTCGAGTGTGCTTTTACCTTCTTCCAGTACACTGTCAGGTCATGTTATTCTGTCCTGGCAATAGTGTTCTGAACCAAGCGCTGACAGATAGCTAACAGAAATAAAGCTCCATCACACGTTCTTCTTTTGTGCTTATGTGATGCACACTTTACTTTACTGTAAAACTGAAAGAAACACAAATATACAAATTACAAAATGGTTCACAAAATATAATGGATATTTTCCTCATTCACAAACATCCACGTACACATTTAAACAACAAAATAAACAACCGATATATTTATATCTTAAAACATGTGTTTGGAGAAAATAAAGGGAAGAACAGCTTCACTTGTATATTAGCCGTTAGAGCACGCTAGCTTTCAGCATTAAACATCGATCTCTAAGCCTCTCAATAACGACCAGCTTTAACTTAACTAACACAATAATACTACAGTTGTTTTTAATATGAAATTTATAACTTACGGTCGTATCTACTCCAAGGATTAGACAGCAAACAACGACGTGCTTCTAAACACAGGTCACCGAAAACGAGTCTTCTTCTACTGCTTTACGAACTTCCTGTTGCGTTCTAATGAGCAGTGTAATGACATTTTCCGCCACTAGGTGTCACACAAGGGCTACTTAAACAAATCAAAATACCGCTTACAAACAGAAACTAACACTGCACAGAACACTCCCCGCATGGTATAACTTGTTATACCACTATACATTCTGATTACTTGACAAAAGTAAGACTATGTCACATATAGGTCTTAGGTATTCTCTGACAGTGCCCTGCTTAGCGGTCTTTACCATGACCTTACGAATTTTCCCGTCGGACGAGGCTACAGTCTTTGTTATGAGACCAATTGGCCACTCACTGCGCTTCACTTCCCCATCTTTCAACAGAACTACGTCCCCTTCCTGAACATTATCTCTCTCCTCTGTCCATTTCCTCCTGGGTTGCAAGGTAGACAAGTACTCCTGCTTCCATCGCTTCCAGAATGAATCTGCCAACATCTGGACTTGACGCCATTGATTTTTGTGCAGGTGTCCTAACTCAAAGTTTCCTGGAGGAGCAGGAGCAACACTCGCCTTCTGAGTTAAGAGCATCGCTGGTGAGAGCACCTGGGGCATGCCCGCATCTGTTGAAATTGGGGCTAAGGGTCGGGAATTCATAATGGCCATGACTTCCGCCATTAATGTCGTTAAGACCTCATGCGTGAGTCTTGTGGGAGTTTTCATCAAGAGAGCATCCAGAATACGTCTGGCTATCCCGATCATTCTTTCCCACACTCCCCCCATATGGGAAGAGTGCGGAGCATTAAATGTCCAAGTACAGCCTTGATTCTTTAAGAAACCTTTCAACTCGGTTGGGGATGAGTCTGCACTGTCAATTTGGAGTTCTTTAACTGCTCCGACAAAATTCGTCCCTCTGTCTGAACGAAAATGTTTCACGGGTCCTCTGACAGCCAAGAAGCGTCGCAAAGCACAAATAAAACTGGATGCTGATAGAGACTCCATGACCTCCATGTGAACTGCCCTGGTACTCAAACAACTGAATATGACAGTCCATCGCTTGTTCTCAGTGCTGTTCCCTCTTGTCTTGCGTGTCACCACAGTGAATGGACCGAATACATCAAGACCTGTGTGTGTAAAAGGTGGATCCATAGAAACTCTGTCCAAGGGCAAAGCAGACATCTTTTGACTCTCCATTCTACCCCTTAGCTTCTTGCATAACACACATTTGTGGATAACATTTGAGATTAGTCTTTTGCCATTGACGATCCACAAACCAGCACTGCGTATTGCACCCTCTGTAAAATGACGGCCTTGATGAGCCACTTGATCGTGGTAATACTGAATTAAGAGATCAACCACGTGATGGTTAGGTGGGATTATCAAGGGATGCTTTTCTGGTTCTGATATATCAGCACAGTGAATGCGACCCCCTACTCTTAACAGCCCTATCTCGTCCACAAAAGGGTCAAGTCTCTGGAGTGAGCTACGCTGCGAGACTTTACCATGCTTGGTCAGACTCTCAAATTCCTCTCTGTACACTTCTCGCTGAACAGTTTTGATTATAGTTGACTTAGCTTGTGAAATCTCCACATCTGAGGTTTCAGTACATCGATGCCACTTTCTGCAAAGATTGTTAGATAGAGATTGCGAGAACGATTTTGCGATGTGAGTAAGGGTAGTGACAGCCCTCACTAAAGATCTCCAGCTTGAGAAATGTTCGAATCTGCTCGAGCCAAGTGACTGCTCTGTAATGTTAGTCATCAGTGTGTTCACCTGAGGGTGAATTTCAACATCCTCTTCTGCTTTGACAAGTCCATACGACGAATCTACACTACATGCTATAGGACCACTTTCCTTAAGGAACTCTGGACCTGAGAACCAGTTGGTAAGGGGTAAGTGGGCTGCTGCCACAAACCTGGTGGCATGATCTGCTGGGTTCTGTTCAGAACAGACGAAATGCCATTGGCTAGGTTCCGTGTTTTTTCTTATGCGCGCAACCCTATTAGCCACATACATGTAGAATCTTCGAGTCACATTGTGAATGTAACCGAGCACTATACGACTGTCAGTGTAGAAATGGATGCTCTGAAGCTCTGTGTCAAGTTCTTCCTTTATGAGTTCCATCAACTCAACAGCAAGCACCGCTGCACATAACTCGAGGCGCGGAACAGTGTGAGCAGGAAAAGGGGCCAATTTGGATCTTCCCATTACAAACCCCACATGAGGCTGCCCATTTGAGTCTGTTACTCTTAAGTACGCTACTGCAGCAATAGCTAAAGTAGAAGCGTCTGAGAAAATGCACAGCTCTCTGTGTTGTGCTCCAAATACTGAGGTTGGAACATAAGCTCTGGGTATTTGCAGTTGATCAAGCTCGGCTAGAGATGAAGTCCACGCTTTCCATTGGTCTCCTTTTTCTAATGGAAGAATGGTGTCCCAATCCTGTTGCATGGTTGAAAGTTCTCTCACTAGAGCTTTGCCTTGCATAGTGATTGGGCAGACAAACCCGAGAGGATCATACAAACTATTGACAGTTGAAAGGATGCCTCTTCTAGTGAAAGGTTTGTGATCCTGAGAAGCTCTGAATGTAAAGCAGTCCGCTTTGAGGTTCCAACTTATGCCGAGGCTCCGTTGGAGGGGTATCGGATCTTTATCAAAATCTAAGTCTTTGAGGTCTTTGGCTCTCTCACTAGATGGAAAAGCTTCCATAACTGAAGCACTGTTGGAGGCCACTTTATGCAGATTCAGACTTGACCTTGCCAACATTGTCTGTGTGCGCCTTAAGAGATCAACAGCTTCTCTTTCAGTAGGGACAGATGTGATGCCATCATCAACATAGAAATTGCGGAGTACAAAATCCTTGGCGTCCGTTCCGCACTCCGATTCACCAAGCTCTGCCGCTCGTCTTAGAGCGTATATAGCGACTGCTGGCGAGGGACTGTTGCCAAAGACATGTACAGTCATTCTGTAATCAATGATTTCCTTTTCTGCACAGTTGTCTTTATGCCAAAGGAAACGAAGATAGTTGCGATGCTGCTCTTTTACTTTGAAACAATAGAACATTTGTTCTATGTCTGCCATCACCGCTATCTTCTCCCTACGGAAACGCAACAGCACTCCCAATAGAGTATTGTTGAGGTCAGGTCCGCTCAGTAAAACATCATTGAGTGAGATCCCTCCACACTGAGCACTCGAATCGAAGACCACCCGAATTTTGTTAGGTTTGTGGGGGTGGTAAACTCCAAAAATTGGTAAATACCAACATTCTTCTCTGGATTGCAAGGGTGGAGCAGGTTCTGCTTGTTTGTTTTCAATCACTTTTTGCATGAAATCAAAGAAATGTGTTTTCATATTTGGTTTCTTTAAGAGAGTACGCTGTAATGAGCACAGCCTCTGCATAGCTTGCTCTCTGTTGTTTGGGAGTTGCATTCTTGGAAAGCGGAATGGAAGTGGCGCCACCCAGTGGTTATCCTCGTCGACATACACCTCTTTGTCCATTATTTCTAGGAAGACTTTATCCTCCACAGACAAAGCAACTTTATCATCCTCTGGAGATCTGAAGAACACATTCTCCTTCAAGCACTTTGTATAACTCTCACTAGATTTCGAACATTTGAGAGAACATGGTGGATCGGGTAAATATGACAAAAGAGCTGTCTCCCCCCGTTCTACAATGCTGATGCCTTTTGTGCATGGAGAGAAGAATGAAGTTCGCCCATTTGGAAGTATGTTGGTCTTGTAAACGTTCACACTAGACTGCCGATGAGTCCCATCAAGGCAAACTTCTCCCACTATTACCCAGCCTAAGTCCAAGCGTTGTGCATAAGGTGTGTTTTGGGGTCCATTGTGCTGCTCACGCACTTTGTGTACACTAAGAATGTCTCGCCCCAAAAGAAGAAGCATGGGAGCGCTAGGATCTAAAGGTGGGATTTTATCTGACACTGCAGTGAGGTGAGGAAAATGCAAAGCTACCTCAGGCGTAGGAATCTCAGATCTATCATCCGGTAAGGTGTTGCACTCTAACAAGGGTGGAAGAGCAACTACGGTTTTCCCATCAAGCGACTCAATTGAAAATCCACTTACTTTCCTCCCCGCCGTGGACACAATGCCCGAACACGTCTTCAGTGTATAGGAGGAAGACCTGCTTACGATGTTGAACAGATCAAAGAACTGTGACTTTGCCAATGACCTATTACTCTGTTCGTCCAGTACAGCATAGATACGTTCGGCTTTTTCACGTTGATTAGAGGGATAAACCTTTACGAGACAAATCTTCGAACACGACTTGGGCTTATTAGCTTCTCCGCAAATCTCAGTGCACTTGTTGTTAACCTCGGCAGTGTCTTCATCTGTTTTTTTCTTGATTTGATCTGCTGTTGATACAGATGCTTCAATAGACCACGGAGCAGGACCCGGATGCATGGCTGCAATGTGTCGGTCACTGTCACATTCTCTGCACTTAACAGATGCTCTGCAGTCTCTTGCAACATGCTTAGTGGAAGCACAACATCTAAAA
Organism: Romanogobio albipinnatus; assembly: GCA_023566225.1. Taxonomy (NCBI): domain Eukaryota; kingdom Metazoa; phylum Chordata; class Actinopteri; order Cypriniformes; family Gobionidae; genus Romanogobio; species Romanogobio albipinnatus. The sequence goes on from CM042239.1 coordinate 3,583,609, forward strand.
CAGATGAACTTTTCCTTCAGATGAGCTTTCCGTTCGTCTAGGTGTTTGCTTCTAAACGTGCGACACTTGTGAAGTGGATGAGGCTTATTGTGTAGGGTGCAAAACTTATCTGGATCTACATTCTCATCTGGGCTTCCATCTTTGTTTGGTCGTGCAGCCATTATTTCAGTTTTCTTGACGAAGACAGATGTTCTGTTATTTGACCTGACAGCTCCATCAAATTTTGAGTTGTTCAAACGGCCAGTTGAAGCAAGTGCAAAACTAGGATCGTTTCTAGTTCTTGCTTGTCTACAAACAAATTCGACAAAGAAGCCGAATGGAGGAAAATACACATTATGGTCCTCCTTATACCTGGAACCTTGTGTAATCCATTTGTCTTGGAGACTGAATGGAAGCTTTTCTACGATGGGGTTAACTCCCCTCGCTGTATCAAGGTAAGCGAGTCCAGGTAAACGACCACTCTGCTTTGCAGACTGCAGTTCAAGCAACAAGTCCCCAAGATCTCTCAGACGATAGGTGTCCTTGTTTGTGATGTGAGGGAAAGCCTCAAGTCTCCTTAACATTGCCTGCTCAATGACCTCTGGACATCCATAACAGTCTTCAAGGCGACACCATATCATTTGCACTCCTATGGCAGGGTTATTGACATGAACGGATTTAATTCGTTTGGCATGTTTAGATGAATCAGGACCAAGCCATCTGACGAGAAGGTCAATCTCCTCTCTACTAGTTATACTGAGTTCACTGGTTACAGCTTGAAAAGATGTTTTCCACGCCCAGTAATTTTCCGGACAGTCATCAAATTGGAACAAGCCTGAACTCACCATTTCTTTTTTCAACAAATATGTAGTGAAGTCACTCACTTGTGGTGGTGCTGGAGTAGAGCACCCAGCCGGAACTTGAGAAGGTAGGCCTGATTCATGCTGCATTCGTACTGGATAGTTTTGATGCTGTACTTCATCAGCTCTATCAAATGGCTCCGTTTTTACATTCAAAGGAAAACACTGGAAGTCGTGTTGAATTTTCTGTTCCTGCCTCATAGGAATTGTTTCAGCATTCGATTCCTCCTTTGTCATTGCACGAAGAGAACTAAGTGAGCCTGCAACATGACTCCGCGTCACATAACTTGCATTCTCGCTTGCATGTTGTGAATTAGGAGCCAGATTAGGAGCATTTTGTAGCTGTGAGTATTTCTGCACATACTCTTTGGTGCGTTCAGCTCTACTTGAGATGCACGATTCTTTTTCTAGGTTGACACTGGTTCCATCTTCTCCATAACCTGCAGCTTCGTAAACCTCTGCCTCTGTAGATGCTGCTACAGCTTCTTTCTGCAGTTGTAACACATATAAATCAGCTTCAAACTCTGCTTTTCTGCGTGCTGCTTCCGCTAGTGTTTTCTGTTGATGCTCTTCAATTTCAGCTCTTTCTCTCATAATGCTGGCTTCCTTCTCTGCATAAGAGGCTTTTACTTTACATGATGCCGCTTTAGCTCTAGCCGTGGTTGCCACTGCACTAGCTGAAGATCTACTTGAACGATGTGATCTGCTTGACCGTGATTTTGTTTCTAGACCTTGATCAGCTTCCTCTGCCTTCTTGAGAGGCTGTGACTCATCCATCTTGATATTATATTAACTGTAAGCTGGATGAAATCTTGTTTGTTTGTCCTCACCCGCCGTGCAGTCGACCTTTTACTATTCTGTCCTGGCAATAGTGTTCTGAACCAAGCGCTGACAGATAGCTAACAGAAATAAAGCTCCATCACACGTTCTTCTTTTGTGCTTATGTGATGCACACTTTACTTTACTGTAAAACTGAAAGAAACACAAATATACAAATTACAAAATGGTTCACAAAATATAATGGATATTTTCCTCATTCACAAACATCCACGTACACATTTAAACAACAAAATAAACAACCGATATATTTATATCTTAAAACATGTGTTTGGAGAAAATAAAGGGAAGAACAGCTTCACTTGTATATTAGCCGTTAGAGCACGCTAGCTTTCAGCATTAAACATCGATCTCTAAGCCTCTCAATAACGACCAGCTTTAACTTAACTAACACAATAATACTACAGTTGTTTTTAATATGAAATTTATAACTTACGGTCGTATCTACTCCAAGGATTAGACAGCAAACAACGACGTGCTTCTAAACACAGGTCACCGAAAACGAGTCTTCTTCTACTGCTTTACGAACTTCCTGTTGCGTTCTAATGAGCAGTGTAATGACATTTTCCGCCACTAGGTGTCACACAAGGGCTACTTAAACAAATCAAAATACCGCTTACAAACAGAAACTAACACTGCACAGAACACATGTGTTCTTGTGATGTTGTCACATTCCTGGAACAGGTGTTGGTGTTTGACTGGTTTGTTGTTAGCGGTTTTGAAACCATTCTGTTTCCAGCTTGGAAGGTGGCACACGAAACTGAGTCTGGCATAGTTAGAGTCTGAACAGATGAGCAGTTCTCTGATGTCATGGGCTGATGCGATCTGTAGAGCTATGAGGATAGCTGCTATCTCTGCATATTGCGACGACTGGGGACCCAACTTGAAGCGTTGTGGTGGGCACGGCTGATCGTTCACCCACAGCACTCCTGCACCTGCCTTGAGGATGCCGTCGTGGTTGTAGGAGCACCCATCGACGTAGGCCGTGAGCATGCCCTGGCACGCGTTCGGTTCAAAGTATCTGTGGCAGGTCAGTTGTTGTTGTTGGGGTTCTTGTGCATCCGCTGCAGCAGCAGGCGTGTTATCAGAGCAGTTTTGGCATGCCGCCAGGCCATTGCCCAGTGCAGATTTGTGATCCTGTGCATACCGTGCCTCAACGTTGCATCCCTGGAGGGCCATCAACCACGTGGCTATACGTGCATTAGTGACAACGCCATCTCGGATGCGTTGGCTGTTGAGGAACATGACGGGCTGGTGGCAAGTCTCAATGATAACTTTCTGGGCACCAATGTAGTTGGAGAATCGCTGAATGGCCCAAACCGTGCAGAACAGAGCTTTTTCACAGTCTGAGAACTTGCACTCTGGTGGGAGAAGCGTTTTGCTGGCATATGCGACCACCTTCTTGTCTTGGTCATGTCGCTGATATAGGCCAGCGCTGAGACATTGGTCGGAAAACCCGGCTTCCAGGTAGAATTCCTTCTGTGGATCGGGGTAAGCAAGGCATGGAGCTGTGCATAAATGTCTTTTTAGTGCCGTCATGGCGTGTTCTTGAGCGTCTGACCAGACGAAAGGGCAGTCTTTCTTCAGCAGGGCTGTTAGAGGTCTAGCAATGTCGGAGTAGTTTTCGATGAACTGTCGGGAGTAATTGCATACCCCTAGAAAACTGCGCTGCTCAGAGACGTTAGTAGAAGGCTTGATGTTTTGAATGGCATGAATACGGTTTGACTGAAGTTCAATGCCTTGGGATCCGACTAGCAGTCCCACATAGTTGACCTTGGTGCGGCACCACTGTCCTTTGTGGAGGGCGATCTTGGCACCGGCTGCAGATAGTTGGTTCAAAACATAGTATATTTCTTTTATGTGGTCGGCCACCGTTGTGCTCTTCATGAGAACGTCGTCTACATAGATCAGGTTGCCTCTTACTCTGGCGTCTGGGCAGGCTTTGTTCAGAAAGATGTTGAACTCAGCTGGTGAGTTGGCATAGCCGAACGGACACCTGTTGAAGGTGAATTGTCGGTTGCCGAATGTAAATGCTAGCTTGTGTTGGTCTTCTGGGTGCACCGGAATGGTCCAGAATCCAGAGGCCACATCAAGTGTAGAGAAGATTGTGGCTCCCCTGATACAGGGTATTTCTTGTTCTAGCTGGGTCATAGGCCATCTTGACAACGGCACCTGTTGATTCAGTCTCCTGTAGTCGATCGTGGGTCTCCATTTGCCGCTGGATCTCAGAACCGGCCAGATCGGACTCGAATAGGTACTGTTGCAAGGACGGATGACACCTTTCTCAAGCATGGATTCGATGATCTCCTGCACTGGTTCGTGTGAGGCGATGGGAATCTTGTATTGCTTGACGAAAGTGGGAGGTGCATCAGGGTGCGTTGGGATGCGCACCGTGTGGAGGTTGGTGAGACCACAGTCTAACGAGTCTTTGCTTTACGGACGTTCACCCGCCGGAAGGATCGGGTTACATCCGCTACAGATACGGAGAGTGAACTAACCTCTGTATCTTCAGCCGCGAGCTCTCTCTCCGCGAGGGAGGTGTTACATTTCCGTATGGGTAAGTTTTGAGCCTGAATATCTCCATACAACAGTCTGAGTCTTGAATTGTAATCTCCGAAGCGTTCTTAAAGCTTTTGGCTCTCTATAAATATGCTAGTTAGGCCTATGTGTCTATTTAGAAAGACTTATGAGCAGCTACAATTTTATTTTGGGTATGTCAAAATGCCCCACTTGCCTAGAGGGGGGGGGGGGGTGGCAGGCAAGGGGTTAAACATGTAAAGATCGCATGGGTGTTTGAATTGGGATTGTGTTGTTTTAACGATTAATAGTGCAGCTCTAACTATACTAAGAAAATATGGAGTCAATAAAAGGACACGATTAAGGAAAAAATTAGATGGCAGGAAAAAGGATCTATCAATGTTTTCGGGTTCTCTTGCAAAAGTTTTGTGTTGCCCTGTGGCATGAGCGAACGTAAAAACGTTTTGCGAGAGAATGCAAAAGCATTGAAATATAATCACCATGCTCCTTTAGGGGCTCCATTAAAAAATGGCAGCGGCTATTTGCACTAAGTGTTAATAGCAACTAGATTCTATTTACACTTACATTTTCTTAGCGATAGATGATATTTACACTAAGTGCAAATAGCTGTAGAATAGATGATATTTACTAAGTGAAATGGCATACTAAGTTGATATATTCTATTTACACCATATTAAAGTAGCAGTTCTTTGCCATATGTGTAAATGGTAATTACATGTCATTTATACTTTATTTTGACAGACATACTATTTACACCTCAGTATTGTTGTACATTAACAGGGTGCAATACTAACACAGAGTGTAAAGATTATATTTATTAAAATCATTAAATGGATGCCTCCTTAATGGGACAACAAAAGCCCTCCCTACACCTACCCCTAACCCTACCAAATAAAGTTTTTTATTATTATTAAACATTTCATTAGGCACTTTATTTCCACATTTAGTACATTTTCTTAATTTTTATTCAAAGTAAATGCATTTCTGGTGTGACTTGTGATGAGAAAAGAGATAAGAACTGTTGGGGGAACATCTTAGGACCCAGGACCAGTAGTGAAAAATGAAGACCAAGAGTCAGGAGTTAGATTAATTAAAGAAAAATGTACTGAAGAATAGTTTGCAGTTTCATCAGCAGAAGCCAGCTTCAAGTCTCACAAGGAGTTCTTAGGCCGCGTTCCCTCTAACAGTCTCCCCGCCTCCGCCTATCGTACATACAATTTCTGAACAGTTATACTGTTTTCAAGGTCTAACCACGTCATTATTGTCATGTGGAATGATTCTGATTGGCAGAGAAAATGCAGAGTCACGGTACATTTCCACACAAGGATAGATAGCAGAGGATATCACTAAACTAGGTCGACTAGTTGTCGCCCCATCACTAGAATTAGATCATTATTGACCTCGGAGGTCGCAGAAAGGCGTCTTCAGGATCATGCTCACAGCTCTCCCAAGGTTGGAGAGTCAAACAAAGCACTTCACCAAAACATGCTGATAGCATGTGCTTCTCTCTCAGTGAGAGGCAGACAATAGTACAATTGTATTCATGCAATTCCTTAGGGTTTCAGTAAAAGGAAATATAGAATGAAATAAAATAAAATGAAAGACAAACCCATATTTAATCTCTGGAAGCTGTCACCACTCAGAGACCAAATACAAACTTTTAGAAAATATAAAGGAAGAAACAATCATTGGTCCTCTTGATATAAGCTACATCATAATAGTTATATAGGAGGATGAATATTGATTGAGGCTTTGATTATGAATTTAATAAGGATATATACAATTCGATTGAAGCGGTAGTGGATTTCAGAAGACACTCTGCAAAAGGCCGAATCGAACCCAAGTAAATCACGTCAAGGTCCATTAGCCATACACTTTACTGATTGCACCACTGAAGACATTGAAATCCAAGTGCTTTTTTAATCTTGTTTGGCCCAACCAGGCATTGTTAGGCGGAGCTAGTGCGAATAGCACTTGCCAACAAGGCACGCTATTTGCACTTTCTGTGAATAGACACTCCGTAAAAGGCATATTTGGTGACATTTGCATCAATGATTCTGTTATTTATGTTTATTACTGTGAAGCTGCTGTGAAACAATCAGTATTGTATATAAAGTGCTATATAAATGACGGTGACTTGATTTGACTTAAATTTAAGTCTACTAATACTGCCCATCATTCTGTGTTTCTCATTTCAAGGGTTTTTCTCAGTTCAAATCGAGGCAGATGAAACAGAAGGTGAGATTTCATGAATTAAACACTATTACATCTTTTGTTAGTTAGTTTGTGCCGCTGTGAAACATTTTTAGGGCTCTACAATTTCATCAGAACGCGGATTCATTCAGAAAGGAAACACTGCTGTGTTGTTCGGAGAAGCACAACAGATCTGTTCTGGCTTTAATATTTCAGAGTGTCTATTTACATCAAGCATCCAAGTCAATAGAGAAATCACAAAAATGTTTGCAATTGGGCAGCAAGATGTGTGTGAAAATAGATTGTGATTTAGTCCTACAGATGTTGCTTGTCTGTGGGAGTGTTTATGAAATATTGACGATCCACCCACCTACTGTAACAACACCTCGACGACTCACGATCATCGGCTGTGAACTTATTTCAAGCTGTTTAAAATCTGCTGCGCTGTTCTCGATGAGTGAAAGAGCAGAAGAGGATACAAAAAAGTACAAATGTCTACAGTAATGTTCCCCACCAATATTGTCTTATCACATATTCTCTGGCTATTCTTGCCATAACAAACACAGTACAGAGAAAAACTAGCATTAAAAGATCAAGAGTCAAACTGCCCAACTAAAGCAAACACTGATCACCATAATGGCGATTCAACCCAAACTATTATATTCAATAAAACATCAAAGTATTAACTTCTGTTATTTCTCAATAATTCTTAACTAGTTAGTAATGCGTGAAGCTGATAATGCTGTTTGTGATGTTGTTTAATCCATCTCTGCTGAGATCTTCAGAGATTTAATGTATTCTTTTATCTTCACTTGATTTCATCTAAGGCTGTGGTTAGAAGACTGTTGTAGTTCTTGTGCTTCTCATTTCTTCACTGGATACGTTTATATGCAACCCAATAACCCATTAGTAAGCTGAAGCCTTGATGTAAACACCTTAATCGAGCGGCATGAGCTCGATCCGAATGAAATTGATTGGATTGAAAGGGGTGTTTTATTCCTTTTTTAATCCGATTGAGGGAACATGTAAACACTTGAATGGATTGATTGGATTGGTATCCTTGGTTGTCTGTTCTCATCTATAATGTGAGGTTGTTCGGTTGGCATTTTTCAAGATTGCTAAAATAGCGAGTGTTATTTTATTTTGTCATTAAAACACTTCACTGCTGCAAACCTGCTCTTTCATTTCTTGCATCAACCCAACGTGACAGGTAATGGATATTTGTGGTCTATTTTTCCTGTTTGTTTGATGACATGTTGTCATAGTGTTTGCTAAATGATTACATGTAAATGTAAAACCCTCTAAACCTGTAAGTCAAGTCAGTTTCATTTGTATAGGACTTTTCACAATTCACATTGTGTTTTCCCTTGAACATATTCCAGTGAATGCAGCAGGATGGGGCACAGCCAGCCAGTCGACGGTAGCTTACGGCTGGTATCCCCAAAACGCTCTGGATATGAATCCCTCCACCTGCACGCATACACAGGAATATGAAACCAACCCGTGGTGGAAGCTGGATCTGCTGAAGGTGTTCAGCGTGAACAGAGTGGTCATCACTAACAGAGCAGACTGCTGCAGCGAGAGGTTAAACGGGGCAGAGATTCGGGTCGGAAACGTTCCTTCAGATGCTTTCAGCAACCCCATGTGAGTCTCTCTGATATATTCTTATTTGCAGATGTGGCACCAAAAGGATTTGTTGTATTATTTTGGACTACAGTATACTGGAAAGATAGAGATATTAATTTCTTAGACTCCTTACAACCCCGACTACGCCACCCTGGGAATTTCACAGAGGAAACTAATGGTCCAAAAAGACACACAGGTTTGGACCCACAAAGATAAGGTAGAGACAAGAAAACAAAAACAAACAAAAACATTTATTTATAAAAACAATTCCACACACAAACACACACAACGCAACATGGAAATAGGTCTAATTTCAACATAAAATACAGGACAATGAAAAGCAAATAAACCAAAAAAAGGAAAATAAACAGATCAATAAACCAAAGAAAACAAATATAATTTAAATAAACAAGATGGCAGGGAGGACTATCAAAACCACACACACTCCACTTCAATACGCACTTCAAACGTACACTACTGTATTCACTTCACCACGCACGTGCATTCAGGTGACAAAAGAAAATCGTTTCAAATCACTCAGTGAACGAGGGTACCCATTAGTTTAGAGTGGTTGCCACTCCTTCCTAGCAAAATCAGTAGACAAAATGTCTCCATTTTCACAGACTTAACTTAAACACACACACACACACACACAACAATATCAAATCAATAAACATAAGAAAAAGAAGGAAAGTTGACCAATTACATAATACTCAAACTCAAACAAAATACAAAGGAAACAGAATAAACAAAATCAAATCACATTACACTTTCACTCAAATGAGACCATACTCCATCCACACACACACACACACACACACAAGACTTGTGCGCATACACACGCAGCAAGCACACTTTCCACTACAAGCACTCAATGCACCACTCACATTAACCTCCGAACTCACACACGAACGTGAAGTATGGATCATACAGACCCCACAACCACAGTCGTCCAGTTGAAACAGTGCAGGGGTGGCAGAATGTTCACACGGGTTAATACGCAAGTCTCATGATCTCCCAATGTCAAGTTCACGCGAGGCGGGCCTATCTGAAGGCACAATTGATGAGGCAAGACGAGACGTCCCAGCAAGGCGGAACCCCAGGGAAATGTTCAAAACAAATAAAGAAACAAAAAGGAAAAGGAAGCGTAAGGAAGGGGAAACCGGATCACTGTCCCAATTGGCTATCCGCGATCACACGGACATATTACAAGCGGCGCCTCTTCGACTTGAATAAAGAGGGAACACTATATGAACATCGGATCTTTTGTGGATATTCATACATTAAATCAATCGTTACCCACTTGATTACCAGCGATCGGCTCTTCCGACAATCAAACCACAGGTTGAGCCGTACAGCCCGGAATGCATACTGAATAAACAAACAGAGCACGTACAGCCAAGAGTTCAGCGCAATTTAAATAATAATGTCTCTATAGTAACATAACCAGATGCAGCAATGCAGCGACACAGTACAGCCAAATGCTCACCCTTTACAGCTCGGCCCAAAGATCCCCAACGCTGGGCAAGATCGAAAAGCCCACGTCCCAGTTGCAGCAACAGCCGCCAGTCAACACACACCCAACGGCGCAAGAGACATTCCTTATACACGCAAACTCACCTAGTACACCTGAAGCCAATTAGGCGATTGCCATTAATTAAGCATCATTGGTAGTGGCCAATGTAATTAGGAAACTATCCTGTTACACAGAGATTCTGTCCGTTTTGCCGGTAACTTTTAAAATAAAAAAAGGAGTGTATCAAGGGCGCAGGTTGATATTTTAAGGGGCTGTACCATTTCTTCTAAAATTTTACCAGCAATTTCTTCGAAATCAGACATTCTGAGGTTGTGGCCTGATTTGTCTGATGCTTGCACGATCTGTCCCAACCTCGAAGGTCAGGGGTAGCACTCCTTTTTCTGGCCTGAGGGTCAGGAGCAACTTGAAGGAGCTGGAGCGGAGGGTTTGCTTGGCCGCTTCAGCTCAAGACGCCTATGGGGTCACTGGCAAGGAAATAGATGACCGCAGGCTCCCCAAACCGTGGCTGGTGGGGGATGAACTGGGTCACTCCTACTGGCGAACTCCTTCCTGTGTGAGGAGCACTCTCAGGGCTGAGAAGGGGAGGGGTTAGACGATTCCCTAACCCTCCTTGACATAAATTGCTTGAGAGCAGCTGACTGAGACTTGGCGGCTTGAAATTTATCATCCACCGTGTTGACCGCCTCCCCGAACAGCCCAGACTGAGAGACCGTAGCGTCCAAGAGGAAGACCTTCTCTTTATCACAGATTTCTGTGAGGTTGAGCCACAGATGGCGTTCTGCAGCCACCGCGCACGCTATAGAATTCCCTAGCGCACATAGCACGCTCTTAAGGCCAAATCTGTGGCTTTGCGAAGCTCCTTGACAGCTTCCAGCGTCAGACCACCGCCCTCGCCAATCTCCTTCAAAACATCCACCTGGTAGGCTTGGAGAATGACGATAGTATGAAGGGCCATGCTTGTCTGACCAGCTGCCATGTAGGACTTTCCGATAAGGGCGGAAGTAGTCCTTCACGGTTTAGTGGGAAGGAGGGGGCAAGATTTCCAAGCCAAAGATGGAGAAAGGTGTGTAGCCAACGTGTCTGCGACCGCTGGGAGGGCCGAATAGCCCTGCTCCACAGAATCAACTTTGGTGAAGTCAGCGGTTGCCGCAAGGCAAGGCAAGTTTATTTGTATAGCACATTTCACACACAGTGGCAATTCAAAGTGCTTTACACAGAAAAGAAGTTAAAATATTCGTAAGTGAATTTTGTATATATATATATATATATATATATATATATATATATATATATATATATATATATATATATATAGCACAGAGCTCATTCAGTAAATGCATAAGATAAGGTGCAATCAGTCAGATGTACAGTAGCACAGCTCATTCAGTAAATGCACAGCTGAACAGATGTGTTTTGAGTCTGGACAGATGTGCACAGATGTGTTTTGAGTCTGGATTTGAAAGTGGCTACTGTTGGAGCACATCTGATCTGTTCAGGAAGCTGGTTCAGCTGCGGCTGGCATAATAGCTAAAAGCAGACTCTCCTTGCTTTGAGTGAACCCTTGGTATTTCTAACTGACTTGATCCTGATGATCTGAGTGATCTGTTGGGTTTGTATTTAATCAGCATATCTGCAATGTATTGAGGTCCTAGGTCATTGAGTGACTTATATACAAGTAATAGTACTTTAAAACCTATTCTAAATGTAACTGGAAGCCAGTGTAAAGACCTGAGAACTGGTGTGATATGGTCATATTTTCTGGTTCTGCTCAGCGTTCTGTATGAGCTGCAGCTGTCTAATGGTCTTTTTGGGAAGGCCGGTGAGAAGACCATTACAATAGTCCACCCTGCTGGTGATAAAAGCATGAACGAGTTTCTCTAAGTCTTGCCTGGAAACAAAGCATCTAATTCTTGCAATATTTTTGAGATGATAGTAGGCTGATTTAGTTATTGCTTTGACATGACGACTGAAACTCAGGTCTGACTCCAAAATCACACCCAGATTCCTGACTTGATTTTTTTTTTCTTTAGCCTCAAGATTTGCGTTCACCTTGAGAATTTCATCTTTGTTTCCAAAAATAGTGATTTCAGTTTTGTCTTTGTTTAACTGAAGAAAGTTTTGGCACATCCAACTGTTAACTTGGAGAGTCAATGGGGCTGTAGTCATTAGGTGATAGGGCTAAGTAGATCTGGGTGTCTGCAGCATAGCTGTGGTAAGCCATTTTGTTATTTTTCATTATTTGGCTCAGTGGGAGCATGTACAGGTTGAATAGGAGTGGTGCAAGAATTGACCCTTGTGGGACTCCGCATGTCATCGATGTCCACTCAGACTTATGGTCACCTATACTCACATAATAACCTCTCCCTTCTAAGTATGACCTGAACCATTTGAGGACCATTCCAGAAAGCCCGACCCAATTTTCTAGCCTGTCAAGAAGTATGTTGTGGTCAACAGTGTCGAATGCAGCACTGAGGTCGAGTAGTACCAGAATTGATGTTTTGCCTGTATCTGTATTGAGGTGAGTATCATTTATTATCTTTATGAGTGCTGTCTCTGTGCTGTGATGCGGTCGGTAACCAGACTGAACATTGTCGAAGTATCAGTTTGAGCTCAAGAATTTGTTCAGCTGATTGAAAACAACTTTTTCAATGATCTTGCCAATGAAAGGAAGATTTGAGATTGGTCTGTAGTTGCTCAATATGGTGTTATCCAGGTTTTTAGTCTCTCGACAGTAGCAAAAAGAGTGCGCGTGTTTGTAGCGGACGGGACGTGGTTTCGCGAGGTCTGCAGAGGGAGAGAGAGGGCGGGACCGAGAGGTGAGTAAGTAGGTCAAGTGCAGATAACAAACACCTGTGTCTCATTGCAGTAAGTGGCGTGGAGAGACCGTATAAAAGCCGCTCCGGAAAGAGAGAGAGGGAGAGAGACCGGGACTGGGACTGCAACAGAGAGAGTCTGACTGCCAGAGAAGAAAGAGAGAGTTACTGAGCCTGAGTGCCACTGTTTATTTTGAGTTTGAGTGAGAACGCGTGTGTGCGTTACTACAGTTCTGAGGATCGTGAGATCGAATAAAAGTGCAGTCCCAGTTAATCGCCGACCCGGTCTTCTTCCTTCCCACACCCACATACGAACCTTTACTACAGTGTTGTTTATGTTTCTGTTTATAATATTTGAAAAGAAGGCCTGTCTAGCTTTGCCTAGTTCCACATTGAAAGCACAAAGACTGTCTTTATAGATGTTATAATGGACTACAAGTTTTGTCTTTCGCCACATGCATTCAGATTTCCTGCATTGCAGTGCAGAAGAGCTTTTGGTAACACTTTACAATAAGGTTCATTAGTTCACAATAGTTAACTACATTCGTTAACATGAACTAATATTTAACTGTATTTATAAAGCATTTTTTATCTTATTTTTAACATTTTACATTATTACAATTTTATTAAAATTAAAATTTTATTAAAATTTAGTTAACATTAGTAAATGCACTGTGAACTAACATGAACAAACAGCTGGATGTAGCGTTTTAGGGTTACATATATTATTAAAATACATTAGCTCAATAAAATTAATAGGGAATTATGGGTAGGGTTTTCATTAGGGATTTATGATTAATCAAAATCACCCAAAAAGGGGAAAACCTAACCTAGGTATTTATGCAATATATATATATATATATATATATATATATATATATATATATATATATATATATATATATATATATATATATATATATATATATATATGGTTAACAATTTATTGCAATTAACTACGGATATACAGGGAGTGCAGAATTATTAGGCAAGTTGTATTTTTGAGGATTAATTTTACAACATTAATAATTAAACAACAACCATGTTGTCAATGAACACAAAAAACTCATTAATATCAAAGCTGAATATTTTTGGAAGTAGTTTTTAGTTTTAGCTATTTTAGGGGGATATCTGTGTGTGCAGGTGACTATTACTGTGCATAATTATTAGGCAACTTAACAAAAAACTAATTTATACCCATTTCAATTATTTATTTTTACCAGTGAAACCAATATAACATCTCAACATTCACAAATATACATTTCTGACATTCAAAAACCAAACAAAAACAAATCAGTGACCAATATAGCCACCTTTCTTTGCAAGGACACTCAAAAGCCTGCCATCCATGGATTCTGTCAGTGTTTTGATCTGTTCACCATCAACATTGCGTGCAGAGGCAACCACAGCCTCCCAGACACTGTTCAGAGAGGTGTACTGTTTTCCCTCCTTGTAAATCGCACATTTGGTGATGGACCACAGGTTCTCAATGGGGTTCAGATCAGGTGAACAAGGAGGCCATATCATTAGATTTTCTTCTTTTATACCCTTTCTTGCCAGCCACGCTGTGGATTGTCCTGCATGAAAATCATGTTTTTCTTGAAGGATGCAGACTTCTTCCTGTACCACTGCTTGAAGAAGGTGTCTTCCAGAAACTGGCAGTAGGACTGGGAGTTGAGCTTGACTCCATCCTCAACCTGAAAAGGCCCCACAAGCTCATCTTTGATGATACCAGCCCAAACCAGTACTCCACCTCCACCTTGCTGGCGTCTGAGTCGGACTGGAGCTCTCTGCCCTTTACCAATCCAGCCACGGGCCCATCCATCTGGCCCATCAAGACTCACTCTCATTTCATCAGTCCATAAAACCTTAGAAAAATCAGTCTTGAGATATTTCTTGGCCCAGTCTTGACGTTTCAGCTTGTGTGTCTTGTTCAGTGGTGGTAGACTTTCTGCCTTTCTTACCTTGGCCATGTCTCTGAGTATTGCACACCTTGTGCTTTTGGGCACTCCAGTGATGTTGCAGCTCTGAAATATGGCCAAACTGGTGGCAAGTGGCATCTTGGCAGCTGCACGCTTGACTTTTCTCAGTTCACGGGCAGTTATTTTGCTCCTTGGTTTTTCCACACGCTTCTTGCGACCCTGTTGACTATTTTGAATGAAACGCTTGATTGTTCGATGATCACGCTTCAGAAGCTTGGCTATTTTAAGACTGCTGCATCCCTCTGCAATATATCTCACTATTTTTGACTTTTCTGAGCCTGTCAAGTCCTTCTTTTGACCCATTTGGCCAAAGGAAAGGAAGTTGCCTAATAATTATGCACACCTTATATAGGGTGTTGATGTGACAGGAAGAGCATTGAGTTCAAGATGGCCCCTGTGTATGTGGCATGCCGTCTGACGTCTCTGCTATTTTACGTAATCTATGTGCTTCTCTCTGTGTCAAACTGCTACTCACTTCTGGCTTACGATCGCCATTTACTTCTGGACATTCGGGACTCTTTTTTGGCCACATACAACCCAGAGCAAAGAAACTCTGTGGCTGGATCACAATACTGCTTTCCAAACTCAGTCTGGGATATTCCAGAGTATCTGCGCGAATGGCCTTATGATGCTCCCCGCAGAAAGCGCCGCAGGAGACGCGGGAAACGCGGAGGGGTTGCTGTCAAACTGAAAATGGCGCTGCACGCTGGGCGCGCTTCCAGCTTCGTCTCTATGACACGTAATCTAGGCGGTGGCCGCTGTGCTGCTTGCCGTTCGTTCGATCCACCTGCTCGCTGGCTTCGACCGATTCTCCCGGAATCTCCTTGGACGATCCCCTGCTACCCTCCTCTCCGTGTTCGCCGCGGTGGAGTCACGCTTCAGAATCTTCGCTCTTTGAACAGAGTGTCTACTCCCGCTATCTCTGACTCTGCATCTTTTTCCAGGATGGCTCTGATTAATGCTCGGTCGCTAGTCAATAAGACATTCCTTTTAAATGACTTTTTTACTACCCACGACTTGGACTTTATGTGCATCACTGAAACTTGGACGAAGGTTGGTGATCTGAGTCCTTTCTCTGACTTGATTCCGACAGGCTGTACATTTTTTAACTCTCCTCGCTCCTCTGGCCGCGGAGGTGGGCTAGCGGTAATTTTGAAAAACAGTTTCAGTAGCTACTGTCGTTCTGTTCCGTCTACAACCTACAGTAGCTTTGAAGTACAGCTGTTGAGATTGGAATGCGATGATCCTGTTCTGTTAGAGCTGGTCTATCGGCCCCCTCACCTAGTGAAAGATTTTATAAATGAATTTACTGCCTTCGTGGGTGAATGTGTAACTAATTATAATAATATTCTTCTGCTAGGGGATTTTAATATTCATGTGTGCTGTCAGGCAAAACCTCTAACAATGGAGTTTTTTAATCTCATGGATTCATTTAACATGGTTCAGTGGGTGAAAGATCCTACGCATACTCATGGTCATACTTTGGACCTGGTTCTTTCTCATGGTTTTTCCATTACTGATGCTCAGGTTTTTGATACTCTGATCTCAGATCATATGCCAGTATTGTTTTCTATGCCTTTTCCTCCATCAAGATCTAACATTACTCCTACTGTACAATGGGCGCGTTCCTGTCAGGTAAACTGGAAGAGAGACAAATGAATCCAATAGCGATTAAGCAAACTCTTTTATTTTAGTACTCGTTGAGAGTATAAACAGAAAAAGTCCATAGACTACAGTAAACACGATGACTTTGAGGCAGGAAGTAGATAGCGATATCGTCCAGCTGATCCTCATGCGGTACAGGCAATCCTCAGGAAAAGACACAGACTCAAACATGTAGAACAGGCACAGTTGGTGACGCAGGGAAGCAGCGGACAACCCAGATCGGTGGAATCCAGAGACCGGAACGGAGAGAACACTCAGGAACCAGAGAGGACCAAACACACACGACCAGCACCGGGAAACAGCCTGAAACGATCTGACAAACAGTGAGGGTGAGAGGCAGGTATAAGAAGGCTGGTTAATGAGGTGTGGCAGGTGGAGGTGATGAGCTCTGTAATCAGAGACCACGCCCCCAACACAACCGCCAAACATAGAGAGAAGGAGACAGAGAATTGATGAACCGTGACAGTTCCTTTTCCCCCCAGTTTCATGATGACTTCACTAGCATCTTTAACGAAGTGTATTTATCTATGTCTCTGGAATCATCTTTACCTGACTTGGATGCTGAACAACATCTTGGTCTGCTTAATACTGCTTGCTCTGAGGTTTTAAATACCACTGCTCCTCTAAAACCAAAGAAGTCAAAACTTAAAACTGAACCATGGCTCAATGATAACATCCGCTCTTTGAGGCGAACCTGTAGAAGAGCTGAGCGAAAATGGAAACGGGACAAATTACAAATCTCATATGAAATGCTAAGAAACTGCTTTGATTGTTTTCAGAAAGCTATGAAATCTGCAAAATCTAAGTACTTCTCTCATTTAATTGCAAAAAATCACCATAGTTCTAAAGCTTTATTTTCTGTGTTAAATACTGCTCTAAATTCTCCTGTTAATGTGATTTCAAATCCCTCTGTGTCACTATGTGAAGGTTTCTGTAGGTTTTTCTGTGATAAAATCACCTCTCTAAGATCTCCGTTACAACCATCTGTTAATGTTCCACGTAAACTCTGTCGATCCTCAGCCATATGGAGTGTTTTTGATCAAGTTTCTCTTTTGTCTCTCAGAGAAATTATTGAACATTTGAAACCTTAATTTTGCTCTCATGACATTCTTCCTCCCCGTATTTTAAAACAAGTTTTTGACTCCGTTGGACCATGTTTGGTGTCCCTTATAAATAAATGCTTGTGCTCCGGGACTATCCCTGATAGTCTTAAACAAGCCACAGTCACACCTCTCCTCAAGAAACCTTCACTTGACAATAAGGATTTTAATAACTTTCGACCTATCTCGACACTTCCTTTTATTACCAAAGCTTTGGAGAAAACTGTTTTTCTTCAACTTCAATCTTTCCTTAGCTCAAATTATATTTTTTAAACTTTCCAGTCTGGTTTTAAACCTCACAGCACTGGGTCAGCATTATTGCGGGTTTTTAATGATATTATAGTAGCGACTGACTCCGGTGACTCCGTGATCCTAATATTGTTAGACCTAACCTCGGCTTTTGATACAGTTGACCATAAAATTCTCCTCTCACGACTAGAACGCTCTGTGGGCATTCAGGGAACTGTCCTAAATTGGTTTAAGTCGTATTTAACGAACAGACGTTTTTCTGTTAAATTGGGTAATTTCTGCTCCTCGCCTGCTCAACTCTCTTGTGGAGTGCCGCAGGGTTCAATTCTCGCACCCATCCTTTTTTCCCTGTATTTACTTCCTCTGGGCTCCATATTCAGAAAGCATGGTGTATCATTTCACTGCTATGCGGATGATACCCAAATTTATCTACCTTTAAAACGCAACGAACATGCTACTATGAAATCTCTTTTAGCATGCCTAGATGAAGTGAAACTGTGGTTTTCTCAACATTTTTTATTTTTGAATGAATCAAAAACAGAGGTTATTGTCTTTGGCTCTCATGGTGACTCTGGGAACAGAAGCTTTGACCTGGACTACCTTGCTCCATTTACTTCACCCTGCATTAAGAATCTAGGTGTTTTCTGGGATCAGAACCTCAAATTTGACAAACAAATAAATGCTGTGATCAGCTCTTGTTTTTTCCAGCTATGTCTTCTCTCTAAGATTAGATCTTCTCTTACTGAGAAAACCTTAGAGATTGATATCCATGCGCTCATTACAACTCGTTTGGACTACTGCAATTCTCTGTACTTTGGTATGTCCAAAAATTCTATTGCTCAACTTCAATTAGTACAGAATGCCACAGCAAAGTTCCTCAAAAGAAAGCGTAAATTTGATCACGTAACTCCAATTCTAAAATCACTACATTGGTTACCTGTGCATCTCAGAATTGATTTTAAAATTCTACTCTTTGTCTTCAAATCATTAAATAACCTGGCACCGAGCTATTTGTCTGAGCTACTCTGTCCACATAATCCCACACGAAATTTGAGGTCTGGTGATAAGAGACTTTTATCTGTCCCCAGATCTCGATTAAAACACAGAGGAGACAGAGCCTTTGCTATTGCCGGCCCTAGGCTATGGATTAGCCTTCCGGATTATATCAGATCGGCTCAGTCTGTAACCACTTTTAAATCTTCTCTTAAAACCTACTTTTTCTCTATAGCTTTTAATTCACTGTGATTTGATGTCTTAAATGTTGGGCTATGTCCTTGTTTCTTTAACTTGTGTATTGTTCAGCACTTTGGTCAGCCATGTTTGCTGTGTTTAAATGTGCTATATAAATAAACCAAACTTGAAACTTGAAACTTGATGTCATTAGACCACACCCCTTCTCATTACAGAGATGCACATCACCTAATATGCTTAATTGGTAGTAGGCTTTCCACCCTATACAGCTTGGAGTAAGACAACATGCATAACGAGGATGATGTGGTCAAAATACTCATTTGCCTAATAATTCTGCACTCCCTGTATATCTGTATTAAATAATCACAGAATAACCTCTAAGGAGTTGATTCAGAATTCCTCTGATCCGTTCTGTTTAACGAACGAGCAGTACAATCCTTATCAACTTTCACTAGGTCTTCTAACCAATTTTCGGGAAGTTCAGTCCCTCTGGCCACAAAGGACAAACTTTTCCGAGTTATGGTATTAATTAAAGCATTCAATGATACTTATAAGAGCTCGTAGCTTAGATCTGACATTAAAGGGACTCATGTTTTGTGAGCAACAACAATGACAATCAAAATGTGGATACAATGGTTTTAATAATGATTGATACTATGATTACATTCAACTAAATAAAGGATACATGTATATACAGAATAATGGAAAGTAAAGGAGGATGAGGAGAGAGGGAAGGAAGAAGGGTATGATCGTGTCCGATCCGACACTTTCCCAAACGTAAACACTAGAGCCAGCAAGAACTATCATCACCTTAAACAGGGGTACAATCTTAAAACGCATCTAATTTTCGATAGAATTGATACTTGCATGGTTTCTTTGTGTTGTGTAAAGCAAGATGCGTGCATTGGCGTTTCTCAGAGCGTTCATGCGCTGAAGCTCTCTCTCCGTTTGGTCCTTCCGGAGCTTGGTCGGTCCGCGGGAGATTTAAAGGTGTTTAGAAGCGAGTGTCTTGGAAGGGAAAGTTCATCTCGTCCAAGCTAAGAAGGTTCCTCATGCGCAGTGATGCATGCGCTCTGATGTCCTTGCTGACTGAGCCAAGATGTGTTCATGTTACTGTCCTTTAAAGTCCATTAACCTACGCCCATCTTTCCTGAGATGACCAATCGTTGGTGTGAATTTCAGGCGGGAGAGAATTTTTTGATCTGACTTTATTACTCTGTAACAGTTTTAACTCTGTTACCTTAGTGGTTATATTTTTCCACACCATTAGGGGGCGCTAATCATCTTCATAGATGAGTATTTAGCTAGGTGCTATACCTGAAGAAGTAGACAAGGGGTGAGGAACTTCACGACAGGATCGGATCTAAACGGTGGTGGGGCATAAACTGATCTGTGACTGGACTAAGGATGGCAGGTAGTAGTGATGGTGAGGGTGGGCATGAGGATATGGATTTAAATGACTGGACAGAAGTACGGAGAAATAAACGAGTTAGGAATAATAGTAGTTTAGGAGGGAGTAGTTCAGATGGGGCAGAGGAAGGTAGGGTAGTGAGGAGAAGGCAAGTTGAAGAGAAGGGGTTTAAAATAATTCTGAGGTTTAAGGAAGGACATGATATAAGGAAAGTTAGTCCGGTGGCATTGACAAGTGTCGAGGTGTCCATGAGCAAGACACCTAACCCCAGCTGCTCCCGACGGGCTGGATGGCGCCTTGCATGGCTGACACCGCCGTCGGTGTGTGAATGTGAGGCAATGTGTAAAGCGCTTTGGATGGCCATTGGTCTGTTAAAAGCGCTATATAAATGCAGTCCATTTACCATTTACCATTTAAAGGAGAAAATTGGTGAAATTTCAATGGCGAAAGTGTTGGGAGATGGTGGGCTGTTAATAAAATGTAAAGATGAGAAACAGAGAGAAAAGGCGATGAAGATGGCTAAAGTGTGCGGTAAATCGGTGGAGGAAGCCAAGAAGACAGGTGATGGACCCTTTACGAAAGGTGTTATTTATGGTATTCCAGTTGAAGAAAAGTTGGAGGATTTGAAGCTAAGCATAAAAGGTGGGAAAGTTATTAACATTAAAAGACTTCAAGCGAGAAAGGGAGGAGAAAGTTGATAGCTTGTCAGTGCTGCTGGTGTTCCAAGAAAGAGTGTTGCCAGAAAAAGTGAGAGTGGGATTTTTAAGTTACAATGTAAGAAGAGCATATGTTCCTCCTCCTTTGAGATGTTATAAATGCCAAAAAATATGGACATATTGCGGCTGGATGTAAAGGAAAACAGAAGTGTGGAAGGTGTGGAGGGGAACATAAGTATGGGAAATGTGAGGATGGGGCAGAGATTAAATGTGCTAATTGTGGAGGTGCACATAGTGTGGCCTATGATGGATGTGAAGTTCAATTCAATTCAATTCAAATTTATTTGTATAGCGCTTTTCACAATACACATTGTTTCAAAGCAGCTTTACAGAAAGTGCATTTCATAGAAGTGAGGAAGAAGGCAGTAGAAGTACAACAGCTGAGAGCTTACAAGGACATATCATATGTAGAAGCAGTTAAGTTGGTTCAGAGGGAGAGTAGAGTGGAGAAGAAAGTAAAAGAAATAGAAAAAGAACATTCAAGTGAGCAGCTTGTAACAAAAAGTCAGAGGGAAGATGGTGATATGTTACGAGTTAAAAAGGAAGATTTTGTGTATTTCATGGCTGAAGTAATTAACTGTACGTTCCAAGCAAAGGGGAGATCTGAGAAGATTGAAATAATAGTAAAAAGTGCAGCAAGATATTTAAATATTCAAGGCTTGACTGGGATAGGGGTTCAAGAAGAGCTTAAAAAACAGGAACAGTTAAGCAAGGAATCATGGTCACAAGATTAATTTTATTGTTCATTTTAATGTTAGTTCTTCAGTGGAATGCAAGGAGTCTACTGTCGAATGGGCAAGAATTTAAAGGATTTCTTGAGGCGTTAGAATACAAACCTGACATAATATGTGTTGAAGAGACATGGCTTAAACCTAATTTAGATTTTGTGATACAGGGATATGTGTCTATAAGAAGGGATAGAGAAGGAGGTAATGGGGGTGGATGTGCTACTTTTATCAAGCAAGGGGTTTCATATAGAGTCATAGAAAAAGGGAAAGAGTTGGAGTATGTAGTTGTTGAAGTGTGGGTAGGGGATGGTAGGTTGGTTATTGTGAACTTCTATAATCCATGTCAGAGGTTGGAATTGGAAAAATTGGAGCATATAAAGGGACTAGATAGTAAAAGAATAATTTGGTGCGGTGATTTTAATGCTCACAGTACTCTTTGGGGAGGGGAAAGGACGGATAGGAATGGTTTGATAGTGGAGGATCTGATGGATACATTAGGACTGGTGTGTTTAAATGATGGGAGTTTTACAAGCGTTAATTGTAGTACAGGGAGTGAGTCATGTTTAGACTTGACATTAGTGTCACAGTCCTTGGCAGGTATTTGTGTGTGGGAGGTTATAAAACAATCAACTGTAGGAAGTGATCATTACCCCATTTTATGTAGAGTAGGTAATGAAAGTAAGATGGTATTAGAAGAGGCATCAGAAAGGTGGATATTTGGTAAAGCAGAGTGGGATAATTTTAAAGAAATAAGTGAAACAAGTTTTAAAAATATAAATAAAAAGCAGGATATAGAAATATTTAATGAAAATGTGAGGGAGGCAATAATTGGGGCTGCTAATCAGACAATTTTAAGGAAAGATGTTATGAAAAGGCGGAAGTTAGTTCCGTGGTGGAACGATGAGTGTAGTAAAGTAATAAGGAAACGCAATAAGGCTTTTAAGGTATTAAAAAATACCCATAATTTCCAACATTTTATAGAATACAAAAGAATGCAAGCAGTGGTTAGAAAGACTATTAAAGAAAATAAAAGGAAGTATTGGAGAGCATTTTGTGATTCAATAAAGAGAAGCACACCAATTGAGAAAGTCTGGACAATGATAAAGAAAATGAGTGGAGTAAGACGGGAGTGGGGGTACCCAGTATTAGAAAATGGGGGGGGGGGGGGGGGGGGGGGTGGCTAGTAAAGATATAGAGAAAGCAGATATGTTAGTTAAAGCATTGGTTGAGGTGCATAGTTCTAGTAATATGTCAGAAGAGGGGATAAGAGGAAGGGAAAAAACTAGTAAAGATAATAAAGAATTGCTGGAAAGAGAAGAAGAGAGGGATAATGCTATTAATTCTCATTTTACATTAGAGGAATTGAAACGGTCTATCTTTAAATCAGGATTAACTGCTCCAGGAAAAGATCAGATCTGCTATATCATGTTGAAACATTTGTCAGATGTAGGGTTAGAGGTCATTTTACATTTATATAATACGATTTGGAAGGAAGGGAAATTACCAGGATGTTGGAAACAGGCAGTTATAATACCCATCAGGAAACCAGGGAAAGATCCAACGAATCCATATAACTATAGACCAATAGCATTGACTTCTCATATGTGTAAAATAATGGAACGTATGATCACAGACAGATTAACATATTATTTGGAAGCAAGGAATATAAGATCAATATTCCAAAGTGGATTTAGAAAAGGTAGGGGAACAATGGATCCGATAGTATGTCTAGAATCAGAGGTGAGGAAGGCACAAGTGAATAAAGAGGTAGTGGTAGCAGTGTTTTTTGATGTGGAAAAAGCGTATGATTTATTATGGAAAGAGGGATTATTGATTAAAATGAAAAGATTAGGAATATAAGGAAACATTTTTAGATGGGTGAAGGAATTTTTATATGAACGCTCAATAGAGTTGAGAGTGGGAAAAACCTTGTCAGCAAGGTTTTTGGTGGATAATGGAACGCCACAAGGAAGTGTTATAAGTCCATTATTGTTTTCAATAATGATTGATGATGTGTATAATAATATTGGGCAAGGTATAGGGAGATCTCTGTTTGCAGATGATGGGGCACTGTGGAAAAGAGGTAGGAATGTTGAATATGTTGTGAAACAGATGCAGGAAACAATTAAAAGAGTGGAGCAATGGTCCTGGGAATGGGGATTAAAATTTTCGGTGGAAAAAACAAAAACACTTTTCTTTACAAGGAAGAAACTGTATTTATATGGCAAGAAGCTGGAAAGGATAGAATCATTCAAATTTTTAGGTGTGTGGTTTGATGCTAGGCTCACATGGAATGTACATATTAACAGTATTGTAAATAAGTGTAAAAAGGTATTGAATGTGATGAGATGTTTAGTGGGAACAGAGTGGGGAGCCGATAGATCTGCTTTGAAAACTATATATATAGGTTTAATAAGATCTGTTCTCGATTATGGATGTGTGGTGTATGGGTCAGCAACTAAAACCTTGTTGAAAAAATTGGATGTAATTCAAGCACAAGCATTAAGGATATGTAGTGGGGCTTTTAAAACAACATCTGTGGCTGCATTACAGGTTGAAATGGGGGAAATGCCATTGGAGTTAAGGAGACAGCAAATCATGACAACATACTGGGTTAATTTACAAGGACATAATAACCATCCTGCAATAAGTGCAATTGAGCCATGCTGGGAACATGAAAAAAGGCAAAGAGCTTTGGTTGGGTTGTTAGAAAGAAGGCAGGTGAAATGGGTATACTAGATAGGAGTTACTCTCCAACTGTAGTTCTGCCAGCTATACCACCTTGGTTATTGCCACAGCCAGAGATAGATCTAAGCCTCCTTGAATTGATGAGAGATGTAAATGAGGGAAATTATAAAAACATTTTTAATGCATACATCAGAAGAAATTACTATGGGTATTTACAAATCTATACAGATGGTTCTAAAGACCCTACGACAGGTAGAACAGCAGCAGCAGTAATAATCCCTGATTTTAATGTGGTATGTGGAAAGAGACTCACAAATGATATATCTGTCTTTGCATGTGAAATGATTGCCATTGTTATTGCATTGCAATGGGTAGAGGAGGTCAGGCCAGAGAGAGTGGTCATTGCATCAGATTCATGTGCAGTATTAATGAGTTTAACATTTTGCAACTCCAGAAGTAGAGAGGATTTATTGTATGAAATGCTACAATCATTATTTAGAATTCGACAAATGCACTTGTATGTTAGTTTTGTGTGGGTCCCTGCACATGTGGGGGTTGATGGGAATGAAAAGGCAGATAAAGTAGCAAAATGTGCATTAAAGAATGGGGATAAAAACATAAATGTAAATATTAGTAAGTCAGAAGCTAAAGTGCTGATTAAAGGACAAATAAAAAGCATGTGGCAAAATCAATGGAACAAAGAAAGTAAAGGAAGATATCTGTTCAAAAATAATCCTTTAGTTGGGAGTACAGGGTATGGAGGACGAAATAGAAAAGAGGAGAGGGTTAGTACAAGAATAAGGAATGGGCATACTGGGCTAAACAGTTCTCTCTACGTGATTGGAAAACATATTGATGGGAAGTGTGAATATTGTGGTGAGCAAGAAACAGTAGATCATGTTTTATTACATTGTCTGAAGTATGAACCAGAGAGAGAAGTTTTAAAGCATGCATTAAGAGAAAATGGAGAGGAAAATATCAGTAATATTCTTAAAACATCTGCAGGTGATAATGGTTGGAAACTTCTTCTAGAGTATTTAGGATCAACAAGATTAATGAATAGAATTTGAGTTATAATTTTATTTATATTTATATAGGTCTGTTTATTTGTTATTATTTTATTTATCAGTTTTTGTTTGTTTGTTTTTAATCTAATTTAAAATCATTCTCTTTGTCCTTATAATTTGGGTGTTTATATAGATCTTTAGTCCATACTCCAGATCAGTGGGTGGCGGTAATGCACCTGGAAGTTGTTTGCCAACCGCCAATAAAAAATAAGGAAGAAGAAAGGAAAGAAGTAGACAAACATGTAGATAGAGGAAGCAATGGCTTTCCTGAGCTATTCCGTCTGACTTTACAAGGTCCTATGATTGAGGAATGTGTTTCCTTTTTGGTCAATCAGTAAGTAATTTTTTTTTCTCCCAACAATTACCAAAATCAGAGCATGTATTTAATGTATAACTATGATTTTGAGTGTATGAGTGGAGCTATTCAGGCTAATTGTGACCGTGTCTTCTACTTAGATGGACCTTTTTGTTCCTGTGCTTTCTTTATTGAGAGGAAAGTAGTTGCATAAGGTTGTGTCAGCTAAGTCTACTTTGTAGTTGTTGCTTGGATCATGACGCTTGGACATTTAACGAGAGCACAATGAGGGTTTGGATTGCACAGGTGGAAAGAAGGCCAGAGGACACTTTTCCTTTCCTCAACATTGGAATTATCTCTGAGTGAACTGGGTTATCTAAAAGTGCTGACTTTTGCAAGGACTTTTCAACTACTACCAAACCTGGTCAGCTTCACCATCAGCTAAGTGTTATCATTTGCTTTGCCAGTCAAGATTCCCCAAACGCTGAACTTTTCCTGTTTGATGACTGATGTAACTGATGTTTTCTACCTTGTTTATTATTTTGTTTTTGTTTCTTTTGTGTAATGTAAAGTTTGGGTCTGAGTCTTCAGAAATATAGTTGAGCAAACCAAAGCAAACTAATTTCTTTACCTATACCTAAGTTAATATCAAGCCTTGCCATCCCTACTCTGATATATAACTTAAGCCAAAAAGGGGTAACGGTTATAACTCGATGGAATGTTCTTGCGGGAAGACAGAGCCAGTAAAGTTTTACTCCAAAAGGGCTAAACATACTAACGGAACATCTTATAATCATATACTTTGTTTCTTTTTCTTTGTCTTAGTCAATGGTACAATTACATATCAAATATGCCTTGGTTTAAGCGCATAAATGCAGTGTATCTTCTTTACAGAGCCATTTTGAGCATTTACGATGGCTTTTACATCACACACACATAAGAAATATAGGAAGCATACATAAACTTAAGAAATCATCATATGTGTAATTTCTGGGATAGTTTAATTAAAGGCTGAATAAAGAGGATTGCGTGTGTGTGTGTGTGTTAAGGTCGTCCTCCGGCCATTCCCGACTGAAGGGTGAGTTAGGGGTCCGGGCTGATTAGGATCTGATTGAAGCTCTCACAGGGCCATCATCGTATCTTCTGGTCACACTCTAGCTGGTCATTAACCAGTCAGTGGTGCAATCTAACTCAGACTTGTTGGAGCCATTGGAGCAGGGATTTAATTTATATGCAGAGCTGTGGAAGAGAAAAGCATCTCTGATGTTCCTTAAACGACTCATCCCTTTGATCCCATGAGAGAGCGACTCCAGACGCTACATGGATGTATATTAACCCCTTACCAGTCACCCCCACTTTTGGCAAAGGAGTGCAAAATGACATACCCAAAATAAAATTGTTGCTGATAATGAGTCCTTCTGACTACACACAAATCAAAGGTATCATTTGAAAGCTGACATGAAAGACTCAAAATTACTCTAGAAATTACTAGTAGAGAGATAAATAAGCTCAAACACAATGGACAATTGAAAAAAAAAATTATAACGGTTTATGAACAAGAAACATACATAAGGCAGAAATATATATGGATCTGGAAACACAAGTGAACTAAAGCCACATGTCTTTTAAATGTACGTTTCAAATTTGAAGTTGATACAAGCCAAAATGACTTTTTTACAAGCATTTAGTTCGGAGTATGTCTAGGCACCTTTCCAAAAAGGCCACTTGGAGACTCTAAAGGGACACTTGGTAACCACCTTTTACCATGAGGTATAACCGGTTTGTTTGATCATTTCAATCTATTTTCTCATTACAACATGACAAAGCTCAATTTATATACTTTCTCTGGTATATTTTTCACCCCTCAATGTTTATAAAAATGCATGTATGTGCATATTTTTTTGTAAAATACTATTTTTTTGAAAGAGCTCCAAAAGGACACCAAAGTGACACTTGGTAACGTATAAGACGTTTAACAAAGTCTTCACTTCCATTAATTTAAAGGTTTAGAATAATGACATACATTATTTAGCAAATAAAAAGTTTTATTTATGTATATATTGTATACAGCAACAAACAACTGTTCCTTAGTTATTCAACACAGTGATAAAACCCAAAAAAGGACTATTTACAAAGTACTGAGTTTGGCAGTGCCGTTATATTTAAAGATGTAAAATGTACTATTTACAAAGTATTGCAGTGTTTGGCAGTGCTGTTCAAGTCAGGAGAGCTTTACTGTCACTCTGCTATATGTAGAGACATACAGTGTACGGCCCACTCGTCCACCTGAACATATACTCTCACAGTAGTCACACATGGAGGTTGTTCTGTGAATGATACTCCATAAAGCAGTTCCTTTTAGGTAGGTAGCAGAAAGCTACATCACAGTTGTGGCACTTCACGGGAGAATTCCGGCGGCACACCTTGCATTTGCGTCTACCTGCAGTGCTGTCGTTGGTGATGTGCACAGGACTGTGGCACTCACAAGAAGGACGAGGAGGAGTGTCAGGCACCTTGCTTTTGGTTGGATGTCCTGCCAGCTCCAAAATCAGTGTTTCCCGGAATGCTTTCTGAGACATTGGCTTCTGGTTTTTAGTCTTTGCTAAATCCTGGTGCAGAATGAAAGCATTCATCATCTGAAGTTTCATCACTGTTGAATTACACAAAAAGGATTAGAAATACACCCAACACAACTGTTTATCTTACACATAGAAAAAACTACAGCAATTTACTCCCATACACACTCTATTGTTGCCCTGATGGCACATTTACATCAGCTTACTTATTTTCTATTCAAATTCAAAGAATCATTCACATACAGTGATCTACCTATATACCCACTCTATTGTTGCCCTGATGGCACATTTACACAAGCTTACAAATGTTCTATTCAAATTCAAAGGATCTTTCACATACAGTGATCTACCTCCATACCCACTCTGTTGTTTCCCTTATTGAAACATTTACACTACCAGCTAATGACTCAGACTGTAATCAGACAATAATCATACCCCAAAACAGTTTCTTCTCTCAAGAAACATTACTTGCTTCACATTATTTGCTTACCACAAAGTACTGCGCTGTCTCTGTCTTCCTTTCTTTCCTCCTCCCCTGGAATTTCTGGAGGCAGCGAGAGATGTTGCAGCCAGGCAGGGACGTTTTGTCTGTTTTCCAGAGGCCTCTGGTACCCTTTCATCATCTGAAGTTTCCTCACTGTTGAATTACACAAAAAGGATTAGAAATAAACCCAACATAACAGATTATCTTGCACAGAAAATAGCACATATTATTGCATTTTTTCCTCTGACACATTTGGTCTGAACTTTGTCCTGCTTTCTACATACACAACTGTACATACATAAAGTTATATGCTCAAGTACGTTGTACATGGTTTCTTCTAGAGGTTTACCAATACTCCCATGTCACATTTTGATAAATAGCACAATACTGAACTCACAATACAATATTATTGCGGTACTCCAAGGCATATTGTAAAAAGGATAACAAAAAATATACCGAAATGCTAAATTTGGTATTATTTGGTATTACATTGGGGGTGGATATGAATAGGCTTGGACTTGGTGCTGATAACCAAACGCACAGGACAATGGTGACAACAGAGTAAAAACTATTCTGGTGATAATAGCCGAAAAGACTGAATTATTTTAGACAAATATGCTTACACTCTCACCCACTCACTGACTAGATATATTTAAAATATTGCTGGTCACTTTTTAGTGGCAACATAAGACATTTGTCATTATCAGGTCCCACAAATATTCCCCCATTGCATTACTATACATTATATTCAACATTTTATAGTAATTGAATGTAGTACTGACACTAAAACACTGTGAAATTTAACTTTTTCCTCACACTGTCATTTTTATTTTGGGTGAAATATACACAATACAGATTTTCACTATCCACGATACATTGATAGTGTAGAAACACAAAACTACAAAACAAAGCAACAAAAACGTACTAAATGTAGACACTTACCGATCTAAAACAGGATCGAGACCTTCCAAAAACATTTCCTCTTCTTCAGAGTCGATGTTGGATACAGCACTCTCTTCTGAATATTCCACATTTTCTTCATCACTGCTTCGCAAAAGTTCTTCCAATGCAGCAGCAGGAGAAAATAACTTCTGTCCTCGACGTGGATCCATTGCAGGCGAATGCTGACAGAGCGAGCGCTAGTGAGCAAGTGTAGCAAGGGAACCTCTGTGCGTCAGGAGGGGCGTGCGTGAGTAATTTTCCAGGATGCAAATGGTTACGCAAACAAAAATACAATGTGATACTCGCAAGATTTATGCTAATCAACACATCGGCGTATTCGTTATTGCATAGACTACATGTTAGATGACAACACAAGACTTTCCCATTGCTGTTTTTTTTTTTTTTTTACCAAACACATTTGCATGTGGATAATCATGCGTAACCAAAAGTGACTGTCATCTTTCAATCTTTTCTAAAATTGCGTGGCTAGTTTTCATCAGATATCTTCTGGGCGGTTCTCATTCAGTTCCAGACACTCTACTAAATACATTGATACGTTATATTTCATTGAATAATGCACTTCATGCGTACAGTTCATCAAATAAACAGGACAGCGTCCTCGTGATTAGTAAACTTCAGGAAGTAAACAACAGAAGTTCTATAGCTTTTTTTTACCAGTTTGCTTGTTTTTGGACAAATATTTACTATGGATATCGTACACTGGACTCTTCCCATGGAAAAAAGGTCGAAGTCACCATTATTCTGCCAAACATTACATTTCCAAAGCACAAAAAGGTAAGGGACCCCCTCTCTCTTTGTTGTCATATCACATTGTTTAGATTCATACAGAATGACAAAAAAACGTTGCAAAGTTATCTTGATTGTATAATGCTTATACAGATACGAATCTGCAGTCTCTTATCTTTCAAACAATGTACTGGTTGACCTTATTACTTGACAAAATGATATTGTAAACTAGCGATCAATGTAAACACTATCAAACGCGGGGCCGTCGGCGATCTCTGAACACAAAGGGGTTAACTAACGTTATCAAAGATTAACTAATGCTTAACAGAAGTGTTGTTCATGTTAAATAATGCATTAATTAATGTTAACTAATGCAACCATATTGTAAAGTGTTACAAAGGTTTTTTTTTGTTTTTTTATATATTACATAATTGGTTCAATGTAACAAAAGCAAAATTGTAATATGTAAAAATGTATTTTAAATAATAGAATACACTTTTAGGAGAGAAAAATAGAACCTATCTGATAAAACGTAGTTGTCAGAAAGAATGTTCATAACATTAAAAATTCGACAACGCTGTTTGGCTCTGAATTGTCACGCATGCAAGAGTGAAACAAAAACAGAACAACATAATTTTCTATGTGTAACAAGCTTGCTTAGCATGGCAAATAATTGCACATTTCAATTGCATTTGCAGCTTCGCAAACAAAGAAAAAATAGTCATACTAATAATGAACAAAAGCAACTGACTCTATTGTCTCTCTCCAGATGTGCTGTAATTTCTAGTATCCCAGCAGGAGCTTCCTACAGCTACTCGTGTAATATGATGGAGGGACAATATGTATTTGTGGTTATTCCTGGATCTTATAAGGTTCTTACTCTCTGTGATGTGAAAGTCTATATGGTTTATCCAGGTAATTCATAACAACCTGCTCTAAAGTCTGACTTTTTGAAGCCATTCTCATTGCATTCAAGTGGTTTATATAGTTATAGAGTGAAGTTCTGGTCTAGAACCAGACAGATCTGGTAGAAATCAATTTCCTAAAATGAAGAAAACATTTGTAAAATAAAATGTATCTTGATCCTGTTGTTTTACAGTTAATTTGGCAACAGGAAGAAGCGTCACACAGTCATCAACCCTTGACAGCTGGATCGCTGAAAAGGCCATTGATTTGAAGCCAGGGTTTTTCCCACAATCACAATCATCGTTAGCGTGCTCATCAACTACTAATCAGACTAACCCATGGTGGAGGCTGGATCTGGGTCAGATTTACAGTGTTAGTAGAGTGGTCGTCACTAACAGACGAGACTGCTGTCCGGAACGAATAAACGGAGCAGAGATTCGCATCGGAAACTCTTTGGATAACAATGGCAACAACAATCCTGTGTGAGACCCTCTTTCAGTGGCTTAATATCCATAGAAATCCCTGATTCCTCAAGGCTGAAAACACAAGTGCAGAAAGAATAAAGTCTAAATTAAGTTTTCTCTGTCTCTCTGTAGATGTGCTGTGATGTCTAGTATTCCAGCTGGTGTTTCGTCCACCTACACTTGTAACGATATGGAGGGTCGATATGTGAATCTGATCATTCCTGGAGATTCAAGGATTCTCACTCTGTGTGAGGTGGAGGTCCATGGAGAAGGTCTGAACAAACACACTGTTATAATATGTCCATTTATTATTGATTATACCTGCTCTCAGCACAAAACACACGTGGTCGAGACTAAACCATCCTCACTGCAAGTGAACCTGAATTTTGTCATATTTTGTTTTACTTTGTGTAGCTTTGTTGATAATTTTTTCAGGATTTATCCAAGTTGCATATGTTTAATCTTAAGTGACAGATTAATTTTCACCAGAATACTGTAGATCAGTGGTTCTCAACTCCAGTCCTGGGGACCCACTGCTCTGCAGATTTTGTGTCTCTCTTATCTGACACACTCAGTTCAGTTCATGGAGCTCTCTCCTAACGAGCTGATGATCAGAATCAGGTGCCTTAAATAAGGTAGACATACAAAATGTGCAGAGCAGTGGGTCCCCAGGACTGGAGTTGAGAACCACTGCTGTAGATATTATAGACACAGCCTTTGATGCCAAACGCAAAAGATGCATATATATTTTTTTGTATCCTTAACATAACATATAATAATTATATGATTCAAAAACCCCTTATGAAGACAAAGAAAAGGAGGACCGTGACGTCGCCCGGTACGGCGCAGCCGGGGCCCCACCCTGGAGCCAGGCCTGGGGTTGGGGCTCGTATGCGAGTGACTGGTGGCCGGGCCTTCCCGCACGGGGTCCGGCTGGGCTCAGCCCAAAGGAGCGACGTGGGGACACCTTCCCGTGGGCCCACCACTCACGGGAGGGACCGTAAGGGGCCGGTGCAAAGCGAATCGGGCAGCAGTCGAGGCCGGGGGCCTAGACGACCCGATCCCTGGACACGGAAACTGGCTCTTGGGACATGGAATGTCACCTCGCTGGCGGGGAAAGAGCCTGAGATTGTGCGTGAGGTTGAGAGGTTCCGACTAGAGATAGTCGGAATCACCTCCACGCATGGCTTGGGCTCTGGAACCACACTTCTCGAGAGGGGATGGACTCTTCACCACTCTGGAGTTGCCCATGGTGAGAGGCGGCGGGCTGGTGTGGGTTTGCTTATAGCCCCCCAGCTCTGCCGCCATGTGTTGGAGTTTACCCCGGTGAACGAGAGGGTTGTTTCCCTGCGGCTTCGGCTCGGGGATAGGTCTCTCACTGTTGTGTGTGCCTACGGGCCAAACAGCAGTGCAGAGTACCCGGCCTTCTTGGTGTCCCTGGGAGGGGTGCTGGAGAGTGCTCCGACTGGGGACTCCGTCGTTCTACTGGGGGACTTCAACGCCCACGTGGGCAATGACAGTGAAACCTGGAGGGGCGTGATTGGGAGGAACGGCCCCCCTGATCTGAACCCGAGTGGTGTTCAGTTATTGGACTTCTGTGCTAGTTACAGTTTGTCCATAACGAACACCATGTTCAAGCATAAGGGTGTCCATCAGTGCACATGGCACCAGGACACCCTAGGTCGTAGGTCAATGATCGACTTTGTGGTCAAGCTGAAGAAGGAGTCCTATCGGGCCTGGCTGGCTTGTGGGACTCCTGAGGCAGCTGACAGGTACCGGCAGGCTAAACGGACTGCAGCCCGGGTGGTTGTGGAGGCAAAAACTCGGGCCTGGGAGGAGTTCGGTGAGGCCATGGAAAAGGACTATCGGCTGGCCTCGAAGAGATTCTGGCAAACCGTCCGGCGCCTCAGGAGGGGGAAGCAGTGCCCTACCAACGCTGTTTACAGTGGCGATGGGCGGCTGTTGACCTCAACTGGGGATGTTGTCGGACGGTGGAAGGAATACTTCGAGGATCTCCTCAATCCCGCCGTCACGTCTTCCATTGAGGAAGCAGAGGCTGGGGGCTCAGAGGAGGACTCGTCCATCACCCAAGCTGAAGTCACCGAGGTGGTCAAGAAACTCCTCGGTGGCAAGGCACCGGGGGTGGATGAGATCCGCCCTGAGTACCTCAAGTCTCTGGATGTTGTGGGGCTGTCTTGGCTGACACGCCTCTGCAGCATCGCGTGGCGGTCGTGGGAAAGTGCCTCTGGGATGGCAGACTGGGGTGGTGGTCCCTCTTTTTAAGAAGGGGGACCGGAGGGTGTGTTCCAACTATAGGGGGATCACACTTCTAAGCCTCCCCGGGAAAGTCTATGCCAGGGTACTGGAGAGGAGAATTCGGCCGATAGTGGAACCTCGGATTCAGGAGGAACAGTGCGGTTTTCGTCCTGGTCGTGGAACACTGGACCAGCTCTATACCCTCTACAGGGTGCTGGAGGGTTCATGGGAGTTTGCCCAACCAGTCCACATTTGTTTTGTGGATTTGGAGAAGGCATTCGACTGTGTCCCTCGTGGCGTCCTGTGGAGGGTGCTGGGGGAATATGGGGTCCGGGGTCCTTTGCTGAGGGCTGTCCGGTCCCTGTATGACCGAAGCAGGAGTTTGGTCCGCATTGCCGGCAGTAAGTCAGACTTGTTCCCGGTGCATGTTGGACTCCGGCAGGGCTGCCCTTTGTCGCCGGTTCTGTTCATAATTTTTATGGACAGCATTTCTAGGCGCAGCCAAGGGCCGGAGGGTGTCAGGTTTGGGGACCACACGGTTTCGTCTCTGCTCTTTGCGGATGACGTTGTCGTGTTGGCCCCTTCTAACCAGGACCTCCAGCATGCACTGGGACGGTTTGCAGCCGAGTGTGAAGCGGCTGGGATGGGAATCAGCACCTCCAAATCCGAGGCCATGGTCCTCAGTTGGAAAAGGGTGGCTTGCCCACTTCAGGTTGGTGGAGAGTTCCTGCCCCAAGTGGAGGAGTTCAAGTATCTAGGGGTCTTGTTCACGAGTGAGGGGAGGATGGAACGGGAGATTGACAGACGGATCGGTGCAGCTTCTGCAGTAATGCGGTCGATGTACCAGTCTGTCGTGGTGAAGAAAGAGCTAAGCCGTAAGGCGAAGCTCTCGATTTACCGGTCAATCTACGTTCCTACTCTCACCTATGGTCATGAGCTTTGGGTCATGACCGAAAGGACAAGATCCCGGATACAGGCGGCCGAAATAAGCTTTCTCTGCAGGGTGGCTGGGCGCTCCCTTAGAGATAGGGTGAGAAGCTCAGTCACTCGGGAGGAACTCGGAGTAGAGCCGCTGCTCCTCCACATCGAGAGGGGACAGCTGAGGTGGCTCGCGCATCTGTTCCGGATGCCTCCTGAACGCCTTCCCGGGAAGGTGTTTCGGGCATGTCCAACCAGGAGGAGGCCCCGGGGAAGACCAAGGACACGCTGGAGGGACTATGTCTCCCGGCTGGCCTTGGAACGCCTCGGTGTCCCCCCGGAAGAGCTAGAGGAAGTGTCTAGGGAGAAGGAAGTCTGGGCATCCCTGCTTAGACTGCTGTCCCCGCGACCCGGCCCCGGATAAGCGGAAGAAGATGGATGGATGGATGGATGATTATATGCATTTAACTTTGTTTTCCTCTGCTGTCTGTGACCCATCAGAACCACTGATCTAAACAATAGAAAGTGACAACGTGTGTGTGTGTGTGTGCTTCAGGTCCTTGTTTAAAGCAAACGTTTGTGAAGCTCAAACTGAAGTCCAGCTCGAGTCTGTCTGATGCCGCAGCGAGAGCCCAGCTCCTGACACAGGTGAGAGAGGGAGAGAGAGAGAGAGAGAGAGAGAGAGAGAGAGAGAGAGAGAGAGAGAGAGAGAGAGAGAAACAGAAATCTGAGCGCATTCATAGAGGTTTTAAGAGATGTTCTTGTTTCAGTTGGAATCTGTTCTGGCTGAAAGAGGGTTTTCGAACGTGACGCTGCGCTGGACTCAACTGCCCAAACAGGAAGTGATGCGGGAGGAAGCTGCGCCTGGTGAGTGTGTTCATACACTGTAAAACTGAACAAGAATGCTGATTCATGAAAACAAATGTGTATACTACAAATGAAACGACGTCTTTATGATGTAATGAACTTTTCATTTACAGCTCAATGTGCTCATAGAAGAAAGTGATGACGGGAAAACTTTTGGATCAGTTCTTCAGTTACATTACTTGTATATTCTCTGTTCCGCAATGTTGAAATTTGAGACTACGGATTCCAGAAAATGATTAAACTCTGAAGTTGTTTTAAAGAAATTTGTATTGCATAAAGTGCTATTATTAAACTTAATTTATTTGACCATTTAAAGCAGTGCTTTTTTATTATCAGCTTTTCTTCTGAGGTAAATTATTCCAGGATTATTCCTCACCGTGTTGTAGCGACTGAGGTGAATCAGACACATAATAGCCTAGTTACATTTAACAAATATGTTTGAAATGTTTTGTGCTTAGTAACAGACCTTTCCCCAACACAACAGAGAAATGTCCTCAGTCCTGGATACTAACTGATAAGACGTTTTATGGCCATGTTTTTTCTGTGGCCATGAAAAATATCCTTTTCTTAGAATTAATTAATAATCAATACTGAACGTTCATAGGATGAACTAATTGATTGATTGTAATGTCAATGTAGCTACTGTTACGTCTCCCCTTTTATCTAGGGGTAAAATAGGGAACGACGAACAAAGAAAAAAGTGGAGAGACTTTGAGAATCTCCAGCTCTCCAGTCCCAGAGTCACAGAAGAATGAATGAACCAACCAGTTTATTTTCTCATGGCGTGTCTGCCTTTTATTTAACGTCAGCAGGCGTTATCAAAAGAAAGATATAAAGTAGAAAATACATATTACAAAATTAATTCAAACAAAAGTATTACCTCGGGAGGAGGGCCCAAGTCCAAAGAAAACAAAACGATACCTCTAACTACTATGGGAATAACATTAACTTGTGGTGACCCACAAAGAGGACTGTTAGAGACATTCACTAAGGGACTGTACCTTTAAGGGAGAAGGAGAAGATTAGGGGTTCCGGTTGAAACGTTTGGTTGTGATGTTTGTGATCTCACTCGCTGTTCAGTTCTGAGTTAAATAATAAGTGGAGAATAAAGCTGATTCGACGCATCTCTGTCTCTTGTCTCCTCCTTTATTGCACTCCACATTTGGTGACCCCGACGCAAGTTGGATACGGCTGAATTATGTCACACAACGACGGTGGTGAGAATGCTGCGTCTGCAGTGCCGGTCGCTGCTAGCGGCGCGGCTAATGTCGGCGCGATCTATGCGGCCACCATCAAATTACCGGACTTTTGGCAGCACAATCCACGGCCGTGGTTTCAACACATTGAGGCTCAGTTCCAGCTGAGAGGAATAACACAGGATATTACGAAGTATTTCCATGTGGTAGCGGCATTAGATGCCTCGACGACAGCCAGAGCTATGGCACTGTTAGAGGCTCCTCCAGCTGACGGCAAGTACAACGCACTCAAAACATTCCTGTTGAGCCTCTTTGAACTGTCGGAGCTGGAGAAAGCAGATCGCCTGCTGTCCCTGAATGGCCTTGGCGATAGCAAGCCGTCCGAGTTAATGGAGAGGATGCTGGCTGTACTGGGCGCGGCGGATCCATCATTCCTTTTCGCCCACATTTTTCTGCGGCAGCTTCCAGCACCTGTGCGCACCGCACTGGCCAGTTCCTCCCTCCCTTCCTCCAGAGACTACCGAGCGCTGGCGGTGGAGGCAGACAGGATTTTCCTCGCCAACCGGCAGCAGTTTGTCCATGCGCTGTTGCCCCCCCAGCACACGTCTGCCCCGCCTCAACCCCTTGTGGATGACCCGGACACCGCAGCTGCTGTGACGGCCCGCCGTCAGCGTGAGGATGGGTGGTGTTACTACCACTCCAGGTTTGGGGCCAAAGCCAAGCAGTGTCGCCAGCCTTGCAGTTTTAGAGCCCAGGGAAAAGCCAGGGCCGGCGCTTCGGCTGGGACTTCGTAATAGCTGCCGTGTCTACATCTCTCCTGGGGGCGGATTTCCTCTGCGCTTACAGACTGTTGGTGGATGTTACGAACTGTCGCTTGATCGACGCCCTCTCTTTTGCTTCGTATCCCTGCACGCTGGGAGGGGTGGGGGCGCTTTGTCTGTCAAACACGTTTGCCACCAGGGACCTGTATCAACGCCTGCTGGCTGAGTTCCCTGACATCACCACGCCCACGTTTTCATCGGCGGTGGCTAAGCATGGCGTAGAGCACTACATCACCACGGCTGGCCCCCCAGTCTATGCACGGGCCCGGCGCCTCGACTCTGGCAAGCTCGCGATCGCCAGGGAGGAGTTCACCACCAGGGAGCACCTCTGCATTGTGCGCCACTCCAACAGCCCGTGGGCTTCCCCCCTACACATGGTGACCAAAGCTGATGGCGGTTGGCGTCCCTGTGGTGATTTCCGTCGCCTTAACAACGCCACCACCCCCGATCGGTACCCAGTGCCGCACATTCAAGATTTCTCCGCCCACCTAGCCGGCGCCACCATTTTTTCAGCGGTTACCACCAGGTGCCTGTCCACCCGCAGGATGTCCCCAAGACAGCAGTCATCACACCCTTTGGCCTTTTCGAATTCCTAAGGATGCCTTTCGGCCTCAAGGGGGCAGCGCAGACGTTTCAGCGCCTCATGGACTCTGTGCTGCGGGACATGGCTTTCCTATTTGTTTATTTGGACGACATTCTTGTGGCCAGCGCGTCCGCAGACGACCACCTGACGCATCTCCGGCAGTTGTTCGGCCGGCTCAGTGAGCACGGTCTCATCATCAACCCGGCCAAGTGCGAGTTTGGCCGGTCGTCCATCACGTTCCTCGGCCACCACGTCACCCCGCAGGGGGCTGTCCCCCTCCCTGCCAAGGTGGACGCCGTAGCCAGTTTCCCACGCCCACGCACTGTTAAGTCCCTGCAGGAGTTTCTGGGCATGGTGAACTTCTACAACCGTTTCCTCCCCCATGCGGCCCAACTCATGCAACCCTTGTACGACGCCTTACGGGGTAGAAGGCCGGCGAGCGTGTTGGACTGGTCCCCGGGGATGTATGATGCTTTTGAGGCTGCCAAAAACGCGCTGGCCAACGCTGCTCTGCTGGCGCACCCGTCTCCGACCGCCCCAGTTGCTCTTACGACGGACGCCTCTGATTATGCCGTGGGGGCTGTGTGTGAACAGTGGGTGGGCGGAGCCTGGCAGCCGCTGGCCTTTTTTAGCAGGCAACTCCGTGACAATGAGAGGAAATACAGCACCTTCGACAGGGAGCTCCTAGGTCTGTTCCTCGCCACCCGTCATTTCCGTTTCCTGTTGGAGGGCCGGCGGTTCACAGCTTTCGTTGACTGAAAGGGTCCGTCCATTTAGGCCTCGACTACGCAGCCATGGCTGAGGACCAGACCACGGACTCTGAGGTGCAAGCCTACAGGACGGCCCCCACAGCGCTGCTCATAGAAGAGGTGGTG
The DNA here is from genome assembly GCA_023566225.1 of Romanogobio albipinnatus. Taxonomy (NCBI): domain Eukaryota; kingdom Metazoa; phylum Chordata; class Actinopteri; order Cypriniformes; family Gobionidae; genus Romanogobio; species Romanogobio albipinnatus. The sequence continues at coordinate 3,622,719 of CM042239.1, forward strand.
TTTGACACGGCCAACGCTACACTCCTCTGCGACGTCTCCACCGGCCAACCACGCCCCATAGTACCTGCTGGCTGGAGGCACAAGGTTTTCGACACTATCCACGGCCTTTCCCACCCGGGGGTGAAGGCCTCTACCAAGTTGGTGGGGGCCAAGTTCGTCTGGCCAGGCCTGCGGAGGGACGTTAGGGCCTGGGCTGCTGCCTGTGTGGCGTGCCAGCGCGCAAAGGTGACGCGTCATACCAAGGCCCCCTTGGCACCCTTCAAAGTACCAGAGAGACGGTTCGATCATGTGAATGTGGACCTGGTGGGCCCACTTCCCCCCTCCCATGGTTATACCTACCTCCTCACCATGGTGGACAGGACCACTAGGTGGCCAGAAGTGGTTCCCCTGTCATCCACTACATCAGCCGAAGTGGCCCGGGCATTTATCACGACTTGGGTGGCCCGTTTCGGCACACCGTCCGACCTCTCCTCGGACCGAGGTCCGCAGTTTACATCGGAGCTTTGGACAGCAGTCGCAGAGGTCCTGGGGGTGAAAGTCCACCGTACCACAGCCTATAACCCACAGAGTAACGGACTTTGCGAGCGGTTTCATCGTGACATGAAGGCCGCGCTCCGGGCCAGCCTTACGGGCAGCAACTGGGTTGACCGCCTCCCATGAGTTATGCTTGGCCTTCGCTCCGCCCCCAAGGAGGATCTTCAAGCCTCATCAGCCGAGCTGGTGTACGGCCAGCCTCTGCGCGTCCCTGGGGAGTTTCTTCCAGAGGCCACGGCCCCGTGGTCGGTTGCCTCCCATCGTGCCGTGTCCCGGGATATTGCAGACGCTTTTGTGCCCATTCCGACATCTCACCATGGCCTCCCCCAGTCCTACGTGCCCAAGGATTTACCATCGGCCAAGTATGTTTTCATCCGCCACGATGGACATCGTACCCCGCTGCGGCCCCCCTACGATGGGCCTTTCCGTGTACTGGTCGGAGGGTCTAAGAACTTCCTTGTGGATATGGGGGGCAGGCCTGAGCGGGTGGCTATAGACCGGCTCAAGCCTGCTCATGTGGATATTGGTGAACCGCTTCAGCTGGCCCAGCCCCCACGGTGAGGGCGCCCCCCTGCGGCTGCCTCGACCCCGGCCCCTGGCGCTGCCCCTGCCCCGCCTTTTTCCCTTTGTCCCCCTCCTGTTAAGCGCAGCCGGTATGGCCGCCAGGTCCGCCCCCCTATACGTTGACTCTTGTAGGGACTGTTAGGAGCTGGACTGTTCTGTTTTGCACTAGTAAATAGTGTTCGATCTGGCCCTGTTTTTATAGGTGAATTCTGGGGGGGCCTGTGTGGTGACCCACAAAGAGGACTGTTAGAGACATTCACTAAGGGACTGTACCTTTAAGGGAGAAGGAGAAGATTAGGGGTTCCGGTTGAAACGTTTGGTTGTGATGTTTGTGATCTCACTCGCTGTTCAGTTCTGAGTTAAATAATAAGTGGAGAATAAAGCTGATTCGACGCATCTCCGTCTCTTGTCTCCTCCTTTATTGCACTCCACAAACTTACCTATACAAAACAAAAAGCAAAACAAAGCATTTAACTTCCCTCACTCCCTAACTAATCCATAAACAGGAGAAAAGTAATGGGTATCCTCTCCCCCTACGTTACCCATAGAAAAACTTATCATAAATAACAAAAACTACAAAGGTACCCTCTCACACACATTATGAACATACACCACAGAGCGCAACTCGCTCGTCTGGACTTGGAGAGCGGAACAATCTCAAACGCCGCGCTGTCTCTCTCCTTCCTCAGTACTCTCTCTCTGCGGTTTTATATTAGACTCCTCAGGACACGCACCAGTCAGTGCTCGGGCAGCGCTCACAGGTAACGAGCACAGGTGGTGGCCATCAATCCTAATAATCAGACATACAATGAGAGAGAGAGAAACACACAGGCACTGGCAAATAATACTCTTGGTATACAATACACAAATGAATACGTCCTTGGACGTAACACCCCCACCAATACATTTTTCCTATATTCCCCCAATTTTAGGCAAAACAATAAACAACCTCTTATTGTTCAGCACACACTACTCTGGACAGCGCATCCGCTACAACATTTTCAGTGCCTTTTAAATGTCTAATATCCAGGTTGTATTCCTGTACAATTAATGCCCAACGCATCAACCGCTGATTGGCATTACACATACGGGAAAGAAACGTCAGAGGGTTATGGTCAGTGAATACAATAATGGGCACACTACTACCTCCCAAATAAACCTCAAAGTGCTGGAGCGCCAGCACTAAAGCAAGAGCTTCCTTCTCAATTGTGCTGTAGTTACTTTGGCACTTTGAAAACTTTTTGGAAAAATAGCATACAGGATGATCAATATTCATGTGGTCCTCCTGTAACAATACTGCTCCTGCCCCAGATGAACTCGCATCCACATGCAACTTAAATGGACGGTAGAAATCCGGAGCCTTAAGAACGGGTGCGTGACACAAAAGATCTTTAGCAGACAAAAAAGCATGCTCGCACTCATTAGACCATACAAATGATCTCTTATCACTGAGTAGATCAGTAAGTGGGGTCACAACACTGGAGAAAGTTTGACAAAAACTTCTATAATACCCACAGGTATCCAATATCCAAGGAAACGTCTCAGCTCACGTTTATTAGATGGAGATGGGTAAGTTGTTATCGCAGAAACCTTTGCTTCTATCGGTCTTACACTCCCTTGACCCACCTTCTTTCCCAAGTATGTCACCTCCGCTTTCGCAAATTCACACTTTGCGAGATTTACAGTCAGAGAAGCGTCTGACAATCGAGTAAACAATAACTCAAGATTAGTCATATGTTCTGTCCAACTGTCTGAATAGAGCACCACATCATCTATGTATGCATCACACTTTGGTACATCAGATAAAACCTTCTGCATAAGTCTTTGAAATGTTGCAGGAGCATTTCGCATCCCGAAAGCAAGGACAGTATATTGAAGAAAGTTGTGGGGTGTAACAAAGGCGGAAATTTCTGAAGCCCATGGCGTAAGAGGCACCTGCCAGTACCCTTTTAACAGATCTATCTTCGTCACATATTTGGCTGCTCCCACCCTATCGATACAGTCCTCAATACGAGGTAGTGGGAACGAGTCAGGTGTTGAAAGACTATTAACTTTCCTATAATCTGTACAAAAGCGATATGTGGAGTCTGATTTGGGTACTAGCAAACATGGGGAGCTCCATGGACTCTGACTTGACACGGCTAACCCATTTTTTAACAGATATTCTACCTCACTCTTCATAATTTCCCGTTTTTTTGGATTCACCCTATACGGATGTTGTTTCACTGGGGATGCACTTCCCACTTCAATGTCATGACATAAGACAGATGTTCTACTAGGTACATCTAAAAAAAGTGAGGGAAAAGACTGGATCAAATTACACACATCCTCATACTGTCTTTCAGATAAATGTACCAAATAACTGCATAAATCACCCAAAATGCTGGAATTCTTCAGATGGGGGGTAGAAGTTGGAGCAACACCATCTTCTACAGCATAGGGGGGAAGAGAGGTAGTTATAGTGACCACTGAAGAAACCAATGGCACATCCACAGACGGAGCGTTTTTCGGTTCCCTCTCCACATATGCCTTAAGCATGTTCACATGGCAAACTCTAGTTTTTCGCCGACGATCAGGAGTTTGAATAACGTAATCAGTTTCACTGAGCTTTTGCTCTATTACATATGGTCCTGAAAACTTGGCTTGCAAAGCATCACCAGGCACTGGTAAAAGCACAAGAACAGGGTCACCGACCTGCAAATTCCTCTGAACACTCTTTTTTATCAAACTGCTGCTTCATTTTCAACTGAACAACAGATAGATGGGCCTTAGCTACATCACAAGCTTTATGAAGTCTCTCTCTGAAAGAACTCACATAATCCAAGAAAGATACAGAAGAAGGATTTTTCATCAACAAATGTTCATACAGCAGTTTTAGCGGACCCCTCACGGTGTGCCCGAACACCAGTTCGGCGGGACTAAACCCCAAGGACTCCTGAACTGCTTCTCTGGCAGCGAACAACAGAAAAGGCAACCCCTCCACCCAGTCCTTTCCCGTCTGCAAACAATATGCACGGATCATTGTTGTAAGGGTTTGATGGAACCTTTCTAAGGCTCCTTGGGACTCAGGGTGATAAGGACTAGATACTCTGCTCAATTCCTAATTCCTTCAAAACTTGTGTGAAAGTTTTAGAAGTAAAATTAGTCCCTTGATCACTCTGTATTACTCTCGGTAGACCAAACGTGGTAAAAAACTTAACCAAGTCTTTTACTACCGTCTGCGCTTTCAACGAACGCAAGGGAATCGCCTCAGGGAATCTAGTAGCTACACACATTATTGTTAGCACATACTGGTGTCCTGATTTGGACTTGGGCAGCGGACCCACACAATCAACAATAAGCCGTTCAAACGGTTCTTCTATTACCGGTATGGGATACAGAGGGGCCACGGGTACCTTCTGATTAGGCTTTCCAATACGCTGACACACATCACAAGAGCGACAAAAGTTAACAACAGATGATCGAAGACCAGGCCAAAAGTAGTATTTAGAAATGCGGCAAACAGTTTTTGTCACTCCTAAATGACCTGCCATGGGTAAAAAAAAGCAAAACAAAACATTTAACTTCCCTCACTCCCTAACTAATCCATAAACAGGAGAAAAGTAATGGGTATCCTCTCCCCCTACGTTACCCAAAGAAAAACTTGTCTAATCATAAATAACAAAAACTACAAAGGCACCCTCTCACACACATTATGAACATACACCACAGAGCGCAACTCGACTTGGAGAGCGGAACAATCTCAAACGCCGCGCTGTCTCTCTCCTTCCTCAGTACTCTCTCTGCGGTTTTATATTAGACTCCTCAGGACACGCACCAGTCAGTGCGCAGGCAGCGCTCACAGGTAACGAGCACAGGTGGTGGCCATCAATCCTAATAATCAGACATACAATTAGAGAGAGAGGGAGAGAGAGAGAGAGAGAAACACACATGCACTGGCAAATAATACTCTTGGTATACAATACACAAATGAATACGTCCTTGGACGTAACACTACATTAAGTTAATGTATTTAACTGATTTCAAATATTCATTATTAATCATAATGAATAATCAAAATGAGTTGTGAATAATTATTAATATTTCCCCTCTGAGCTAATTCGCTACAGCATCTCAAAATGATGTAAATTACATGCATGAATCTTGATGTGTTTATTTGAGTTGAGCATGGATTGCGTCAGTATTTGAATTTCAAAAGAACGCGCGCTCCATGGGCGTGGCCACAATAACACTAATCAAACTTAAACTCTATAATGCCTTAATACATAAACCTGCAGCAATATCAGGAAATGGAGACTCATGAAGATAGTACCATGGACCGAAGTCTACATAGACCTAATGTAACGGACCCAGGCCAATAAGAGCTGTGTGTGTAAACCTCACTCCCCTGGCCTCAAGAGGAGCACTAGCAACTGAAACTAGTGGCTGTGATCTTTAGCATCCTTGTTAGTGCGTCCGCCTCCAACACCAGAGACTGTCCTCTATTTGTGTGCCAAATTTCATCACTTTCTCGCATGCGGTTCTATGGGCTGCCATAGACTCCCATGGCGGAATAATGATAAGAATAAGAATCAGTACTTGGCCCCTAATAATAAGAAAGCTAACAATTTCAATAGGTAACATTATAAATACAGTCAATAGTAATGATTTAATGGTTTATCACTTTTGACCAATAGGTGGCACAGTTAATTGATGTGGTGTGGTCAGAGTGATGTGACAATGAAACATGCAAAGATTGGTGTCAATATTTCAAAGTATTGTAGAGATAGAGCCTCAAGAGTCATTTTGGCAGAATGCCTCAAATTCAGGGCTGCAGTATACAAAAACGGTTATGTCTATCAACACAAAATCCATATTTTTTTTGTCGGCACGGTCTTAAGATATGATTTGATTTTGGTGAAAATCGGACAAACAGTCTAGGAAGAGTTCGAAAAAGTAGGATTTTAACAAAAAACACGATGGCGGATTGGAAGTTTGGCCAAATATGGCAAAATTGGTATCCATGTTCTCGGCATGACCCAAGAAATGTATTTTGACCAGTTTCTTTACAATAGGCCAATCTAATCAAAACTTATTAGCATTTTTGTACATTTCAAAACTTTTTGAGTACTATCAGGGCATGGTGCCGAAGACACATGCCAAGTTTTGTAATGATATGCCAAAACGTTAGTGAAAAAAGGCCTAGCATTTTTTTTTCATAATATTGTATTGAAGTCAATGGGAATTTCATGTTTTTTTTTATTTTTTATAGCGGCACCAAGAGGCTCAATCCCATAATTTTTTGATGTATCCTCAGAGTGAGCCCATGCATATGTGTGTCGAGTTTGATGACAATATTTAGAGTTATAGACATGCACATTTACCCCATGGACAGCTTTGTTTTGATTTTTTTGCCACTTCCTATCAGAATTTAGATATTTGGGCATTAGTGATCAGACAGTGACTTATGTTTACAAATTTACTATGTTGGTTTTGTCTCGATCGGAGTAACGGTTTCGAAGATATTCGCAAAAGCTAAAAGGCAAAAAGGCCTAGCAAAAAGGGCTAAATCACAACGCTGCACAAACCAAATTAACACATAATTAAAAATGGCCGGCAGTCAAAATGGCCAATATGGTAAAATGGATATCATTCAAATCGACATGTTGCCCTGAATCTAACGAGACCAAATGTATTAATTTATTCAAATTCAAATGTATTTATTTATTTTTCGACAAACCGTTCAGGACTTAACTGTAAAAATAGCTATTTTTCATATCTTCGGACCAGTAGGTGGCACAGCACGCAGGTCATGCTTGTGACAACATGTACCGAATTTGGTCTAAATACGATAAAGCGCTGCGGAGATATAGCCTTAAGTGTATTTTTGCAACCGCTACGTAAAATTAGTTTGTGTGTTGTTTTCCGCGTTGTTTGCGAACGGTTTTACGGATCAACTTGAATTCCTTAACTTTTTGTCGACATGGTCTGAAGATGATCAGGTTACATTTTTGTGAAAATTGGAGCAATGGCTTAGGAGATGTTCGAAAAAGTAGGATTTTCAGAAAATTCTAAATGTTCATGTCATAGGGTGCAATCAAATTAATCAACATAACTGGAGGAATCAGAGGAAAAGGGAATTTAATTTCTAGCCCTCACGGTTCAAAAGTTATGAGCATAAACATGAGTGAAGATTTGGACAGGTGGTGGCGGTAGAGGGATCGATTTAGAGACTCCAAAATTAGTGTGGTTAATATTGGGAATGACCTCTGTCAGTGTGACAAATTTTATAACTTTCCCGCAAACTGTTCTATGGGCTGACATATACTCCCAGAGCGGAAGAAACGGAAGAATAAATATAGCTGCAAGCAGCCATTACCGGGGCCAAGTGCAAAAGAAGACGATAAGACAGGCCAACATGGCCGGGAGTGTCAGACCAACTGCAACAATGAGCCATTAAAGAAATTTTAAGATGAATTTAGGCAAAATGGATGAAAAATCATACACTGTACATAAATGTACCGTACATTTTACAGGAATTTACTGGCAAAAAAGTTGAAATCCTGAAAAATGTTGTTAATTGCTGTAAAATTGATTACCACATAATACTGCAAATCAATTTACAGTTAATTGTGGCATGTGAAATACAGTAATTAGTTTTTTTTTTACAGGATATTGAATTAAACTTGTATTTTATTTTACAGCAATATTTTGTAATTTCACTAAAGTACAGTATTTACCTGGCAATATGCAAACTGCTGAACAGTTAGTTCATGCGTTCATGTCCTCAAGGCTAGATTATTGTAATGCTCTACTGGGTGGTTGCCCTGCTCGCTTAATAAATAAACTCCAGCTGGTCCAAAACGCAGCAGCTCCAGTTCTTACTAGAACCAGGAAGTATGACCATATTAGCCCAGTTCTGTCAACACTGCACTGGCTACCTATTAAACATTGCATACATTTTAAAATCTTGCTTATTACTTACAAAGCACTAAATGGTTTAGCTCCCCAATACTTGAGCAAGCTCTTAACATATTATACTCCATCACGTCTACTGCGTTCTCTAAACTCTGGCCAGTTGATCATACCGAGAATATCCAAATCAATAGAGATCGCTAAGACATGTGACCAACTGCGCGGCAACGTCATCAGAATGCAAAGAATTATGGGTATGTTTGGCCCGTTTACATGGCCTGGCATAGCAGGCTAGAGTTCTGGCATGAAAATAATTAAAAATTAGAGAGAAAAACATAATATAATCCTACAAAATGCAGCGGGCTAAAGAAAACATTGTCGCCTAAAACGAAATCCTAATGCAAAGACGAGATATGATGAGAAAAAAAAGGGAATCAAAGGACTGGATCCTTACGAGATGAGCAACTGATCAAGGGACGTCAAACTGTTGCCCAACTTCCAGCAGCCATATATATACAACTACATGATATTAAGTGTTGTTAGTGCGTACACACACAAAGTTTTCAGAATTCAAGTCTCTGCAGTCTTTTTTACAGATGGATGGGTCCAGGACCTGGAGATTGTAAAAGTGGGGCAGAAAACTGTCGTCCGTTCAAAGTTATGCTAATGTTTTAAGCACCACACTCCTCGCTCTCTCGCATGCAGTCAGAATTCAACAAACCTGCGTGCGTGTGTGTGTGTGTGAGTAACACCGCATTCACACGAGGCTTCGGCGTCAACGCTTGACGGAGGGCGTGGCTGAAGCTTGGTGCTGACGCGACCGTCATAGTGACAACAGCTAATCACATTACTTGCCGCTTGGACCACAACACAACACAACACAAAAAAGCGCCTTTTTGACAGCTAGTCTGTGAGACTATTTTGTGTATGAAAACTGATCACTTTAATATTTGATTCCTCATTTGGCTGGGGGATAGCGCCTATTTGAACCACACATGAGCCTGTCATTCACTGATAAACAGAGTACACGGACGGAATACAAGCATGATACATTCCAGATTCTCCAACCGTCTCTGCCGCCTCCTTCCAGGCCTGTTCTCTCCAGTTTGTGTCCCGGTATGTAAATAATGATTGGTAGTAAAGGACCGGGTGATTACCCACCGGAATTATTAGTTTTTCCTCCATTTTAGATCGTTCTTCACTCTTCATTCACTCTTCATTCACCGGTGTTTTAAACGAACGCGATTGGCTAGCGTCTGCTCTAGGATATTTGCATAGGGTGATCTGATTGGATGACGCCTGCGTTGGCGCTTGAAAAGTTGAGAAATCTTCAACTTTTGCCGCTTGCAACGCGAGTGAAGCGCCGCGACGGAACCCACAATTCAGTTCGGCAACGCATGACGTCACCCATTCAAAGTAAACGAGAAGCGTTGACGCCGACGCCCCGTGTGAATGCGGCGTAAGAGAGGGGGGCGCAGACGCAATCGAACAGTGGGCACATAAAAAATACTCCGTCATTTTGTTCATACAGGACATCATTCAAACTGCAAAGTGTTTACTTATATTTGTATATCCCGTTCTTCAGCTTTATGCCACGTCTATCGTGAGGACTATTGTTTATAACAGTTTATAACACAGCAGGTAGACGGCATCTTGAAAACTGCGTTCTTCCCTCCATGCAAAGAAGTCTGGCGACTGGCGCCCGTTTGTGCCGTGGATTCCCAAAATGCTTTGCATTTACCACTGGGAATACGTCATGATGACGACACATTAGCAATCTCTATTGCAGGCGGTCGATCCTTTTCCTATTTAGCACCTAAACTCTGGAACAGTCTTCCTAGCATTGTTCGGGAAGCAGACACACTCTGTCAGTTTAAATCTAGACTAATAACGCGTCTCTTTACTATGGCATACACACAGAACATTATCAATTTATATTATTTAAATCAGTTAAATTATTGTTAGGCTGAATTAATTAGGATAGCCGGAACCAGGAACACTTCCCATAACACCTGATGTGCTCGTTACATCATAAATAGAATCTATGCTAATGTTAGTCTCTCTGTTCATCCCGAGGTTTACTGTAGTCTGCTAGCCTGGGAAAACCTAGACAACTTCCGGGAAATTTAGATTTGCTCTACAAGTAGTCTGGCAAAGAGCCCATTGAAGCCCATTTATAATCCCACGAAATCGTGGCACCAATCAGAAACGTTGGGGCGGGCTTTACACGATAATGACAGCGCAGCGACGGTGAAGCAGATTTGCCGCCGTGGAGCATCACTCGTTCGAATCAGCTATCGCGTCTGTTTTAAGGGATTTAAACTTTTCCTTTTCGTTAAAACCCGAGCAAAGAACAACACTCGAAGCCTTCATATCTAAATATGTTATCGCTGTCTTACCGACTGGATTCGGCAAAAGTCTGATACCAGCTTGGCCCTTTGGTGGCTAAACGAATGGGTCTCTGATGTCTCTGTAGTGGTTAAACATAAGATATGATTTGTCTTGTCTTGTGTAGATCTAACGGCTGATCTTTGCTCTCATTAATCTATTATTTTTTCCCTGACAGATCGTTTTGTCTGAGGGCAAAGTGAAGTTTCATAACTTTATATTTTTAAGCTATTAAACTTTACCGTTGTAGTCTCCTAGCGCTGACTTTGTTTGACTGAATTGCTTTATTTATTGTATAGCTTCTTATACCTTTTACTTATAGTTTTATAATGGCTATTGATAACACATAAACTGACATTTAACAAAAAGAGACTGGGTTGTATTTTATGTCATATTTCATTTATTACAGTGATAATCATAGCCTATATTATGCACACATTAATGTGTGTGTTTTTTTAAAAGTAAACGAAAAGAGGCTGGGTTTTTTATATTTCGTTTTGTTATAAACATGCATTGAAGATAATATGCATTGCCTGCACTACATTTGTGTGGCTATAATATGTTTAATTTTTTTTTTTTAATGAAAATTAAAAGAGGTAGAGTGGTGTTTTATCATATATTTAGTTTTATTGTAGCCTAAAATATACAAATATATACTGAGTGATACTGTCAAGAACGCTGCTTGTCCATTAGCAGAGTAGGCGGAATAGTTTCCTCCCGTCCTCGGGAGTTCGTTCTCCGGAGTCAAACTTGGCAAGTCACGGACGCAAGTCAGAAATTTGCGTACGAAATATGTCATAAAACACCACTGCCTCATTTCATAAAAAAAAAAAATCTTAAACATAATAGCCACACGAATGTGGTTCAGGCAACGCGTAGCTAGGCCTACATTGATTATCTTGTATATTTATAATAGAACGAAGTATAAAACACCCTGCATCTTTTCGTTTACCTTTAAAAAAAATGATATATTAAATATTAATATGTGGTTTAGGTAAGGTGACCAGATTTCTGAAATGGAAACCGGGGACTTTTCCTATTTGAGAACACAAGTACAGACAAGAACGCATACTGAGACGGCCAGAGTCTGAGATGTTTCTCCGTCGCTCTGCATACGACATCTCCCTCATCGCTCTGATTGGTTTTAGGTCTATCCAATTGCGCCGAGAGGCATTTGAGCGACGCCCGTTGGTGACGCCCCTTTGGAAATTATTTGTTTATGAAGCTTTGCCAGACCATAACTCAGTTACTACTGAGAATGGTCTGGTTTTAACCAGGCTAGTAGTCTGTCGGATCCAGATCAGATGGTGGAGCTGCGCCTATATATGACCCCAAAACAGCCCTGAAGTGTCGGCAGAGACAGTGTCAACTAGCCTCACCCCTGTGAAGGCCTCCTTCCCTTCCCCTCTGTACAGATAAAAACACATATGCACACATACATATTCAAACGTGCTTGCCTATAGGCTGAATATGTAATGCTTGCGTACATGCTATCGCCGTTTTCACAGATTCGCCTTTTTTTGGGGTTTGGGGTGAGGATGATAATGGGATAGTTTCAAAACTATTTCCTATTTCGTGGTTTGCCTTCTCAGGCCTCTAAGTGTTGCTGCCGTGTGGATGGGGTCCGGAGCGTGTTGGGGGTTTTCAGTTTTAGCTGAGGATGGTGTTGTTTAAGTGTTGTTAAATAACTAATCAGTTTTTACAATAGAAATGAATCAATCAAAAACTTAAGCTTTTCTTCTAAAACAAAATGAATTTCCTATTATCACTGTAAAGCTGTTTAGAAGCGATCTGTGTTGTAAAAAGCACTATATAAATGAAGGTGACTCTTTTCCCAGTTGACCGGAAGATCCAATTGGCTGAGGTGCCCGAAAGGCAGAACTTTGTACTATGCCTGTCCATCGAACGCAATGCATAGGAACGGTCTGTGTCGAGGGAGAATCGAGACATGAAAGTACGCCTCCTCCAGGTCGATCACTGCAAACCAATCTTGGGGGCGGATACATCCGAGGATGCATCAACATTCTGAATGGCAGCCTGTACAGGGACAGATTCAAAACTCGCAGGTCCAAGATCGGCCGTAACCCACTGCCTTTCTTGGGTACAATGATGTACAGGCTGTAAATCCCACCTTCATATCGGCTGGAGGGGCCGGCTCTATCGCGTCCTTAGCCAATAGGTTCTTTCAGCACAGAGGTGGACTGAATGCCCTATAGGGGGACGCTGGGTGAACTGAATTGCATAGCCGAGTCTGATGGTGCGGATGAGCCACGGGACGGGTTGGGAAGCGCTAGCCAGGCTCCCAGCGACCGTACCGACAAAAAAATAGTGTACTTTTTTTAAAAATATATTTGGCTCTTTCAAGGTTAACAAAAACATTGGTGTGGGAAGATTTCAAATTTCGCAAATTTCTGACTTGCGTCCGTGACTTGCCAAGTTTTGATTTTGAGCCAGATCACACCTCATACTCACATTCTAATGCTGGCTCCCTGTTACAACAACAGGACCAAAATCCGCATCACAATTGTAAAACCTCCTCTCCTTTGTTTGCCACAGCTAAATACAGCCACATAGATTTGATCTTCACACACAAAATCAAATCTACATCTGCCTCACAAAATATATGCATACAAGGTTATTTAAGTTTGTACATCTAGACTGTATTACAACTGTGAATTTCTTCCATTTATTGTTTATTTTGTTTTTCTTTGGATTTACTAAATCACTTAGTTATCATTTGTCTCACCAAGGTAAATATCAAAATGCATGTTATTATTTGTCATTCTTACCTAAGCAGAATTTTTTTTATTATCAATTGTATTATATTGTATTATAATAATGCATTTGATTTGGAACATTTCTGAAACGTATCTGATTTCTGCTTCTTTGTATTTTGTCCATTTGACTTCCAATAATGTTTTGGACATTAATTCAATTTAATCTCTGTATCTAGTTTGTCTTTGCTAGCAGGTGCTGTAAGGGCAGAATTTCCAAACAACTTTTGCCTTCAGCGCAAACATAACAAGGAGCAATTTGCAAATAAAATGATTTCATTTTCTAAATATTTAATTACTACAGTCAGTAGTACTACTACTTCAGTCATTTAAGTTTGTTGAATTCTCTGTTGACCTGTTATGATTAAATGTGCAATTCAATTAACTATATTTGAGTTCTACTTGTTGAGTATAAAAATCGCATAGGCCTAGATAAAAATTACAGGAAATGTTTTGAGTTGCAAAAATATCAATGATTTGCCCACACTTTGAATATCAGGTAGGAGCACATCTAGGCTATTGTTTAATCCAATTCAAATGTATTTCCAGCACTTCTCACAATTTTGCATGGTAGCAAAGCAACTTTACAACATACACATAATGTTATTTTTAAACATATAGAAAGTAGTTACAAAAGTAAATATATGTAATTATGACAAATAAAGAAAATGTTAAATAAATTCACGTACCTGATCAGAAGTTTTATTACTTTAGTGTAATAATTTCACTTTTGGGCCCAAACAAGGGACACCAATTATGTAGTGATTTTACATTTGTCCATCCAAGGATGTTGAGGAAGGTAGTGATTGGTACTCACGTCACCGCAGACGTTGTGATTTTTGGATCACACGTCACTTAAGGTGTGGTTATGAGTACATCAGATGACCACCTTCCCCCTCTCTTAGTTTGGGACACTAATCAAGGTCTTTTACCTTGGCTCTATGAGAACACTCCAAACGAGAGGCGGTTCAATAATTTTAGATTGAATGTAAAGTGGGGAGAGTTGGTCAGCTGATTTATCTGAAAGATTGGTGAGATTTCTAACTTGTAGAGCCTTTTCTGTATTATCAGCACAAGTAAGACACAATTGTAATAAAATAGATTTTATTAACAAAAGATAAACAAGAATAACTAGCACTACTACTAAATGAATACAATGAATGATAAAAGAATAAAGTGCATAAGATATATAAAATACATGTGATTAAGTTGAGTGTGGCTATGGAAGAGTTGCGTTATCTTATGGAAAGATAAACTGTTGTTTCTCTGAAACTAAGGTAAAGAACCTTATTATCCATCAAACAAATAACGAAAGATTATTTGTTATTAACTAGCATCAGTTAAATTACCTCTAATGTAAATTAGAAAATCATATACTGATATGTATACAACAATGCCAAGGTTTCTGGAAAGAGGTTTGGTTAAGTGATATTTACGTTCCACTTGGTTGAGTAAGCAGTCCGATGGAGGTGACTTCTTCCACTGGTTGTGCTGGGTGACAATGCAGTGGGAAAGGAGTTGCAATCCGTTTCAACAGTCTTGAACACGAAGATCTGTGGGATGCTGATCTCCTGGAGCACCAAAGGGTCCTAAAATCTGGAACACGCAGATGAGGCCCTGAAGTAGGTGCAGAAGGTCCTTAATCTGGAACACGCAGACGAAGGAACCTCGAAGTGAAGGTTTGCTCTCCTGAGCTTAACCTTGTTGCAAATGTCTCTGTGTGTCTTCTGACTCTGTGGGTCAGACACTCAGGACTTGGTCAATCCGCTTTTGTCTCTCTGGCATGGAGACTCGGGACATGCTGTAGTCTCGCTGGACTAAAACTCTGAACGTATTGGTTGTTAATGTCTCTTTCCTCACAGGCTGGAGGCTCAGAACGTGGTCATATCTGTTGCTGCCTCACAAGCTGTAGATTCAGATCCTTGGATCTTTTGTTGTCTCTCTGGATGAACCAGAGGCTCAGAACTTGGTTGCTCTGTCACAGCCTTATCCTTGCGGGACAGACTGAGAACTTGGCAAACTGTTTGTCTCTCTCAAGGAGAAACTCAGAACATTACGGTGTATCTGTTATGTCTCTCTTGAAGGGAGACTCAGAACAAGGTGTGTCTGTTGAAAGGGTACCTTTATCCTTTTCCGAATAGGAGGAGATTGCAATTTGGCACTTCTCCATTCCAGTGGTGCGATTGGCTGCTGGCATCAGAGGGGGCTCACCGTGTGGCCCACCCTCCTTTCTCCTGTGAAACTCATTTGCATACTGTACACAGTTAGAAGTCTTTAAAGTGTCTTTAAAGTTTACCAATGCATTTCTCACTTTCCAAACCACCATCAGAATACCCTTGGCAATATTCTAAACAAATAGAAACCAAACATGATGGAAAAAGATTGAACTGTTCATTCATTTGTTCATTAACAGCTGATTCTGTGTAAGATGTTGCATTACAAATAGCTGTCACTGAGAATACTTATTTCTCTGAATAAGTATGAAATGGATGTGTGTAGTTTACATCAGTCTTACGGTTTCCAAACATAGTTATGACTGGATTTGGATAGATCATTTTGGTCTTTCTTTCACCCACTACTGCTAAGGTCCTGTGGAATTTTTATGGCAGTCATAGACCAGGACATTAGGGATTTGGGTGAAGGGCAGAAACTGCATGTGGACCAATGAGATGTCTTGTCCTTCCTAGGCTTGGTACAAGAAGTGGTCTTTTTGGCCTCTAAGAGGTGTCTGGCTGTTGTCCAAGCATCTTTATCTGATGGTGTTGGACAGTTTGTTTGTGTCAGTCTACCAAGAGCCAATCAAAATGTAGCAAACCTTTGTCCACTGTTATGGACAGAGAGGAGCCCGGCCATAAACTGGGTCCTGAAATGTGCTGTCCACTACACTGCAAAATAATTAAGAATTAAGTTGAATAATTAAGTCTCCAGAAGTGTAAGGTGTCAGAATCTCAGAGACTTAAGTTAGGTAAAGAATCCTAAAAAAATGACCCACACTTAATACGAATCACAAGCTGAAGTCTTGTATGCCTGAAGTGCCTAATAATTCTGCAGGCAGTTCCTTGTTAGGTAATAGTAGTTACTAGAGTGTTAATAATGCATTACTCATTTGTTCCTGTGTAGTTATTCATTAATAGTGGAACAGTTTTCTAAAGTGTTACTGAAATAAATAAGATTCATGCCAGGTTAATGTAGGTGGATCTCGAATATCACTTAAATGTTGGCCTTATTGCTGGGGTCACCCAAAGACGCCAGCACAGAGAGAAATTTACATGCAGATTTACATTCATTTTTTTACATAAGCAAATGGCTTCAAGAAAACTTGGCATGCAAGCAGAATCTGTTAAATCTTAAATTGACCAACATGAAATTAGATTTAAAATATGCATGATATAAGAAAAGTTTAAATAAAATTACAGTGGCAATGGTTAATGTTGGCCAAACACATTAACATGAATCCATAACATGCTCATAAAAATAAAAGAAAACCACAGAAAATAAGAATAAGGAAAAGTAATGTTTAATGAAGTGGACAGAGCAGCACCCAATACATCACTATATGAACGTTTCAACAGTTTTATGTATAAGTCTTTGTATCATCCCTGTTAGAAACAGAGCTTCCCCGGTGACGGACAAGATATGGGATGGCTTTCGCCATGCATTATAAATGCCTTGTAAAACAAATCTTGTAATATTGCAGTGTCTATGAAATGGGAAAGAAAAAAACATTTTAAAATGACAGGTGCAACACTCAAGAGGAAAAACAACATTCAGTATGATGGATATAGGCTTGGAGAATATGAAACATTTATGTTATGCAATTTGGCATTTGACAGCCTCAGTCTTCATTCACTTCAAACCTTGGTATTTCACTGAATATAAAGAATGCCATGAGAGTGAGTAAATAATGACAGAATTAAAGTTAGCATGTTAAAATTTGAATAAAAAAGGGACCTGAACTTGGGGAGACATCGGGCGAACTGAATCGCATAGCCGAGTCTGATGGTGCGAACGAGCCAGCGGGACAGGCTGGGAAGTGCTAGCCAGGCTCCCAGCGACCGTTCCAGTGGGGCCAAAGGAACCACAGACGTACACACGGTGGGGCAGCGAGGTGGAACACCTCGAACGGCTTAGCGGCCTGAAGTGAGGTCTGAGTTTGCGGTGCAACACTTACCTGGTTCCACCATTGGGCAGGGGGTGTGTGAGAAGGGAGGCTAGTTGCATCCTCGTAGCACCCGCTGGTGATAGAAGAGGGAGTTGAAGGTGGCAAGCCAACCGCGCCCTCTTGGGACCCAGAGATAGAGTAATTGCTCTAGCTGAGAGTACTGGGAACTGCTGGCTGTGACGACAGTAGAGGAACAGAAGTTTGACAAAATATTCTTCACCCAGCCCTCCTCTGGGGGAAGATTAACTCAGTCCATATCCGCTTCGCCGCTTGGTGGCTGATACGGGTGGCATCTTCCTGCGGGGGGGCTGCAGGAGACTGACGCCCTTGGCAATGCAGACAGAGGGGCAGCCCGCGAGTGACTCTGATAGGACGTCGGGCCAAGCTCTTGCCTCAGCCTGGTTCTGAACTGCGGAGAACTGCTGGGCACAGCTCTCGACAGTGTCACCGAAAAGGCCACCTTGTGAGATGAGAGCATCCAGAAAGCCTACTTTGACGACCTCTCGCAGCTCTGCAAGGTTAGCCAGGGGGCGCTTCTGGCTGACCAAGGTGGATATCGTCTGGCCGAGGGCAAGCACTGTGACTTTAAACATGTTCAGTCACTGACACAGCTCAACCTCGGCTCAGAACTGCCCTCATGCATTTTGAGTGCTTTGGCCTTCCGTAGACTTGTAGGGTGGCCATCACATGCAGGGCAGAGGTGGCCTGCCAGTAGCACTGCCACCACACCATCAAGGGTAGTTAGAGAGGCAAAAAAACGTATGCAGATATTGGCACCAACACCATACTGTCAAGTTTTCCATGCACATCCGGGAAAAAAGGCACGGGGCGGGCCCCCACACATCATCTCAAATTCAGCTTTGAGACCGAGCGTGCAGCAGTCCGGAAAAGCATGGCTGTCAACTCTGAATCTGATTCAGTATGAGCACCCACCATTACAGTGGGCAGCCGAGCATCATCTTCACATCCAGAGCATAACAGCCCTTTCTCAGATGCAGCAATCGACATCTGATCCTCCGCTGGAGCTCTGAATTAAACATTTGGTCCCCCATGAGAAGGACCAGCATTTCCAGCCGGTAGCTGCCAGGCATGTGAGACTGTGAATGTGGCTGTCACATTTGACGGCACACGGAGCGCTGATCGCTTAAGTCCTTATAAGGCAAAGGCAAGACGAACAATGTGCCGACGTGGTCATGTTCTAATGAGAGAACATGAACCACCCACAAACTCAGTCTCAACATGCTTGCGATGCGATAGAGGAGTGGGGGGCCCACGGAGACGTACTCGGCGGGAAAACTGTAATCCAAGGGTCACCAAGGCTTATTAGCCGAAGTAGCCCTTTTCTGGTGCACCAGAAGAGAAACTAGATCGGGAATAGGCGAATGGACTCATTTGAGTCTCGACTGTGCATTTAGAGCACAGAATGAAGCACTGGGTTGCCGTGACAATGGCACACAACATGCTGAGCATTCAAGTCCTTACGAGAAGGGTGAGACAAATAACTTGCCGACATGGTCATGCTTCCCTGAAAGAACATGAGCCACCCATGGATGCAGTTTCAGCATGCTTGCCCAGGCATTTGAAACCGTGATCGTGGCCATCCAATGAGGATAGGGAGTGACCGCATCCAGAAACACACAAGTGGAATGTCTTTAAAAAGACACAGTGTCGCACCCGTGTTATGCTCTTTTATGGAAAATAACTCTCTGTTAGTGCTGAAGCACGCAGGGGAAATGGCCACGGCACAACTAGCAGGTTTAATAGTACAGCCTTCAGTGTACACGTACTCTCATTGAAGGTGCAACAATACTCTCTCAGGGCTGTATGAACAGCGATCACTCATTGAAGGCGCAACAATGTTCTCTGTGAGACAGCATAGTCACGGATCAAAAAAACGCTCTTCCGTTCCGATTAGAACATCAAACAGGTTCTCCCCTCTCAGTGAAGCACCCACTGTGTATCCTGTTGAAAGTGCCCTAGTGATTGGCGATTCTATTACACAGAATGTGAAAATAGAGACACCAGCTACCATAGTCACATGTTTACAGGGAGCCAGAGCGCCTGACATTAAAGCAAATTTAAAAGTGCTGTCTAAAGCTAATCGTAAATTCTCTAAGATTATTATTCACGTCGGCACTAATGATGTTCGACTTCGCCAGTCGGAGATCACCAAAATTAACATTAAAGAGGTGTGTGGCCTGACCTGTTGAAGAAGGATGGCATCCATCCTTCTTGGGGTAGTGCCACTCTTCTCTCTAGTAATTTGGCACATAGTCTTAGAGCTAAACTTTGACTCACTAGGGCCCAGGTCAGGAAGCAGACAAACTGGCTAGACCGACCTTCTGCTAGCTGTCTCACGTCACAGAAGTCAGATAAATCCCAGCACATAGAGACTCTTTCACCTAGATATTATCACATTGAGACTGTGTCTGTTCCCCGAATTAACAAATACAAAAAAAAACATCAAAACCATTCAACAGTAAAAATGTAATTGATGTCCAACAAATAAACAACAGATATAATACAGATGAACAAATGATAAAGCTTGGGTTGCTGAATATTCGATCCCTCTCCCCAAAAGCGCTTATTGTTAATGATATAATTACAGATAATAATCTAGATGTGCTGTGTTTGACAGAAACCTGGCTAAAACCTGACGACTACATTACTTTAAATGAGTCCACCCCCCAAGATTATTGTTATAAACACAAGCCGCGTCTGAAAGGTAAAGGGGGAGGGGTTGCTGTAATTTATAATCATATCTTCAGTATTACTCAGAAGTCTAGTTTCAAATATAATTCCTTTGAAGTTTTGGTGCTTCACGTAACGTTATGTAGTGTAAATGATAAATCAAGTTTGACATTTGTGTTAGCTACTGTATACAGGCCACCAGGGCATAATACAGACTTTACCAAAGAATTTGCTGATTTTCTATCAGAGTTAATACTGGCTGCAGATAAAGTACTAATTGGTGGTGATTTTAATATCCATGTAGACAACGAAAAAGATGCATTGGGATTAGCATTTAGAGACATTCTAAACTTTACTGGAGTTAGGCAACACGTGTCAGGACCCACTCATCGCCATAATCATACTTTAGACCTAATATTGTCACGTGGAATAAATGTTGATACCGTTGAAGTTCTGCAGCAGAGCGATGATATCTCAGATCATTACCTAGTATCATGTATACTTAATTTAGCTAAGGCTGCAAAGCCGTCAAAAATGGCAGGACAATCACTGCCACAACTAAAGATTGCTTTGTAAATAATCTTCCTCATCAGTTTCATCTCCTCAGCATCCCAGATAGCTTAGAATAACTTGATGTTGCAACAGAACCTATTGACTCTCTCTTTTCCAGTACTTTAGACACAGTTGCTCCCCTGCGCTTAAAGAAGATTAAAGAAAATAGTCCAACGCCGTCATACAACGAGCACACTCGGGCCATTAAAACAGCAGCCAGAAAAATGGAGCACAGCTGGAAGAAAACAAAACTAGAGGTTTTTCATAATTCGTGGAAAGAGAGCATCAGAAAGGCTGTAAAAACTGCTAGATCTGCTTATTTCTCGACTTTCTTAGAAGAAAACAAACACAACCCAAGGTATTTATTCAATACAGTAGCTAAATTAAACAAAAATAAAGCTTCAACTTCTGATGTTTGTAAACAGCACAGCAGTAATGAGTTTATGAACTTCTTTACATGTAAGATTGATAATATTAGGAAGAAAATTTTAACCATGCAGCCGTCTACTACAGTATCACATCGGACAGAGCATTGTAGTGTCACTGAGGAAAAATTACACTCATTCACTGCTATAGGAGAAAAAGAATTGGCTAAACTCGTTAAATCATCAAAATCAACAACATGTATGCTTGACCCTGTACCGACTAGGCTATTAAAAGAGATGCTACCAGAGGTCATAGGTCCTCTTCTTAATATCATTAATTCATCTTAGTCATTAGGATATGTACTGAAAACTTTTGAAGTTGGCTATTATTAAACCACTTATTAAAAAAAACGCAACTTGATCCTACAGAATTAGTCACTTACAGGCCAATCTCAAATCTACCCTTTCTGTCAAAAATACTTGAAAAGGCAGTGTCCTCACAATTATGTTCCTTTTTAGAAAGAAATGGTATCTGTGAGGATTTCCAGTCAGGATTTAGAGCGTATCATAGTACTGAGACTGCTCTCATCAGAGTTACAAATGATTTACTCTTATCATTCAATCGTGGTTGTAATCGCTCTATTAGTGTTACTCGATCTTAGCGCTGCATTTGATACTATCGACCACAACATTCTTTTGAATAGTCTCGAAAATTATGTTGGCATTAGTGGAATTGCATTGGCATGGTTTCAATCATACTTATCTGACCGTTATCAGTTTGTAGCAGTAAATGGAGAGATGTCACACCGATCACAAGTTCAGTATGGAGTACCGCAGGGCTCAGTGCCAGGACCGCTGCTTTTAACCCTGTACATGCTACCACTGGGAGATATCATTAGGAAGCATGGCGTTAGTTTTCATTGTTATGCTGACGATACTCAGCTCTATATTACTTCACGCTCTGAAGAAACTTACCAATGATTTTAAAAAATTGGATGACCAGTAATTTCCTGCAACTCAATTCAGAAAAAAAATATTTTTTAATTACTGGACAAAAAAGCACCACAAGTAGTAACCTAGAATACTGTCTAACACTTGATGCTGCTCTGTCAAGTCCTTGCCGTCAGTGAGGAACCTGGGTGTGCTCTTTGACACCAATCTTTCATTTGAGAGCCACGTTTCTAGCATCTGTAAAACTGCATTCTACTATCTTAAAAATATATATAAATTACAGTACATGCTCTCAATGCCAAATACTGACCAGTTAGTTGATACGTTCATGAGCTCTAGATTATTGTAATGCTCTACTGGGTGGTTGCCCTGCTCGCCTAATAAACAAACTCCAGCTGGTCCAAAACGCAGCAGCTCCAGTTCTTACTAGAACCAGGAAGTATGACCATATTAGCCGCTTCTGTCAACACTGCACTGGCTGCCTATTAAACATTGCATACATTTTAAAATCTTGCTTATTACTTACAAAGCACTAAATGGTTTAGCTCCCCAATACTTGAGCGAGCTCTTAACACACTATACTCCATCACGTCTACTGCGGTCTCAAAATTCTGGCCAGTTTATAATACAGAGAATATCGAAAACAACTGCAGGCGGTCGATCCTTCTCCTATTTAGCACCTAAACTCTGGAACAGTCTTCCTAGCATTGTTCGGGAAGCAGACACACTCTGTCAGTTTAAATCTAGATTAAAAACACATCTTTTCACTATGGCATACACATAAAACACTTTTTCAATGAAATGATTGTTAGGCTGCATTAACTAGGTCAGCCGGAACCGGGAACACTTCCCATAACACCTGATGTACTCGTGACATCATCAGAAGAATGGCATCTACTCTAATGTTAGTCTCTCTGTTTTATCCCAAGGTTTACTGCAGTCAGCCGTATCCGGGCCGTATCCAGCATGACCCTGTAGTGTCTGCAGAGACCGTGTCAATTAGACTACCCCTGAAATTGCCTCACAGACACAGCATCCACAATAAACCCGTCTCCGATGTGATGCCTCCGATCTTTCAAATTTTCCTATTTAATAATTGTTTAATCGATATGTCATCATCGAAGAGACATACCTCCCCACGAAGCCATGCAGAAAATAAACTCCAGCTTTCGTGGGAAAAGCTTATATATATAAGGAAAATATAGTAGTATATCAGTATTTGAACACCCTGCTATTTTGCAAGTTCTCCCACTTGGAAATCATGGAGGGGTCTGAAATTGTCATCGTAGGTGCATGTCCACTGTGAGAGACATAATCTAAAAAAAAAATCCAGAAATCACAATATATGATTTTTTAACTATTTATTTGTATGATAAAAAAAATAAAACCCTTTCCTTTCCTCTTTCTCTTCCTTCTTCCCTAAATGCATACATGTAAATGTCTTTGAAAGATGGATGTATGACACATAATGCAGACTCAGTCAACTGCCAGGTTGCTTCAGTTCTGGATTTTCTGCAAGAGAAATTGTCATCAGGCACTTGCCCCTCCACTCTCAGGGTTTATGTGGCCGCTCTTTTGGCTTGCCATGCCCTGGTGGATGGGGTGCCGCTTGGGAGGCATCCTCTGCCTGCTCACTTTGTTGTGCCAGGCAGTTGTGGCCTCCAGTAAGAACCAAGATCCCTTCATGGGACTTAGTTTTAGCACTTGAGGGTCTGGTTGAGACCCCCTTTGAACCCCTAGAATCAGCGTCTGACAAACTTCTGACTCTAAAGATGTTTTTTCTTATGGCTATAACTTCTCTGAAAATAATTGGGGACATGCAGGCTCTGTCAATATCGTCATCCTGCTTAGACTTTGCCCCAGGCTTGGTGAAAGTGTTTTTGCATCCTCATCCTGACTACCTGCCTAAGGTTCCTTATTTGACTGTACATCCTGTCAATCTTGAAACCTTCTGCCCTCCGCTGTTGACAACGCCGGATCAGGAGAGACTTCACAGACTGTGTCCAGTCCATGCTCTTCAGGCCTGCGGCCAGTGGCGTAAGTCAGAGCAATTGTTTGTTTGCCATAGGGGCCGTAACAGAGGTTCTGCCGCCACCAAACAAACAATGTCACATTGGGTCAGGGATGCTATTGCTCTTACCAATGAGGCGCGCGATCAAGATTCGCCTATAGGATTAAGGGCTCACTCCACCAGGGGAGTTGCTTCTTCTACTGCGTTAGCCAGGGGTGCTCCCTTACAAAGTGTTTGTGATGCGGCAGGTTGGCCCTCTCCGCACACATTCATAAGATTTTATAGCTTGGATGCTCATGCCACTCCGGGCTCTCATGTCCTTGAGTCGACATCACAGGCTAATGCCTAAGGCATTCTTGCTTTCTTGTGCACACCAACACAACCGAAAGGGGTCCAGACCCCATCATGCACGGCGGCGTGGGTATTCTCGTTCCCAAAAGCACTAAAAGCTAGCGCAGCATTAAGTGTAGATTTTGAAAGGGAATGGTTTGGATTACTTGACTGTAACCCTGTTCCCTGATAAAGCGGAACGAGATGCTGCATTGCTAGGCCGTGCTGATGATGCTTCAGGATGGGTCTTCAAACAAAAGAGATCTGATGGCTCCAGCTGAAGCTCATCTACTTATAGCCTTGTGTAGCAGATGCGCCTATGTCATCACCGGACGAGGCTATAAATACCTCCGGGTCAATTTCATTGACGTGTTTTCACACTATTTTCACATCTGGTTATGTCAAAGATATTTCCCATTTGCATAAGCTTATGCAGCATCTCGTTCCGCTTTATCAGGGAACAGGGTTACAGTCAAGTAACCTCAAGGGTTTTCTCCGGAGCGGCTGTACGGCCGAATAAAATTCTGTTGCAATGTTTCCTGTTTAACACCGTGAAGCTGCTTTGAAACAATCTGCATTTTAAAAAGCGCTATATAAATAAAGTTGACTTGACTTGACTTAAATAGCATATTTTCTTAGAGATAATGGTCACATTTGTCAGAAGGAAATCTTTAGAGTCTAGAAAATCTTTGCAGCTAAAGACACAAGTCTCACCATTATTTCAGATCTGCAAATTATGAAATTAATTTTAGATTATGCTATGTAATTCTTTTTTTAGATGAGACTTTATTTTTGTTCAAAACAAAGAAAATGTGAGGTATTAACTGAAACATCTAGTTTGTTTCTGCTAGCAGGTGCTGTAAGGGCAGAATTTAAATATTTAAATACTTATTCAGTCATTTATGTTTGTTGAATTCTCTGTTGACCTGTTATTATTACATGTGCAATTCAATGAACTGTTTTTGAGTTCTACTTGTTGAGGAAAGAAATAGTATAGGCCTAGATACAAATTTACAGGAAATGTTTTGAATTGCAAAAATGTTAATGATTTGCCCACACTTTGAATATCAGGTAGGAACACATCTAGGCTATTGTTAAATTCAATTCAAATGGATTTCTAGCACTTTTCACAATTTTGCATGGTAGCAAAGCAACTTTACAAACATATTGTTACATATCTGTGTTTCTGTCGTGTTGTTTGCTTTGGTCACATGTTCCTTTGTCTATGTTTCCCGCCACTTTCTCTGTTTCCTTGGTTACCCTCGTTAGTCTAGTTCTGTTCAGCTGTGTTATGTTATCCTCATCTGTATCACCTGTGCCCCTCGTTAGTCAGTCATCAGTGTTTGTATTTAGTTCCTTCTTGTTCATTCATTCCTTGTCTGGTCTCCGTTATACCTGTTATGTTTACACGTTAGGTGTATGCTGTGTGGTGTTCTGTCCTATGTTCTGAATAAATCCTATCTTTGTGAAAGTCCCGAATCTCCTCTTTACTGCTGCACCGTACACCCGTAACAGAAGACCAGACCCATACAGCAAAGGGACTTCTCTTTAAGGATGGGTATTTTCCTGTTCCCGCTCTCTCCAGTGTCCCCTGAGGAAGGCAGTTCGGTGGAGGATCGCCTCTGGGGGATTTGGAAGAACGGTTGGCCACTGGAGAGGTATGTGGAGGAATTCTCTGAGCTTGCTTATCTGGTGAACTGGCCAGATGCACCGCTTAACGCAGTTTTTCTGATGGGCCTGGACGAGGACACTATTTGTTTCCTGGAACCTTTTCCCTAGTCGAGACAATCAATCTGATATTGTCCTTAAAATATTCTGAGTTCGAGATTGAAGAAGAGGTTCCTAAGAATATGTGTCTTCCTCGTCCAGTCCCCTCTGCCTGGTCAGTTCACCCTCAGCCAGTTTCCTCCGCATATCCCTCCAGTGGGCCTGCCGGGAGGGTCCTGCTTGCCCCTAAGCCCAGGCGGAAGAGGAGGGTTGAGTGTGAATCAAGATGGCGCCGAGGATGGCCGCAACGTCGCAAGCTCTGCTGAAACATTGTAGTTTTTTGTTTGTTCTGTTTATAGTTTTTGTGTTTTTTGTCTTGGATGTTGTCTGCCTTACTACGTACGACAGACAGACACTTTTGGACATTCGTTCGGCAATCGCACACCGAAAACCGGACTTTAAATTCTTCAGTGACGACACGCTGCTTACAAACACAGCAGCGGATCCTTTTGTTTGGGCGGTCCGACCACGCAAACGCAGCCGGAGACGGGGAAGCAGAGCCGGCGTGCTCATCAGAGTAAGACGCCGCGCAAACCGACCCCCGCTTCCCAGTATTTTACTGGCTAATGTTCAGTCTCTGGACAATAAACTCTGCGAGCTGAGAGCGCGGATCTCTTTCCAACGAGAGACGAGGGACTGCTGCATTATCTGCCTCACAGAAACTTGGATGTCTGCTGAGATTCCAGATTCGGCCATCGAAACCACGGGGTTCTCCGTGCACCGAATGGACAGAGAAAAAGATCTCTCAGGGAAAAGCAAAGGCGGGGGTGTGTGTTTTACGATCAACAGATCCTGGTGTGATCAGAGGAACGTACATTCTATCAAGTCTTTCTGTTCTCCTGATCTGGAATTTCTCATGCTTCTGTGCCGACCATTCTGGCTACCGAGGGAATTCACAGCGGTCATCATCACAGCTGTGTATATTCCCCCACAAGCCGACACAGACCGGGCACTAAAGGAACTGTATAGGACAGTAAGTGAGCAGGAAACCGCGCATCCTGAGGCTGCGTTTATTGTGACCGGGGACTTTAACAAAGCCAACTTCAAGCGCATCGCACCCAAATACCACCAACATGTTAGCTTCAACACGCGAGGGAACCGCGTTCTGGATCATTGTTACTCTCCCTTCCGGGATGGTTACAAATCACTCCCGCGCCCACCATTTGGCAAATCGGATCACGCTTCCATCCTACTTTTGCCCGCATACAGGCAGAGGTTGAAACAGGAAGCACCCGCCCTCAGAACCATCCAGTGCTGGTCGGACCAATCAGACTCTATGCTACAGGACTGTTTTGATCACGCGGACTGGGAGATGTTCCGGTCGGCCTCTGATGACGACATCGAGGTCTACGCTGATAGCGTAACGTGTTTCATCAGGAAGTGCGTAGATGACGTTGTTCCGACCAGAACAATACGGCTGTACCCTAACCAGAAGCCGTGGCTAAATGGGGATGTTCGCGCGGCACTCAATGCGCGGACCTCCACTTTTAACTCCGGTAATGCGGAGGAGCATAAACAAGCAAGTTATGCCCTCCGGAAAACCATCAGAGCAGCAAAACGGCAGTACAGGGACAAGATTAAAGGACAGTTCAACACCACCGACTCTAGAAGCATGTGGAGGGGAATTAACACCATCACGGACTATAAAGGGAACACAAACTCCACCGTGAACACCGCTGCCTCTCTCCCGGACGAGCTCAACACATTCTATGCTCGCTTTGAGGGAACTAACACCGCCCTCGCGGAGAGAGAGCTTGCGGCTGAAGATACAGAGGTTAGTGCACTCTCCGTATCTTTAGCGGATGTAACCCGATCCTTCCGGCGGGTGAACGTCCGTAAAGCAGCGGGTCCAGACGGCATTCCGGGCCGCGTGATCAGAGCGTGCGCGCACCAACTGGCTGGAGTTTTCACGGACATTTTTAACCTGTCCCTCTCCCTGTCTGTGGTCCCCACATGCTTCAAAACGTCCACCATTGTTCCTGTACCTAAGCAGTCAAAAACCACCTGCTTAAACGACTGGCGTCCTGTTGCTCTGACCCCCATCATCAGCAAATGCTTTGAGAGACTAGTCAGAAACCACATCTGCTCTGTTCTCCCCCCCTCACTGGACCCACTGCAGTTTGCATACCGCACAAACCGCTCCACTGATGATGCCATTTCATCTACAATACACACTGCTCTCTCCCAACTGGAAAAGAGGAACACATATGTGAGAATGCTGTTTGTAGACTACAGCTCAGCATTCAACACCATTGTGCCCTCCATACTTGACATTAAACTCCGGGCTCTAGGCTTAAACAGCTTGCTATGCAGCTGGATCCTGGACTTCCTGTCAAACAGACGCCAGGTGGTCAGAATGGGCAGTAACATCTCCTCACCACTGACTCTCAACACTGGAGCCCCTCAGGGCTGTGTTCTCAGCCCACTCCTGTAGTCCCTGTACACACATGACTGTGTGGCAACCCACAGCTCCAACACCATCATCAAGTTTGCTGACGATACGACGGTGGTAGGTCTCATCACTGACAATGATGAAACTGCCTACAGAGAGGAGGTGCACACTCTGACACGGTGGTGTCAGGAGCACAACCTCTCCCTTAACGTCAGCAAGACCAAGGAGCTGGTGGTCGACTTCAGGAGGAATGAGAGAGAACACCGCCCCATCACCATCGATGGAGCACCGGTGGAGAGAGTCAGCAGCTTCAAGTTCCTTGGTGTCCACATCACAGAGGAACTCTCATGGTCCGTCCACACTGAGGCCGTTGTGAAGAAGGCTCATCAGCGCCTTTTCTTTCTGCGATGGCTGAGGAGGTTTGGAATGAGCTGCCACATCCTCACACGCTTCTACACCTGCACTATAGAGAGCCTGCTGACTGGCTGCATCACCACCTGGTACGGCAACAGTACCGCCCGCAGCCGCAAAGCCCTGCAAAGGGTAGTGCGCACGGCCAGCTGCATCATCGGAGGTGAGCTTCCCTCCCTCCAGGACATTTACGCCAGGCGGTGTGTGAAGAGAGCTCAGAGGATCATCAGAGACTCTAGCCACCCGAACCATGGGCTGCTCTCACTGCTGCCATCAGGCAGACGGTACCGCAGCATTAGAACACGCACCAGCCGACTCCAGAACAGCTTCTTCCCACAAGCAATCAGACTACTTAACTCTTGATCCATCAGGATCATAACACACACTGGACAGAATATCACTCAGCACAACCCACTGTAGATACACACACATTATATACACATTTATTTATCATTTATTATTTATCATATAGCACCTATTGTACATTGGATCTCTACTGTGAATAATAATGTATACTGTACATTGTATATTATTATTACTATAGCTTAATGTATACTGTTTAATGTATGTTTAGTGTATATTGTTTAAAGTATATGTATATTGTAAGTATGTGTATATTGGTTAAAGCTGTGAGAACTACACTCACATTGTGTAAATTATTTATTGTTTATTGTAGAGTTTACTGTGCTGTGAGTAATTGTGGGCACATCAGATGTGTAATCTGATGCTGCTTTAAATGTTGTACATGTCATGTCGTGACTACTATGTTGCTCGGAACTGCACCAAGAATTTCACCTGCTGTTGCACTTGTGTACATGGCTGTGTGACAATAAAGGGATTTGATTTGATTGGTTGCCGCAAAGCCCCCGTCTTAGGTCGTGACGGCTGCTACCACGGCAGATTCACTGGAGCGGTGGTTGATAGACTTTGGGAGCGATCCTACCGCTCCGTGTCTCCTGGATTCCGCTCCAGACTCACCTGTGACCGCTCCTTGTCTCCTGCTCCAGACTCTCCTGTGCCCCCTCCAGGTTTCCTGGATTCTGCTCCAGACTCTCCTGTGCCCGCTCCAGCCCTCCTGGACTTCCTGGACTCCGCTCCAGCCCTCCTGGACTCCGCTCCAGGCTTCCCCGAGGCCACTCCAACCCACGAGACCACCCCATTCCATGAGCCCTCCACTCCACCCCTGAATTCCCCAAAGAAAATGTTGGGGGTGGGTGGGAAACATGTGGGTGGTACACATGTGGGTGGGGCTCTGGTTTGGCCTAGGCGCCCTAAGACTCCTGCTCCGCCCAAGGCTCCAGACCCGCCCAGGTCTCCTGCTCTGCCCAAGGCTCCTGACCCGCCATGGCTCCTGCTCCACCCAAAGCTCCTGACCCGCCATGGCCGCCCACGGCTCCACCCTGGAGGCCCCCCAGCCAATCAGACCCCAGTGCTCCTGCCCCCAGGACTCCAGGGTGCCCACCCTCCCTCCCTATTTGGGCTTCTACGGCGTGAGGACGCGCCTACCGGGAGGGGGGCGTTATGTTACATATCTGTGTTTCTGTCGTGTTGTTTGCAGGTCTCCGTTATACCCGTTAGGAAGTCCTGAATCTCCTCTTCACTGCTACACCCGTAACACATAGAAAGTAGTTACAAAAGTAAATAAATGAATTTTGACAAATAACAAACATATAGTCAGTTTGAAATGGTGAATGAAAATCACGTACCTGATCAGATGTTTTATTACTTTAGTGTATTCCTGATGCACTCCAATGCACCTACTGTATACACTTTTCCCGTTAATGGTACTTTAATGGCCCGTTGCACTTTGAACTGTGGACTGCAGCCCTTAGGGCTGTCAAAATATTATAAATTATTAAACAAATTAATAAAATTATCCTGACCATTCCTCAAAAAGTAAAAAATAAATAAATGTAAAATAAATTCAGAAACGTTAAAAAAAATAAAAAAAATAAATCATTTTAATTCAGGCATCACATTTAAGTCCACAGCGTAATATGAGACTGACAAATAATTTAGTTGAGTTTTCCATCAGGATCAGTTGTGCAGTGCATTGAAAGCTGAAGCAGCAGAGAAATGTTACAGATGGTTTTATTGCATCCTCACACAATGAAACACACGCAGTTCTGCACGTTCACATTCTTCCACCAATGAACAGAACTGTCTGTGTTTTAGCGCGTGCACAAGAATAAAACTAATGTTATGCCGGTTTATGCATCATGTCAGGTAAAAGGGAAGCAAAACATTCAGCAGATCATATTTAATGTTGTGTCTGCTGGCTTTATTTCTTCAACAGCTCCGAGTTAAACACATTTTTGTGTTCTATTCAGGCCGTTTTGTGTTTATTTTCACGCACCGCTTACACACGACCCTACATTGAGACTTTTCTCTGCGAATCACAGCATTCAATCCGTATCATTTATCCTGTCATTGATGGAAAAATCTGTTTGCTTATAGCAGTATAACAGTATGATTGTAACAGTATGAAAGAACACAAAGTAACCCCAAATTTGTGTGGTCCATATCTGCGTGGTGGCGTAACTGGTAAAGCGAGTGCACTTGCCGGTGACCAGGGTTTGATTCCAGTCCGCACTGGTCCCTACATTCAATGTACACACATAACTGTTCCCATTGTCTCACTGATGTTTAAAACGGCAGTAAAAGGCAAATCCTCAAACTGTTCCGTTATTTATAAAGATTACTTTATTGTAGCCTATTTGAAGCACACTATAATGATGACATTAGCACACTTCAAGCCATCGCAATGTGTTTTTAAAATCACTAAAGATTTGTTATCAGTATGATATTAATGTACGTTCAACACTCTTACAGTGTAGTTGAATTGCAATTGTAATGCCCCAAAAACACATTTGAGGTTTATGCGGAGTGAATTCTGCATTTCAAAACTTAAATACAAGAGTATATTTAGTTCCACTTTAGCACAAACAAGTTTATTTAATACAACTTTAGTTGAACTTTAGCACTTTACAACTAAAATGCATTTCGTACACAATTAGTTGTTCCAATTTAACAGACTTTAAGTATAACAAGTTATAGTGTGTCACAAAAACATTTAGTTATACTAAAGTACATACAAATAAATTGTGCTTAAATATACTATTTTTTAACTTGGTACAGACTATTTTGATAACATTTATTACTAAAGACATTCATATTGTAGCTTGTTCGCTTGTTTATACACAGATTTGAAAGATGATTTATTTGAAAAATAATACCCAGTTTTTTGTTTTAGAAATGTTCCAGCTCCAGTCAGTGAGTAAGAGAGAGAAATATGAGAACGGAGGAGGAGAAATGTGATCATGTGACACTGACTGAAGTCACACTGGTATGTAAAGCTGAACTTCTGCATCATTCTATCATCTCTCATCTCTCTTTCTCTCTCACAGGAACAACTTTCATTCAGTGCTCAAATAAAAGCAGAAAGAATCGAGAAGTGAACATGAGGGTTTTCTTCAGGACTCTGTCGCTTCTACTGGGTAAGTGAAACATCTTTTCTAATATCTTGGGTGTTTCTGAAAGATGAGGCTGGAAACAGAATGTAGATCACTAACAGAAGAACAATAATATACAATACATCATTCTAGAGAACACTGAATATTACCCAATATTTTAGGCGGGTATTAGGCAAGGGGTTAAACATGTAAAGATCGCATGGGTGTTTGAATTGAGTTTGCGTTGTTTTAACGATTAATAGTGCAGCTCAAACTATACTAAGAAAATATGAAGTCAATAAAAGGACACGATTAAGGAAAAAATTAGATGGCAGGAAAAATTATCTATCAATGTTTTTGGGTTCTTTTGCAAACCCTGTGGCATGAGCGAACGTAAAAACGTTTTGCGAGAGAATGCAAAAGCATTGAAATATAATCACCATTAAAAAAAATGGCAGCGGCTATTTGCACTAAGTGTTAATAGCAACTAGATTCTATTTACACTCAGCGAAAATAATATTTTCTTAGCGATAGATGATATTTACTAAGTTGATATATTCTATTTACACCATATTAAAGTAGCAGTTCTTTGCCATATGTGTAAATGGTAATTACATGTCATTTATACTTTATTTTGACAGACATACTATTTACACCTCAGTATTGTTGTACATTAACAGGATGCAGTACTAACACAGAGTGTAAAGATTATATTTATTAAAATCATTAAATGGATGCCGTCTTAATGGGACAACAAAAGCCCTCCCTACACCTACCCCTAACCCTACCCAATAAAGTTTTTTATTATTATTAAACATTTCATTAGGCACTTTATTTCCACATTTAGTACATTTTCTTAATTTTTATTCAAAGTAAATGCATTTCTGGTGTGACTTGTGATGAGAAAAGAGATAAGAACTGTTGGGGTAACAGCTTAGGACCCAGGGCCAGTAGTGAAAAATGAAGACCAAGAGTCAGGAGTTAGATTAATTAAAGAAAAATGTACTGAAGAATAGTTTGCAGTTTCATCAGCAGAAGCCAGCTTCAAGTCTCACAAGGAGTTCTTAGGCCGCGCTCCCTCTAACAGTCTCCCCGCCTCCGCCTATCGTACATACAATTTCTGAACAGTTATACTGTTTTCAAGGTCTAGACACGTCATTATTGTCATGTGGAATGATTCTGATTGGCAGAGAAAATTCAGAGTCACGGTAAATTTCCACACAAGGATAGATAGCAGAGGATATCACTAAACTAGGTCGACTATTTGTCGCCCCATCACTAGAATTAGATCATTGTTGTATTTGCAGTGTTTCTCTATTTGCATGTGTTGTGAGTGTTTGCAGTGTTTCTCTATTTGCATGTGTTGTGAGTGTTTGCAGTGTTTCTCTATTTGCATATGTTGTGAGTGTTTGCAGTGTTTCTCTATTTGCATGTGTTGTGAGTGTTTGCAGTGTTTCTCTATTTGCATATGTTGTGAGTGTTTGCAGTGTTTCTCTATTTGCATATGTTGTGAGTGTTTGCAGTGTTTCTCTATTTGCATATGTTGTGAGTGTTTGCAGTGTTTCTCTATTTGCATGTGTTGTTAGTGTTTGCAGTGTTTCTCTATTTGCATGTGTTGTGAGTATTTGCAGTGTTTCTCTATTTGCATATGTTGTGAGTGTTTGCAGTGTTTCTCTATTTGCATGTGTTGTGAGTGTTTGCAGTGTTTCTCTATTTGCATGTGTTGTGAGTGTTTGCAGTGTTTCTCTATTTGCATGTGTTGTGAGTATTTGCAGTGTTTCTCTATTTGCATGTGTTGTGAGTGTTTGCAGTGTTTCTCTATTTGCATGTGTTGTGAGTGTTTGCAGTGTTTCTCTATTTGCATGTGTTGTGAGTGTTTGCAGTGTTTCTCTATTTTCATATGTTGTGAGTGTTTGCAGTGTTTCTCTATTTGCATGTGTTGTGAGTGTTTGCAGTGTTTCTCTATTTGCATATGTTGTGAGTGTTTGCAGTGTTTCTCTATTTGCATGTGTTGTGTTTGCAGTGTTTCTCTATTTGCATGTGTTGTGAGTGTTTGCAGTGTTTCTCTATTTGCATGTGTTGTGAGTGTTTGCAGTGTTTCTCTATTTGCATGTGTTGTGAGTGTTTGCAGTGTTTCTCTATTTGCATATGTTGTGAGTGTTTGCAGTGTTTCTCTATTTGCATGTGTTGTGAGTGTTTGCAGTGTTTCTCTATTTGCATGTGTTGTGAGTATTTGCAGTGTTTCTCTATTTGCATATGTTGTGAGTGTTTGCAGTGTTTCTCTATTTGCATATGTTGTGAGTGTTTGCAGTGTTTCTCTATTTGCATGTGTTGTGAGTGTTTGCAGTGTTTCTCTATTTGCATGTGTTGTGAGTGTTTGCAGTGTTTCTCTATTTGCATGTGTTGTGAGTGTTTGCAGTATTTCTCTATTTGCATGAGTTGTGAGTGTTTGCAGTGTTTCTCTATTTGCATGTGTTGTGAGTGTTTGCAGTGTTTCTCTATTTGCATGTGTTGTGAGTATTTGCAGTGTTTCTCTATTTGCATATGTTGTGAGTGTTTGCAGTGTTTCTCTATTTGCATATGTTGTGAGTGTTTGCAGTGTTTCTCTATTTGCATGTGTTGTGAGTGTTTGCAGTGTTTCTCTATTTGCATGTGTTGTGAGTGTTTGCAGTGTTTCTCTATTTGCATATGTTGTGAGTGTTTGCAGTGTTTCTCTATTTGCATGTGTTGTGAGTGTTTGCAGTGTTTCTCTATTTGCATATGTTGTGAGTGTTTGCAGTGTTTCTCTATTTGCATGTGTTGTGAGTGTTTGCAGTGTTTCTCTATTTGCATGTGTTGTGAGTGTTTGCAGTGTTTCTCTATTTGCATGTGTTGTGAGTGTTTGCAGTGTTTCTCTATTTGCATGTGTTGTGATGTGAACTTTTGCAGTGCATGTGTTGTTAAACTGATGATGTTTTCTTCATTTGCTGCGCGTTGAGCTCTCTCGGCCACCGTATAAAAGGCATATTTTTGGTGACATTTGCATCAATGATTCTGTTATTTATGTTTATTACTGTGAAGCTGCTGTGAAAACAATCAGTATTGTATATAAAGTGCTATATAAATGACGGTGACTTGATTTGACTTAAATTTAAGTCTAATACTGCCCATCATTCTGTGTTTCTCATTTTAAGGGTTTTTCTCAGTTCAAATCGAGGCAGATGAAAAAGGAGGTGAGATTTCATGAATTAAACACTATTACATCTTTTGTTAGTTAGTTTGTGCCGCTGTGAAACATTTTTAGGGCTCTACAATTTCATCAAAAAGCCGATTATCGGCTGTGAACTTATTTCAAGCTGTTTAAAATCTGCTGCGCTGTTCTCTATGTTTGAAAGAGCAGAAGAGGATACGAAAAAGTAAAAATGTCTACAGTAATGTTCCTCACCAATATTGTCTTATCACATATCCTCTGGCTATTCTTGCCATAACAAACACAGTACTGAGGACAAACTAGCATTTAAAGACCAAGAGTCAAACTGCCCAACTAAAGCAAACACTGATCACCATAATGGCGATTCAACCCAAGCTATTATTTTCAATAAAACATCAAAGTATTAACTTCTGTTATTTCTCAATAATTCTTAACTAGTTAGTAATGCGTGAAGCTGATAATGCTGTTTGTGATGTTGTTTAATCCATCTCTGCTGAGATCTTCAGAGATTTAATGTATTCTTTTATCTTCACTTGATTTCATCTAAGGCTGTGGTTGGAAGACTGTTGTAGTTCTTGTGCTTCTCATTTCTTCACTGGATACGTTTATATGCAACCCAATAATCCATTAGTAAGCTGAAGCCTTGATGTAAACACCTTAATCGAGCGGCATGAGCTCGATCCGAATGAAATTGATTGGATTGAAAGGGGTGTTTTATTCCTTTTTTAATCCGATTGAGGGAACATGTAAACACTTGAATGGATTGATTGGATTGGTATCCTTGGTTGTCTGTTCTCATCTATAATGTGAGGTTGTTCGGTTGGCATTTTTCAAGATTGCTAAAATAGCGAGTGTTATTTTATTTTGTCATTAAAACACTTCACTGCTGCAAACCTGCTCTTTCATTTCTTGCATCAACCCAACGTGACAGGTAATGGATATTTGTGGTCTATTTTTCCTGTTTGTTTGATGACATGTTGTCATAGTGTTTGCTAAATGATTACATGTAAATGTAAAACCCTCTAAACCTGTAAGTCAAGTCAGTTTCATTTGTATAGGACTTTTCACAATTCACATTGTGTTTTCCCTTGAACATATTCCAGTGAATGCAGCAGGATGGGGCACACCCAGCCAGTCGACGGTACATAATGGCTGGTATCCCCAAAACGCTCTGGATATGAATCCCTCCACCTGCACGCATACACAGGTATATTCAACCAACCCGTGGTGGAAGCTGGATCTGCTGAAGGTGTTCAGCGTGAACAGAGTGGTCATCACTAACAGAGCAGACTCCTACAGTAATAGGTTAAACGGGGCAGAGATTCGGGTCGGAAACGTTCCTTCAGATGCTTTCAGCAACCCCATGTGAGTCTCTCTGATATATTCTTATTTGCAGATGTGGCACCAAAAGGATTTGTTGTATTATTTTGGACTACAATATACTGGAAAGATAGAGATATTAATTTCTTAGACTCCTTACAACCCTGACTACGCCACCCTGGGAATTTCACCCAGGGAACTAATGGTCCAAAAAGACACACAGGTTTGGTCCACACAAAGATAAGGTAGAGACAAGAAAATGAAAAAAAAAAAATGTATAAAGACAATTCCACACACAACGCAACATGGAAATAGGTCTAATTTCAACATAAAAAACAGGACAATGAAAAGCAAATAAACCAAAAAAAGGAAAATAAACAGAACAATAAACCAAAGAAAACAAATATAATTTAAATCAACAAGATGGCAGGGAGGACTATCAAAACCACACACACTCCACTTCAATACGCACTTCAAACGTACACTACTGTATTCACTTCACCACGCACGTGCATTCAGGTGACAAAAGCAAATCGTTTCAAATCACTCAGTGAACAAGGGTACCCATTAGTTTAGAGTGGTTGCCACTCCTTCCTAGCAAAATCAGTAGACAAAATGTCTCCATTTCACAGACTTAACTTAAACACACACACACACACACACACACAAACACACACGTGGTCACATTTAACAATATCAAATCAATACACATAAGAAAAAGAAGTAAAGTTGACCAATTACATAATACTCTCAAACAAAATACAAAGGAAACAGAATAAACAAAATCAAATCACATTACACTTTCACTCAAATGAGACCATACTCCATCCACACACACACACACACACACACACACACACACACACACACACACACACACACACACACAAGACTCGTGCGCATACACACGCAGCAAGCACGCTTTCCACTACGAGCACTCAATGCACCACTCATATTAACCTACGAACACACACACGAACGTGAAGTATGGATCATACAGACCCCACAACCACAGTTGTCCAGTTGAAACAGTGCAGGGGTGGCAGAATGTTCACACGGGTTAATACGCAAGTCTCATGATCTCCCAATGTCAAGTTCACGCGAAGCGGGCCTATCTGAAGGCACAATTGATGAGGCAAGACGAGACGTCGCAGCAAGGCGGAACCCCAGGGAAATGTTCAAAACAAATAAAGAAACAAAAAGGAAAAGGAAGCGTAAGGAAGGGGAAACCGGATCACTGTCCCAATTGGCTATCCGCGATCACACGGACATATTACAAGCGGCGCCTCTTCGACTTGAATAAAGAGGGAACACTATATGAACATCGGATCTTTTGTGGATATTCATACATTAAATCAATCGTTACCCACTTGATTACCAGCGATCGGCTCTTCCGACAATCAAACCACAGGTTGAGCCGTACAGCCCGGAATGCATACTGAATAAACAAACAGAGCACGTACAGCCAAGAGTTCAGCGCAATTTAAATAATTATGTCTCTATAGTAACATAACCAGATGCAGCAATGCAGCGACACAGTACAGCCAAATGCTCACCCTTTACAGCTCGGCCCAAAGATCCCCAAAGCTGGGCAAGATCGAAAAGCCCGTGTCCCAATTGCAGCAACAGCCGCCAGTCAACACACACCCCAACGGCGCAAGAGACATTCCTTATATACGCAAACTCACCTAGTACACCTGAAGCCAATTAGACGATTGCCATTAATTAAGCATCACAGGTGGTGGCCAATGTAATTAGGTAACTATCCTGTTACACAGAGATTCTGTCCGTTTTGCCGGTAACTTTTAAAATAAAAAAAGGAGTGTATCAAGGGCGCAGGTTGATGTTTTAAGGGGCTGTACCATTTCTTCTAAAATTTTACCAGCAATTTCTTCGAAATCAGACATTCTGAGGTTGTGGCCTGATTTGTCTGACGCTTGCGCGGTCTGTCCCAACCTCGAAGGTCGGGGGTAGCACTCCTTTTTCTGGCCTGAGGGTCAGGAGCAACTCGAAGGAGCTGGAGCGGAGGGTTTGCTTGGCCGCTTCAGCTCAAGACGCCTATGGGGTCACTGGCAAGGAAATAGATGACCACAGGCTCCCCAAACCGTGGCTGGTGGGGGATGAACTGGGTCACTCCTACTGGCGAACTCCTTTCTGTGTGAGGAGTGCTCTCTGGGCTGAGAAGGGGAGGGGTTAGACGATTCCCTCCTTGACATAAAATGCTTGAGAGCAGCTGACTGAGACTTGGCGGATCGAAATTTATCAACCACCCTGTTGACCGCCTCCCCGAACAGCCCAGACTGAGAGACCGTAGCGTCCAAGAGGAAGACCTTCTCTTTATCACAGATTTCTGTGAGGTTGAGCCACAGATGGCGTTCTGCAGCCACCGCGCACGCTATAGAATGCCCTAGCGCACATGGTACGTTTGGTGGCTCTTAAGGCCAAATCTGTGGCTTTGCGAAGCTCCTTGACAGCTTCCAGCGTCAGACCACCGCCCTCGTCCATCTCCTTCAAAACATCCACCTGGTAGGCTTGGAGAATGACGATAGTATGAAGGGCCATGCTTGTCTGACCAGCTGCCATGTAGGTTTTTCCGATAAGGGCGGAAGTAGTCCTTCACGGTTTAGTGGGAAGGAGGGGGCAAGATTTCCAAGCCAAAGATGGAGAAAGGTGTGTAGCCAACGTGTCTGCGACCGCTGGGATGGCCGAATAGCCCTGCTCCAGGTCAGCGGTTGCCGCAAGGCAAGGCAAGTTTATTTGTATTGCACATTTCATACACAGTGGCAATTCAAAGTGCTTTACACAGAAAAGAAGTTAAAATATTCATCAGTGAAAAAAAAAAAAAAAAAAATATATATATATATATATATATAAAAAAAAAAAAAAAAAAAATATATATATATATATATATATATATATATATATATATATATATATATATATATATATATATATATAGTATAACAGTTATAATAGGAATTTAAAAAAATAAATAAATAAAGAACAAAATAATTAAAAATAAAAAGTATAATTAAAACTAAAAATAAAACAGGGTTAATTTGAAACACTTAATTAAAGTGCAAGCAGTTTGGACAAAGCACAGAGCTCATTCAGTAAATGCACAGCTGAACAGATGTGTTTTGAGTCTGGACAGATGTGCACAGATGTGTTTTGAGTCTGGACAGATGTGCACAGATGTGTTTTGAGTCTGGATTTGAAAGTGGCTACTGTTGGAGCACATCTGATCTGTTCAGGAAGCTGGTTCCAGCTGCGGCTGGCATAATAGCTAAAAGCAGACTCTCCTTGCTTTGAGTGAACCCTTGGTATTTCTAACTGACTTGATCCTGATGATCTGAGTGATCTGTTGGGTTTGTATTTAATCAGCATATCTGCAATGTATTGAGGTCCTAGGTCATTGAGTGACTTATATACAAGTAATAGTACTTTAAAACCTATTCTAAATGTAACTGGAAGCCAGTGTAAAGACCTGAGGACTGGTGTGATATGGTCATACAGTATGTTCTGGTTCTGCTCAGCGTTCTGTATGAGCTGCAGCTGTCTAATGGTCTCTTTGGGAAGGCCGGTGAGAAGACCATTCCAATAGTCCACCGTGCTGGTGATAAAAGCATGAACGAGTTTCTCTAAGTCTTGCCTGGAAACAAAGCATCTAATTCTTGCAAT
Source organism: Romanogobio albipinnatus (assembly GCA_023566225.1). Lineage (NCBI taxonomy): Eukaryota > Metazoa > Chordata > Actinopteri > Cypriniformes > Gobionidae > Romanogobio > Romanogobio albipinnatus. The sequence goes on from CM042239.1 coordinate 3,663,148, forward strand.
ATTTTTGAGATGATAGTAAGCTGATTTAGTTATTGCTTTGACATGACGACTGAAACTCAGGTCTGACTCCAAAATCACACCAAGATTCCTGACTTGTCTCGTCGGAGTCTTTGCAAGTTGACTGAGCCAAGATGTGTTCGTGTTTCTGTCCTTTAAAGTCCATTAACCTACGCCCATCTTTCCTGAGATGACCAATCGTTGGTGTGAATTTCAGGCGGGAGAGAATTTCTTTGATCGGACTTTATTACTCGATGGAATGTTCTTGCGGGAAGACAGAGCCAGTAAAGTTTTACTCCAAAAGGACTAAACATACTAACGGAACATCTCATAATCATATACTTTGTACCATTGACTAAGACAAAGAAAAAGAAACAATTACATATCGAACATGCCTTGGTTTAAGCACATAAATCCAGTGTATCTTCTTTACAGAGCCATTTTGAGCATTTACGATGGCTTTTACATCACACAAACATAAGAAATATAGGAAGCATGCATAAACTTAAGAAATCATCATATATGTAATTTCTGGGATAGTTTAATTAAAGGCTAAATAAAGAGGAATGCTTGTGTATGTGTGTGTTAAGGTCATCCTCCGGCCATTCCCGACTGAAGGGTGAGTGAGGGGTCCTGGGTGATTAGGATCTGATTGAAGCTCTCACAGGGCCATCACCGTATCTTCTGGTCACACTCTAGCTGGTCATTAACCAGTCAGTGGTGCAATCTAACTCAGACTTGTTGGAGACATTGGAGCAGGGATTTAATTTATATGCAGAGCTGTGGAAGAGAAAAGTATCTCTGATGTTCCTTAAACGACTCATCCCTTTGATCCCATGAGAGAGCGACTCCAGACGCTACATGGATGTATATTAACTAACGTTATCAAAGATTAACTAATGCTTAACAGAGGTGTTGTTCATGTTAAATAATGCATTAACTAATGTTAACTAATGCAACCTTATTGTAAAGTGTAACAAAGTTGTTGTTTTTTTATATTACAACATAATTGGTTCAATGTAACAAAAGCAAAATTGTAATATGTAAAAATGTATTTTAAATAATAGAATACACTTTTAGGAGAGAAAAATAGAACCTATCTGATAAAACGTAGTTGTCAGAAAAAATGTTCATAACATTACAAAATTCGACAACGCTGTTTCGCTCTGAATTGTCACGCATGCAAGAGTGAAACAAAAACAGAACAACATAATTTTCTATGTGTAACAAGCTTGCTTAGCATGGCAAATAATTGCACATTTCAATTGCATTTGCAGTTTAGCAAACAAAGAAAAAAGTCATACTAATAATGAACAAAAGCAACTCACTCTATTGTCTCTCTCCAGATGTGCTGTAATTTCTAGTATTCCAGCAGGAGCTTCCTACAGCTACTCGTGTGATATGATGGAGGGACAATATGTATTTGTGGTTATTCCTGGAACTTCTAAGATTCTGACTCTCTGTGAGGTGAAAGTCTATGTGGTTAATCCAGGTAATTCATAACAACCTGCTCTAAAGTCTCTAAAGTTTAATATAGTAGTTATTAATAGTGTAGTTCTAGACAGATCTGGTAGAAATTAATTTCCTAAAATGAAGTAAATATTTGTAAAATAAAATGTATCTTGATCCTGTTGTTTTACAGTTAATTTGGCAACAGGAAGAAGCGTCACACAGTCATCAACCCTTGACAGCTGGATCGCTGAACAGGCGATTGATTTCAATCCAGGGTTTTTCCCACAATCACAATCATCATTAGCGTGCTCATCAACCACTAATCAGACTAACCCATGGTGGAGGCTGGATCTGGGTCAGATTTACAGTGTTAGTAGAGTGGTCGTCACTAACAGACGAGACTGCTGTCCGGAACAAATAAACGGAGCAGAGATTCGCATCGGAAACTCTTTGGATAACAATGGCAACAACAATCCTGTGTGAGACCCTCTTTCAGTGGCTTAATATCCATAGAAATCCCTGATTCCTCAAGACTGAAAACACAAGTGCAGAAAGAATAAAGTCTAAATGAAGTTTTCTCTGTCTCTCTGTAGATGTGCTGTGATGTCTAGTATTCCAGCTGATGTTTCGTCCAACTACACTTGTAACGATATGGAGGGTCGATATGTGAATCTGATCATTCCTGGCGATTCAAAGGCTCTCAGTCTGTGTGAGGTGGAGGTCTATGGAGAAGGTCTGAACAAACAAACTATGTTATAATATATCCATTTATTATTGTTTATACTACTCTCAGCAGTCAATAAAACACACATGGTCAACACTAAACCATGTTCATCCTCACTGCAAGTGAAGAACCTGTATTGAGTCATATTTTGTTTTACTTTGTGTAGTTTTGTTGATAATTTTTTCAGGATTTATCCAAGTTGCATCTGTTTAATCTTAAATGACAGATTAATTTTCACCAGAATACTGTAGATATTATAGACACACAGCCTTTGATGCCAAAAGTAAAAGATGCAATTATATATTTTGGGATCCTTAACATAACATATAATAATTATATGATTATATGCATTTAACTTTGTTTTCCCCTGCTGTCTGTGACCCCCCGTGTGTGTGTGTGTGTGTGTGTGTGTTTCAGGTCCTTGTTTAAAGCAAACGTTTGTGAAGCTCAAACTGAAGTCCAGCTCGAGTCTGTCTGATCCCGCAGCGAGAGCCCAGCTCCTGACACAGGTGAGAGAGAGAGAGAGAGAGAGAGAGAGAGAGAGAGAGAGAGAGAGAGAGAGAGAGAGAGAGAGAGAGAAACAGAAATCTGAGCGCATTCATAGAGGTTTTAAGAGATGTTCTTGTTTCAGCTGGAATCTGTTCTGGCTGAAAGAGGGATTTCTGGCGTGAAGCTGCGCTGGACTCAACTGCCCGAACAGGAAGTGATGCGGGAGGAAGCTGCGCCTGGTGAGTGTGTTCATACAAGAATGCTGATTCATGAAAACAAATGTGTATACTACAAATGAAACGACGTCTTTATGATGTAATGAACTTTTCATTTACAGCTCAATGTGCTCAAAGAAAGAAGTGATGACGGGAAAACTTTTGGATCAGTTCTTCAGTTACATTACTTGTATATTCTCTGTTCTGCAATGTTGAAACTTGAGACTACGGATTCCAGAAAATGATTAAACTCTGAAGTTGTTTTAAAGAAATTTGTATTGCATAAAGTGCTATTATTAAACTTAAAATGTATTTGACCATTTAAAGCAGTGCTTTTTTATTATCAGCTTTTCTTCTGAGGTAAATTATTCCAGGATTATTCCTCACCGTGTTGTAAATATGTAAATAAATATGTTTGAAATGTTCTGAGGCGAATCAGACACATAATAGCCTAGTTACATTTAACAAATATGTTTGAAATGTTTTGTGGATACTAACTAATTCCTGGATACTAACTGATAAGACGTTTTATGGCCCTAAAAAAATGCCCATTTTTTTTCTGTGGCCATGAAAAATATTATTTTCTTAGAATTAATTAATAATCAATACTGAACGTTCATGGGATGAACTGATTGATTGATTGTAATGTCAATGTAGCTACATTAAGTTAATGTATTTAACTGATTTCAAATATTCATAATCAATCATAATGAATAATCAAAATGAGTTATGAATAATTATTAATATTTCCCCTCAGAGCTAATCCGCTACAGCATCTCAAAATGATGTAAATTACATGCATGAATCTTGATGTGTTTATTTGAGTTGAGCATGGATCGCGTCAGTATTTGAATTTCAAAAGAACGCGCGCTCCATGGGCGTGGCCGCAATAACACTAATCAAACTTAAACTCTATAATGCCTTAATACATAAACCTGCAGCAATATCAGGAAATGGAGACTCATGAAGATAGTACCATGGACCGAAGTCTACATAGACCTAATGTAACGGACCCAGGCCAATAAGAGCTGTGTGTGTAAACCTCACTCCCCTGGCCTCAAGAGGAGCACTAGCGACTGACACTAGTGGCTGTGGTCTTTAGCATCCTTGTTAGTGCGTCCGCCTCCAACACCAGAGACCCCATTTTGAATCACTTAGTAAAATCAGCGCTGTAATGTTTTACAAAGCTTTCACAAGAATCATGAGGTTCATTCTTGTGTTATGCAGCGCGTTTGAGCTTCATTCAGAATCAGAGGACAGAAGCATTTTGTTTCTAACCCTGCATCCTTGTTAGTGCGTCCGCCTCCAACACCAGAGACTGTCCTCTATCTGTGTGCCAAATTTCATCACTTTCTCGCATGCGGTTCTATGGGCTGCCATAGACTCCCATGGCGGAATAATGATAAGAATAAGAATCGGTACTTGGCCCCTAAAAATAAGAAAGCTAACAATTTCAATAGGTAACATTATAAATACAGTCAATAATAATGATTTAATGGTTTATCACTTTTGACCAATAGGTGGCACAGTTACGAAATTTATGTGGTGTGGTTAGAGTGATGTGACAATGAAACATGCAAAGATTGGTGTCAATATTTCAAAGTATTGTAGAGATAGAGCCTCAAGAGTCATTTTGGCATAATGCCTCAAATTCGGGGCTGCAGTATACAAAAACGGTTATGTCTATCAACACAAAATCCATATTTTTTTTGTCGGCACGGTCTTAAGATATGATTTGATTTTGGTGAAAATCGGACAAACAGTCTAGGAAGAGTTCGAAAAAGTAGGATTTTAACAAAAAACAAGATGGCGGATTGGAAGTTTGGCCAAATATGGCAAAATTGGTATCCATGTTCTCGGCATGACCCAAGGAATGATTTATGACCAGTTTCTTTACAATAGGCCAATCTAATCAAAACTTATTAGCATTTTTGTAAATTTCAAAACTTTTTGAGTACTATCAGGGCATGGTGCCGAAGACACATGCCAAGTTTCGTAATGATATGCCAAAACGTTAGTGAAAAAAGGCCTAGCATTTTTTTTTCATAATATTGTATTGAAGTCAATAGGAATTTCATGTTTTTTTATTTTTATTTTTTATAGCGGCACCAAGAGGCTCAATCCCATAATTTTTTGATGTATCCTCAGAGTGAGCCCATGCATATGTGTGTCGAGTTTGATGACAATATTTAGAGTTATAGACATGCACATTTACCCCATGGACAGCTTTGTTTTGATTTTTTTGCCACTTCCTATCAGAATTTTGACATTTGGGCATTAGTGGTCAGACAGCGACTTATGTTTACAAATTTACTATGTTGGTTTCGTCTCGATCGGAGTAACGGTTTCGAAGATATTCGCAAAAGCTAAAAGGCAAAAAGGCCTAGCAAAAAGGGCTAAATCACAACGCAAAACCTGGCATGTTTGGGACTCTGCAAGGATTCAGGAGACAAAAAAAGTTATAAGTGTTTGAAAAATGGATTTTACCACTAGGTGGTGCTGGTCCGAAATTTCTCAGCAAATTAACACATAATTAAAAATGGCCGGCAGTCAAAATGGCCAATATGGTAAAATGGATATCATTCGAATCGACATGTTGCCCTGAATCTAACGAGACCAAATGTATTTATTCATTTATTTAAATTCAAATGTATTTATTTATTTTTCGACAAACCGTTCAAACTGTAAAAATAGCTATTTTTTTAAATATCTTCGGACCAGTAGGTGGCACAGCTCCGAAACGCAGCACGCAGGTCATGCTTGTGACAACATGTACCGAATTTGGTCTAAATACGATAAAGCGCTGCGGAGATATAGCCTTAAGTGTATTTTTGCAACCGCTACGTAAAATTTGTTTGTGTGTTGTTTTACGCGTTGTTTGCGAACGGTTTTACGGATCAACTTGAATTCCTTAACTTTTTGTCGACATGGTCTGAAGATGATCAGGTTAAATTTTTGTGAAAATTGGAGCAATGGCCTAGGAGGTGTTCGAAAAAATAGGATTTTCAGAAAATTCAAAATTTTCATGTCATAGTGACATGTCAACCACATGTCAAATCAAATTAATCAACATAACTGGAGGAATCAGAGGAAAAGGTAATTTAATTTCTAGCCCTCACGGTTCAAAAGTTATGAGCATAAACATGAGTGAAGATTTGGACAGGTGGTGGCGGTAGATGGATTGATTTAGAGACTCCAAAATTGGTGTGGTTAATATTGGGAATGACCTCTATCAGTGTGACAAATTGTATAACTTTCCCGCAAACGGTTCTATGGGCTGACATATACTCCCAGAGCGGAAGAATAAATATAGCTGCAAGCAGCCATTACTGGGGCCAAGCGCAAAAGAAGACAATAAGACATGCCAACATGGCCGGGAGTGTCAGACCAACTGCAACAATGAGCCATTAAAGACATTTTAAGATGAATTTAGGCAAAATGGCTGAAAAATCATACACTGTACAAAAATGTACCATACATTTTACAGGAATTTATTGGCAAAAAGTTTTTTCTTTAGTAATAGTAATTTCACTAAAGTACAGTATTTACCTGGCAATATGCAAAATGCTGAACAGTTAGTTCATGCGTTCATGACCTCAAGGTTAGATTATTGTAATGCTCTATTGGGTGGTTGCCCTGCTCGCTTAATAAATAAACTCCAGCTGGTCCAAAACGCAGCGGCTCGAGTACTTACTAGAACCAGGAAGTATGACCATATTAGCCCAGTTCTGTCAACACTGCACTGGCTGCCTATTAAACATCGCATACATTTTAAAATCTTGCTTATTACTTACAAAGCACTAAGTGGTTTAGCTCCCCAGTACTTGAGCAAACTCTTAACACAGTTCTCTCTTAACTCTTAACTCTATAACACATTATACTCCATCACGTCTACTGCGGTCTCAAAATTCTGGCCAGTTGATAATACAGAGAATATCGAAATCAACTGCAGGCGGTCGATCCTTTTCCTATTTAGCACCTAACTCTGGAACAGTCTTCCTAACATTGTTCGGGAACCAGACACTCTCTGTCTGTTTAAATCTAGACTAAAAACACATCTCTTTACTGTGGCATACACATAGAACATTATCAATTTATATTATTCAAATCAGTTAAATGATTGTTAGGCTGCATTAACTAGGTCAGCCGGAACCGGGAACACTTCCCAGAGCACCTGATGTATTTGTTAAATCATAAATAGAATAGCATATACGCTAATGTTAGTCTCTCTGTTTATCCCGAGGTTTACTGCAGTCAGCCGGATCCAGATCAGATGGTGGACCTGCACCTAGATATGACCACAATGCAGCCCTGAAGTGTCAACAGAGACTGTGTCAACTAGACTCTCCCCTGTGATGGCCTCATCGACATCAACAAGCCCGTCCCCTGCTCTGATCTTCAACCAGATGGAACTGGACAACTACGCTGAATGTTTCACTCAAGGGACACTAGTGTTCTTTTTTTTGCTAAGGTTAAATACATGTAGATAGCAGAAGAAGTTGGAGCTGTTTGGCACGAGGAAAGCATGGCTTCCCTCTGGTAACCTTACCTTTAAAGATGTCCTGATTGGGAAACGTACGGTTTGATGCTCAATCAAAAATGACTCCTTTTACCTACCCTCATTATTTGTACTAAGAGTGCATTGGATATTGCATGATACATGTGGGAAATCTAAAAGGACTAATTTACCTACATTGTACCTTTGGGTCTTCGAAAATGGACAATAGTTATGAGGATAATTTAGGTTCTCCTTGTTTCTAGAATTGCGGTGTGGTGTATTGAATCTGGTCTGGACTTTTACCAAAGTTGACAAACTATTTCCATCTAACTTACAACCTTGTATTTTACAACAATTCAGTTAGTTCACGGTTCAATACATACCTCGGTTTTTTAACCACGATTCTCGGTTTGGTTCGGTTCTGATGGCTTGTCACAAGTGTTTTTGTCATTCTATTCTTAGGTGACAGTAACAGCAAGAGGTTAAGGAGAAAAAATACTCTTTTTTATTGCAATACTCTTTCTTTATTTTACTTAAAAGACTTGAAAAACCTTACTTAAACTTACAACTTTACTTAAAAAAAAAAACCTTGTACACATTCCTAGTGTATAGTATAATTTATATAAAATAAAATAAATATATATATATATATATTAGGGGTGTAACGGTACACAAAACTGACGGTTTGGTTCGTACCTCGGTTTTGAAGTCCCGGTTCGGTATGGATTCGGTACAGCAGTTTTACAAAATTGCTTTTTATTAATTTTTATTCAACAGTGGTTTAATGAAAAAAAAATTGTGTCTGTCCTTAAATGAATTAAATTATAACTAAAAGTTTCTTAAAGATAATGCTGTAAACTATATAGGGAGCCCTTACTTACATATAGCTATTAAAGATTAAGCTCATAAGCTTCACATAAGGCAGTTTTTGCATTAACTTCTAAATCGAATTATTTTTATTCGTTGTTGAAATATAATAATTTAGTGGCTGTAATTTTCATGACAGGTTTATTTAAACATACATTAAATAAACAAGACATCACTAACAGGCTAAGTAGTATATAATGAATATATAACGGCTAATATAATGAATATAACGGCTAATATAGTGCATGTATTCAGTGTTCTGAATTCTCCATGTTCAGCATAATAACCGGAGATGCGCACAGGATCAGCGCTGCACGTTACAGAATATTGTGCAACATGCGCAGCTGCGGAGTTTACGCTCATTTAGTAGACTGAGAATATGCGTAGCACTAGTTGCATCAGCCATTCCGACTGGAAAGTTTGCTCGCTGGATTGCTCGCACTTTAAGGACATTGTATGAGTAACGGACAAATAAACTTGCACATGTCCATCTGTGTTGATACCAAAGCAATCATTAAAAGGCTATCATCTATCCATGACTCTGAGTTCTCTGACAAGAACACTGTGGCGGTCAGTGCACATTGATCCAGATATATCCTAATTCAGAACATTCAGTGAAAGAGTTGATTTCTCTAGTGAGCTCACAGCTGTGGACACTGAATGACTTTAACGTGATTCTGCATGACATTGTTTACAAGCTGTTTTATTGTCTTTCCGCGGTTGAAACACAGATGGAGCGATTACACGACATATGATACATTTCAGTAAGTTGTAATGTATCCTCAACATACCTTAAGATGTATTAATTTATGTTTATTCTTTAGGAAGAGATGATCGCATTGACTCGCGCGCTGCCGCTTTAAGTTGAACTGATACGCGTCTATCAGTCACGTCACATTAACGAGCTAAAACGGCATTTATCGTTTGAATTTCGTGATAAAATGGACTGAATACTTAATATGTTCGTGTGGGAACTCGGATTGAAGTGTGTTCCGCACTTACAACAAGCCGACTGTTAACTGTTAAAGATTACATTCATAACCGCTCGGTACACGCGTGCACCGTACCGAAAGCCCTGCACCGAAACGGTTCAATACGAATACGTGTACCGTTACACCCCTAATTTATATATATATAAAGATTTACACTGGCAGCTCAGAGCTGTACAGCAGCATTTAAGTATGAAATTGAACGAATAAATGTAAAAATAAAACACTACATTGACTTCACTATAAAATATACATTGATTCTTATTAAAGCTACTGTATTAAAGTTTTTCAGTCAAGAGCAGCGAGTGATTTTCTCTTTGTCTTTTGTTGTTTTATTAATAGTTCACTCAAAAATGAAAATTCTGTCATCGATTACTCACGCTCAAGTTGTTTTAAACCTGAATAAAGTTCTTTCTTCTGTTGGACATAAAATATATTTTGAAGAATCTTGGAAACCAAACAGTTGCTGGTCCCCATTGTAGGAAATAATAATATGGATGTCAATGGCTACAATCAGCTGTCTGTGTTCAACAGGAGAAATGAATACAGATTTGGAACAACATTAGAGTGAGGAAATAATGACATAATTTTAGAGGTGAACTGTCCCTCTAAGGACAAGCTGCAGCGTGTTCACTACTGCACTGCTGTCAATTTAAGACCTGCCCGCATCTATTATTCAGACACACGCCGATTTTACTTTCTCTTTAGACATAACCGACTGTGTTTATGTAAACCTTGTGTGTATTTGACAGTATTAGCGCAGTAAGACTACTTAGTCCAGTAATCACGTGTTTGACAGGCTTTTAGTGTGCGCACTCAGCATGTTAAAACAGTGCATTATATTTAACCGGCTGTGAATAACTATAGTGTTCCGTGAGTATAAATCTACCACTAATGTGTGATGTGAATGTATGTCATGTTGTTCAGTATTAGGATGGAGGCAAATAATAGAATGTGTAGAAAAATTATTATTTAAATGCAAAACCGATAAACCGATAACGCATATATATACAGTATATAAATAGCATAGGCTTTTGGGGTTATTTGTAAAATTGGTTTATGGTATGTTACTTGGATTTGGGGTTATTATTGTTTATTTCACTGTTGTTGTATTTGTCATAATATATCTCTGAGGAAATAAAGGAAATTAGAAAAAAATAAGGACATTTTAGTTTTGCTTTCTGTCAATGTAGGGGCAGAAAGCTCCCAGATTTCATCAAAAAGATCATCATTTCAGTTCCGAAGATGAACAAAAGACTTAAGGGTTTGGAACAACATGAGAGTGCGTAAATGATGACAGAATTTTCATTTTTGGGGGAACTATCCCTTTAACGCTACGTCATACATTAGTAGTGCAACAAATGCTGATCGTGACATTACTTTTTTATTGAGCTAGTTTCATTCAATTTTGAACATTAACCTAAAGTCTCTGCTTATATTTTTTGTGCAAATGTTTAGTTGGAATCACAGCAGTCACTGGAGCCAAGAGAACAAGCACAGAGGCAAAACAATAGGGGTGTGAATCTTAAGGCACTTAACGATTCGATCCGATTCCGATTCTGGGAGTAACGATCCGATTCCCAAAACGATTCTTAACATACATTTTTGGTAACTAATTGTCCTGCTGTGCAAATACAGCTAATATGAAGCTGATATGTGTTTTGTTTATAGTTATGTAAACTTCCATCCATTAGCCCAAAAACGGATACTAACGGCTTGGTCAAAAGGAATTCTGCGTGTAAGCCTTTTCAGCATTTTGGTGAAGTTCTCTTAATTTATTGAGATCTCGTTTTAAATCTAACTCCATTAATAATTTTATCTGACTCCAATTTTATGTGACTCTATAAAGTGTGTTATGTGTAGAGTTTATCAGCTGATTTTACGATTCGTTGCGATTTAATTTAGATCGTTGATTTTCTTAGTATCTTCCTAGTTTCAATTCGTTCATCAAGAGACCCAATATCGCACAGAACAGACGCGTCCGGACCGCGCGTTCACGATCACAAAATGTTACTTCTGATATTATTCAGAGGATGCAGAGTGGATATTTTACCTTTAAGTGGTTGCCCCATGCTCACTCAACAAAAAGTGTAAAACAAAAAGTGTTACCATGTAACTATGTGTGCTGTGAGGTGTGAATGGCTTCATGAAGTCTCTTCACTCCCATCTCCTACATGTTAAGTTGTGTGTGTGTCCTAAGCTTCAGATCCCAGTGGAATCTGGGTCTGAAGGGTCACAGCCATTAGCCTGAAAGGAAAACAAACCCACAGAGAGAAATACAGTTTAATATTGAACCTTTACACAAATTGAATTAAGATAGATGGTGCTATCTTATTTTTCTTTAATGGTCTTAGCCCGATATCTTTTGTAGATGGCTTTAACCTGTTAAGGTTTTATTCCATTATGAGAAAATTTATTTTAGTTTACAACGACATGTATCATTATCATGATCATGTTTCTGTAAAGAAAAAGGTCAGATAAACTGATTTATAATGTTCAGATCTGACTGTGTGTAAATGCAGTCAGATCAGTTGCACCTTTAGTTGCTGCAGCAATTGCGTTTACACAATGTGCTGTATTGTGATCATTATCACACCCAGGTCCCCTGGGGCAATCTCTTTACATGATGCTGTTTTTACAAGCCATATCTGTGTTTAGAGCATCAGGTCATTTGGCATGTATGGTTCCATTTGAACTCTTGACCATTTGGATCCCTCCTGTAGAGTGAATGCCTTAAGTTAAGATAACACACAACTTTCATTACATTCCCAGTATGATAACTTCCCCAATCAGGTCCCATGTAATCTGACACTCCCAGAGAGGAATTTGCTAACACTTGCGCCACTTTGTTTGTGGTTTCATTGCAATGGAAAACTTGTGCCTCCCCTTTCTCATTGGTTTGCAGATCAATGAAATGTAAATTGTTAGGCCTTGACTGAATTCAGCCTATTTAAGTTACAGCAATCAGGTTAATTATTTAACTGGGCATTGCAATTTTTCTCATTTGAATTCTTGCACCAATAGAAGGTAAAGAAGTTCTTTCTCTTCATGTTTTCCATTTCAGTTTTCTTCCTTAACAGTTCGTTCTTTAACCATTTATATTCTCCTTCCCCTCATTTCAACACTAAGGGCCCTATCTTGCACCCAGCGCAATTGACTTTGTACACCGACGCATGTGTCATTCCTATTTTGCACCCGCGCAAAGCGCGCTTTTCCCTCCACAGAAGCACGTCGCTAAACTAGTGAATGAACTTGCGCTCCCTGGGCGGTTCAGCGCAAAAAAGGAGGCGTGTTCCGGCGCAAACAATCCCTGGTGCTATTTTGCTGTTCCATTAAGCAATTGCGCCACTGACCAGAAAAAAACCTAGTCTAAAGTCAGTGGCGCGTTGCGCGTTGTTCATTATGCTATTTTAAGGGCGCATGCTTGACCATAGCGTGCACAACGCGCATACACTTTGCTCATGTAATCTACACAGATGCAACAGTTATTTTTTCAAATCATAAATTGTTACACTAAAAAAATATTAACACATGAGATGACGGAAATCATTGTGGTGTGCCACGAAGATGTGAAAAAATAGGCATAAATCTAGCTTACAAATTATTCAGGCTAATTATTTATTTAACCGACGCTATTTTGGGTGGGTTTCTCCCATCCCCATACAACACAACTTCTCTGTCTTTCACTGCTCTTACAAGAACATCAGTCTCCTCGGCTGTGAACCGCTCCTGGCGTGCGCCTGGTAAATACGCCATAATAATAGCAATCCATAATGGAACTTGCGCACCTGCTTTTAAAGGGAATGTTGGATGACGCTCTGATTGGTTTATTCACGTTACGCCCAAACCACACCTATGAATAATGAAGCTACTTCAGACCAACCCATTTTAGATTTGCGCCGGGCGCAAGAGCCATTTATCCCGCCGGGAAAATAGCAACAGCGCCGAGACCCGCCCACAAAGTTACTTGCGCTTTGCGCTTTGACACTTGCGTTTCAGATCGTTAAAATAGGGCCCTAATAGTGTTCTTGCCATCTTGTTCCCTACTTGCACCTCCCATCTTTCTACCTTCTAATCCTTCTCATACTTTCCCAACATTCTTTCCTCTTCTAAATAATGCTGAATCATCATGAGATTAAACCATTCCTGGCCATTATAATATAATTTACATTATAATCATAATATAAATCATATTATATTAAAATAGTATGAATTAAAAATAATTTTACTTGCTGGTCTCAAGAGGGTCTCTGCTGAGTAATTTGTCCAGAATAGTCTCACTGATCTTTAGATTGGCCCTGCAGCTACTGCTGTGCTGGCCTGATCATTGTGTGCACAGCAACAAGCCCAAACTGGAAACCAGTTATAAACTTAGTTGCTGTGAACGTTCAATAAACAGCAAACACTGAGAGCACGGGTCAAATCATTGCTCAATTCAAAGATTTTTGTGACTACACAATATAGAATTGGGCACAATTTTCTTGTTTTGGGCTGAGAAGTTATCAATTGCATTCTTTGGAGAATCTATTTGCATATGAAAAGAAAGTTTTGACAAACACAGGTCTGATGGAGAAAGACAAAGATTCTCTTTGGTCTGTTAATTTTCTCAGTCTCTTTTGAGACATTAATAAACACACAAAAGTGCAGTGATTGCAAGGTCATTTTTTTTTTTTTTTTTTATACTTTATTTTTTTTTAATTTTAACAAGACAGACAAAAAAAAAAAGAAAGAAAACCAGACAGACAGACCAAGGAACAGCAGGCAAAATCGTCATAGATTAACAGAGATGTTCAACATCATGTAAAAACAGGAAAAACAAAACAGGAAAAACAAAAAACAAAAAAAAAAACAATCAAAATGAATAGAAAAGGGATAAAATAAAAGACATACATCTCAATTTGTATTCAGATAAGATATCCAGTTTTTCCAATATGCTTCACATTTCCTCCTGGCATGTCTCAGAGAGAAAGTCAAATGTTCCATAACATATATTTCCTGTACTATTTCTATCCATTCGGCAATTGTCGGGGACTCTTTACTTAGCCATTTCCTAGTTATTGCTTTCTTACTACCTGCTAAAAGTATTTGTAACAAATATCTATCTGTCTTTCTCAGCCCTGTTGGTAGATTTCCTAAATATATAACGCTGAAATTAAACTCAAGCTCTAAGCCAGTTATTGACCTAATTGCCTTCACCACCTCTACCCAGTACAAAGAAATAATAGGACACTCCCAAAAGATATGAAAATGACCGGCAGACATGTTACCACACAATCTCCAGCACTGCCCGTGATCAGGATTGTTACTCTGTGATTTTTTTATATTGGGGGTTATAAAAAATCTTAATGTGTTTTTCCAGATGAATTCCCTCCACAGACCTGAGCTGGAGGTGGTAGATTGCGTCCTGCATATATTCAACCAGTCTTCTTCGCTTATCTTTATGTTAGCTTCTTTCTCCCACCTCATTTTTACATACATTGTTGAAAGTCCTCTGTCCGACTGTAAATATGAATATAACCTGGAAATCAGTTTTCTGTTGGTATTGCAAGGTCATTTATAAGACATTTATAATTGTGACATCAGACCTGAACCAGTTTTGTCCACCTTCACATTTTACACACAAAGGATTCCAGTGAGATCTTTTCAATTACATTTTAGCTCATCTACTCACAAGATTTAATTCACAAGTTAACGTGGCCATTTGTTCTTTTTCTTTGGCGTTGTTGCCGCAAAGCAAATAAACAAATGTAACTGGACATTTTCCCTCAGAATTTAGGGTTTTAATTTACAGACCTCTTTTAAGTACAGAAATAAAATGTTCTCTCTTGCTGCGTAGGCAAACAAGGAGAATTTTAAAGCAAGGGATATCATTTCTACTCTACGCTGTTGCTTTCATGTCCCTGATAAGCAATATGGTTGTCTAACTTTCACGCCCCATCGGATTTATACAGTATTCAGTACTATACACTCCCAACATTTCTAAAAGGCAAATAAGAATGGACTTACCATAACAGCTGAAGGAAGAGAAGAAGATCAAACCTCTTGCTTGTGGCAATCCAAGTATTTAGCTGAAAAGACACTCGCCACCGGGAGATCACGTCGGGGTCACGATTTGTAAACTTCCATCCATTATCCCAAAAACGGATACTAACGGCTTGGTCAAAAGGAATTCTGCGTGTAAGCCTTTTCAGCATTTTGGTGAAGTTCTCTTAATTTATTGAGATCTCGTTTTAAATCTGACTCCATTAATAATTTTATCTGACTCCAATTTTATGTGACTCTATAAAGTGTGTTACGTTTAGAGTTTAGCAGATGATTTTACGATTAGTTGCGATTTAATTTAGATCATTGATTTTCTTAGTATCTTCTTAGTTTTCAAATTCGTTCATCAAGAGACCCAATATCGCACAGAACAGACGCGTCCGGACCGCGCGTTCATGATCACAAAATGATACTTCTGATATTACTCAGAGGAGGTAGAGTAGATATTTTACCTTTAAGTGGTTGCCCATGCTCACTCAACAAAAAGTGTAATTTTATTAATATCCCTGAGCTACAACTTGACAATACAGGGATAGTCAGAAATCGGATTATCGCGCACGCTGCGCCCATGCCTCAGTTGTGCCGTCATCCGTGTGATCTATCATAACGGTTTGCGGTAATACCGGAGTCTACATCGATCCATACTAGAAAAATGTTTTCAGAACAATACAAGATAAATCAAGATTAACATTTATTTTGGCCAGACAAGAAAGGTAAATACGTGAACAAGAATCCATGGTACACAACTGATCAGCGGAAAAACATGAGCACAATCACAAAGTAATATGAAAATAATTTCAAAGAGTCATCATGTCTGGCACATTACATGCAGGATGTTTGAGTGCCTCAAAGACACTGACACAGCAGCACATGGGGGGTTCTGGCTACAGAAGTTCCCCCCTTTCTGTTCTGTTACCCTCCCTTAAATACTCCAACCAGAACAAAAGGGCTGTAAATATTTGCAACACAAACACCTGGTTTTGGGGGAGAGAGAGATCAGATATCCTTGAAGAGACCACTCAAAAGGAGAACATAATTCTCATTAGTTTCCAATCTTTATAATACTACAAGTGACTGCAGTGAAACTGAGACCATTCTACCATTCGCACTGAGACCTTTAAAGGGACACCAAACATGAAATGGATAAAACAATAGTTCTCTTACGAGAGGTTCTCTCGTATTGCGTAAGTTCCTTACGCATCGGGAAAGTATTCTTTCTTCGAGATTTCTGAAAAACCCAAAATTATCCTTAATTTTGTAACATTGTCAACGCAGTGCGGCAGCCTGGCAGACCATAGCAGGCTATTCCAGCGTGCTATTGGCTGCTCTGCTGGCAACTGCAGCAGCCTATCGGTGAGCCCGCGTGACGTGGCGACCAATGAGGGCGCTTCGCGCCCACCTGGCTACATTTGCCTACAGGTGGGGCGTGGCCACGTGTATATAAGCAGGGCTCACGGGCTGCATATTCGATTTTCTTTTCTTCAGCGAAGCCCTTCGCATCGCTGGATCTGGAACCCGCCGCCGTGATCGTGCAGACGAGCAAGCAGAGGACAGCTCCTGAGGAAGCCGGCAGCATCGCGCCACCTTCAGCCATCCGTGCCTGCTCTGCTATCCGGCAGCCCATATCCTTTTACGCTCAAGTGTTGTCGCCGCTGCGTCACACTTTCTCAAAAAAGAGCCAAGCGTTTGATACAAAATGTCTCGTTCCACCTGCGGCTCGTGTCACGCGCAGCTCAGTTCCGGGGACCGCCATGTGATCTGCGCTCTCTGCCTGGGCCGTGATCACGCCGCCGGCGGATGCCCGGAGTGCGAGGAACTGACGATGTCGACCCTGCGGGCTCGACTCATTCTGTTCGATGACGACATCCCTCCAGTCCCTGCTAAGCCGCGCAGAAAGA
This sequence comes from Romanogobio albipinnatus, assembly GCA_023566225.1. Lineage (NCBI taxonomy): Eukaryota > Metazoa > Chordata > Actinopteri > Cypriniformes > Gobionidae > Romanogobio > Romanogobio albipinnatus. The sequence goes on from CM042239.1 coordinate 3,680,319, forward strand.
AGCGCCTCTCGCAGCGGACTCCGGAGTTCGCCGAGAGTAGCTCGCCGGAACCCTTCCCGCCCGCTTCACTCTCGCCTTCCCCGCCCCCACCCCAGGCCGCCATTTCTGTTGCCGCCTCCGGGGATGAGGCGGATGCGGCCGCGGAACGCGCCGACAGCTGCTCCATCATGGCTTCTGACAGCGAGGACTGGTCTTCCGCGACCTCTTCAGTCCGGGGCTCCGGACACTCTCGAGCGGGTGAGGACGCCGAACTTTTGCGCCTTCTCACCCGGGCTGTCGAGCAGCTAGGCCTCGAATGGGCCCCGCCCAAGGTGGCAGCGCCGAATCGACTTGACGGATGCTTCCTAAACAGTCGCCGCCGCGCGCCCACCTCCAGGACTGCACCCTTTCTGCCAGAGCTTCACGAGGAGCTCACGAAGTCCTGGAACGCGCCATTCTCCGCGAGGGTCTCGTCTCAGGCTTCTTCGACGCTCTCACAAGTTGACGGCGCGGCTGAGAAAGGCTACAACGCTATCCCTCCGGTGGAAGAGGCGGTCGCAGCGCACCTTTGCCCGCCTTCCAGTTGGCGCTCAAAGGCTGCCCTCCCGTCTAAGGCCTGCAGAGTGACGTCATCGCTGATCGGCCGCGCTTTCGCTGCCTCCGGCCAAGCTGCATCTGCTCTGCACTCTATGGCCGTGCTGCAAATCCTCCAAGCTAATCTCCTCCGCGACCTGGACGAGAAAAGCTGTGACGTTGAGTTGATCACGGATTTGCGAAGCGCGACGGATCTCTCCCTTCGCGCCACCAAGACCGCAGCACAGGCCCTCGGACGCTCTATGGCCTCCCTCACGGCCTCCCTCTGTTTCTCGCGGACATGCGAGAAACAGAGCGCGCGGCCTTCCTAAACGCCCCGCTCTCTCCGTCTGGGCTTTTCGGACCAGCGGTCAAGGGGATCGTCGACCGTTTCTCTGAAGTGCAGAAAACGACGCAGGCCATGAACCTCTTCCTGCCTCGACACCCCGGCGCTAGCAATAGCTCCATTGCTCGCCGTCCTCACGACCAGCCAGCACCGAGCTCCGCGCAGCGCCCAGCGCGGCCCCCTTCGTCTCAGCGAAGACCGAGCGGCCGCCCCAGATCGCGCTCTTCCAGCCGTGGTAAGCCGCCTCCACCTCGGGGCCCCCGGCCTAGGATCGCGCTGAAGCCCGAGCCTCCAAAGTCCTCCTAGCCAGAGGCAAGAAATGACGGTTAAGTCCCGCCGCGGCCGGACCACCGTCAAAAATCTCTTTCCTGTCAGCCCCCACCACTGTGGCTGCTGCAGATGGATTTCACGCAGCCAACGAGCCGGCAAAAATGCCTTCTCGCCTGTCAATAACCGCCGTTTTTATGGCGAACCAGAGAAATCACAAAAGTTGTATTATTTCTGGTTGCACGGCTCACGCCGTATGTGTTTCAAATGCAGTAAATGTGCCCACTTTTCTGTGTTCACCCCTGCACACAAGCACTATAAACCCCGTGTCCCCCACTCACATAAAGCGGCCACCGGCCGCTCGAGTGCTAGAGTTAGGTCACGTGTCCGCTTGTTTGCGTCCACGACTAACCACCACACGCGCTGTCACACAGCCACTCTTAACCGGTCATGTTCCACGCGTAAGAGTTGTGCCCGCTCAAACGCGCTCACACATTTTCGCGAACATTATGCATCAGGCGCCACGCGCCGTGCCACACACCATTTGTCCTCTGCCCGGGGTGGCCGGAGCGATGAGTGTAGGGCCACACACAAGCCACTCCCCGCTTGAAGCTGCAGAGATGCAGTGTGTAGGGCGGCCAGCCATCGCAAGCGATCGGCTGGCCCACAGCACAGAGAGCGCGCGCACTGCGCCCGCCCCTCCTATACAGGCCGTCAAACCCGCGAAGCGCAGCGTTTCGAGCCCGGAGGCCGTTCTATCCCGTGTGGCACACGCGAGAGCGTGGGAAGCCATTCCAGGTGTATCAGAATGGGTGCTGAAAACAGTGAAGCACGGCTACACTCTGCAGTTCGCTCGCCGCCCTCCGCGCTTCTGTGCGCGTACAGAGACGAGAGTGAGCGAGGAAGTAGCACATCTACTTCGAGCAGAAATAGCCACGCTGCTGTGAACTGAGATTAACCCTACTCCGAAAGAGTGAGCAGCCAGTCAAGTAGTAGTAGAAGAAGAACGCCATAATCTCAGTTCTCGCGCATGCGTCGTGGCACTCCCGCGCACTCTCGTCAGAGGCTCAAATTGAACAACAATAATAGTGGGATAAAGTCGTTATTTTTGTTGTTTTTCCGCTCAAAAAGTATTTTCGTCACATGATAGACTTAATACAGAGCCACTGTAGTCATTTGGACTCCTTAAATGACGTTTTTACTTACTATTCTGGGCCATCAAGTTTCAGTCCCTCTGAAAGCCTATGGAGGAGTGAGACAGCTCTCAGATTTCATCAAAAATATACTAAATTATGTCCCGAAGATGAACGAAGGTCTTACATGGTTGGAACAACATGAGGGTGAGTAATTACTGACAGAATTTTCATTTTTGGGTGAACTAACCCTTTAACTAAGTCCCCGCATCTTCCCGGTCCGCCTCATCAATCTCCCCGCCAAGCTTGAAGTGCGTCAGAAATATAACGCGCGATCAGTTTAACTTATGGAATTTGTTGTGTCGCGTCGCCTCTCGCCGTATCTAATATAGACAGGATTGCTTTCATTTTTTAGGTTGCTTGGCCGCTCGCGCCTGATGTAGACACGGTTAAAGTTGCCTGATTATTTATGACGGATTGCCGAATTGTCAAAAAAGACAGAAGCCCTCTGATGCAGGCAAGATAAGGGATACACTGCAAAAAATTATCTTCTTACTTAGTATGTTTGTCTTGTTTCTAGTCTAAATATCCAAAAAATCAAGTGCTGCTAAATATCCTTAAATCAAGATGCATTTACTAGATAAGTAAATTTATATTTTGTATTAAAACCGGCTAAATGATCTGCCAATGGTGTGAGAAAAATAATTTTGTTTCTGATTGAAAGCTTGTTTCTTGTTTCTATCCCAAACAGAAATAAGATAATTCTTCTCACCCCATTTGGCAGATAATTTTGCTTGTTTTAAGCAAAAACTCATTTCATTTGGATTTTTCCCCCCAGAAAACAAGGAAAAATATAATGTCATTTTACTAGTAAATACATCTGGATTTAAGAATTTAATATTTGATATTTGGACTGGAAACAAGAAAAAAAATACAAAATAAGAAGAGCATTTTTTGCAGTGTAAAGACAGAGGTAGGCTAATGAATGAACAGTTTATCTAAATGCATAGTAGTAAAATAGTAATGTTCGCTAATTCATTCCAGTTTTATATATGCAAGCAGACGTTCTGGGTTCTCCAGAGGCCACAGACAGTGTGGTTTAAAAAAAAAAAAAAATCATGTAATATCACTTTTTTAATAGCCTAATGTTTTATTCTGCCGTTGTGCAGTTTTAAGGGGACATATGGCAATTTTAATATGTATTTGCCCAAATTAGTAATGATATTTATATACAGGTTTATTTAAAATACCAACATTTTATGTACATTTCACATTAAATATCTAAATTTCTCAGTTTAATTCATGGTTAAAACATGAATGTGCATATTAGTGGAAGTTTGCTGCCATCTACTGGAAAACAAACACTTTTGCTAGTTCTCAATAGTTTGTGCATGTATGCAAGATGCACTATTTTTGTTTAGGCTGTAATGTGGCGTAGGTGCTATTTTTGTATAGTTTAACTATCATCAGCCTTTAAATGTTTTTTTTTATAATAATAATGTCATGAACATAATGATGGGGTAGAATGGACTGGACATCATATAAAAAATAAAAAATAAAACAGTACCAGTTTCCACAACTTAGACTGATAACATGTAGTGCTAAACCTTCATACAAGGGGCACCAAGTAAAATCTTGCCTAGGGCAGCAAATTGGTCAGGGCCGGCCCTGCAGCGCACCATGTGGCCAGGTGTTGGATCTCTTCCCTGTAGGCAGTCTCATCGTTGTTGCTGATGAGACCAATCACCGTAGTGTCGTCCGCAAACTTGACGATGGAACTAGATTCATACACAGGCTTGCAGTCAGAGGTGAAGAGGGAATAGAGAAACGGACTTAGCACACAGCCCTGTGGTACACCAGTGTTGAGTGTGATGGACGTGGAGCAGGTGGATCCTGATCGAACATTCTTGGGTCTGTCAGTTAGGAAGTCCAAAATCAAGTTACACATTGAAGTGTTGATGCCCAGGTGTCCAAGTTTGGCTATTAACTTGGATGGGATGACAGTGTTGAATGCTGAGCTGAAGTCAACAAACAGCATGCGTGCATAAGTGTTCTTATGGTCCAGATGGGTGAGCACAGAGTGCAGTGCCATGGAAACTGCATCCTCTGTGCTCCTATTGCTGCGGTAGGCAAACTGGTGTGAGTCCAATGTGGATGGTAGAGATTCTTTTAGGTGTTCCAGGACCAGCCGCTCAAAGCACTTCATAATCATGGGTGTGAGTGCTACAGGGCGGTAGTCATTAGGGCACCTCGGGCTGCCCTGAGAACACGTCCAGGGATGTTGTCTGGTCCAGCAGCCTTGTGCGCGCTGATCCGGCTCAGTGCCTTGCAGACATCTGTGGAGGAGAGTGTGATTGGTGGGTGGCCATCTGAGGGTTTGAGCTTGGTGGCAGTTTCTTTGTTGTCTCTTTCAAAGCGAGCATAAAAGTAATTTAGCTCGTTCAGGAAGTTGACATCAGTTGCTGCGGGGGTGGAGTGGGTGGGTTTATAACCACTGATGGCCTGAATGCCCTGCCACATGCGTCGAGGGTCAGAGTTGGAAAAGTGTCCCTCTATCTTTAGCTTGTAGCAGTGCTTGGCCTTTTTGATGCCCCTCTTCAGGTTTGCTCTGGATGTGCTGTAGGCTTGTGCATCACCTGATCTGAAGGCAGTATTGCGTGACTTCAGCAGGAGTCGCACTTCCCTGTTCATCCAAGGCTTCTGATTTGGGTATGTGGTGATCTGTTTCTGGGTTGTAACACTGTCAATGGTGGTATTGATATGATCCAATACAGAGGAGGTGTAGGAGTCAATGTCCGTGTGAGCGCCACTGGTGGCTTGAGAAGCAAACATACTCCAGTCTGTGTTTAGAAACCTTTCCTGGAGTGTGGAATCTGCCCCCGCAGGCCACACCTTGATGGTCTTCACTGATGGCTTCACACGGTTGATGAGGGGTGCATATTTGGGTGCTAGAAACAAAGAGAGGTGGTCTGACTGTCCCAGGTGGGGGAGGGGTGTTGCAACGTAAGCTCCTGCCATGTTTGTGTAAACATGCTTTGTTTCCTCTGGTGTGGCAGGAAACATGCTGGTGAAACTTGGGTAGCACTGACTTTAAGTTTGAGTGATTAAAGTCAACTGCAACAATAAACGCAGCTTCCGGGTGATCAGTCTGTTGTTTACTGATGGCTGCGTGAAGTTCTTTCATAGCAAGCTTGGCATCAGCATCCGGGGGAATATAGGCTGCAGTGATAATTGTGGAAGTGAACTCCCGCGGTAGATAAAACGGTCTACATTTAACCATGAGAAACTCCAGGTTAGCTGAACAATGACTCCCAACAATAGCAGAGTTTGTGCACCAAGCTTTGTTAATATAAATGCACAATCCACCCCCTCTACAATAAACTATATGTGAATTGCTATATGTGAATTGATCACCCCTCATCTTTCTTCAGAGTTTGTGTTGTTAGGTGATTTAAACTGGGACATGCTTAACGCACCGGCTGCTCTTCAATCGAAGATAGATGCTCTCAATCTTACACAAATCATTAATGAACCTACCAGGTACAACCCCAAATCCGTAAATGTGGGTACTATTATTGATATAATCCTGACTAACATGCCCTATAATTATACCTCCTCTGTTTTCGACCAGGATTTGGCCGATCATTGCTTAATTGCCTGTGTTCGAAATGGGTTTGCGGTCAAACGATCACCCCTTTTCATTGTCAAACGTTCTTTAAAACAGTTCTGTGAACAGGCTTTTTTAATCGATTTGTCTCGGGTGTCCTGGAAGGATATTGATCTTATACCGTCAGTAGATGATGCCTGGTTTTTCTTTAAAAGTACTTTTCTTACCATTTTAAATAAGCATGCTCCTTTTATAAAACTGAGAACTAAGAATAGATATAGCCCTTGGTTCACCTCAGACTTAGCTGCTCTGAATCAACATAAAAATATCTTGTGGCGCACTGCATTAGCATCAAAAAGTTCTCACGATATGCAACTTTTTAGGGAAACAAGGAACAAATATACACAATTAGTTAGAAAAGCAAAGACTAGTTATTTTAAACAGAAACTTTCATCCTGTGGTACTAATTCCAAAAAGTTCTGGGACACTATAAAGTCTATGGAGAATAAGACCATCTCCTCCCAGTTGCCCACTGCACTAAAGTTTGGAAATACTGTTACCACAGATAAATTCATGATAATCCAAAATTTTAATAAGCATTTTGCTGAGGCTGGTCATGCTTTTCACTTGGCTACTCCTATCTCGGCCAAGAGTTTTGTACCTCCGACAGCAACTTGTTCTAGCACTCCTCATTTTTCTTTTAAACAAATCAAGACAGCTGATATTTTTAAAGAGCTGCTAAATCTTGATTCTCACAAATCTGCTGGGCTTGACAATCTGGACCCTTTCTTTATAAAATTATCAGCCGAAATTATTGCAACTCCGATTACCAGCCTATTCAACCTCTCTTTGTCACGTTCGGCTGAAGGAAACTGAGGTGAGGACTCAATTGCAGGAAGGGACATGAAATTTAATATAATATAAACATAAATACAAACAAAAACCCACGAGGGGGAAAACATACAACTAAGAAATAACCAAAACTCAAACCGGGAACACAGGGAAAGGAACACGTAGACATCACAATGAACCGACAAGGACTGCAAACACAAAGGAACTTATAAAGGGGACAAATAAGGCAGGTAACGAGGGAACACAGGTGGGGCAAATTAAACCAATAACAGGATAACAAGGAGGGTGGGAACTAGACAAGGACGGAAAATAACAAACCACCACATGTGCTACACAAGACAGGACAGGCATGTGACACTCTTTTGTATCCTGTGAGATCCCTAGAGACTGGAAAGCTGCTGCGGTCATCCCGCTTTTCAAAGGGGGAGACACTCTAGATCCAAATTGTTATAGACATATATCTATCCTGCCATGTCTTGCTAAAATCTTCAAAAAGCCAAGTTAATAAACAGATTACTGAATATCTTGAATCGCATCGTATTTTCTCTGCTATGCAATCTGGCTTTCGAGCTGGTCATGGATGCACTTCAGCTACGCTTAAGGTACTTAATGATATCATAACCTCTATCGATAGGAGACATTATTGTGCAGCCATCTTCATCGATCTTGCCAAGGCGTTTGACTCTGTCAATCATCGTATTCTCATTGGCAGACTCAACAGCCTTGGTTTCTCAAGTGACTGCCTTGCTTGGTTCTCTAACTATTTCTTAGATAGAGTTCAGTGTGTAAAATCGGAGGGTCTGCTGTCCAGTCCTCTTGCAGTCTCAATGGGGGTGCCACAGGGTTCAATTCTTGGCCCAACCTTATTTTCTATATACATTAATGCTTTTTAATCGAACATTGCCCATAGCTGCCAACCAGACTACCATCACTACTCTCGACGGGGCTGATTTAGAATATGTGGACTCTTACAAATATCTAGGTATCTGGTTAGACTGTAAACTTAATTTTCAGATTCATATCAACTATCTCCAATCCAAAATTAAATCTAGAATCGTTTTTTTATTCTGTCACAAAGCATCCTTCACTTATGCTGCAAAATATGCTCTTGTAAAACTTACCATCCTTCCAATCTTTGATTTTGGCGATGTTATTTACAAAATAGCCTCCAAAACTTTACTTAGTAAACTGGATGTAATTTATCATAGTGCTATCCGTTTTGTTACCAAAGCTCCATACACTGCTCATCACTGTGATCTTTATTCTCTTATTGGCTGGCCCTCATTATATACTCGCCGCCGAATCCATTGGCTTCAAGTTATTTATAAGTCTTTATTAGGCATTTCCCCGCCCTATCTCAGCTCCCTGGTAACCATAGCAACATCCACCCGTAGTATGCGCTCTAGCAGGTATATTTTACTGGCCATACCGAAAACTTATACTTCTTTTGGTCGCCATTCCTTTCAGTTCTCTGCTGCCTATGACTGGAATTAATTGCAAAAATCCTTGAAACTTGAGGTTCCTATTTCTGTCACTAACTTTAAGCATCAGCTATCAAAGCTGTTTATTGATCACTGCACCTGTGTATAGTCTCTTATCTCCGTTTATTGTGTACTTTTTTTATTTTTTATTTATTTATTTTTTATTTATTTTTTATTTGATGTATATTGATTGGTTTATTAATTATATGTTTATTTATTTCTATGTGTATTTCTGTGTTGTTTGTTTTAATCGCACTGTTTTGCTTTGTCTTGGCCAGGTCGCAGTTGTAAATGAGAACTTGTTCTCAACTGATTTTATCTGGTTAAACAAAGGTTAAATAAAATAAATAAAAAATACTCTTACCGGAGCCATCTAATGTTCTATCTGCCCGGAGTGTGTGGCGTCCTGCTAGCTCAATAGCGGTGTCCGGTATTCCGCTGTTTAACCAGGTTTCCGTGAAGATTAGGACGTTACAGTTCAAAAGTTTCTTACTGTGTGTGATGCTGAATCGAATCTCCTCCATTTTGTTCACTAGCGATCGTACATTAGCAAGGAAAATGCTGGGTAAAGAGAGCCGATGAGGAGTAAGCGTTAGTTTAGCCCATATTCCTCTGCGCTTCCCCCGCCTTTGTTTACGATCACGCCTCCTCCTGCGTGCACTTCCGCCCGGCCGCGTAGAGTGCACAGCCTCGGGCGTCCTAGCAATCTCAGGAAGGAGTCAAAGATTGTCTATAAAACTGCCGGAAATTCACAAACCAATATCCAAAAGCTCAGCGCGGGTGTACGATGTAAAGGCACAACTGTTCTGTACGAACAGACCCGAGATGAACAAGAAAAATACTGCAAAATTGCAGAATCTGGAGAGACGCTGAGCCTCGCGATCGACTCGCGCCGCCATCTTGGTCATAAATTATAGTTTGTAGAAAATATTTAATTGAATTTGAGTAACTGAGTAACTATTTATATGTCAAGCTGTATTTGTTTCTTCAACCACGTCACACCTACATTTTATTAATTTTTTTAAGTGTATAAAAAAGTAAATACATTTTTGTTGAACTCAATCGTAAATGTTCAGAGCAATCATAACAATACTGATTTTAGTAAAAATTCTGAAGTTAAGATGCATCTTTGATAAAAAATAAAGAGGTTCCTGTCACAAAAAGGGCCCATTTCAGGCTTTAGTACAGCTAAAGTATGACATTTTATACAACTTTTATATTTGCAATTACTGAATTAGTGTGAGGGACAATAGGAAAATGTTGGTTTCATTACAAATTGATAGGTTTTTATGTACATCTCAGCATTAACCCTTTAGTTAATCACCCAAATTATCCTCATTATTTTAATCCTCTTCATATGAATATAAGTGTGGCCTTTTTTCCTTTTGTCTTAGCGCTCTCTCTCTCTCTCTCTCTCTCTCTCTCTCTCTCTCTCTCTCTCTCTCTCTCTCTCTCTCTCTCTCTCTCTCTCTCTCTCTCTCTCTCTCTCTCTCTCTCTCTCCATCTCTTTAAGTGGAACAGACCCTAGACATATGGTTTTCAATAAGAAGGCTCTTTTGGGTCTCATGGTGGAATGGTGGAAAGTTTCTCTATTCTTTGCATTTAGGAGAGTTGCAGGATCTCAGTGTTCTCCTGGTGGAAATAATGATTACCTGATGTGTTGTTTACATTATACTGATATCACGTGGCTCACGTTCTTACCATGAGATATATATGATGTAATTATTTTCCATTGGTTGAATCCATTGAATCTGCATATATATTTGAAATCCTCAGAGGATATAATTCCTTCCCTCAGAGCTGAGCAGTCATTGTCTTTGAATCACCGAGAAATGCTGAGAAGGGCACTAGACGGGACAAGATTTAATTGTCTAATTAATTAAAAAAAAATTTTTTTATCACAACTACATTTTATAATCGCATTCAGAGAGCTCCCATAGTGTCCATAACGGGGTTGAGGATTAATTGCGCCCATATCTTGAAAAAGTAACCAATAATAATAATAGGGATTTGATGCCTGAGATGGGAAAATATATTTTTCTGCAAGTTAAGCATGTCATTATGTTGTGGGGTGTTCAAAAAAGTAATACATTTTGGTAAAAAATCTAAAAATGTGTAAATCCAAACCGGACCGGTTTCGTGGAATGACTCATAAACCAACTGCTGATGATCTCTATCTTATTTTACTTGTAATTTGTTTTACATTGCAAAAAAATGTCAATAACTTACCCAAATGAATACCAGCATCATCCCAGTCCACAGGTCTCATTTCGGGTGGATGATGTTCTTTATCACATGCACTCGCTTCCAACTCTGTGTCGTGATTTGTCGCAGCTGTAATCCAAGCTCCATTGTTTAAAAAAAACGTTTTTTGTGACGATAAAAATGTGCATGGGAAACATTCTCGTTGCCGTGGTCGCAAAACCAAATTAAATAGATACACCTGCGACGCGTCATTCCGAGGGCGTGGTTTGAGTGGTGATTAGCAAGCAAACAAACACTCTGCAAAAAGGGGGCGTTTTGAGGTTTGAATTCCAGCACTCACAATAAAGGTGGTGACGTAATGGAGGTGCAACCAATAAGGTTAGTGTATTGCTTCAATCGCGCAAAAAATATGTTAAAACTTCAGCATTGTTTAGTACAGAGAACGGATTTTTCTTTTTGGTGTTTGGTTGAGGCTCGGAATCATTCTTTTTCGATATGGCGTGTAAAAGGAACCTTAGTTTTTCTACTCCACTGAACAGAGCAGGCTCAAGCCCAAGCCAAGTCACTGTGAATGACTTGATGAAGCAGCTGATCTCTGGCCAGAATGCTATATCTCGTCAGCTTACTACTTTGATGGCTGCACAGCATGAACAGGCTGATCTTCTCCGAGAGGCTCTCCAGCGTCTTAATACTCTTGAGCAAATGTATGAGCAGCACGGACTACATGAAGAGCCTAACCACGCTGTGAAAAGAATTAAAGGATTAGTTCACTTTTAAATCAACTTTTGCTGATCATTTACTCACCCCATGTCATCAAAAGAAATTAAGGTTTATGATGAAAACATTCCAGGATATTTCTCCATAAAATGGACTTCAATGGGCTCCAAACGGTTCAAGGTCCAAATGACAGTCTCAGTACAGCTTCAAAGGGCTTTAAACGATACCAGACGATGAATAAGGGTCTTATCTAGCCAAACCATCAGTTTCTGTGAGAAACCGAGCAGTATTTATGCTATTATTATCGAACGTGATCGTCTCTGAGCTCCGCCATAACTTCCGCTAAGTGAGGTCAAATTTGAGCGTGGTCATAGAAATATCGATCGTAGATGCCTCATTCTACTGATCCGTGCAGGCGCTAATGAGGCATCTACATATACATCTATGGCCACGCTAACACCGTCACTCCAACTCCGTCAAAACCTTGTTAGGATGATCACTTTCGTAGAGATGGCAGCAGTTAGTGAGATGCCCCGGATTGACAGAATTGTCAATTACAGACTGTAATGTCATATCAGTGCGAGAACTGGATGTGTTAAAGATCGACAGACATGATATGAGAAAATCACGATGTAACTAGTGACAAGATGTCCCCCTTGGGCCAGTAACGCCAGAACAAAGACAAGCTCTACACTCTTGAATTTGAGATCATAAAGCAAAATGCTTGTGTAATTATGGGAAGAGAATCGTGCATCACATTGAGAGTGATTAAAGGATGTATGAAATAAAAGGAGACACCTCAAAAGATTTGTTTACAGGACTGGGTTGTGTTCCAGGAGTCCACCACATTCAGACAAAGCCTGGGGTCATGCCAGTGATTCCTGCTCCTAGGAAAGTTCCAGTGGCTTTGAAGAAGGCAAGGCAAGGCAAGTTTATTTGTTTAGCACATTTCATACGCAGTGGCAATTCAAAGTGCTTTACACAGAAAAGTTAAAATATTTGTAAGTGAATAAAATAAAAATATATATAGTATAACAGTTATACTAGGAATTAAAAGAAATAAAAAAATAAAGAACAAAATTAAAAATAATAATACAAATTAAAAAGTATAATTAAAACTAAAAATAAAACAGGGTTAAATTGAAACACATAATTAAAGTGCTTTAATTATGTGAGAGTGTGTGTGTGTGTGTGTGTGTGTGTGTGTGTGTGTGTGTGTGTGTGTGTGTGTGTGTGTGTGTGTGAGAGAGTGTGAGAGTGTGAGAGAGTGAGAGAGAGAGAGAGAGAGAGATTTTTTTTTGATTTTTATAAAAACATCTTTATTACATCACTTTTTCAATTCATCAAAAGATTTAACACCACAAAATATCAAAACACAACTCTTCCTCCAGCACTGAACAGACAGCATCATCATAACACCACTGTTGTACAAAAGTATCAACATCATTCATTGCTCTATAATACCTAAAATCTATTGTAATTCTAGACTTTACAAATGCTTTAAAAATAGGCAAAAGCTCCTGACCATGTGTATTCTCAATTGTATTCCTCCTTGTTACAAGTATGGCAAGTTTCGCTTGACCTATCAAAAAATTTATTAACTGCCATTTTATCTTTTGATTCTGACTATAACCAGCTCCCAAAATGAAAGCGCTTTGAGTATATACCTCTCCACATTTTAAAAAAACCTTACTTAATATGTCAAACAATGGCATTAATCTTCTACATTCCAAATAGCAATGAAAAACAGTCTCTCGGCATCCACAAAAAATACACTTATCATCAACATTATGATTAATAACAGATATAAAAGCATTTACTGCCACAACACCATGTAAAATTCTCCACTGTAGATCACCAACACGTTTGGTCAATGGTGGTTTATACAGCACCCTCCACACTGGTTTAACTCCCTCATCTAGTGCAAGTTTATCTCTCCACACTGTATCAGTTCTCTTGTCCAACATTGTTCTGTTAAATACTTTCACAAAACATTTGTACATCAATTTTCCCCCTAACACAGCCAAATCTAAATCCTTTAAACCTTTCAAGTCCAATAAAGGTCCTGATGTATCTTTTAAATCTGGAGTAAGACCAAGTTTTGGAAAGGGATCCTTTTCATCCGAAATTATGGACCCATCTTTAAATCCTTTTAACAACTTTAACTCCTCCTCTGTTAATTTTTTTCTCCAAAGTTCAACTATTTTTGCAGTATGACGAATTGATCTCTGTCCCAGCAAAGTGGCAACTGCATTAATATCTTCCAATTCAGGTCCAGACACATCAACTATACACTTCAACTGGACATTCCTGGAGGTGCAGAGTATCTGAGTTAGACCCATCGCGCTCTCGCTTACATCGAGCCTTGCCCCTTTAACCAAGGGTTCTTCAAGCAACCAGAACAAGGAGTCTGTTTTCTCCAGTCTATGAATGATAAAATGTCTCCAAACTTTAAAAAGTCCTCTATAAAAAGGTGGTAATCCATTCAGGCAAATGTTCTTAAGGTCCATTAGAAAGAGTGCAAAGTCCATACCAAGACCTCCTACTCTCTGTAAGATGGTTTTGGCCATCATTAGCCATACCAAATCTGCAGACCCCTTCAAAAACTTTTGAACAAATTGTAGTCGAAAAGTCGCTAGCCTACTTTGCAAGTGCACCATGCCCTGCCCTCCCTCCTCTTTGGGCAAATAGAGCACACTTTTAGGAAGCCAGTGAAGTTTGTCCCAGAAAAAATTTACTAAAATTGCCTGTAATTTTGGCAAAAGGCCAACAGGTGGGTCGACACAAGACAGTTTATGCCACAATGTTGATGCTACTAAATTATTGATTACAAGCACTCTTCCTCGAAAAGACATTTGTGGATGGATCCATTTCCATTTTTTCAGTCTGCCCTCTATCCTTTCCACAATTCCCTCCCAATTTTTCTGTTGTGCAGCTTCATCACCCAGGTATACTCCCAAATATTTAAACCCCCCCCTTTTCCATAACATCTCACCCGGTAACTTTGGTAAACCCTCCTCCCATTTTCCAATTGCCAGAGCTTCGCTCTTCTCCCAATTTACTCTTGCTGATGAAATTATACAAAAGTCCTTTACCACCGATTCCAAATTGTCAATATCCTTTTGGCTATTAACTATTATCATAACATCATCAGCATATGCTGACACCTGATGCTGTAACTCTGTGCGATGCAATGATAAACCCACAATTTTGTTCCTTAATTTTATTAACAATGGTTCAATAGCTAGGGAGTATAACATTCCTGAAAGCGCACACCCTTGTCTTATACCCCTACTGATATTAAACGGGGCACTTAAACCACCATTGACCTTCAGTAAGCTTTCAATGTTCTGGTACAACACTCGAATCATTTTAATAAATTTCAAACCAAAACCAAAAGATTGTAAAGTCTTCCACAGATATTGATGTTCAATTCTGTCAAAAGCTTTCTCCTGATCCATAGAGATGAGTCCTAAATCCACCCCCATGAAACCCGAAACATCCAAAACATCTCTTATTAGATGAACATTATCAAAAATGGATCTACCTGGCACACAATAAGTCTGGTCCACATGAATGACCTGGCCCATTACTTCTCTCAGTCTGTTAGCCAAGGCCTTCGACAAAATCTTCATATCAGAGCACAGCAAACTTACAGGACGCCAGTTCTTAATCTGCTGTAAATTGCCCTTCTTAGGAAGCAGTGTTATAGCTGCTCTTCGACAGCTCAAAGGCAGTGAGCCTTCTGTCAGACTCTCATTAACAACACTCAATAGGTCCTCACCAAGCACAGACCAAAACGCTTTATAGAACTCCACAGGGAGTCCATCAATACCTGGAGACTTCCCCCCCTCCATGTCTTTAAGGGCATTCCAAAGTTCCGGGTTAGACAAGGGTCTTTCCAGGTGTGTCTTTGAATCCTCAGCAACACTGGGCAATCCTTCATGGAAACTGGCAGACAACTGATCGTTCTCTTTGTATTCACTCTTGAACAGTTCACTGTAAAACCTTACAGCTCTCCGTCTTATATCGTTTGTTTCAGTTAACTCCTGGCCACTCTCTGACCGTAAAGAGTGAATATATCTGCATTGGCCATTTTTTTTCTCCAAGCTAAAGAAAAATTTAGATGGGGCATCCATTTGAGCCAAGTTCTGATACCTTGACCTTATCAGAGCCCCTTGTGCCTTTATACCAAGCATATTCTCTAAAAGAGACCTTTTGGATTTTAATGTCTCAACTTGTCTTGTTTCTTGCTTAACATCTGCCAATGCTTGCAAGTTAACAATTTCAGCTTCCAATTTTCTCATGTCTCTAGTGATGTCTCGAGACACATTGAAAGCATACTGTTGACAAAGCATTTTTATTTCAATTTTTCCACAGTCCCACCATTGTCTCAAATCATTAAAACATTCTTTTCTTAATTTAAACTGACTCCAAAAGAAACAAAAAACTTCTTTAAAATTCAAGTCATTTAACAAAGATGTATTAAAATGCCAATATGCACTCTTAACCTTAACATTTGCAATAAAAACCTGACATAAAACTAGAAAATGATCCGTAAAACCAACTGGCACAATTTCACATTTTTTCACAACATTTACATGGTGTTTAAAACAATAAAACCTATCAAGTCTTGCCATAGAGAGAAAATTATCTCTTGTATGTAACCACGTATACTGTTTAACATTGCCATTAAATTCCCTCCATAAATCACATAAATTATGTGCTTCAATCATTTCCCGAAGCACTCGACTTGAAGCCGCATGAGGCTCTACATGTTTTCTGTCCAACATTTCATTTTCTGTGCAATTGAAGTCTCCACCCAAAAACACATACTCATCAGTTTTACAATTCTGCAAAGTTGTACTTATACTATTCAGAAAAAGAGTCCTTTCTATACCATTCGTAGGGGCGTACACATTTATAAACACCATCTTATAATTTTCAAAAGTTGCCCGTATTATCATAAGCCTTCCAGCTATTACTTCTTCCACCTGATATGATACCGGCAAAAACTTTTTTGCAAATAAAACAGCCCCTCCTCCTCTATTAGAACTCATGTGTGTTAACACCACCTCTCCCTCCCATTCCCTTTTCCAATCAATTACATTCATGCAGTCACTATGAGTTTCTTGTACATACATTACATCTATATTCTTTTGTTTTATTAGCTCATAGAGCATCATTCTTTTCTGAATATCTCTTGCCCCGTTTAAATTGAGTGAACCCACCCTTATTGCACTCATGAATAATAGTGTAAAAAACTGACACAACACATTACTCACAATAAACGAACACAAAGACTTATATTGTTTCAAAACCATTTTCTGTTTGTAATTCTTGTCTCAATCTAGCAACACATTTTTTAAGCCTGTAAATTTCTTGCACAGTGAATTGTTCAGTTCCTTCACCCCTCATTAGTGTTCCAACTGACTCTATAAACACTCTCCGATCAGGGAAAAAATCCACAACCTGTACGTTTTTCATGTTCTTAGTTTTTTGCAGGAAAGCCCTAATTTTCTCAAACGTATAGTCTTTCTTCTGTTTTCCTTTATTTCTGCTATCATTTGCCTCACTATCCGAATCATCCACTGTACTGTATTCACTTTCAACACATTTAACAACACTAGCACCGCTATTCCGGTTTCTTTCCATCTTCGTCTTAATCCTTTTCCTCTTAATAGAAGGAGTTTTAAAGATCTCTTCTTCATCCACTAATTCACTGTCCATCCCTTCTTCTAGGACAACCTCAGCAGCCTCAACCACATTACTACATTCAGCATTTACTTCTCCCCCATCTGCCCCTTCCATCTCCATGTCATTCACCTGTTCACCCACGTTCTCTACTGGTTTATCACCATCTACCACATTATCTTGAACCTGCTCTTCCACTGCACCTCCTCCACCACCATCTTCAGCAGTTTCAACATTAGCAGTCCTCTCCGGACATGTACGTCTTAAATGCCCCTCTTGGCCGCATCCAAAGCATTTCATTGTCTCAGATGACGCAAAGACAACGTAGTCAAAACCATCAAATTTGAATTTAAATGCCACACTAAGTTCTTCAGTTTCATTTTTCAAAATCATGTAAACCTGTCGTCTAAAACATACAACATGTTTCAATAGAGGTGATTTGCATCCTAAATGAATCTTTTTCATTTGCGATACTATTTTTCCATGCTTTGATAATTCTGCCAACAACAGATCATCCTTTATAAAGGGAGGAACATTTGACAGTGTTATTTTCCTTGCAGGCTGAACCAAAGGCATTACCGGGGTAAAGGTATCCTTTATTATTACCCCACTTTGAACCACACTATTCACCTTCTCTACGCTGTCGAGAAAAATGACAATAGCACTACTCATGCGTGACGCTGACATAATACTTTCATATCCGACGGCCTTTCCGACCGCAAGACTACACTCTTCAACCGAGCAACTCATCACCGGCATGATTTTAATCCCGTGCCTGCGTGAGAGTCGCTCAAACGCCACTTTCTCTGAAGCTGCCGGCGTTGCCATCGCCGGTGCTCAAAGACACCTAACCAGCAAACGCTGGCGGGCAGCGTTCTCAACTTACAACCTCGCAAAACAACTATTTTCTGCACCACAACTTAAACTCTAAAAAATTCAATCACAAAGAAAGGAAAGTTTATAGAGAAAGAAGACAGAAAACTCACTCATCCGCACCACACTCTCACGCCGACTCCGCCCACTCACTCCCAACATCCGCTCAGAGAGAGAGAGAGAGAGAGAGAGAGAGAGAGAGAGAGAGAGAGAGAGAGAGAGAGAGAGAGCTCAGAATCGATCCAGAATCATTGGAGAGAAGATAGTAGCCTATAGTATGAACAACACAATATTAGATAGATCCTTTTAGGCCAGGCATATGATATGTGTAACGTGCCAAGTTGCTTCTTCTTCTACAGACTTTACTCTCGCGTGTCACGTGACCAGACTGTAATCGCAGCCTTTGCGGTTAGGAAATCGTGTTTTTTCATATCGCGATATTATCGCAAATGCAATTAATCGTTCAGCCCTAGTAATGCCTCCGCCCGGCGGACCACCGAGTCGATTATTTGTACCGGAGGGAGTTCGGTCTGACGTGGTACGATGGGGTCATTGTTCCAATGTAGCTTGTCACCCAGGGGTTTTTGGTAAAGCAACGATTCTGGTGGCCTGGGATGGCTCGTGATATCCGAGATTTTGTTTTAGCCTGTTCAGTCTGTGCCATGGGTAAGACTTCTAACCGCCCTCCCGATGGGCTCCTTCAACCGCTGTCGATCCCTTCGAGACCCTGATCCCACATTGCGCTAGATTTTATTACCGCCCTCCCAGGGCAAGACGGTCGTTTTAACCGTCGTGGACCGGTTCTCGAAGATGGCTCACTTTATTCCCTTACCTAAATTGCCCTCTGCTAAGGAGACAGCGGTAGCTGTGGTCGATCACGTCTTTCGTTTACATGGCCTCCCGATGGACGTGGTTTCCGACAGGGGACCTCAGTTTGTGTCCAAATTTTGGCGAGAATTTTGTAAATTACTAGGGGCGACGGTTAGCTTGTCTTCGGGTTTTCATCCCCAGACTAATGGCCAGACTGAGCAGGCTAACCAAGACCTGGAGAGAGGGTTACGATGTCTGGTTTCCAAGAATCCTTCCTCCTGCAGCCAACGCATCTCATGGATTGAGTACGCGCATAATTCGTTACCAGTGTCAAGTACGGGCCTGTCGCCATTTAAATGTAGCTTAGGGTACCAGCCACCAATTTTTCCCAGTCTGGAATCCGAGGTCGCGGTCCCCTCCGCTCACGCCTTCGTCCAGAGGTGTCGTGACACCTGGAGCAGAGCCCGTGAGACTCTGCTTCAGGTGGGTAAACGCACCAAGGCCCAAGCCGATCGCCACCGGTCTAAGCCTCACGTCTACTTTCATCTAAGAACATTCCTCTCCGCTCCGTAAGTAATAAGTTAGCTCCTAAATTCATTGGCCCGTTCACTGTCACCAAGATTCTTAGTCCGGTGGCAGTCCGCCTCAAACTACCTCCCGCGTACGGGAGGATTCACCCTGTGTTTCATGTTTCCAAATTAAAACCTGTTTTTCATGCTCGCATTAATCCGCCTGTCCCGGTTCCCCCCCCCCGCCGCGACTCGTAGATGGGGAACCTACTTATTCGGTAAATTGTATTCTGGACTCTAGGCGGAGGGGACGCGGATTCCAGTACTTGGTGGACTGGGAGGGTTACGGTCCGGAGGAGAGAAGTTGGGTTCCTGCCAGGGACATACTGGATCACTCCCTTATCGATGATTACAATCGACAGGTAGGTCCTCCTGGGAGCTCCAGGAGTTGCTCCTAGGGGGAGGGGTACTGTCACGGTTCATCAATTCATGGTCTCTTTTCTCTGTGTTTGTGAGGTTGTGTGGAGGCGTGGTTATTGATTACGGTGCTCATCACCTCCACCTGCAGCACGTTATCACCAGGCTTTATTTGCAGCTCTCTCACCCACACTCACTGTCAGTTCGTTACAGGCTTCCCTGGTGTTGTGTTCGTGGCTGTGGTTCCTGTTCTCTGTGTGTCTTCTTCGTTCCGGTTTCATGGATTCTGCCTGGCCATTTGCCCGCTGCATTCCCTGCTTCGCTGCCTGCACTTCATCGCCTGGGTTTTGCCTGCCTGTCTGCTGCACGCAGTACTCTGCCTGACCTGTTGTCCTCTTCATCTCTTTTGACATTGTTCTACTTTTGAGCTGGTGTCTTACCTAAATAAATGAGCTTTCTCTCACTACGCTATTGGTTCCATTGTCTCTGATTCACAGCCGTAACAATCACACCAAGATTCCTGACTTGATTTTTTGTCTTCAGACCTTTAGCCTCAAGATATGCGTTCACCTTGAGAATTTCATCTTTGTTTCCAAATGTAGTGATTTCAGTTTTGTCTTTGTTTAACTAAAGAAAGTTTTGGCACATCCAACTGTTAACTTCTTCAATGCATTTACATAGAGAGTCAATGGGGCTGTAGTCATTAGGTGATAGGGCTAAGTAGATCTGGGTGTCTGCATAGCTGTAGCGAGTGGCAGCATATACAGGTTGAATAGGAGTGGTGCAAGAATTGACCCTTGTGGGACTCCGCATGTCATGGATGGCCACTCAGACTTATGGTCACCTATACTCACATAATAACCTCTCCCTTCTAAGTATGACCTGAACCATTTGAGGACCATTCCAGAAAGCCAACCCAGTTTTCCAGCCTGTCAAGAAGTATGTTGTGATCGACAGTGTCGAATGCAGCACTGAGGTCGAGTAGTACCAGAATTTATGTTTTGCCTGTATCTGTGTTGAGGCAAATATCATTTATTATCTTTATGAGCGCTGTCTCTGTGCTGTGATGCGGTCGGTAACCAGACTGAAAATTGTCAAAGTATCCGTTTGAGTTCAAGAATTTGTTCAGCTGATTGAAAACAACTTTTTCTATGATCTTGCCTATGAAGGGGAGATTTGAGATTGGTCTGTAGTTGCTCAATATGGTGTTATCCAGGTTTCTCTTTTCCAGGAGAGGCTTAACTACTGCGGTTTTAAGGGAGTTTGGAAAAGTCCCAGAAAGAAGTGAGGCGTTTACCACTTCTAGGAGATCTGCTTCTAAACAGTTAAAAACACTTTTGAAAAAAGAAGTGGGGAGTGTGTCAAGGGCGCAGGTTGATGTTTTTAGGTGCTGTACCGTTTCTTCTAAAATTTTACCATCAATTGCTTCGAAATCAGTCATAGTAACTTTCTGAGGTTGTGGTCTGATCTGACTCACCCCAGAGCAACTCAAGGATGTGCTGATCGCATTTCTTATATTATTGATTTTCTCGGAGAAGAAGGAAGCAAACTCACTGCATTTGTTGTCTAGCTTTGCCTAGTTCGACATTGATAGATGTTATAATGGACTACAAGTTTTGTCTTTCACCACATGCGTTCAGATTTCCTCCATTGTCTTTTCATTAATTGCACTGCTGTTGAGTTTCTCCAAGGTGCTTTTTGTTTGCCACTCTTTTTTTCTGACTTTCACGGGAGCAATATCATCAATTACACTCTTAACTTTTGAGTGTAAGTTGTGTAAGTTGAGTTAAGAGTTAAGATGTAAAAATGTAATGTAATGTAAATGAGTTAAAAGAGTCAAGGAGAAAATCAACAGAGTCTGCAGATATGCTTGGTGTTAGAGATATAGCCTTCATAAGCAGCACACTAGTGTTCTCATTTAAGCATCTCTTTTTGACAGAGACAGATCTAGTTTCAATGGCAGGAGAGATTGATATATCAAAGAAAATACAGAAATGATCAGACAGTGCCACATCCTTAATAACTATCGATGAAATGTTTAGCTCCTTACTGATAATTAAATCTAGAGTGTCCACGATCATGTGTGGGTCTGTGTACATGTTAGCGATGTCCGGTTCGCAAACGATTCGTTCTTTTGAAACGGTTCTTTTTAGTGAACCGGTCGAACCAGTTCACCAAATCGGACTGAATCGTTCTAAACAGTTTGCATCTCTAGTAAGCACTAATCCACAAATTTATAAAGTTAATCACTTTTTGACGTGTCTGACTGTCCCGCTGACTCGAAATAAACCAACATCCTGGAGTTATTCAGTTACTCCAACAGTACACTTAACCTACTGTAAGAGAACTGATGATGACGAGCACGCCAGCGAGCAGAAGCTGATGATACTGAGCATGCGTGCAGCGCACGCGAACGAGTGTAGCCTACATGGCCTGTCACAGTTCTCGTTCTCGACTCTCGAGTTAAGAATCGGTTGCAACCGGTTGCAGCGGTTTTCGGATCACCAGTACACTGAATCGAGAACGTACGCTGACCGGTCTGTCACAGTTCTCGTTCTCGAGTCAAGAATCGGTTGCAGCGGCTTTGGGATCACCAGTACACTAACCGAGAACTGTTTATTTCGGACATGTCCGATTTGAGAACCGATGAACTGATACTGACTGAGCATGCGTGTGATTTTTCAAGAGAACGAAAAGCAAGTTTTGTTGAACATCGAGACGTGTTATAATATAAAACATCGTGGAAATATGTTTTCATCATTTCAAGTTCATTACTGTCTTATCACTGTATGAGCATGTGATTGACTATTTATGATTGAAGTATTTATTTATTTAAAAGATTAATGTTTACGTGTAATTATAGTTAATGAGGACACATTTACAAATTGGGTTAGTATTAAATAAACAATGTTTTAATAAAAAAATATTAAAGTGTTCAAATAATACTCACATTTTAAAAAGAAAAATTGCTGGAAAAGTGCACTTACACACTGTAATTGTCTTACACACTATATTTAACAGGTATTGCCTGTTGTTTGTAAATGAAAAAAGTTATTGTGCTTTATCAAAAATAATTAAATAATAATAATAGCAAAAACAAAGGGCAAAGGCAGTTTTACCATAGTTACCAAAGTTACCATATGCAGCTTGACTGTCTCTTATAATAGGTTTGAATTCAGAACAATCTGCCTAACTTTGTTAGGACTTCATTGTATTTAATTTGTAAACAAGGTGATATTAAAATAAAAATGACGTAGCCTAATCAAACTACAGCGAAGGTGAAGCAAGGACTCCTTTTGAATCGCTCTGGCGGTTCTCAAATCTCAGTTTCGTTCTCGTTCTCGAGTCGAGTTCGGATCAGCAGTACACTGAACCAAGAACTGTTTATTTCGGACGTGTCCGATTGAGAACCGATGAGCTGATGATACTGAGCATGCGTCGAGCTGACTGCACGGCGAGTCTCTCTGAACCGAACGCACAACAGCTGATATGAGCGCGTGTCTGTGAAACGACTCCGAGGACATGAATGAGGGGAAAATCTGACGGACCGTATTTATTTAATTACAAAAACATAGTAAGTGAATTATGGTTTCTGCACTGATGAAGACTGAAATATTGATTTTATAACTGTAAAGATCGTTTGCATCACTGCATGTGTTTGGATGCTTTAGATGTAAAACTTTGTAATAAACTATCAGATTATGATGATATTTTATCTGACTGATGTTATGATTACTCACTTTATATATTTTAATGTGTAAAGTGTGTTTATCCAGCCCGCAATAGACTTGACATAATTACGTAATCGCAAAATGACGTCATTACGTTTGAGCGCAAAAGAACTGGTGAAAGTTTTTTTGATCCGGTTCATTGAAACGAACTGTCCGAAAGAACCGGTTCGCAGAAAAGAACCGAACTTGCCATCACTAGTACATGTTGTGTCAAATCAAAAGTGTTAAAAACAGTCATGAGATCTTTTGTTGTACTGGATTCAGCATTGTCAATGTGAATGTTAAAATCCCCAGCAATAGCAAAACAGTCATACTCAGATGAGATTGCTGATAACAGCTCTGTAAAGTCCTCAATAAAGGCCTGAGAATATTTTGGAGGCCTGTAAATAATGATAAGCAGGATGCGTGGAGCACCTTTTAGCACAATGTCCAGATATTCTAGAGACAAATAGTCACCAAATGATACTTGCTTACATTGATAGACATCTTTAAATAGAGCAGCTAAACCTTCACCCCTCCTGACTGCTCTGCAGACACTCATAAAAGTAAAGTTAGGAGGGGCTGTTTCATTCAGGACTGTTGCACTGCAGCTGTCTTCTAGCCTCGTTTCATTTAGAAGCAAAAAATCTAGGTTGTTTGTGGTTATTATGTCGTTGACTAGAAATTATTTGTTTTTAAGTGAACGGATGTTTAAAAGTGCTAACTTAACAGTATTAATTTATGTTTTTCCCCCACAGTAATCTTAGTTTGACAAGTAACAGGCTGCAGATTTGATGGGTTTGCCATACGGCCTGAGAAGGCCTTAGACTTTCTATCACGTCACAGAACAGAAATAGAGAAAGAGACAGGCACTCTGGGTTCCCGCTTGTTTTGTAAACATTTGATAAGGTTACTGTTGACATTGCGAGGACCCATAATACATCACTGAGAGCTGGTATCAGTTGTTTTTGGTGCAGATGGAGGAGGGTGTGTGCCCTGGCGTTGTGACCGAAGAAATCTCACAGGAGGAGGGGCAGAGCGAGCTGGGCCCACAGTCTTTGGTGATTGTGGGGCTCGACGCTCTTTGGTTGATATCTGAGGGCTCGCAGCGATCGAGTGTGATTGTCTGGTTCCAGTATAAACAAAATCCATTTTCTCTGAGAAGCTCAGAAGCGGGGATGCTGTAGAGAGGAATAACATGTCTGGTGAGGGGGGCTGTTGCTCTGGTGTTACCGGAAGCTGCAATATGTTATCGTCCGGTTCATGGAGTGACTTAGATATTTCTTCCAGCTTATTGCTGAGACCACACATAAAGGTGTAAAAGTTCACCAGCAAAGACGGACTGAAACCTGACAAAGAAAAACTGAGAGCTATTCATGATGCAAACTCAATGAGCCAATAGGGCTGGGACAATAAATTGATGCATCGCGATTCTCTCTCCAATCAATTTTGAGCGTAGTTTTTAACAGCAGATGGCACTGTAGGCTACTTTTTAACCACATGTTCAAATGCTTATGAAGAAGAGCGTTTGTGCATTTGGCTGTGTGCAAGATGAGTAATTGGTTAAATGTACTTGCACCTCAGAATGCTTTTATGACGCAAAATTAACCCTCTGAACCCGACAAATGCACCGGCGAAACTAGGCCAAACCTTTTTTTAAAGAAATTATAA
This sequence comes from Romanogobio albipinnatus, assembly GCA_023566225.1. Taxonomy (NCBI): domain Eukaryota; kingdom Metazoa; phylum Chordata; class Actinopteri; order Cypriniformes; family Gobionidae; genus Romanogobio; species Romanogobio albipinnatus. The sequence goes on from CM042239.1 coordinate 3,705,163, forward strand.
ACCATTTTACTGTGTTAAAATAAATATTTTACTTTACAGGAATATTCCAATCAATGTAAAGATGATGATGCATTACATCAGGGGTGGCCAATGTCAGTCACAGTCCTGCAGAGTTTTGCTCCAACCCTGATCAAACACATCTGCACATGCTAATCATGGTGTAAAGGGTTACCAGAAAAATACAGGCAGGAGAGTTTTTACCAGTGTTAGAGAAAACCTCTGCAGGATTGTGGCTCCCCAGAGCTCTCGACATTGGGCCACCCCTGCAATAGATTACAATAGATTAACACTATTTCAGAAGTTTTTTGTCTTTCTTTTTGTCTTTTTAAAACATATCATCTTATGTCAGATGATCTATATGATTTACAGCAGGATTCCTCAAATCCAGCCCTGGTATGAGCTTGATAAAAGCCAAGTGACAAAAATTGACCAACCAAAAATAATTTGTGGTCCGAATGCAAACAGCCACTTCAGTGTCCATCTTTGTTCCACCAGCACATCACATCATCTCATCTACATTAAGTTATTTTCTTAGTTTCTTTCCAAAGAAAAGATGACACAAACATTATTTACATATAGGAATTACAGCCTATTCAAATTATTCTTGGAATGCCTACTCAAATGACAACAAGTCTATCGGGGCACAAAAAAAAAGAACACTATAATCAGACATTATTAGAAATAAAGATAAAACTTTAGAAAAGTTATGCCATTAATGAATTACTACACAGGAACAAATGAGTAAAACATTATTACTCACCTAAAAGGAAACTCTGAGTGCTTAGTTGAATGTGGTAGTTCACTATTAGTTAATAATGTCAGGCGTTGTGTTTGGCAGGAAGACGAAGATAGGCAGGTTCACAATCAAAAGGAGACTTTAATATCAAAGGTTCTCAGGTGAGCTATACCATTATTTGCACAACACATAAACACGCACAGAACATGACAGAGATCAGACACAGACTGAGGAAACAGTGAGAACTAAATAGGAAATGAGAATGATGACGTAACAGCGGGGACACTGCAGGCCACTGTGGAGCCGGACCGACCGAACCCCGAGATGGAGTAGGAGGGGGCGAGGACCCCAACTGAGCCCAGGGGACGGAGGGAGGAGGTACAGCCGGACGAGTGGAGTCCCAAGGCAAGGGCAGGATGACAAGTGACCAAGATGACATTGGAGGTGAGAGGGAGACCGGCGGAACTGGTGAATTGGTCCAAGGCGGAGCAGAGGGAGGTGAGAGCCAGGGCATCGTCAAAGGCTCGACGGGCTGAGGTGGAGTCCTGGTTGTGGAGGTCGGAGGAGGAAACCATGGATCCACCAGCCCAGATTTAGCTGTGGGCTGGCAGACCCACGACGACCACCCCACTCCAAAGGTGGATGGAAGGGAAGCAGGGGGGCTGACAGACGGTGGCGGAAGACAGGCTGGAAGGCTTCCTATATGTGTATGCCATAGTAAAGACGTGTTTTTAGTCTAAATTTAAAATTACAAAGTGTGTCTGCTTACCGAACAATGCTAGGAAGACTGTTGCAGAGTTTAGGTGCGAAATAGGAAAAGGATCGACCGCCTGCAGTTGATTTGGATATTCTCGGTATTATCAACTGGCCAGAGTTTTGAGACCGCAATAGACGTAATGGAGTATAATGTGTTAAGAGTTCGCTCAAGTACTGGGGGGCCATACCATTTAACGCTTTGTAAGTAATAAGCAAGATTTTAAAATGTATGTGATGTTTAATAGGGAGCCAGTGCAGTGTTGACAGAACCAGCTAATATGGTCACACTTCCTGGTTCGAGTAAGAACTCGAGCTGCTGCATTTTGGACCAGCTGGAGTTTATTTATTAACCGAGCAGGGCAACCATCCAGTAGAGCATTACAATAATCTAGCCTTGAGGTCATGACTGTTCATCATTTTGCATTGAAAGCATGGGACTTAATTTAGATATTTTTAAGATGTTTAAGATAAAATGTGGTTTTCAAATTAAAGATTGGTTTCAAAGAGCACACCCAGGTTCCTAACTGACGACGAGGACTTGACAGAGAAGTCATCAAGTGTTAGACAGTATTCTGGGTTACTATTTGTGGAGGGTTTTTTTTGTTCCAAAATAAAAAATTCTGTTTCTGTAAAAATTGTTTTCTGTTTCTGAATTAATAATTAATAGTGCTTAGTTGAATGTGGAAGTTCCCGTTCAGTCAGACACTTCCGACGCCACATCGGAGACTGACGAATAGTGTACCCTCTACTTCGAGTGTAACTAAACGAGCCAATGCACATTGGCATGCAATGATTACACCAGCTGCTCATGCCACACAGCACGGGTATAAATGAGGCACAGGTGCTTGCATCAAATTAGCTTTTTTCTAGTAAGTAATAATGTTCAATTGAATGTGGTAGTTCACTAATAATTAATCAATAACTACTATTTTTCCACACCTCCCAGAGGACTGATGACTACTCTCACACTGAGAGGAAGCCTAATCACTGCGCACAGCGAAAATGCGCAGTGGCCCAACCAGTGAATTCACCAAAGGAAAAGCCAACGCATACTAACCCTAACCCAAATGTACGAATGCTATATAACTGGTGTTTCTATTAAATCGTTCTAGCCACCAAACAGGGTAACTTCAGGGCCCTAATATCCCTTCCTCTTAAGGAGACCTACCCAGCTCAACCTGCGGTGTGCAGAGTGAAGACTCACCAACAATATAAACATGAGGTCCATACATGCCTGAAAGGGGTGCTCTCACTAGTCAAGCCAAGGTTGGCCGCCAGAATATTGTTTCCACTCATTATGGGCCCAACCCCAGGCCTGATGTAAGAAGTGCCTGGGGAATAAAAATGAAGGGGGCGAGGGTTAGGTTTTTAGTTCACCCTCAGGGAGCAGACCCATCACCAATGCTGACTATGTTTGTTATGGATCACCTCCCTTAAATCCTTCTTCTTCCAGGAGTCCAACCTCTTTTGTGCCCTAATCCTCCACAGAGGGGGTGGCAGTAAGTTTTTGGAGTTCATTTTTAGTCCATCTCCTATCCTGAACAAATGAACTCCCAAAACTTACTGCCAGATTCTGAAAGATTAATTCTTCAAACAGTGGTACAAGTGGATGTGGTGCTGGTACTTCAAGAGTCACTCTCAACCTATCTGTCTATAAAGCCTTAAGTCTTCTGTATTCACAACATGGCATGTTGATTTTCTGATCATATTTTTTTTCCAAGGCACATTTTACCAATTCTAAACCACATTAATCCTATTAACTAATATTAATTTAGAATTTAATCATTTATAAGTGATATATAATTATTCATGAAGGCTGGAAATGAAAAACATCTTGAATTCTTGTGGGATGTGTCAACCGCATGTCCATTCAGATGCTGAAGTGAAGTTCTGTTGTCATTCCTACTCTGTAAAGTGTGTGTGTGTGTGTGTGTGCCATTCAGGTTGAGTGGATTGCCACACACTACTGAAGGGTGTTTGAGGGAGAAGTTGATATTGTCCTTTAGCACTCTTGCACTTCCTTTTGCTGGAAGTGGTCCACTGATTAACGACTGAACTTTCAGTCTTCTAAGTTTTTCAAAAAGTTAATTGAAATCCCTCTTAAGGAGTTCTGACTGCTTTTTCTGAATGTGCAGTCTTATGTTTCATCAGAATGTTCTTAAGTTCCCTTTTTATGTCAGAAACGGTTGCTTGTGGAAGGCAGCTTGTAGTTGTATCCCTACTACTAATGTTTCTGATTATGGAGTCACCCACTATCAGAGTCCTAGGCATGGCTGTGCTCTGAGCTGAGTACCGCTTTCTGCTCGACCTTGAGTGCCAGTTAGCATCAGCGTTAGCTGCTGACTGATTTGATTTGTGTCCGATCACATTTGGAGATTTCTCACCAACATACAACACATTTGGGGATTCCTCTCCCATATTCATTGAAACTTCAAATCTGTTCTCAAGATGTATAGGCGGTGGTAGGGGGGTAGAGCATGCTTGTCAGAATAAGAGACTTAGATCCAAATGCAAGCAAACAGTTTATTGATGACAGGTTGTAACAAGGATAATATTCATAACGCCACGTATAGCAGATGGGCGACCAGGATACACAATCACTGAAGAGGATGACAGGTTGTAACAGGGGTAATACTCATAACGCCACTTATAGCAGGCGGGCGACCTGGATACACAATCACTGAAGAGGATTAGTGATCTGAATACGTCCAGCGCAGATACCAACTGGAACTGGAATGAAGAACCTCCAAACAATCTCCAGAAATCTGGGAACACAGACGAGATCGCAGAAAGCTCCGAAAGGAGACTTAGGTACCGGAACTGGGTAAGGGAGCACAAACAAGAGTGACGAACCGCCACCAAGCGATAATCACCCCCGCTAGATATAGGCAGCTAACAAACAGAAATAACAAGCTGCAGCTGTAGCTGCTAAAGAGACCAGCTGGTTACTAAGCAACAAACAAGCACTACACACTCAGACTCCTCAACCACCAACACACACACACAAAATGAACACACAGATTGATGAACCGTGACAATGCTACTGCAGCAATGTGATACTCGTGACTCGTCTCAAGTGCCTGTAGATCTCGCTCCCTGTTTGTGCCTGTTTGTGTTCCATTTGGTAGTTCCGCAAGTAACTTTGTTTCAAGAACTGCAATCATTTGTAAAAGTCTGTGGCAGTTTGTGCAGCAAGTAGAATCTTGAACTAGAAAATGCATTTTCTTTCTTATCCTTTCGAATGTAGGCATTTGTGTTTTCCCTTCTCCAGAATGTAAGCTGTCGGTGGGAGGCTGGTCGGATAATAATTCCCCTTTTTTGTAGTTTCCAGTAACAAACATTTCTAGTTTTACCGTTGTTGTTGAAGGAATTGAAAATAATCAAAGATATTTGATATTTGAAATCCATTTTCTTTACTGTTGTCACCCCCCATTTGCTTATCAGAAGGGCCATCTGGAAGACAACAGAGAGGCCTGTAGGCCACATGGGGTCACACCTTTACAGTGGGGGAAGTTTGGTCTGATTGGTCAGTTTGAATGTCATGTTTGAGTTTGGTCTGATTGGTCAGTTTCAATGTCATGTTTGAGTTTGGTCTGATTGGTCAGTTTGAAAAGAATACATTTGGTTTCAGTCACATGGTCAAAGAATAGATAAAAGAAGATTGGAACTGTTGCTCTCTCTCTTTTCTCTGTCTCTCTTACTCTCTGGCTCTTGAGGTCATTGGGGCTTCTCTTCTTTGCTCTCTTCTTCTTCTTCTTCTTCTTCTTCTTCTTCCTCTCTCTCTCTCTCTCTCTCTCTCTCTCTCTCTCTCTCTCTCTCTCTCTCTCTCTCTCTCTCTCTCTCTCTCTCTCTCTCTCTCTCTCTCTCTCTCCCCTCAGGTAACATTTTATTCATGCTGTGTATGATTAATGGTATAAGTTTATCATCTCATACATCCATTTTGAAGCTATTTTAAGTGTAACCATAACCAGATTTTGTCATTAAATCCTTCCTATTACCAATACTGTGCAAACTAGTTTTGATTTGGAATTGATGCAGCAACGCTCTCCCACATATTTTGCTATTGTAACTGCACTTATCTCCGTCGTTGGCATAAGTTGCAGTGGGTGGAAATAGACGAGAAATGTACAGTTTTCTTCCATCTTTCTGAATAACGTTTCTTTAGTCTTCTGGCAACCCTGCAGATTGAACCATCTGCAGGAGTCCACTCTTACAGATGGTGCCGAAACCCGGGATCCCTTGCAGTGAATTGTCTAAAATTTACTTTGATCTGTGTAAGAATGAGGACATTTTTCACAGTTGATCTTGTGAATGGATTAACCCTTTAGGCGCCAGAGGTTTTTTCCTAAAACATTTGATTTTGACATCTTTATTTGAAAAGGCGATATCTTAAAAGTGATAAAAGATAGAGACTTTCTGTAAATTAGAGAAATATTAAGGATGACCCAAAGTTTATGTAGGGATTACAATGTCCCATCTAATTTGCATATTATGACGTCATATGGTGGTGGCCACCTAGGATTATAGAATTTTCATGAAAAGTCACATGTTTAAATGATAAAATGCAGCACTTCTTTCCCCCTAAAATGTCCCTCACCTTCTGTATGCTATATTGCACAATACTGAATGCTCAGGTAAATAGTAAATAGTAAACAAACTGTGTAAATCGTTACTAATCAATGGTAGAAACAAACCGAATGCATGTAGCGGTTGGCCTTTTGCTGTAGAGACTTTCCATTTACTACACACAGTAGACACTCTGATTCCATATATGGGGCACATGTATATTATTCATATGACACACAAACACAAGTGGACAAGACCTGTTTAGTTCAAAAGATCACTCGCCACGGTAAGGCAGAGATCATGAGTGAGATGACAAGACAAGATGAGAGACAGACGCACACGTGCGCGCACGCCCGCCGAGTGCACAGTTCGGACTACTGTCATTGTCATTTTGACTCCACACCCTGCCTCCACGTTGCCCACTAACTGTATTTGCAATACACGAGCCGCGGTTCAGCTGCGTGAGACAAACGCTGCCAGTGTGAGTGCAAAATGGCCGCGCGCGGCTCCCGCTCTCCATGCGCACCACTGCCCTGCCAACGCAAAAACGCGTGCGGTGTGAAGCCGGTGTAACACGCTTGCTAACTTCGTGATGAACACTCCGACCCCGTGAAACACCACTGTGTTCCCACCACTGACATTGGGCAAATGACCATCTACATTGGGCAAAGGATTCACCGTTTGTGCTTGGTGTAGGACTATACTTTCACTTTCAGAATCACTGTCATCAGATATTCCCCTTCAGAATCAGGGTCCGCGAATAGAAGACCCAACACTTCATTGCGGGTAAGCTTTATTGATGCCATTAGAAAATAATAATCTAATGCAAATACTTGCTGACATTGACAATATTGCTCTGATAAAGTGGTTGACGCGCACACCAGCTCCGCGTTTGTTCGCACTGTTTCAATGTGCTCTTGCTCGAAGATTTTGTATAGAAGCATGATGTTTTTTTGAGGAGGGGATGAAGTATGACATGTCTGACATCTAGTGGAGGGGAGGTCAAACGAAATTTGACACCCTATTTGACAAAATCGGCCGTTTTATTCAGTGCCGCATCTTGTCGAGTAAACTGTTTTAAAGAGAGCTTTTAAGTCAGGATCATTTTTATCAGGCTGACAACTTCTACCACATGAGTTTTTTCTGCATCTTTGTTGCGGTTTACTTTCTTAGTCACAGAAGATAATCTAGTACGGAGCTCTTTGATCTGTTTCTCTAGCTCTAAGTTGCGCTTAGACTGTTCTGTAGCTAGTGTTAAACCAAATTCTCTGTGACAACAGATAATAACTTTCACATTGTTCTTGCGAAGATTTTCTCCTAGTACCACCTCACAATCTTCAATTGACCATACTTTGTCTGCATCAATGCCAAATTTATTTGTTAAATTCAATCTGACTGGCTCAGTCACGATGGAGTCCATGTGCTCTGATAACAAAGACTTGAATTCACTATCTGTCCAAAAAGGTGTAATCTGTCTAGTACTTTTCCTAAACATTTTGTGAATTTCTGTTACCACAAACAAACACAAAAAAATATCTTCTCTCTATTGTCTTGCAAACAGAGGGTACAATCTTATTAGCACATGATGCTAACCTTCTCTATGAAGAGGCAGACAAACAATTCTTCCCTGCCGAAGACAGAGGCTAATTTTCATCTCTAAAACAAACTTTTTAGAGGATAACATTAATTAACCAAACCTACAGCTGTCTGATAACTCTTCTCTGATGGTGCAGAGGATAACAAATTTGTACTGGTCTTAAAGGTTCTTTTGGATAGAGTGACAGTCACCAACCCTTGGTTGTACAGAAAGAATTCAGTCTGGAAATCTTTGTTCAGCTGGAAGTTTCGAATCTGGATTCCAGTCTGGAACATAGGCAGATCTTTGAGCTTGAAGTTTCTGGATTCTGGAGTTCAGGTGAGGAGCTCTATCCGGGTCACGGCACCAAAACTGTTGTGAACTTTTATCTTCTAAAGTGTATGAAACTCAGAAGTAATGACCAGGAGACTTCGGGATTCAAACAGAAGTTATTCTTTTTAATGAGAACTCTCTGTGATGCAGGTCGTCCGAAAACAGTCTGACTCAAACAGCATACCTGATGGTTATATACATTCCAAAGGGGGAGGGATTTACATTGATTGAACAAAGCATGTAAATTATATACACAGGTTTTGGGAAACCCGCCCAGACAGAGTATCACCAATTCTACTCTAATCAGCATAACTATTCAAAACACATAGAGGTAACGACGGTGAGAGTCTGAAAACAGGTCCGGCAGGAATCTCCTACTGGAAACTCAACAATCTTCCTTTTTACCTCAAATGCTCACTGTAAAACAGGCCCAGCAGGAAATCTCCTGCTGGAAACCCCAGAATCATTATCTATACCTTAAATGCTAAATACAATGTACTTTATTAAAAAATATAATCTTACAATGGTAACTTGCATACTGCGTACTGCTGAAATCTGTCATGTTGCGCCACGTTATCGACCAGGCAGAACAATCATTCCAACCACTATAGATAGATTCTCAAATAGCTTACCTGATCTGTCTCAGCTGCTCAGTGAACCCAAACAAACAGATGAACTAGAGGAAATGACTAGCAGTATGAGCACTATTTTCTCTAGCACATTAGAAATTGTTGCACCAATTACATTAAAAAAGGATAGAGAAAACTAAAGCACCATGGTACAACAGTGCTACACATGTTATCAAGAGAGAAACTCGTAACTTAGAGCATAAATGGAAACAAACTAATTTAGAGGTCTTTAGAATCGCGTGGAAAGATAGTATGTCACTATCAAAAGGCCCTAAAAGCAGCCAGGGCTGAGCATCTCCGCAAACTAATAGAAAATAATCAAAATAACCCAAGGTTTTTATTTAACACCGTGGCTAGACTAACAAATAAACAAGCATCGCATGAGCAAAATATTCTGTTACAGTTTAGTAGTAATGATTTTATGAATTTCTTCACTGAGAAAATAGAAAACATCAGAAACAAAATTGTAAATGTACAATCTTTAATGATGTCTTATGATTCAACCGCAATTATCGCCCCTCAAGAACTACTACACCGCTTTACAACTATAGGACAGGAAGAGCTAAATCAACTTATCATTGCATCTAAACCAACAACATGTTTATTAGATCCAATACCCACTAAACTACTGAAAGAGTTGTTACCTGTAGTGGAAGAGCCTCTTCTCAATATTTTTAACTCGTCTTTATCTTTAGGTCATGTTCCAAGAATATTCAAGTTGGCAGTCATAAAACCTCTCATTAAGAAGCCACAATTAGATCATAATAACCTAGCAAATTACAGACCAATTTCAAATCTTCCATTTATGTCTAAAATACTAGAAAAAGTTGTGTCCGCTCAATTGTGCTCTTTCTTGCAAGAAAATGATATCTATGAAAAATTTAAATCAGGATTCAGGCCGCATCATAGCACAGAAACTGCACTCATTAAAATCACAAATGATTTACTTCTAGCTTCTGACCAAGGCTGTATCTCAATACTAGTTCTACTCGATCTTAGTGCTGCGTTCGATACTATAGATCATAAAATACTCTTAGATTGACTTCAAAATTATACTGGTGTTCAGGGACAGGCACTAAACTGGTTTAGATCGTACTTATCAGACCGCTACCATTTTGTCTGTCTAAATGGGGAAAAATCCAAGATGATGTCAGTATACTATGTGCCGCAAGGATCCGTGTTAGGCCCTCTGCTATTCTCAATATATATGCTGCCACTTGGTAATATTATAAGAAAACATGGAATTAATTTCCACTGTTATGCTGATGACACTCAATTATATATTTCATCATGACCGGATGAAAACGTTAAATTATCTAAACTGACAGCGTGTGTTGAAGATATTAAATACTGGATGACGTGTAATTTTCTGCTATTAAATTCAGATAAAACGGAGGTATTACTTATTGGTCCAAAAAACTGCCCACAAAACCTCTCACAATACAACTTTACCTTGGAAGGATGTCCTGTCACTTTATCCACTACAGTAAAAGACCTGGGTGTTATATTAGACCGCAACCTGACATTCGAAAATCATATTTCATATGTTACAAGAACAGCATTTTTCCACCTTAGAAACATTGCTAAGCTACATAAATGGTAAATGGTAAATGGACTGCATTTATATAGCGCTTTTAACAGACCAATGGCCATCCAAAGCGCTTTACATCTTGCCTCACATTCACCCATTCACACACCGACGGCGGTGTCAGCCATGCAAGGCGCCATCCAGCTCGTCGGGAGCAGCTGGGGTTAGGTGTCTTGCTCAAGGACACCTCGACACTTGGTCAGGTGGAACCGGGGATCGAACCACCAACCTTCCGGTTTGTAGACAACCTACATGAACCACTGAGCCACTGCCGCCCCACATAACATGCTATCTATGCAGAAAAGTTAGTTCATGCATTCATGACCTCGAGATTAGATTACTGTTGTAACAGTAATGATTCAATCAGTAATCATTCAATGGCAGGATAGACCAAAGTCTGAACTCCACACAGCCCTTGTGACTTTCCTAATCAAATCATACTTAAACAAAGGGCCTGTGTGTTGATGTAAGCATCTACGCTGATTAGATCCGAGGCGTCATCGTGTAGCCGCAAGAGATTGGAGCGTTGAACTCTTTGGGCGGCGGCCATCCCCTCTATAAAGACAGGAGCGACCAACAACTCTTTGCATTTTCGCCATTGGGAGAAGGAGCCCGTGGCATTCTGCCACTAACAGAAGGACCTCATGGCATTTTCGCCATTGAGACGAGTCCTGGGCCTTCTCGCCACCATAAGGAACGGACCTCTTGGCATGTTGCCATGGAGTGGGAAGTCCAACCCTGGTCTCCCCGCACGGAGAGAGAAACCGGCAGACTTCTGGAGCGACTTTCCTAAACTTCACAGAACTTCTCCTGGGACCTGCAAATCCTTAGCGAACTTCCCCGACGATTCGAACTCACACACTTACACGAGAAAGCCTAATGCAAGTACTCTATTTCACATTTAAACTGCTTGTAAAAGGTTGTCTGAATTATTCCTGATCAACGGGACTACGAAGTTCTTGAGGGCTCTGGTGAAGATGCTGCGAAGCTGTCTCTCTCTCTCTCTCTCTCTCTCTCTCTCTCTCTCCCTTGTTAATTCTCTATTTCCATCATTCTTTTTCCCTTATTCGTTAAGTTGCATGTTTCCTTGTTTGTACCATATTGTTTGTTTTCTCCTACATATATATGCATATTTCCCCCCGTGTGAATCGTAGCTTTGTAAACTGTAGTTGTTTTATTAAAACCCAATGATTGCATTGAAGTGAATCCATATTGTTTTGCTCACAAAGATCAAAGTCAATGAGATGTAAGATTTTAGCTACCCATTTAAGCTTGATTTTCCTGTATTACTACTTCAGTAATACAAATTGTACAAACATAAGACATATTATTTGTCCTGATCAAACAGATTAATGTTTCTTAAGGTTTGTAAGATTGATAATTGATGAAGAAATCAATTTGGATAAGGGTTACTTTTAAATGATTAAAGGTTCCGTTATACGTTAATATTGTCTGTACAACAAGCAAATCATATTCATAGACCCATGAATATTGATACCATTTGAATTAATTATTCCCCCAAACTCATTGTTGTTACACTGTAATGCTTTATTAGCTGGTTGTCCTGCATCCTCAATAAACAAACTACAGTTAGTCCAAAACGCAGCTGCTAGAGTTCTTACTAGGTCAAGAAAATATGATCATATAACACCAATTTTATCATCTCTACACTGGTTACCTATTAAGTTCCGTATCAATTACAAAGTATTGCTACTGACCTATAAAGCCCTAAATGGTTTAGCTCCAGTGTATCTAACGGATCTTCTATCGCCCTACAACCCATCGTGCTCTTTAAGGGCACTAAACTCTAGGCTTCTGGTCATTCCTAGGATATCTAAGTCCACTAAAGGAGGGAGGGCTTTTTCACATTTAGCTCCTAAACTCTGGAATAGTCTTCCTGATATTGTTTGAGGTTCAGACTTGCTGTCCCAGTTTAAAACTAGATTAAAGACGCATCTCTTTAGCCAAGAATTCACATTATAATAACCTTTTATACTACAGTTAAATCGGAAAAAAAAGCATTAATATAATATTCTGAACAGCAGCTATGCTAATTATTTCCCATCTGCTTTTCTGTTGTTATCTCGGGACACTAGTCCCGAGGTAAATAGTTTGTCAGCTCCAGTTTGTGCCATGTATGCTATTTTGCTGTTTGTTGGGCTGTATGTTACAGGATTCCTGTTGCTCGAGTTCACCTCCTGTGTTCTGCCTCAGAAAGAGAGACAAGCGTTTGTTCTCAACGTCAGTTACTGTTCTTGAGGGCTGCAAGGAGAACAAAGATTGAAGACTGACAAACTGCCTTTGCAACATGCCTGGACGACAAGTCTGAAGATGACATCTATACACAACTGAAAGCATGTCTTTGTGGACTGTGTCACCTCTGGACACTTTATGAACGTGGCCAAATGTGCCAAGGGGGGACTGAAGGAATTGAAAATAATCAAAGATATTTGAAATCCATTTGCTTTACTGTTGTCACCCCCCATTTGCCCCCCCCCCCCATCCATATTGAAGCTATTTTAAGTGTAACCATAACCATATTTTGTCATTAAATCCTTCCTATTACCAATACTGTGCTAACTAGTTCTGCCAGAAAGACTCGGGAGAATAAATACTGTGACAATTATCCATTTATTAACAACCCAGCAAGCAATAAAGTATATTGGCATAGGCCCCGTCCGTAGCTCGCAATCTGAGGGTCCGGACTCTGCATATCCTGCCTGACGACGAAGGCAGAGGCGCAGCCGACCCCCCCGTGAGGTATGGAAGGGACCATCCTGGTGGTGGTGGGGTGGATGTAGGGAAGGATTTGACTTGGAGGTGGTGGGGGAGGATGGCGGTGAATTGGAGCGTCAGCATCTGCGAACTCAGACGAGCGTAAGTAACGATCTTTTATACCTAGTATTAGAATGTGATTGGATAGATACATTTAAAGTGACATGACAATTAAGTCTTCCCGGCAGAACTTATGCTAAAGCTTCCATTTTTGATTTGGTATTGACTTTGAAGTGCTCCCTATTTTAATAAAATATAGTCACCTTATAGCAGCGCTCTCCCACATATTTTGCTATTGTAACTGCACTTAGCTCCGTCGTTGGTATAAGTTGCAGTGGGTGGAAATAGACGAGAAATGTACAGTTTTCTTCCATCTTTCTGATAACGTTTCTTTAGTCTTCTGGCCACCATGCAGATTGAACCATCTGCAGGAGTCCACTCTTACATTGTCAAGCTTTATCGTTTGAGCACTGTAAAATAAAATATAAAATATAAAAAGCAATAGAGCAAAGCTCGGAGGCATCACTTAGTATGATTTTGTTATGATAAACTGGACGGAAGCAAATGCAAGTTCAACAAGTCTTTATTAGACCAAATACTCAAGGGAAAAGATAGATTGATGCAAATAACAGTCCCAACGGAGATGACAGACGACCAGGAACACAGCTGGCAAGAGAGCGTGACGTAAGGACTGAGATGGGAATCCCGGAGTGCAGAGTGAACGTGAAAGTGAATCCGTGGTGAGATCGGGAGTGAAGTCATCCAAGGTCCAGTACACAGGAAACAACGGGAGAACAGGACAGGCACGAAGACGGGAACTCAAACAACAATCTGACAACATGAAATGGGAGAGGGGGCATTAAATAGGCTGAGACGAAACAACACAGCTGGCTGCTGATCAGCATGATGAGCGGTCACGCCCCCCCCCCCCAACCATGACGTAACGAAACACACACACACACACATCACACATGAAACTAGAATGAGACAGCGGATCTACCAACCGTGATTTCCAAAACTAGAAAGTCCAGTTAAGGCATGACCTTTGGACAGCGAAATGCTCATTGGGTTAGCAGGGTCAGACAAAAACAGGTGGTGAAGAAAAGACACATGATAACTGCAAAATAATTAAGAATTAATGTCAAAGTCTCCAGAAGTGTAAGGTGTCAGGATCTCAGAGACTTAAGTTAGGTAAAGAATGCTAAAAAAATTGGATCTTGGATCTTGAATATCATTTAAATGTTGGCCTTATTGCTGGGGTCACCAAAAGACGGCAGCACAGAGAGAAATTTGGGAACATTTGCATGTAGATTTACATTCATTTTTTTACATAAGCAAATAACTTCAAGAAAACTTGGCATGCAAGCAGAAGCTGTTAAATCTTAAATTGACCAACATGAAATTAGATTTAAAATATGCATGATATAAGAAAAGTTTAAATAAAATTACAGTGGCAATGGTCAATGTTGGCCAAACACATTAACATGAATCCATAACATGCTCATAAAAATAAAAGAAAACCACAGGAAATAAGAATAAGGAAAAGTAATGTTTAATGAAGTGGACAGAGCAGCACCCAATACATCACTATATGAACGTTTCAACAGTTTTATGTACAAGTCTTTGTATCATCCCTGTTAGAAACAGAGCTTCCCCGGTGACGAACAAGATATGGGATGGCTTTCGCCATGCATTATAAATGCCTTGTGAAACAAATCTTGTAATATTGCAGTGTCTATGAAATGGGAAAGGAAAAAACACTTTAAAATGACAGGTGCAACACTCAAGAGGAAAAACAACATTCAGTATGATGGATATAGGCTTGGAGAATATGAAACATTTATGTTATGCAATTTGGCATTTGACAGCCTCAGTCTTCATTCACTTCAAACCTTGGTATTTCACTGAATATAAAGAATGCCATGAGAGTGAGTAAACTGAAAACTGTGGGCGAACTGAATCGCATAGCCGAGTCTGATTGTGCGAACGAGCCAGCTGGACAGGCAGGGAAGTGCTAGCCAGGCTTCCAGCGACCGTTCCAGTGGGGCCAAAGGAACCACAGACGTACCCACGGTGGGGCAGCGAGGTGGAACACCTCGTACGGTTTAGCGGCCCGAAGTGAGGTCTGAGTTTGCGGTGCATCACTTACCTGGTTCCACCATTGGGCAGGGGGTGTGTGAGAATGACGCCCTTGGCAATGCAGAAAGAGGGGCAGCCCGCGAGTGACTCTGATAGGACGTCGGGGCAAGCTCTTGCCTCAGCCTGGTTCTGCACAGCTCTCGACAGTGTCATCGAAAAGGCCACCTTGTGAGATGGGAGCATCCAGAAAGCCTACTTTGACAACCTCTCGCAGCTCTGCAAGGTTAACCAGGGGGCGCTTCTGGCTGACCAAGGTGGATATCATCTGGCCGAGGGCAAGCACTGTGACTTTAAACATGTTCAGTCACTGACACAGCTCAACCTCGGCTCAGAACTACCCTCATGCCCTTCCGTAGACTTGCAGGGTGGCCATCACATGCAGGGCAGAGGTGGCCTGCCAGTAGCACTGCCACCACACCATCAAGGGTAGTTAGAGAGGAAAAAAACGTATGCAGATATTGGCGCCAACACCATACTGTTGCACGCGGAAACGTACGACACCAGGCTGCGGCAGACGGAGGTTCTGAAGAAGGACTACAAGAGTCTGGTAGAGACGGTGCACAGAACATCGCCTGAAGCAACGATCATCGTGTCTGGACCCCTTCCCACTTACCGACTAGGACATGAAAAGTTCAGTAGATTATTTGCTCTAAATGAATGGTTAATGTCATGGTGTAATGAACAGAAGCTGCTCTTTGTAAATAATTGGAATCTGTTCTGGGAGCGACCTAGGCTCTTCCGTCCTGATGGCCTTCACCCCAGCAGAATCGGAGCGGCTCTTCTGTCGGACAACATCTCCAGGGCGTTACACACCACCATATTACTAGTAAGTCAAAGTCCAGATCACAGTCTTTGCTGTCCTAACTTAATTGACATAAGTACCAATGTAGAACATTATATAGAAACTGTGTCTATTCCTTGTTTAGTGAGGTCAAACATTAAATCTACTGTAGGATCTAGGAAAAATCTAACTGTGATTAAACCAGAAAATCTCAATATTAGTGAACAAAAACAATTTCTAAAACTAGGTCTTCTAAACATTAGATCGCTCACACCTAAGGCGGTTATTGTAAATGAAATGGTCACAGATAATAGTTTCGATGTACTTTGCCTTACTGAAACCTGGCTTAAGCCAAATGATTATTTCGGTCTAAATGAGTCTACTCCGCCAGGATACTGTTATAAGCATGAGCCCCGTCTGATTGGTCGTGGCGGCGGTGTTGCAACAATCTATAGAGATATTCTTAATGTTACTCAGAAAACAGGTCACAGGTTTCATTCGTTTGAAGTACTAGTGCTAAATGTTACGCTCTTAGATGTAAGAAAGAAATCCGTATTATCTCTAGCCTTGGCTACTGTGTATAGACCTCCAGGGCCCTATGCTGATTACTTAAAAGAGTTTGCAGACTTTCTCTCAGATCTATTGGTCAAAGGTCGATAAAGCATTAATTGTTGGAGATTTTAACATACACGTAGATAACACAAATGATGCATTAGGGGCTGTGTTTACAGATCTATTAAACTCCTTTGGGATCAAGCAAAACGTCACTGGTCCCACTCATCGTCTTAATCACACACTAGATTTAATTATATCACATGGAACCAACCCAACCGATATAGATATTATACCGCAAAGTGATGATGTCACTGACCATTACATGGTAACTTGCATACTGCGTACTACTGAAATCTGTCATGTTGCGCCACGTTATCGACCAGGCAGAACAATCATTCCAACCACTATAGATAGATTCTCAAATAGCTTACCTGATCTGTCTCAGCTGCTCAGTGAACCCAAACAAACAGATGAACTAGAGGAAATGACTAGCAGTATGAGCAACATTTTCTCTAGCACATTAGAAATTGTTGCACCAATTAGATTAAAAAAGGATAGAGAGAAAACTAAAGCACCATGGTACAACAGTGCTACACATGTTATCAAGAGAGAAACTCGTAACTTAGAGCGTAAATGGAAACAAACTAATTTAGAGGTCTTTAGAATCGCGTGGAAAGATAGTATGTCACGTTATAAAAAGGCCCTAAAAGCAGCCAGAGCTGAGCATCTCCGCAAACTAATAGAAAATAATCAAAATAACCCAAGATTTTTATTTAACACCGTGGCTAGACTAACAAATAAACAAGCATCGCCTGAGCAAAATATTCTGTTACAGTTTAGTAGTAATGATTTTATGAATTTCTTCACTGAGAAAATAGAAATTGTAAATGTACAATCTTTAATGATGTTGTCACGCTCTGGCAGAAGAAAGTGCTCGACGAAGGAAATGAGGGTTACAAAAAACATCCTTTTAATCTCAATAACAGACAGAGAGAGTTCAAGACATGATCACACGGACATGTGTGGACAAACAATAACCGACAAAGGACTGAACAGAACGGAGTATAAATACACAAGGTAATGGAGGGAACTAGTTAGAGACAGGTGTAGTTGATCACTTAATCAGGGATAAACGAGAACAGGTGAAGACAAGACAAACGTAATTGTGACATTACGCCCCCCTCGGAAAGGCGCGTCCTCGCGCCGAGAAGACAACAGAGTGCATGAAGTAGAAATGGGGTGGAGGCTTCGGTGGAGGGCGTGGAACTGATGACAGACAGGCGTCTGGAGTAGGCGGGCACCAGTACCATGGTGGCGCTGACTGAGGGAGCGTCCAGGGCGGAGTCCAGACTGCAGGGGCGGATGGAGCCCTAGGACTGATCGACGAAGGCGGAACCATAGTGAGGGGAGAATCCAGCGGAACCGAGTGGCCGATGGACCAGGGCGACATCGCAGGCCGGGAAGCCTGGCACTGAGCTGCAGGAGTTGACAAAGATGACGTCAGTAGACTATGGGGTGCCGCAAGGATCCGTGTTAGGCCCTCTGCTATTCTCAATATATATGCTGCCACTTGGTAATATTATAAGAAAGCATGGAATTAATTTCCACTGTTATGCTGATGACACTCAATTATATATTTCATCACGACCGGACGAAAACGCTAAATTATCTATATGTGTGTTGAAGATATTAAATACTGGATGACGTGTAATTTTCTGCTATTAAATTCAGATAAAACGGAGGTATTACTTATTGGTCCAAAAAAACTGCCCACAAAACCTCTCACAATACAACTTTACCTTGGAAGGATGTCCTGTCACTTTATCCACTACAGTAAAAGACCTGGGTGTTATATTAGACCGCAACTTGACATTCGAAAATCATATTTCATATGTTACAAGAACGGCATTTTTCCACCTTAGAATCATTGCTAAGCTACGTAACATGCTATCTATTTCTGATGCAGAAAAGTTAGTTCATGCATTCATGACATCGAGATTAGATTACTGTAATGCTTTATTAGCTGGTTGTCCTGCATCCTCAATAAACAAACTACAGTTAGACCAAAACGCAGCTGCTAGAGTTCTTACTAGGTCAAGAAAATATGATCATATAACACCAATTTTATCATCTCTACACTGGTTACCTATTAAGTTCCGTATCAATTACAAAGTATTGCTACTGACCTATAAAGCCCTAAATGGTTTAGCTCCAGTGTATCTAACGGATCTTCTATCGCCCTACAATCCATCGCGCTTGTAAGAGTGGACTCCTGCAGATGGTTCAATCTGCAGGGTTGCCAGAAGTCTAAAGAAACATTATCAGAACGATGTAAGAAAACTGTACATTTCTCGTCTATTTCCACCCACTGCAACTTATACCAACGACGGAGATAAGTGCAGTTACAATAGCAAAATATGTGGGAGAGTGTTGCTATAATGTGACTATATTATATTGCAATAGGGAGCACTTCAAAGTCAATACCAAATCAAAACTAGTTAGCACAGTATTGTAATAGAAAGGATTTAATGACAAAATCTGGTTATGGTTACACTTAAAATAGTTTCAAAATGGATGTATGAGATGATAAACTTATACCATTAATCGTACACAGCATGAATAAAATGTTACCAGAGGGATAGAGAGAGAGAAGAGAGAGAAAGAGAGAGAGAGAGGGAGAGGGAGAGGGAGAGGGAGAGAGAGTGGGGGAGAGAGAGAGAAGAAGAGAGCAAAGAATAGAAGCCCCAATGACCTCAAGAGCCAGAGAGTAAGAGACCCAGAGGAAAAAAGAGAAAGAGCAATAATTCCAATCTCCTTTTATCCCTTTCTCTGACCATGTGACTGAAACCAAATGTGAGATAATTAAACTGACCATCGAAGAGACATACCTCCCCACGAAGCCATGCAGAAAATAAACTTCGGCTTTCGTGGGCAAAGCTTATATATATATATATATATATATATATATGAATGGCTGTCTTGCATGCATATCAGGCTGACCTTCTGAAGGATTTGAGTGGTTCATTTGGTGACTCAGTTAACTCTGTAGTTGCCAGATTTAAAGGAGTGGAAGAAATACAAGGAAGTGTTCACTCAGTTTCTTCCTCAATGCACTCAAGGGGAGGTGCTATCAGCCACACAACCTCTCTTCAGTCCTTCAAGATTTAGGGGGGTAATAAGCAGAGTGTGGCGAGTCGCGCTCTCCCTCGTAAAGACTGGTGACCAGCTCGTCATCCTCAACAACTTCCCAGGGCAGACCTCGGGACTATCATCAATAAGAAGTCTGATGGTCTATTTGTCGTCCTCCGTGTTTGAACCGCGTGGTCTCCACTTCTGTGAAGGCAGAGTTGGCGTTCGTACTGTCACAAGTGACAGCAGTTACTTCCTGGTCCCCAGTAGGGTGGGGGGTGTGTCCAATCTTAGATCTTCGAGGCTTAAACCGTGAAGCAGTTAAAGTACTCAAGGTCAAGATATTACAGTGAAGGCGGTCATGTCGCATATTCGACATTGTGATTGGATTCGGCACGATTGATCCAAAGGACGCATGTATTCACATTAAAGACTGCCACAATACAGGAAGTTCCTGAGGTTCAAGCAAACGATTACCAATTGGCAAACGATTACCAATTTTGGGTCTTTCATTCAGCTAGCCTTGTAATCACACGTATACGAAATGCATGGATGTATTACTGGCTCCATTGGGATTCCAGGGCATTCACATTTTGAATTACATAGGCAATTGCTAATATTAGCACAATCGCATGAGATGGTGCTTCAACACAAAGACAGTTTCACGAGTTCACACTTACATATAATTTATGGAGAGTAATTTAAATGCGTATTTGGCGTGTTGTCCGGGGGGAGGGCTTCGAGCTCGGAATATGGCCCGAACCCAAAGTACCCCCCGTGTATGTAAGTGGTTGATGAATAAAAGTGGTGAAAAAGGGGTGGTGGAGGGTTGCTGGAAAACTGTCAATGAACAGAGGTAAGACTGCTGCGTGTATATATACCTCTTATTGATGATTAGCTGATTGCTCTCCACCTGTGTCAATTATCTGAACGTGCTCCTCCCGAACTTTGTTTATAAAACATCATGTATTAGCTCATCTAGTTTCTCTAGGGTTGAGACCAAGAAAAGTGTTCTTTCTCCTGCCCAGAGAAAGTTTTCAGTATACCATTCAGTATACCCTGAGCAAAGTCAGGCTAGACCAAGATCTTACTGATCATCAGTACCAGAGTGTTAGGTCTCATGGCATCAGCATCCACGGGTTTCCCTTTGGGGTTGTTGCACATAAGACCGTTTCATTTGTGGCTCAAAGCCAGAGGACTTAGGGCCAATCCCCAGGCAAATAAAGTGGCACGCCATGTGGCTTCGTACACTAACTATGTGGTTCAGACCCCGGTTCTTGCCTTGGGTCCCACTCTAGGCGTACCTTGTCATCTCAAGTTGCTAACAACGGACAGTTCCCTGATGGGCTGGGGTGCAGCCTTAAGTGGTCATCCAGCCCAAAGGGAATGGGAGGGTCATCATCATTAACTCAGTTGGCACATCAACTGTCTTGAGTTGATGGCTGTATTTCTGGCCCTGAAATACTTTCTCCCCCAACTGAGGGGCTGCCATGTCCTAGTGTGGGTGGACAGTGGTACAGCTAAAGTCTCATATAATCACTAGGGAGGTCTGTGCTCACGTAGGGTTGGGTACCGAAACCCGGTGCCAATATGGCACCGGGACCTACAACCCCAAATCAAAAAAAGTTGGGACAGTATGGAAAACGCAAAAAAAAAAAAAAAAGAAGTGATTTCTAAATTTACTTTGACTTGTATTTCATTGCAGACAATATGAACACAATATTTCATGTTTTGTCTGGTCAACTTCATGTCATTTGTAAATATGCATCCTTTCCTGTCATTCAGACCTGCAACACATTTAAAAAAAAGTTGTGACAGTAAAGCATTTACCACTTTGTAATGTTGCCATTCCTTTTCACAAAACTTAAAAGACGTTTAGGGACTGAAGACACCAAGTGATGAAGTGTTTCAGGTGTAATTTTGTCCCATTCTTCCTGCAAACAAGTCTTAAGGTGGGCAACAGTACGGGGTCTTCGTTGTCACACATTCTCTATTGGAGACAGGTCGGGACTGCAGGCAGGCCAGTCAAGTACCCGTACCCTCTTCCTCCGCAGCCAGGACTTTGTAATGTGTGCAGAATGTGGTTTTGCATTGTCTTGTTGAAATATGCATGGACGTCCCTGGAAAAGATGTCTTCTTGAAGGCAGCATATTATGCTCCAAAATCTCTATGTACTTTTCAGCATTAATGGTGCCTTCACAGAAGTGCAAGTTACCTTTGCCAAGGGCACTGACACAACCCCATACCATGACAGACCCTGGCTTTTGGACTTGTTGCTGGTAACAGTCTGGATGATTCTTTTCTTCTTTGGTCCGGAGCACACGGCGTCCATTCCTCCCAAAAAATACCTGAAATAGTGATTCATCTGACCACAGTACACTTTTCCACTGTGTGATGGTCCATCCCAGATGCCTCCGAGCCCAGAGAAGTCGACGGCGCTTCTGGACACTGTTAACATAGGGCTTCCTTTTGGCACAGTACAGTTTTAACTGGCATTTGTGGATGTAACTACGTATTGTGGTACTTGACAAAGGTTTGCCAAAGTAGTCCTGAGCCCATGTGGTGATATCACTTATAGATGAATGACGATTCTTGATGCAGTGCCGCCTGAGGGATCGGAGATCACGGTTGTTCAGCTTAGGCTTGCGCCCTTGTCCTTTACGCACTGAAATTCCTCCAGATTCCTTGAATCTTTTAATTATGTTATGCACTGTTGAATGTGAAATATCCAGATCTCTTCCTATCTTTCTTTGAGGAACATTGTTTTTAAACATTTCAATTATTTTCTCACGTATTTGTTGGCAAACTGGCAATCCTTGGCCCATCTTTGCTCCTAAAGGATTAGACCTTTCTTGGATGCTGCTTTTGTACCAAATCATAATTACAATCACCTGTTGACATCACCTGTTTCAAATCACATCATTATTTAACCATTTTACCTCATTACTAGCCCTAAATTGCTCCTGTCCCAACTTTTTTTTAAATGTGTTGCAGGTCTGAATGACAGGAAAGGATGCATATTTACAAATGACATGAAGTTGACCAGACAAAACATGAAATATTTTGTGTTCATATTGTCTGCAATGAAATACAAGTCAAAGTAAATTTAGAAATCACTTCTTTTTTTTTGCGTTTTCCATACTGTCCCAACATTTTCTGATTTGGGGTTGTATATAGCTGGTATGTACCGGATCAAATCAGAATGCAGATTTCGGTGCCTCTTAAATTCAAACGTGCTTTCGCGCTTTGGCTGGTGCCGAGCCAGAGCCAGATGCACACGCTCAGCGCTCGTCACATATCACAACTATTCAGTGTTTTCAACCACATCATATTTATTTTAGGTTCCAGATATTTAAATGCTCATAAGTACTAGAAAAAAATACATACTACCATGGAAACAATAAGGCGATTCGTTCTAAAATATTTAGCCAGAGAATATGGTCATATTTCTGAAAAATAAAGCTGAAGCTTGAAGCTGGTTTGTAGCATACCAAGAATACAGACTACTGCTGTTATTACTGTAGCTATTATTTAGAGTTAAATAAGGCCTGTTGTAGTTGGTTCAGGTGGCTTTAGTTTTACTGTGAATTTGTTAAGTAAATTGTGATTTGTATTTATTTATATATTTAAGTATACTTTAATTGTTCAATTGAAATAATAAAAAAAATCTATAAAAAGCCATTGTTTAATATCATTCACTTCATTTTGGGGCTCTTTTTTTTTTTTTAAGTATCGGTTCAGGTACCATTTAGGCACCGGTACCGTTTTAAAAGTATCAGTTTGGCACCGGTATCGAAAAAACCCCAAACGATACCCAACACTATGCTCACGCTCTCAGAATAGCAAGAAAGATTTTTCTCTGGGCTCAGAACAAGTTCCTGTCACTTGAGAAGTGTACATTCAAGGGCGGTTGAATGTGGGAGCAGATTTACTGTCCAGACAGAATTACAGATGGGGTGGTGGAAACTCCACCCAGAAGTAGTCAAGCAGATTTTACAGAGTGGAAGTGGACCTCTTCGCCTCTTCTCAGACAGTGCAATGTCCCCTATGCTTCTCTCTCAGTCACCCAGCCCCGCTGGGTCTGGATGTGCTGGTTCATACATGGCCCAAAATGTGTCTGTATGCCCTCCTTCCAGTCGCTCTGCTCCCAGGATTTCTAGCCAGGGTTCGCCAACAAGGGACTTGCTTCTTATCGATAACGCTACGTTGGTCGAACAGGGTTTGGTTCTCGGAGATAGTGTCTCTCCTCAACGGTTCGGCGTGGCGATTCGGGTGAGGAGGGACCTTCTGTCTCAGGCAGAGGGCATGATATCTCACCCCAGGCCCGACCTGTGGAACCTTCATGTTTGGCCCCTGATGGGCACCAATTGAGGGAAACTGGGCTTTTGCATGCAGTTATTGAGACCATCCTAGCCGTTCATGCTAGGGTGTCCTCCACTCGAAGAGTTTATGCCAATAAATGGGGTGTCTTTGAAAGATGGATGTATGACACATAATGCAAACTCAGTCAACTGCCAGGTTGCTTCAGTTCTGGATTTTCTGCAAGAGAAATTGTCATCAGGCACTTGCCCCTCGACTCTCAGAGTTTATGTGGTCGCTCTATCGGCTTGCCACGCCCTGGTGGATGGGGTGCTGCTTGGGAGGCATCCTCTGCCTGCTCACTTTGTTGTGCCAGGCAGTTGTGGCCTCCAGTAAGAACCAAGATCCCTTCATGGGACTTAGTTTTAGCACTTGAGGGTCTGGTTGAGACCCCCTTTGAACCTCTAGAATCAGCGTCTGACAAACTTCTGACTCTAAAGATGTTTTTTTCTTATGGCTATAACTTCTCTGAAAATAATTGGGGACATGCAGGCTCTGTCAATATCATCATCCTGCTTAGACTTTGCCCCAGGCTTGGTGAAAGTGTTTTTGCATCCTCATCCTGACTACCTGCCTAAGGTTCCTTATTTGACTGTACATCCTGTCAATCTTGAAACCTTCTGCCCTCCGCCATTGACAACGCCGGATCAGGAGAGACTTCACAGACTGTTGGGGACACTAACATTTTTCAACTAAACATCGAAATAAATCTAATTAATAAACTAAATGAACCATATAATAATGAACCATATATTACTGATCTAATTATTGATCTAAAGCCCACACTGTCACCGTATGGAAATTTAAACTGATGACATCAAATGACTATACAGCTTAATAAAATTTTGCTGCATTATTTTCCTGTTTAACACTGTAAAGCTGCTTTGGAACAAGATGTTAAAAGCGCAACTTGTTAAAAGCGCTATATAAATAAAGTTGACTTGACTTGACTTGACTGTGTCCAGTCCATGCTCTTCAGGCCTGCGTCCACCTTACTAGCCAGTGGCGTAAGTCAGAGCAATTGTTTGCTTGCCATGGGGACCGTAACAGAGATTCAGCCGCCACCAAACAAACATTGTCACATTGGGTCAGGCGCGTTACCAATGAGGCGCGCGGTCAAGCTTCGCCTATAGGATTAAGGGCTCACTCCACCAGGGGAGTTGCCTCTTCTACTGCATTAGCAAGGGGTGCTCCCTTACAAAGTGTTTGTGATGCGGCAGGTTGGTCCTCTCCGCACACATTCATAAGATTTTATAGCTTGGATGCTCATTCCACTCTGGGATCTCATGTCCTTGAGTCGACATCACAGGCTAATGGCTGAGGCTTCTTGCGTTCTTGTGCACACCTACACAACCGTAAGGGGTCCAGGCACCATCAAGCACAGTGGCGTGGGTATTCTCGTTTCCGTTTGCATTATGCTTATGCAGCATTGAGTGTATCTTTTGAAAGGGAACACTTGGGGTTACTTGACTGTAACCCTGTTCCCTGATAAAGTGGAACGATATGCTGCATTGCTAGGCCGTGCTGATGATGCTTCAGGACGGGTCTTCAAACAAAAGAGATCTGATGGCTCCAGCTGAAGCTCATCTACTTATAGCCTTGTGTAGCAGGTGCGCCTATGACATCACCGCCCGAGGCTATAAATACCTCCGGGTCAATTTCATTGACGGGTATTCACACTATTTTCACAGCTGGTTATGTCAAAGATATTTCCATTTGCATAAGCTTATGCAGCATCTCGTTCCGCTTTATCAGGGAACAGGGTTACAGTCAAGTAACCCCAAGTGTTCCCTTTCCAAAGATACACTCAGCGGAGCGGCTGTACGGCCGAATAAAATTATGTTGCAATGTTTCCTGTTTAACACAATCTGCATTGTAAAAAGCGCTATATAAATAAAGTTGACTTGACTTGACTTAAATAGCATATTTTCTTAGCGATAATGGTCACATTTGTCAGAAGGAAATCTTTAGAGTCTAGAAAGTCTTTGCAGCTAAAGACAAGTCTCACCATGTATTTCAGATCTGCAAATGATGAAATTAATTTTAGATGATGCTATGTAATTCTTTTTTTTTTTAGATGAGACTTTATTTTTGTTCAAAACAAAGAAAATGTGAGGTATTAACTGGAACTTCTAGTTTGTTTCTGCTAGCAGGTGCTGTAAGGGCAGAATTTCCAAACACAACGTTTGCCTACAGAGCACACATAACAATGAGCAATTTGCAAATAAAATTATTTAATTAGTTAAATATTTAAATACTACTTCAGTCATTTATGTTTGTTGAATTCTCTGTTGACCTGTTATTATTAAATGTGCAATTCAATTAATTGTTTTTGAGTTCTACTTAAAAAATAGTATAGGCCTAGATAAAAATTTACAGGAAATGTTTTGAATTGCAAAAATGTTAATGATTTGCCCACACTTTGAATATCAGGTAGGAACACATCTAGGCTATTGTTAAATTCAATTCAAATTTATTTCTAGCACTTTTCACAATTTTGCATGGTAGCAAAGCAACTTCACAAACATATTGTTACATATCTGTGTTTCTGTCGTGTTGTTTGCTTTGGTCACATGTTCCTTTGTCTATGTTTCCCGCCACTTTCTCTGTTTCCTTGGTTACCCTCGTTAGTCTAGTTCTGTTCAGCTGTGTTATGTTATCCTCATCTGTATCACCTGTGCCCCTCGTTAGTCAGTCATCAGTGTTTGTATTTAGTTCCCTCTTGTTCATTCATTCCTTGTCTGGTCTCTGTTATACCCGTTATGTTTACACGTTAGGTGTCCTGTCCTGTCCTGTCCTGTCCTGTCCTGTCCTGTCCTGTCCTGTCCTGTCCTGTCCTGTCCTGTCCTGTCCTGTCCTGTCCTGTCCTGTCCTGTCCTGTAAGGATGGGTATTTTCCTGTTCCCGCTCTCTCCAGTGTCCCCTGAGGAAGGCAGTTCGGTGGAGGATCGCCTCTGGGGGATTTGGAAGAACGGTTGGCCACTGGAGAGGTATGTGGAGGAATTCTCTGAGCTTGCTTATCTGGTGAACTGGCCAGATGCACCGCTTAACACAGTTTTTCTGATGGGCCTGGATGAGGACACTATTTGTTTCCTGGAACCTGCCTGTTCCTTTTCCCTAGTCGAGACAACAAATCTGATATTGTCCTTAAATTGTTCAGAGTTCGAGATTGAAGAAGAGGTTCCTAAGAATGTGTCTTCCTCGTCCAGTCCCTTCAGAAAAGCATGTTGCCTGGTCAGTTCACCCTTAGCCTGTTTCCTCCGCATATCCCTCCAATGGGCCTGCCGGGAGGGTCCTGCTTGCCCCTAAGCCCAGGCGGAAGAGGAGGGTTGCCGCAAAGCCCCCATCTCGGGTCATAATGGCCGCTACCACGGCAGATTCACAGGAGCGGTGGTTGATAGACTTTAGGAGTGGTCCTACCGCTCCGTGTCTCCTGGATTCCGCTCCAGACTCACCTGTGACCACTCCGTGTCTCCTGGATTCCGCTCCAGACTCACCTGTGTCTGCTCTGTAGATCCTGGACTCCGCTCCAGCCCTCCTGGACTCCACTCCAGGCTTCCCCGAGGCTGCTCCAGCCTTCCACGAGGCCACTCCAACCCACGAGACCACCCAATTCCATGAGCCCTCCACTCCACCCCTGAACATTTTGGGGGGTTCCATGTACCTGTGGGTGGGAAACATGTGGGTGGGGCTCTGATTTGGCCTAGGCGCCCTAAGACTCCTGCTCCGCCCAAGGCTCCAGACCTGCCCAGGTCTCCTGCTCAGCCCAAGGCTCCTGACCCACCATGGCTCCAGACCAAGGCTCCTGACCCGCCATGGCCACCCACGGCTCCACCCTGGAGGCCCCCCAGCCAATCAGACCCCAGTGCTCCTGCCCCCAGCACTCCAGGGTGCCCACCCTCCCTCCCTCCCTATTTGGACTTCTACGGCGCGAGCCTACCGGGAGGGGGGCGTTATGTTACATATCTGTTTCTGTTGTGTTGTTTGCTTTGGTCACATGTTCCTTTGTCTATGTTTCCCGCCACTTTCTCTGTTTCCTTGGTTACCCTCGTTAGTCTAGTTCTGTTCAGCCGTGTTATGTTATCCTCATCTGTATCACCTGTGCCCCTCGTTAGTCAGTCATCAGTGTTTGTATTTGGTTCCCTCTTGTTCATTCATTCCTTGTCTGGTCTCCGTTATACCCGTTAGGTGTATGCTGTGTGGTATTCTGTCCTATGTCCTATGTTCTTCAGTGAATCTCCTCTTCACTGCTGCACCGTACACCCGTAAATAAACTCCAGCTGGTCCAAAATGCAGCAGCTCGAGTACTTACTAGAACCAGGAAGTATGACCATATTAGCCGGTTCTGTCAACATTGCACTGGCTACCTATTAAACATTGCATGCATTTTAAAATCTTGCTTATTACTTACAAAGCACTAAATGGTTTAGCTCCCCAATACTTGAGCGAGCTCTTAACACATTATACTCCATCACGTCTACTGCGATCTCAAATCTGGCCAGTTGATAATACCGAGAATATCCAAATCAACTGCAGGCGGTCGATCCTTTTCCTATTTAGCTCCTAAACTCTGGAACAGTCTTCCTAACATTGTTCGGGAAGCAGACACACTCTGTCAGTTTAAATCTAGACTAAAAACATCTCTTTACTGTGGCATACACATAAAACACTTTTTCAATGAAATCAAATCAAATCAAATCACTTTATTTGTCACTCTACATATGCACAAGTGCAACAGTAGGTGAAATTCTTAGGTGCAGTTCCGAGCAACATAGCAGTCATGACATGACATGTACAGCATTTAAAGCAGCATCAGATTACACATCTGATGCGCACACAATTACTCACAGCACAGTAAACTCTACAATAAACAATAAATAATTTACACAATGTGAGTGTAGTTCTCACAGCTTTAAACAATATACACATACTTACAATATACATATACTTTAAACAATATACACTAAACATACACTAAACAATATACATTACGCTATAATAGTAATAATAATATACAATGTATAGTATAAAATATTATTCACAGATTTAAAAATTGAAATCCAAAGTGCAATAGATGCTGTATGATAAATAAATGTGTATATAATGTGTGTGTATCTACAGTGGGTTGTGCTGAGTGATATTCTGTCCAGAGTGTGTTATGATCCTGATGGATCAGGAGTTAAGTAGTCTGATTGCTTGTGGGAAGAAGCTGTTCTGGAGTCGGCTGGTGCGTGTTCTAATGCTGCGGTACCGTCTGCCTGATGGCAGCAGTGAGAGCAGCCCATGGTTCGGGTGGCTAGAGTCTCTGATGATCCTCTGAGCTCTCTTCACACACCGCCTGGCGTAAATGTCCTGGAGGGAGGGAAGCTCACCTCCGATGATGCAGCTGGCCGTGCGCACTACCCTTTGCAGGGCCTTGCGGCTGCGGGCGGTACTGTTGCCGTACCAGGTGGTGATGCAGCCAGTCAGCAGACTCTCGATGGTGCAGGTGTAGAAACGTGTGAGGATGTGGCGGTTCATTCCAAACCTCCTCAGCCGTCGCAGGAAGAA
Organism: Romanogobio albipinnatus; assembly: GCA_023566225.1. NCBI lineage: Eukaryota > Metazoa > Chordata > Actinopteri > Cypriniformes > Gobionidae > Romanogobio > Romanogobio albipinnatus. The sequence goes on from CM042239.1 coordinate 3,734,634, forward strand.
AAGGCGCTGATGAGCCTTCTTCACAACGGCCTCAGAGTGGACGGACCATGAGAGTTCCTCTGTGATGTGGACACCGAGGAACTTGAAGCTGCTGACTCTCTCCACCGGTGCTCCATCGATGGTGATGGGGCGGTGTTCTCTCTCATTCCTCCTGAAGTCGACCACCAGCTCCTTGGTCTTGCTGACGTTGAGGGAGAGGTTGTGCTCCTGACACCACCGTGTCAGAGTGTGCACCTCCTCTCTGTAGGCCGTTTCATCATTGTCGGTGATAAGACCTACCACCGTCGTATCGTCAGCAAACTTGATGATGGTGTTGGAGCTGTGGGTTGCCACACAGTCATGTGTGTACAAAGAGTACAGGAGTGGGCTGAGAACGCAGCCCTGAGGGGCTCCAGTGTTGAGAGTCAGTGATGAGGAGATGTTACTGCCCATTCTGACCACCTGGCGTCTGTTTGACAGGAAGTCCAGGATCCAGCTGCATAACAGGCTGTTTAAGCCTAGAGCCCGGAGTTTCATGTCAAGTATGGAGGGCACAATGGTGTTGAATGCTGAGCTGTAGTCCACAAACAGCATTCTCACATACGTGTTCCTCTTTTCCAGGTGGGAGAGAGCAGTGTGTATTGTAGATGAAATGGCATCGTCAGTGGAGCGATTTGTGCGGTATGCAAACTGCAGTGGGTCCAGTGAGGGGGGGAGAACAGAGCAGATGTGGTTTCTGACTAGTCTTTCAAAGCATTTGCTGATGATGGGGGTCAGAGCAACAGGACGCCAGTCGTTTAAGCAGGTGGTTTTTGATTGCTTAGGTACAGGAACAATAGTGGACGTTTTAAAGCATGTGGGTACCACAGACAGGGAGAGGGACAGGTTAAAAATGTCCGTGAAGACTCCAGCCAGTTGGTGCGCGCACGCTCTGATCACACGGCCGGGAATGCCGTCTGGACCCGCTGCTTTACGGACGTTCACCCGCCGGAAGGATCGGGTTACATCCGCGACAGATACAGAGAGTGCACTAACCTCTGCATCTTCAGCCGCGAGCGCTCTCTCCGCGAGGGCGGTGTTAGTTCCCTCAAAGCGAGCATAGAAGGTGTTTAGCTCGTCCGGGAGAGAGGCAGCGGTGTTCACGGTGGAGTTTGTGTTCCCTTTATAGTCCGTGATGGTGTTAATTCCCCTCCACATGCTTCTGGAGTCGGTGGTGTTGAACTGTCCTTCAATCTTGTCCCTGTACTGCCGTTTTGCTGCTCTGATGGTTTTCCGGAGGGCATAACTTGCTTGTTTATGCTCCTCCGCGTTACCGGAGTTAAAAGTGAAGGTCCGCGCATTGAGTGCCGCGCGAACATCCCCATTTAGCCACGGCTTCTGGTTTGGGTACAGCCGAATTGTTTTGGTCGGAACAACGTCATCTACGCACTTCCTGATGAAACACAAAAAATGATTGTTAGGCTGCATTAACTAGGTCAGCCGGAACCGGGAACACTTCCCATAACACCTGATGTACTCGTTACATCATCAGAAGAATGGCATCTACGCTAATGATAGTCTCTGTTTTATCCCGAGGTTTACTGCATTCAGCCGGTTCCGGGCCGTATCCAGATCAGATGGAGGACCTGCGCCCAGAGAAGACCAACACAGGACCCCGAAGTGTCCACAGAGACCGTGTCAATTAGTCTCCCCTGCAACTGCCTCATCGACACAGCATCTCAATAAACCCGTCTCCAGCGTGATGACTCCGATTGTTCGAATATTGCAATTAAATAATACTTAAATCGATATATGTCATCCACAATAAACCCGTCTCCAGCGTGTTGCCTCCGGTCCTTCCAATATTCCGATCTATTATGACCTCTGACCTGCAAAGCGGCCAGAATAATAATAATAATAATACACTGTTTGTTAATTGGCCAGAGGAGAACTGGCACCCCGACTGAGCCTGGTTTCTCCCAAGGTTTATTTTTCTCCATTAGGTCACCTGATGGGTTTTGGTTTCCTTGCCACTGTTGCCTCTGGCTTGGCGTGCTCAGTTGGGGACACTAAAATTTTCAACTAAACATCGAAATAAATCTAATTAATAAACTAAATTAACCATATAAACTAAATTACTGATCTAATTATTGATCTAAAGCCCACACTGTCACCGTATGGAAATTGAAATGAACTGATGACATCAAATGGCTATACAGCTGAATAAAATTAGGCTGCATTATTTTGCTGTTTAACACTGTAAAGCTGCTTTGAAACAATCTACATTGTTAAAGGCGCTATATAAATAAAGTTGACTTGACTTGACCCGTAACACATAGAAAGTAGTTACAAAAGTAAATAAATATAATTTTGACAAATAACAAAAAAAACGTATAGTCAGTTTGAAATGGTGAACGAAAATTACGTACCTGATCAGAAGTTTTATTACTTTAGTGTATTCCTGATGCACTCCAATGCACCTACTGTATACACTTTTCCCATTAATGGTACTTTAATGGCCCATTGCACTTTGGGCTGTCAAAATATTATGAATTATTAAACAAATTAATAAAATTATCCTGACCATTCCTCAAAAATTACAAAAAGTAAAAATTTAAATGTAAAATAAATTCAGAAGCGTTAACTGGAGGAAAAGTACATTTTAATTCAGGCATCACATTTAAGTCCACAGCGTAATGTGAGACTGACAAATAATTTCGTTGAGTTTTCCATCAGGATCAGTTGTGCAGTGCATTGAAAGCTGAAGCAGCAGAGAAATGTTACAGATGGTTTTATTGCATCTTCACACATGAAACACACGCAGTTCTGCACGTTCACATTCTTCCACCAATGAACAGAACTGTCTGTGTTTTAGCGCGTGCACAAGAATAAAACTAATGTTATACAGTTTGCACTAAAGGTGTCAGTGCTGCCCTGACGATTTGATCAGTTGGCCCATAAAGTGGAGCAACTTAAAGGCTACACGTGACATTTTTTCACTAGCGAGGTAATAACAGCTGTTTAGAGACGCACAGAGGTAGCCTAATTCACACAAGCACTCTCTCTCTCTCTCTCTCTCTCTCTCTCTCTTTCTAATAACTTTATTAATAACTGCAGTAGTCTGCTATCAACGGCTCAAGCCTTCGTTAACAGCTTTAAAATGACGTTTCGGAACTAGCAAAAGAGCCGTTGGATGAGACGCGGAAGAAATAGTCCTACTCACAATAGCGATTTAAGTACAAAAACCGGACGAATCCCTTTAAATATATCTTCGGATCGATGTCTTGAGGTGTGGTAACCGTAGTACAAGCGGAATAATTGATACACCTCGGGTGTGCATTATTATTCTAATAATTGAACGGCCCATCGTCAATTATTCCGCTTATACTACGGTTACCACACCTCAATTATTCCTTACTTATTGTAGTGTATACTGTGCTGTGAGTAATTGTGGGCGCATCAGATGTGTAATCTGTTGTTGCTTTAAATGTTGTACATGTCATGTCATGACTGCTATGTTGCTCGGAACTGCACCTAAGAATTTCACCTGCTGTTGCACTTGTGTATATGATAGAGTGACAATAAAGTGACAAAGTGAAAAGGGAAGCAAAACATTCAGCAGATCATATTTAATGTTGTGTCTGCTGGCTTTATTTCTTCAACAGCTCCGAGTTAAACACATTTTTGTGTTCTATTCAGGCCGTTTTGTGTTTATTTTCACGCTCCGCTTACTGCGTCTACATTGAGACTTTTCTCTGCGAATCACAGCATTTAATCCGTATCATTTATCCTGTCATTGATGGAAAAATCTGTTTGCTTATAGCAGTATAATAGTATGATTGTAACAGTATGAAAGAACACAAAGTAACCCCAAATTTGTGTGGTCCATATCTGCGTGGTGGCGTTTCATTCAAGACATTCATATTGTAGCTTGTTTGCTTGTTTATACACAGATTTGAAAGATGATTTATTTGAAAAATAATACCCAGTTTTTTGTTTGAGAAATGTTCCAGCTCCAGTCAATGAGAGAGAGAGAGAGAGAGAGAGAGAGAGAGAGAGAGAGAGAGAGAGAGAGAGAGAGAGAGAGAGAGAGAGAGAGAGAAATATGAGAACGGAGGAGGAGAAATGTGATCATGTGACACTGACTGAAGTCACACTGGTATGTAAAGCTGAACTTCTGCATCATTCTATCATCTCTCATCTCTCTTTCTCTCTCACAGGAACAACTTTCATTCAGTGCTCAAATAAAAGCAGAAAGAATCGAGAAGTGAACATGAGGGTTTTCTTCAGGACTCTGTCGCTTCTACTGGGTAAGTGAAACATCTTTTCTAATATCTTGGGTGTTTGATGATTGGTGTTGGGTGAAACAGAAGAACAATAATATACAATACATCATTCTAGAGAACACTGAATTTTACCCAATTGGTCTTTTCTTTCTTAACCCCTTTCCTGTCACCCCACATTTTGGCAAGTGGGGCATTTTGACATACCCCAAATAAAAGGGCTGCTCGCAGGTATTTCTGAATATACACATAAGTAACATATATCTAGAAAGCCAACGCTTAAGAGTTTACAATTCAAGACTCAGAATTATTCTGACTGTTATTAATATGGAGATGTATAGGCTCAAACATTAAAACAAAAATAAAAAACATTAATAATATATTTTTAAATGTATAAAAATATTATGTGAATGTAGTATAACAACTTATAACCACAACTAGAGTGAAGCCACAAGTGTGATCATGCTTCATTTGTATTTCCCCATTCAGAACCCATATAGAGGTTACCTCTGTGGGTACTACCTTGGGTCCATGTAGGCAGTCTATATGGGACTGACTGTGTTTGCCCATGTCTACCCCATTTGGTAAACCCATATGGGGCCCATTTGTGTTGCCCATTTTGAGCCCATGCACCCATTTCCCATTAGTGACCCAGCTAGGACCCACATAGGTAGCCCACCTGTTTTCTCCCATATGGGACCTACTTAGCTGACCCGAGTGGGCCACATATAAGATGCCCATTTTGGGACCATGCCCACTTGGTTCCCATGTGTGTTTTGAGGCCTTAATTTTAAAACATTTTTGTTTTTTCAGAAACCATGCATAAAAATTATTCTCTCAAAAATACAAGCATGTGCGTACATGTTGCTTAGATATTATGGTAGCCCAGTTTGTGCTGAATAAAGTGTATTTACACTTTCTGCAACTGAACAAAAAACACAAATGTAAGAGCATGTCAACTTCTAAAGGGCCCCAAAAGAGCTCAGACTCCTAGGGGTTAACTCCAAACTCCCTTTAAACAGCCAGTGAGTGTTTGTATTTGCTTCCAATACACCTGTTTAGCATGTTACTGGAAACATTCTTCATTCATATGAAAATACACCAAATCGCATGCAAAACACACAAACCATATGCTGTGCGTTTATTAGCTTCTTGTTTCACATGTTAGCAATGTTTACAACGGAGAGATGAGATGAGGAAGCGCACTGAACAGCATAACCAGAAAGGGCAGAATTATGATCACGCTGTGTCACGTAAGATGATGGACAGCTGTACAGCGAATGAGAGAGCTCTGAGATCATAAGTGACGTGCAGGAGGAACACATAGATCGCTCTGAATGTCATTCAGCTCTTCAGATCAGCCTAATTCAGTGAGAAATGAATAGAAATGTTATTCTGTATCACAAAATATTTTGCAAACGTGATATTTGGACAAATATAGATTTATTGTTTCACTAAGAGCCCGAACGGATGCGGTTTAGTGCATGTATGTGACCACAAATAAAATGGAGAAGACGTGACTGGTTTTTGATTCTTGTTGATATTTCATTCAAAATATTGTTCATTACAAATCGGTTATTTTGCACTCCTGACATAAATTAAGAAATTAATGTCACTGCAACCTCGTTTTATCATAAACAGTGGTCAAATAATGAAGCTGGAGGCTTTCATCTTTATAATTATACCAAGTTTTTCCAGATGAAGTTAGTGTGATGTTTTAATGTGCAGTGAATGTTGAACAACAGTAATCTGGGGCCGCCTGCGACCTTTGACTGCAATGGGGTTAATTGTAAATCTAACAAAATACTATACTTTACTTTTTTATTTCAAATAGAGATCACGATTCTGACAAATAACCAGTGTTGGGAGTAATGCGCTACAAAGTAACGCGTTACTGTAATTCCACTACTTTTAGTGGTAACGGCAAGTAACAACACATTTTTTTAATCAAATAATGTAATTACAATTACTGAAATTTAAATGAGGTCGTTACTCGCGTTACTCTCTTTTGTGAAAAATGAACGCTTGCAGACAAGAAGCTCAGATCTAGGCCCTAGCCTGTCCCGTGCAAGCCATTAAAATAGTTCATTTTTGTTTTTAATGTCAAAGTAGTTACATTTCGTTTCGTTTCTTTATTAAGTTAATTTAGAAAAATGATTGGAGTATTATTTTGTTTGTTAAATTAAAGTTGTTGTTGTTGTTTTTTTTAACCCTCCTACATATATATATCTTTGGGTACGGTGGCCGAGAGAGCTCAACGCGCTGCAAATGAAGAAAACATCTTCATCAGTTTTACAACACATGCACTGCAAATGTTCACAACACATGCAAATAGAGAAACACTGTAAACACTCACAACATATGCAAATAGAGAAACACTGCAAACACTCACAACACATGCAAATAGAGAAACACTGTAAACACTCACAACATATGCAAATAGAGAAACACTGCAAACACTCACTACACATGCAAATAGAGAAACACTTCAAACACTCACAACACATGCAAATAGAGAAACACTGCAAACACTCACTACACATGCAAATAAAGAAACACTGCAAATACTAACAACACATGCAAATAGAGAAACACTGCAAACACTCACTACACATGCAAATAAAGAAACACTGCAAATACTAACAACACATGCCAATAGAAAACACTGCAAACACTCACAACATATGCAAATAGAGAAACACTGCAAATACTCACAACACATGCAAATAGAGAAACACTGCAAATATTCACAACACATGCAAATAGAGAAACACATGCAAATAGAGAAACACTGCAAACACTCACAACTCATGCAAATAGAGAAACACTGCAAACACTCACAACACATGCAAATAGAGAAACACTGCAAACAATCACAACACATGCAAATAGAGAAACACTGCAAACACTCACAACTCATGCAAATAGAGAAACACATGCAAACACTCACAACACATGCAAATAGAGAAACACTGCAAACACTCACAACTCATGCAAATAGAGAAACACTGCAAACACAACACATGCAAATAGAGAAACACTTCAAATATTCACAACACATGCAAATAGAGAAACACTGCAAACACTCACAACACATGCAAATAGAGAAACACTGCAAACACTCACAACACATGCAAATAGAGAAACACTGCAAATACTAACAACACATGCAAATAGAGAAACACTGCAAATACTAACAACACATGCAAATAGAGAAACACTGCAAACACTCACAACACATGCAAATAGAGAAACACTGCAAACACTCACAACACATGCACATAGAGAAACACTGCAAACACTCACAACACATGCAAATAGAAAAACACTGCAAATATTCACAACACGTGCAAATAGAGAAACACTGCAAACACTCACAACACGTGCAAATAGAGAAACACTGCAAATATTCACAACACGTGCAAATAGAGAAACACTGCAAACACTCACAACACATGCAAATAGAGAAACACTGCAAACACTCACAACACATGCAAATAGAGAAACACTGCAAACACTCACAACACATGCAAATAGAGAAACGCTGCAAAACATTCACAACACATGCAAATAGAGAAACACTGCAAATATTCACAACACGTGCAAATAGAGAAACACTGCAAACACTGACAACACATGCAAATAGAGAAACACTGCAAACACTCACAACACATGCAAATAGAGAAACGCTGCAAAACATTCACAACACATGCAAATAGAGAAACACTGCAAATATTCACAACACGTGCAAATAGAGAAACACTGCAAACACTCACAACACGTGCAAATAGAGAAAAATTGCAAATATTCACAACACGTGCAAATAGAGAAACACTGCAAACACTCACAACACGTGCAAATAGAGAAACACTGCAAATATTCACAACACGTGCAAATAGAGAAACACTTGAAATATTCACAACACATGCAAATAGAGAAACACTGCAAACACTCACAACACATGCAAATAGAGAAACACTGCAAACACTCACAACACATGCAAATAGAGAAACACTGCAAACACTAACAACACAGGCAAATAGAGAAACACTGCAAACACTCACAACTCATGCAAATAGAGAAACACTGCAAATATTCACAACACATGCAAATAGAGAAACACATGCAAACACTCACAACACATGCAAATAGAGAAACACTGCAAATACTCACAACTCATGCAAATAGAGAAACACTGCAAACACAACACATGCAAATAGAGAAACACTGCAAACACTAACAACACATGCACATAGAGAAACACTGCAAATATTCACAACACATGCAAATGGAGAAACACATGCAAACACTCACAACACATGCAAATAGAGAAACACTGCAAACACAACACATGCAAATAGAGAAACACTGCAAATACTCACAACTCATGCAAATAGAGAAACACTGCAAACACAACACATGCAAATAGAGAAACACTGCAAACACTCACAACACATGCAAATAGAGAAACACTGCAAACACTCACAACACATGCAAATAGAGAAACACTGCAAATACTCACAACACATGCAAATAGAGAAACACTGCAAATACTAACAACACATGCAAATAGAGAGACACTGCAAACACGCACAACACATGCAAATAGAGAAACACTGCAAATACTCACAACACATGCAAATAGAGAAACACTGCAAATACTAACAACACATGCGAATAGAGAAACACTGCAAATACTCACAACACATGCAAATAGAGAAACACTGCAAATACTAACAACACATGCAAATAGAGAAACACTGCAAATACTAACAACACATGCAAATAGAGAAACACTGCAAACACTAACAACACAGGCAAATAGAGAAACACTGCAAACACTGGCAACACATGCAAATAGAGAAACACTGCAAACACTCACAACACATGCAAATAGAGAAACACTGCAAACACTCACAACTCATGCAAATAGAGAAACACTGCAAACACAACACATGCAAATAGAGAAACACTTCAAATATTCACAACACATGCAAATAGAGAAACACTGCAAACACTCACAACACATGCAAATAGAGAAACACTGCAAACACTCACAACTCATGCAAATAGAGAAACACTGCAAACACAACACATGCAAATAGAGAAACACTTCAAATATTCACAACACATGCAAATAGAGAAACACTGCAAATACTAACAACACATGCAAATAGAGAAACACTGCAAATACTAACAACACATGCAAATAGAGAAACACTGCAAATACTCACAACACATGCAAATAGAGAAACACTGCAAATATTCACAACACGTGCAAATAGAGAAACACTGCAAACACTCACAACACGTGCAAATAGAGAAACACTGCAAACACTCACAACACATGCAAATAGAAAAACACTGCAAATATTCACAACACGTGCAAATAGAGAAACACTGCAAATACTAACAGCACATGCAAATAGAGAAACACTGCAAATACTAACAACACATGCAAATAGAGAAACACTGCAAACACTCACAACACATGCAAATAGAGAAACACTGCAAATACTCACAACACATGCAAATAGAGAAACACTGCAAACACTCACAACACATGCACATAGAGAAACACTGCAAACACTCACAACACATGCAAATAGAAAAACACTGCAAATATTCACAACACGTGCAAATAGAGAAACACTGCAAACACTCACAACACGTGCAAATAGAGAAACACTGCAAATATTCACAACACGTGCAAATAGAGAAACACTGCAAACACTCACAACACATGCAAATAGAGAAACACTGCAAACACTCACAACACATGCAAATAGAGAAACACTGCAAACACTCACAACACATGCAAATAGAGAAACGCTGCAAAACATTCACAACACATGCAAATAGAGAAACACTGCAAATATTCACAACACGTGCAAATAGAGAAACACTGCAAACACTGACAACACATGCAAATAGAGAAACACTGCAAACACTCACAACACATGCAAATAGAGAAACGCTGCAAAACATTCACAACACATGCAAATAGAGAAACACTGCAAATATTCACAACACGTGCAAATAGAGAAACACTGCAAACACTCACAACACGTGCAAATAGAGAAAAATTGCAAATATTCACAACACGTGCAAATAGAGAAACACTGCAAACACTCACAACACGTGCAAATAGAGAAACACTGCAAATATTCACAACACGTGCAAATAGAGAAACACTTGAAATATTCACAACACATGCAAATAGAGAAACACTGCAAACACTCACAACACATGCAAATAGAGAAACACTGCAAACACTCACAACACATGCAAATAGAGAAACACTGCAAACACTAACAACACAGGCAAATAGAGAAACACTGCAAACACTCACAGCTCATGCAAATAGAGAAACACTGCAAATATTCACAACACATGCAAATAGAGAAACACATGCAAACACTCACAACACATGCAAATAGAGAAACACTGCAAATACTCACAACTCATGCAAATAGAGAAACACTGCAAACACAACACATGCAAATAGAGAAACACTGCAAACACTAACAACACATGCACATAGAGAAACACTGCAAATAGTCACAACACATGCAAATGGAGAAACACATGCAAACACTCACAACACATGCAAATAGAGAAACACTGCAAACACAACACATGCAAATAGAGAAACACTGCAAATACTCACAACTCATGCAAATAGAGAAACACTGCAAACACAACACATGCAAATAGAGAAACACTGCAAACACTCACAACACATGCAAATAGAGAAACACTGCAAACACTCACAACACATGCAAATAGAGAAACACTGCAAACACTCACAACACATGCAAATAGAGAAACACTGCAAATACTAACAACACATGCAAATAGAGAGACACTGCAAACACGCACAACACATGCAAATAGAGAAACACTGCAAATACTCACAACACATGCAAATAGAGAAACACTGCAAATACTAACAACACATGCGAATAGAGAAACACTGCAAATACTCACAACACATGCAAATAGAGAAACACTGCAAATACTAACAACACATGCAAATAGAGAAACACTGCAAATACTAACAACACATGCAAATAGAGAAACACTGCAAACACTGGCAACACATGCAAATAGAGAAACACTGCAAACACTGGCAACACATGCAAATAGAGAAACACTGCAAACACTCACAACACATGCAAATAGAGAAACACTGCAAACACTCACAACTCATGCAAATAGAGAAAAACTGCAAACACAACACATGCAAATAGAGAAACACTTCAAATATTCACAACACATGCAAATAGAGAAACACTGCAAACACTCACAACACATGCAAATAGAGAAACACTGCAAAAACTCACAACTCATGCAAATAGAGAAACACTGCAAACACAACACATGCAAATAGAGAAACACTTCAAATATTCACAACACATGCAAATAGAGAAACACTGCAAACACTCACAACACATGCAAATAGAGAAACACTGCAAACACTCACAACTCATGCAAATAGAGAAACACTGCAAACACAGCACATGCAAATAGAGAAACACTTCAAATATTCACAACACATGCAAATAGAGAAACACTGCAAACACTCACAACACATGCAAATAGAGAAACACTGCAAACACTCACAACACATGCAAATAGAGAAACACTGCAAATATTCACAACACGTGCAAATAGAGAAACACTGCAAACACTCACAACACGTGCAAATAGAGAAACACTGCAAATATTCACAACACGTGCAAATAGAGAAACACTTGAAATATTCACAACACATGCAAATAGAGAAACACTGCAAACACTCACAACACATGCAAATAGAGAAACACTGCAAACACTCACAACACATGCAAATAGAGAAACACTGCAAACACTCACAACACATGCAAATAGAGAAACACATGCAAACACTCACAACACATGCAAATAGAGAAACACTGCAAATACTCACAACTCATGCAAATAGAGAAACACTGCAAACACAACACATGCAAATAGAGAAACACTGCAAACACTCACAACACATGCAAATAGAGAAACACTGCAAACACTCACAACACATGCAAATAGAGAAACACTGCAAATACTAACAACACATGCAAATAGAGAAACACTGCAAATACTCACAACACATGCAAATAGAGAAACACTGCAAATACTAACAACACATGCAAATAGAGAGACACTGCAAACACGCACAACACATGCAAATAGAGAAACACTGCAAATACTCACAACACATGCAAATAGAGAAACACTGCAAATACTAACAACACATGCGAATAGAGAAACACTGCAAATACTCACAACACATGCAAATAGAGAAACACTGCAAACACTAACAACACATGCAAATAGAGAAACACTGCAAACACTCACAACACATGCAAATAGAGAAACACTGCAAACACTCACAACTCATGCAAATAGAGAAACACTGCAAACACAACACATGCAAATAGAGAAACACTTCAAATATTCACAACACATGCAAATAGAGAAACACTGCAAACACTCACAACACATGCAAATAGAGAAACACTGCAAACACAGCACATGCAAATAGAGAAACACTTCAAATATTCACAACACATGCAAATAGAGAAACACTGCAAACACTCACAACACATGCAAATAGAGAAACACTGCAAACACTCACAACACATGCAAATAGAGAAACACTGCAAATACTCACAACACATGCAAATAGAGAAACACATGCAAACACTCACAACACATGCAAATAGAGAAACACTGCAAACACTCACAACTCATGCAAATAGAGAAACACTGCAAACACAACAGATGCAAATAGAGAAACACTTCAAATATTCACAACACATGCAAATAGAGAAACACTGCAAACACTCACAACACATGCAAATAGAGAAACACTGCAAACACAGCACATGCAAATAGAGAAACACTTCAAATATTCACAACACATGCAAATAGAGAAACACTGCAAACACTCACAACACATGCAAATAGAGAAACACTGCAAACACTCACAACACATGCAAATAGAGAAACACTGCAAATACTCACAACACATGCAAATAGTGAAACACATGCAAACACTCACAACACATGCAAATAGAGAAACACTGCAAACACTCACAACTCATGCAAATAGAGAAACACTGCAAACACAACACATGCAAATAGAGAAACACTTCAAATATTCACAACACATGCAAATAGAGAAACACTGCAAACACTCACAACACATGCAAATAGAGAAACACTGCAAACACTCACAACACATGCAAATAGAGAAACGCTGCAAATACTCACAACACATGCAAATAGAGAAACACTGCAAATACTAACAACACATGCAAATAGAGAAACACTGCAAATACTCACAACACATGCAAATAGAGAAACACTGCAAATACTAACACATGCAAATAGAGAAACACTGCAAACACTCACTACACATGCAAATAAAGAAACACTGCAAATACTAACAACACATGCAAATAGAAAAACACTGCAAACACTCACAACATATGCAAATAGAGAAACACTGCAAACACACACATCTCATGCAAATAGAGAAACACTGCAAATACTCACAACACGTGCAAATAGAGAAACACATGCAAACACTGCAAACACATGCAAATAGAGAAACACTGCAAACACTCACAACTCATGCAAATAGAGAAACACTGCAAACACTCACAACACATGCAAATAGAGAAACACTGCAAACACTCACAACACATGCAAATAGAGAAACACTGCAAACACTCACAACTCATGCAAATAGAGAAACACATGCAAACACTCACAACACATGCAAATAGAGAAACACTGCAAATATTCACAACACGTGCAAATAGAGAAACACTGCAAACACTCACAACACGTGCAAATAGAGAAACACTGCAAATATTCACAACACGTGCAAATAGAGTTACACTGCAAATATTCACAACACATGCAAATAGAGAAACACTGTAAATATTCACAACACATGCAAATAGAGAAACACTGCAAACACTCACAACACATGCAAATAGAGAAACACTGCAAACACTAACAACACAGGCAAATAGAGAAACACTGCAAACACTGGCAACACATGCAAATAGAGAAACACTGCAAATATTCACAACACATGCAAATAGAGAAAAACATGCAAACACTCACAACACATGCAAATAGAGAAACACTGCAAATACTCACAACTCATGCAAATAGAGAAACACTGCAAACACAACACATGCAAATAGAGAAACACTTCAAATATTCACAACACATGCAAATAGAGAAACACTGCAAACACTCACAACACATGCAAATAGAGAAACACTGCAAACACTCACAACACATGCAAATAGAGAAACACTGCAAATACTAACAACACATGCAAATAGAGAAACACTGCAAATACTCACAACACATGCAAATAGAGAAACACTGCAAATACTAACAACACATGCAAATAGAGAGACACTGCAAACACGCACAACACATGCAAATAGAGAAACACATGCAAACACTCACAACACATGCAAATAGAGAAACACTGCAAACACTCACAACACATGCAAATAGAGAAACACTGCAAACACTCACAACACATGCAAATAGAGAAACACTGCAAATACTAACAACACATGCAAATAGAGAAACACTGCAAATACTCACAACACATGCAAATAGAGAAACACTGCAAATACTAACAACACATGCGAATAGAGAAACACTGCAAATACTCACAACACATGCAAATAGAGAAACACTGCAAACACTCACAACACATGCAAATAGAGAAACACTGCAAATACTCACAACACATGCAAATAGAGAAACACTGCAAATACTCACAACACATGCAAATAGAGAAACACTGCAAATACTAACAACACATGCAAATAGAGAGACACTGCAAACACGCACAACACATGCAAATAGAGAAACACATGCAAACACTCACAACACATGCAAATAGAGAAACACTGCAAACACTCACAACACATGCAAATAGAGAAACACTGCAAATACTCACAACACATGCAAATAGAGAAACACTGCAAATACTAACAACACATGCGAATAGAGAAACACTGCAAATACTCACAACACATGCAAATAGAGAAACACTGCAAACACTCACAACTCATGCAAATAGAGAAACACTGCAAATACTAACACATGCAAATAGAGAAACACTGCAAACACTCACTACACATGCAAATAAAGAAACACTGCAAATACTAACAACACATGCAAATAGAAAAACACTGCAAACACTCACAACATATGCAAATAGAGAAACACTGCAAACACACACATCTCATGCAAATAGAGAAACACTGCAAATACTCACAACACGCGCAAATAGAGAAACACTGCAAATACTCACAACACATGCAAATAGAGAAACACTGCAAATATTCACAACACATGCAAATAGAGAAACACAAGCAAACACTGCAAACACATGCAAATAGAGAAACACTGCAAACACTCACAACTCATGCAAATAGAGAAACACTGCAAACACTCACAACACATGCAAATAGAGAAACACTGCAAACACTCACAACACATGCAAATAGAGAAACACTGCAAACACTCACAACTCATGCAAATAGAGAAACACATGCAAACACTCACAACACATGCAAATAGAGAAACACTGCAAATATTCACAACACGTGCAAATAGAGAAACACTGCAAACACTCACAACACGTGCAAATAGAGAAACACTGCAAATATTCACAACACGTGCAAATAGAGAAACACTGCAAATATTCACAACACATGCAAATAGAGAAACACTGCAAACACTCACAACACATGCAAATAGAGAAACACTGCAAACACTAACAACACAGGCAAATAGAGAAACACTGCAAACACTGGCAACACATGCAAATAGAGAAACACTGCAAATATTCACAACACATGCAAATAGAGAAACACATGCAAACACTCACAACACATGCAAATAGAGAAACACTGCAAATACTCACAACTCATGCAAATAGAGAAACACTGCAAACACAACACATGCAAATAGAGAAACACTTCAAATATTCACAACACATGCAAATAGAGAAACACTGCAAACACTCACAACACATGCAAATAGAGAAACACTGCAAACACTCACAACACATGCAAATAGAGAAACACTGCAAATACTAACAACACATGCAAATAGAGAAACACTGCAAATACTCACAACACATGCAAATAGAGAAACACTGCAAATACTAACAACACATGCAAATAGAGAGACACTGCAAACACGCACAACACATGCAAATAGAGAAACACATGCAAACACTCGCAACACATGCAAATAGAGAAACACTGCAAACACTCACAACACATGCAAATAGAGAAACACTGCAAATACTAACAACACATGCAAATAGAGAAACACTGCAAACACTCACAACATATGCAAATAGAGAAACACTGCAAATACTAACAACACATGCAAATAGAGAAACACTGCAAATACTCACAACACATGCAAATAGAGAAACACTGCAAATACTAACAACACATGCAAATAGAGAAACACTGCAAATACTCACAACACATGCGAATAGAGAAACACTGCAAACACTCACAACTCATGCAAATAGAGAAACACTGCAAACACTCACAACACATGCAAATAGAGAAACATTGCAAATACTCACAACACATGCAAATAGAGAAACACATGCAAACACTCACAACACATGCAAATAGAGAAACACTGCAAACACTCACAACTCATGCAAATAGAGAAACACTGCAAACACTCACAACACATGCAAATAGAGAAACACTTCAAACACTCACAACACATGCAAATAGAGAAACACTGCAAATACTCACAACACATGCAAATAGAGAAACACTGCAAACACTCACAACACATGCAAATAGAGAAACACTGCAAATACTCACAACACATGCAAATAGAGAAACACTGCAAATACTAACAACACATGCAAATAGAGAAACACTGCAAATACTCACAACACATGCAAATAGAGAAACACTGCAAATACTAACAACACATGCAAATAGAGAGACACTGCAAACACGCACAACACATGCAAATAGAGAAACACTGCAAATACTCACAACACATGCAAATAGAGAAAAACTGCAAATACTAACAACACATGCGAATAGAGAAACACTGCAAATATTCACAACACATGCAAATAGAGAAACACATGCAAACACTGCAAACACATGCAAATAGAGAAACACTGCAAACACTCACAACTCATGCAAATAGAGAAACACTGCAAACACTCACAACACATGCAAATAGAGAAACATTGCAAATACTCACAACACATGCAAATAGAGAAACACATGCAAACACTCACAACACATGCAAATAGAGAAACACTGCAAACACTCACAACTCATGCAAATAGAGAAACACTGCAAACACTCACAACACATGCAAATAGAGAAACACTTCAAACACTCACAACACATGCAAATAGAGAAACACTGCAAATACTCACAACACATGCAAATAGAGAAACACTGCAAACACTCACAACACATGCAAATAGAGAAACACTGCAAATACTCACAACACATGCAAATAGAGAAACACTGCAAATACTAACAACACATGCAAATAGAGAAACACTGCAAATACTCACAACACATGCAAATAGAGAAACACTGCAAATACTAACAACACATGCAAATAGAGAGACACTGCAAACACGCACAACACATGCAAATAGAGAAACACTGCAAATACTCACAACACATGCAAATAGAGAAAAACTGCAAATACTAACAACACATGCGAATAGAGAAACACTGCAAATATTCACAACACATGCAAATAGAGAAACACATGCAAACACTGCAAACACATGCAAATAGAGAAACACTGCAAACACTCACAACTCATGCAAATAGAGAAACACTGCAAACACTCACAACACATGCAAATAGAGAAACACTGCAAACACTCACAACACATGCAAATAGAGAAACACTGCAAACACTCACAACACATGCAAATAGAGAAACACTGCAAATACTAACAACACATGCAAATAGAGAAACACTGCAAATACTCACAACACATGCAAATAGAGAAACACTGCAAATACTCACAACACATGCAAATAGAGAAACACTGCAAATACTAACAACACATGCGAATAGAGAAACACTGCAAATACTCACAACACATGCAAATAGAGAAACACTGCAAACACTCACAACTCATGCAAATAGAGAAACACTGCAAACACAGCACATGCAAATAGAGAAACACTTCAAATATTCACAACACATGCAAATAGAGAAACACTGCAAACACTCACAACACATGCAAATAGAGAAACACTGCAAACACTCACAACACATGCAAATAGAGAAACACTGCAAATACTCACAACACATGCAAATAGAGAAACACATGCAAACACTCACAACACATGCAAATAGAGAAACACTGCAAACACTCACAACTCATGCAAATAGAGAAACACTGCAAACACTCACAACACATGCAAATAGAGAAACACTTCAAACACTCACAACACATGCAAATAGAGAAACACTGCAAATACTCACAACACATGCAAATAGAGAAACACTGCAAACACTCACAACACATGCAAATAGAGAAACACTGCAAATACTCACAACACATGCAAATAGAGAAACACTGCAAATACTAACAACACATGCAAATAGAGAAACACTGCAAATACTCACAACACATGCAAATAGAGAAACACTGCAAATACTAACAACACATGCAAATAGAGAGACACTGCAAACACGCACAACACATGCAAATAGAGAAACACTGCAAATACTCACAACACATGCAAATAGAGAAACACTGCAAATACTAACAACACATGCGAATAGAGAAACACTGCAAATATTCACAACACATGCAAATAGAGAAACACATGCAAACACTGCAAACACATGCAAATAGAGAAACACTGCAAACACTCACAACTCATGCAAATAGAGAAACACTGCAAACACTCACAACACATGCAAATAGAGAAACACTGCAAACACTCACAACACATGCAAATAGAGAAACACTGCAAACACTCACAACACATGCAAATAGAGAAACACTGCAAATACTCACAACACATGCAAATAGAGAAACACTGCAAACACTCACAACACATGCAAATAGAGAAACACTGCAAATACTCACAACACATGCAAATAGAGAAACACTGCAAATACTAACAACACATGCAAATAGAGAAACACTGCAAATACTCACAACACATGCAAATAGAGAAACACTGCAAATACTAACAACACATGCAAATAGAGAGACACTGCAAACACGCACAACACATGCAAATAGAGAAACACTGCAAATACTCACAACACATGCAAATAGAGAAACACTGCAAATACTAACAACACATGCGAATAGAGAAACACTGCAAATATTCACAACACATGCAAATAGAGAAACACATGCAAACACTGCAAACACATGCAAATAGAGAAACACTGCAAACACTCACAACTCATGCAAATAGAGAAACACTGCAAACACTCACAACTCATGCAAATAGAGAAACACTGCAAACACTCACAACACATGCAAATAGAGAAACACTGCAAACACTCACAACACATGCAAATAGAGAAACACTGCAAACACTCACAACTCATGCAAATAGAGAAACACATGCAAACACTCACAACACATGCAAATAGAGAAACACTGCAAACACTCACAACTCATGCAAATAGAGAAACACTGCAAACACAACACATGCAAATAGAGAAACACTTCAAATATTCACAACACATGCAAATAGAGAAACACTGCAAACACTGCAAACACATGCAAATAGAGAAACACTGCAAACACTCACAACACATGCAAATAGAGAAACACTGCAAATACTCACAACACATGCAAATAGAGAAACACTGCAAATACTAACAACACATGCAAATAGAAAAACACTGCAAACACTCACAACATATGCAAATAGAGAAACACTGCAAACACTCACAACACATGCAAATAGAGAAACACTGCAAACACACACATCTCATGCAAATAGAGAAACACTGCAAATACTCACAACACGTGCAAATAGAGAAACACTGCAAATACTCACAACACATGCAAATAGAGAAACACTGCAAATATTCACAACACATGCAAATAGAGAAACACATGCAAACACTGCAAACACATGCAAATAGAGAAACACTGCAAACACTCACAACTCATGCAAATAGAGAAACACATGCAAACACTCACAACACATGCAAATAGAGAAACACTGCAAACACTCACAACTCATGCAAATAGAGAAACACTGCAAACACAACACATGCAAATAGAGAAACACTTCAAATATTCACAACACATGCAAATAGAGAAACACTGCAAACACTCACAACACATGCAAATAGAGAAACACTGCAAACACTCACAACACATGCAAATAGAGAAACACTGCAAATACTCACAACACATGCAAATAGAGAAACACTACAAATACTAACAACACATGCAAATAGAGAAACACTGCAAATACTCACAACACATGCAAATAGAGAAACACTGCAAATACTAACAACACATGCAAATAGAGAAACACTGCAAATACTCACAACACATGCAAATAGAGAAACACTGCAAATACTAACAACACATGCAAATAGAGAGACACTGCAAACACGCACAACACATGCAAATAGAGAAACACTGCAAATACTCACAACACATGCAAATAGAGAAACACTGCAAATACTAACAACACATGCGAATAGAGAAACACTGCAAATACTAACAACACATGCAAATAGAGAAACACTTCAAACACTCACAACACATGCAAATAGAGAAACACTTCAAACACTCACAACACATGCAAATAGAGAAACACTGCAAATACTCACAACACATGCAAATAGAGAAACACTGCAAATACTAACAACACATGCAAATAGAGAAACACTGCAAATATTCACAACACATGCAAATAGAGAAACACATGCAAACACTGCAAACACATGCAAATAGAGAAACACTGCAAACACTCACAACTCATGCAAATAGAGAAACACTGCAAACACTCACAACTCATGCAAATAGAGAAACACTGCAAACACTCACAACACATGCAAATAGAGAAACACTTCAAACACTCACAACACATGCAAATAGAGAAACACTGCAAATACTCACAACACATGCAAATAGAGAAACACTGCAAACACTCACAACACATGCAAATAGAGAAACACTGCAAATACTCACAACACATGCAAATAGAGAAACACTGCAAATACTAACAACACATGCAAATAGAGAAACACTGCAAATACTCACAACACATGCAAATAGAGAAACACTGCAAATACTAACAACACATGCAAATAGAGAGACACTGCAAACACGCACAACACATGCAAATAGAGAAACACTGCAAATACTCACAACACATGCAAATAGAGAAAAACTGCAAATACTAACAACACATGCGAATAGAGAAACACTGCAAATATTCACAACACATGCAAATAGAGAAACACATGCAAACACTGCAAACACATGCAAATAGAGAAACACTGCAAACACTCACAACTCATGCAAATAGAGAAACACTGCAAACACTCACAACACATGCAAATAGAGAAACACTGCAAACACTCACAACACATGCAAATAGAGAAACACTGCAAACACTCACAACACATGCAAATAGAGAAACACTGCAAATACTAACAACACATGCAAATAGAGAAACACTGCAAATACTCACAACACATGCAAATAGAGAAACACTGCAAATACTCACAACACATGCAAATAGAGAAACACTGCAAATACTAACAACACATGCGAATAGAGAAACACTGCAAATACTCACAACACATGCAAATAGAGAAACACTGCAAACACTCACAACTCATGCAAATAGAGAAACACTGCAAACACAGCACATGCAAATAGAGAAACACTTCAAATATTCACAACACATGCAAATAGAGAAACACTGCAAACACTCACAACACATGCAAATAGAGAAACACTGCAAACACTCACAACACATGCAAATAGAGAAACACTGCAAATACTCACAACACATGCAAATAGAGAAACACATGCAAACACTCACAACACATGCAAATAGAGAAACACTGCAAACACTCACAACTCATGCAAATAGAGAAACACTGCAAACACTCACAACACATGCAAATAGAGAAACACTTCAAACACTCACAACACATGCAAATAGAGAAACACTGCAAATACTCACAACACATGCAAATAGAGAAACACTGCAAACACTCACAACACATGCAAATAGAGAAACACTGCAAATACTCACAACACATGCAAATAGAGAAACACTGCAAATACTAACAACACATGCAAATAGAGAAACACTGCAAATACTCACAACACATGCAAATAGAGAAACACTGCAAATACTAACAACACATGCAAATAGAGAGACACTGCAAACACGCACAACACATGCAAATAGAGAAACACTGCAAATACTCACAACACATGCAAATAGAGAAACACTGCAAATACTAACAACACATGCGAATAGAGAAACACTGCAAATATTCACAACACATGCAAATAGAGAAACACATGCAAACACTGCAAACACATGCAAATAGAGAAACACTGCAAACACTCACAACTCATGCAAATAGAGAAACACTGCAAACACTCACAACACATGCAAATAGAGAAACACTGCAAACACTCACAACACATGCAAATAGAGAAACACTGCAAACACTCACAACTCATGCAAATAGAGAAACACATGCAAACACTCACAACACATGCAAATAGAGAAACACTGCAAATACTCACAGCACGTGCAAATAGAGAAACACTGCAAATACTCACAACACATGCAAATAGAGAAACACTGCAAATATTCACAACACATGCAAATAGAGAAACACATGCAAACACTGCAAACACATGCAAATAGAGAAACACTGCAAACACTCACAACTCATGCAAATAGAGAAACACATGCAAACACTCACAACACATGCAAATAGAGAAACACTGCAAACACTCACAACTCATGCAAATAGAGAAACACTGCAAACACAACACATGCAAATAGAGAAACACTTCAAATATTCACAACACATGCAAATAGAGAAACACTGCAAACACTCACAACACATGCAAATAGAGAAACACTGCAAACACTCACAACACATGCAAATAGAGAAACACTGCAAATACTCACAACACATGCAAATAGAGAAACACTACAAATACTAACAACACATGCAAATAGAGAAACACTGCAAATACTCACAACACATGCAAATAGAGAAACACTGCAAATACTAACAACACATGCAAATAGAGAAACACTGCAAATACTCACAACACATGCAAATAGAGAAACACTGCAAATACTAACAACACATGCAAATAGAGAGACACTGCAAACACGCACAACACATGCAAATAGAGAAACACTGCAAATACTCACAACACATGCAAATAGAGAAACACTGCAAATACTAACAACACATGCGAATAGAGAAACACTGCAAATACTAACAACACATGCAAATAGAGAAACACTTCAAACACTCACAACACATGCAAATAGAGAAACACTTCAAACACTCACAACACATGCAAATAGAGAAACACTGCAAATACTCACAACACATGCAAATAGAGAAACACTGCAAATACTAACAACACATGCAAATAGAGAAACACTGCAAATACTCACAACACATGCAAATAGAGAAACACTGCAAATACTAACAACACATGCAAATAGAGAGACACTGCAAACACGCACAACACATGCAAATAGAGAAACACTGCAAATACTCACAACACATGCAAATAGAGAAACACTGCAAATACTAACAACACATGCGAATAGAGAAACACTGCAAATATTCACAACACATGCAAATAGAGAAACACATGCAAACACTGCAAACACATGCAAATAGAGAAACACTGCAAACACTCACAACTCATGCAAATAGAGAAACACTGCAAACACTCACAACACATGCAAATAGAGAAACACTGCAAACACTCACAACACATGCAAACAGAGAAACACTGCAAACACTCACAACTCATGCAAATAGAGAAACACATGCAAACACTCACAACACATGCAAATAGAGAAACACTGCAAACACTCACAACTCATGCAAATAGAGAAACACTGCAAACACAACACATGCAAATAGAGAAACACTGCAAACACTCACAGCACATGCAAATAGAGAAACACTGCAAATACTAACAACACATGCAAATAGAGAAACACTGCAAATACTCACAACACATGCAAATAGAGAAACACTGCAAATACTAACAACACATGCAAATAGAGAAACACTTCAAACACTCACAACACATGCAAATAGAGAAACACTTCAAACACTCACAACACATGCAAATAGAGAAACACTGCAAATACTCACAACACATGCAAATAGAGAAACACTGCAAATACTAACAACACATGCAAATAGAGAAACACTGCAAATACTCACAACACATGCAAATAGAGAAACACTGCAAATACTAACAACACATGCAAATAGAGAGACACTGCAAACACGCACAACACATGCAAATAGAGAAACACTGCAAATACTCACAACACATGCAAATAGAGAAACACTGCAAATACTAACAACACATGCGAATAGAGAAACACTGCAAATATTCACAACACATGCAAATAGAGAAACACATGCAAACACTGCAAACACATGCAAATAGAGAAACACTGCAAACACTCACAACTCATGCAAATAGAGAAACACTGCATACACTCACAACACATGCAAATAGAGAAACACTGCAAACACTCACAACACATGCAAATAGAGAAACACTGCAAATACTCACAACACATGCAAATAGAGAAACACATGCAAACACTCACAACACATGCGAATAGAGAAACACTGCAAATATTCACAACACATGCAAATAGAGAAACACATGCAAACACTGCAAACACATGCAAATAGAGAAACACTGCAAACACTCACAACTCATGCAAATAGAGAAACACTGCATACACTCACAACACATGCAAATAGAGAAACACTGCAAACACTCACAACACATGCAAATAGAGAAACACTGCAAATACTCACAACACATGCAAATAGAGAAACACATGCAAACACTCACAACACATGCAAATAGAGAAACACTGCAAACACTCACAACTCATGCAAATAGAGAAACACTGCAAACACAACACATGCAAATAGAGAAACACTTCAAATATTCACAACACATGCAAATAGAGAAACACTGCAAACACTCACAACACATGCAAATAGAGAAACACTGCAAACACTCACAACACATGCAAATAGAAAAACACTGCAAACACTCACAACACATGCAAATAGAGAAACGCTGCAAACACTCACAACACATGCAAATAGAGAAACACTGCAAACACTCACAACACATGCAAATAGAGAAACACTGCAAATATTCACAACACATGCAAATAGAGAAACACTTCAAATATTCACAACACATGCAAATAGAGAAACACTGCAAATACTCACAACACATGCAAATAGAGAAACACTGCAAATACTAACAACACATGCAAATAGAGAAACACTGCAAATACTCACAACACATGCAAATAGAGAAACACTTCAAATATTCACAACACATGCAAATAGAGAAACACTGCAAATACTCACAACACATGCAAATAGAGAAACACTGCAAACACTCACAACTCATGCAAATAGAGAAACACTGCAAACACAACACATGCAAATAGAGAAACACTTCAAATATTCACAACACATGCAAATAGAGAAACACTGCAAACACTCACAACACATGCAAATAGAGAAACACTGCAAACACTCACAACTCATGCAAATAGAGAAACACTGCAAACACAGCACATGCAAATAGAGAAACACTTCAAATATTCACAACACATGCAAATCGAGAAACACTGCAAACACTCACAACACATGCAAATAGAGAAACACTGCAAACACTCACAACACATGCAAATAGAGAAACACTGCAAATACTCACAACTCATGCAAATAGAGAAACACTGCAAACACTCACAACACATGCAAATAGAGAAACACTGCAAACACTCACAACTCATGCAAATAGAGAAACACTGCAAACACAACACATGCAAATAGAGAAACACTTCAAATATTCACATCACATGCAAATAGAGAAACACTGCAAACACTCACAACACATGCAAATAGAGAAACACTGCAAACACTCACAACTCATGCAAATAGAGAAACACTGCAAACACAACACATGCAAATAGAGAAACACTTCAAATATTCACAACACATGCAAATAGAGAAACACATGCAAACACTCACAACACATGCAAATAGAGAAACACTGCAAACACTCACAACTCATGCAAATAGAGAAACACTGCAAACACAACACATGCAAATAGAGAAACACTGCAAACACTCACAACATATGCAAATAGAGAAACACTGCAAATACTCACAACACATGCAAATAGAGAAACACTGCAAATACTAACAACACATGCGAATAGAGAAACACTTCAAATATTCACAACACATGCAAATAGAGAAACACTGCAAACACTCACAACATATGCAAATAGAGAAACACTGCAAATACTCACAACACATGCAAATAGAGAAACACTGCAAATACTAACAACACATGCGAATAGAGAAACACTGCATATATTCACAACACATGCAAATAGAGAAACACATGCAAACACTGCAAACACATGCAAATAGAGAAACACTGCAAACACTCACAACTCATGCAAATAGAGAAACACTGCAAACACTCACAACACATGCAAATAGAGAAACACTGCAAACACTCACAACACATGCAAATAGAGAAACACTGCAAACACTCACAACTCATGCAAATAGAGAAACACATGCAAACACTCACAACACATGCAAATAGAGAAACACTGCAAATATTCACAACACGTGCAAATAGAGAAACACTGCAAACACTCACAACACGTGCAAATAGAGAAACACTGCAAATATTCACAACACGTGCAAATAGAGAAACACTGCAAATATTCACAACACATGCAAATAGAGAAACACTGTAAATATTCACAACACATGCAAATAGAGAAACACTGCAAACACTCACAGCACATGCAAATAGAGAAACACTGCAAATACTAACAACACATGCAAATAGAGAAACACTGCAAATACTCACAACACATGCAAATAGAGAAACACTGCAAATACTAACAACACATGCAAATAGAGAAACACTTCAAACACTCACAACACATGCAAATAGAGAAACACTTCAAACACTCACAACACATGCAAATAGAGAAACACTGCAAATACTCACAACACATGCAAATAGAGAAACACTGCAAATACTAACAACACATGCAAATAGAGAAACACTGCAAATACTCACAACACATGCAAATAGAGAAACACTGCAAATACTAACAACACATGCAAATAGAGAGACACTGCAAACACGCACAACACATGCAAATAGAGAAACACTGCAAATACTCACAACACATGCAAATAGAGAAACACTGCAAATACTAACAACACATGCGAATAGAGAAACACTGCAAATATTCACAACACATGCAAATAGAGAAACACATGCAAACACTGCAAACACATGCAAATAGAGAAACACTGCAAACACTCACAACTCATGCAAATAGAGAAACACTGCATACACTCACAACACATGCAAATAGAGAAACACTGCAAACACTCACAACACATGCAAATAGAGAAACACTGCAAATACTCACAACACATGCAAATAGAGAAACACATGCAAACACTCACAACACATGCAAATAGAGAAACACTGCAAACACTCACAACTCATGCAAATAGAGAAACACTGCAAACACAACACATGCAAATAGAGAAACACTTCAAATATTCACAACACATGCAAATAGAGAAACACTGCAAACACTCACAACACATGCAAATAGAGAAACACTGCAAACACTGCAAACACATGCAAATAGAGAAACACTGCAAACACTCACAACTCATGCAAATAGAGAAACACTGCATACACTCACAACACATGCAAATAGAGAAACACTGCAAACACTCACAACACATGCAAATAGAGAAACACTGCAAATACTCACAACACATGCAAATAGAGAAACACATGCAAACACTCACAACACATGCAAATAGAGAAACACTGCAAACACTCACAACTCATGCAAATAGAGAAACACTGCAAACACAACACATGCAAATAGAGAAACACTTCAAATATTCACAACACATGCAAATAGAGAAACACTGCAAACACTCACAACACATGCAAATAGAGAAACACTGCAAACACTCACAACACATGCAAATAGAAAAACACTGCAAACACTCACAACACATGCAAATAGAGAAACGCTGCAAACACTCACAACACATGCAAATAGAGAAACACTGCAAACACTCACAACACATGCAAATAGAGAAACACTGCAAATATTCACAACACATGCAAATAGAGAAACACTTCAAATATTCACAACACATGCAAATAGAGAAACACTGCAAATACTCACAACACATGCAAATAGAGAAACACTGCAAATACTAACAACACATGCAAATAGAGAAACACTGCAAATACTCACAACACATGCAAATAGAGAAACACTTCAAATATTCACAACACATGCAAATAGAGAAACACTGCAAATACTCACAACACATGCAAATAGAGAAACACTGCAAACACTCACAACTCATGCAAATAGAGAAACACTGCAAACACAACACATGCAAATAGAGAAACACTTCAAATATTCACAACACATGCAAATAGAGAAACACTGCAAACACTCACAACACATGCAAATAGAGAAACACTGCAAACACTCACAACTCATGCAAATAGAGAAACACTGCAAACACAGCACATGCAAATAGAGAAACACTTCAAATATTCACAACACATGCAAATCGAGAAACACTGCAAACACTCACAACACATGCAAATAGAGAAACACTGCAAACACTCACAACACATGCAAATAGAGAAACACTGCAAATACTCACAACTCATGCAAATAGAGAAACACTGCAAACACTCACAACACATGCAAATAGAGAAACACTGCAAACACTCACAACTCATGCAAATAGAGAAACACTGCAAACACAACACATGCAAATAGAGAAACACTTCAAATATTCACATCACATGCAAATAGAGAAACACTGCAAACACTCACAACACATGCAAATAGAGAAACACTGCAAACACTCACAACTCATGCAAATAGAGAAACACTGCAAACACAACACATGCAAATAGAGAAACACTTCAAATATTCACAACACATGCAAATAGAGAAACACATGCAAACACTCACAACACATGCAAATAGAGAAACACTGCAAACACTCACAACTCATGCAAATAGAGAAACACTGCAAACACAACACATGCAAATAGAGAAACACTGCAAACACTCACAACATATGCAAATAGAGAAACACTGCAAATACTCACAACACATGCAAATAGAGAAACACTGCAAATACTAACAACACATGCGAATAGAGAAACACTTCAAATATTCACAACACATGCAAATAGAGAAACACTGCAAACACTCACAACATATGCAAATAGAGAAACACTGCAAATACTCACAACACATGCAAATAGAGAAACACTGCAAATACTAACAACACATGCGAATAGAGAAACACTGCAAATATTCACAACACATGCAAATAGAGAAACACATGCAAACACTGCAAACACATGCAAATAGAGAAACACTGCAAACACTCACAACTCATGCAAATAGAGAAACACTGCAAACACTCACAACACATGCAAATAGAGAAACACTGCAAACACTCACAACACATGCAAATAGAGAAACACTGCAAACACTCACAACTCATGCAAATAGAGAAACACATGCAAACACTCACAACACATGCAAATAGAGAAACACTGCAAATATTCACAACACGTGCAAATAGAGAAACACTGCAAACACTCACAACACGTGCAAATAGAGAAACACTGCAAATATTCACAACACGTGCAAATAGAGAAACACTGCAAATATTCACAACACATGCAAATAGAGAAACACTGTAAATATTCACAACACATGCAAATAGAGAAACACTGCAAACACTCACAGCACATGCAAATAGAGAAACACTGCAAATACTAACAACACATGCAAATAGAGAAACACTGCAAATACTCACAACACATGCAAATAGAGAAACACTGCAAATACTAACAACACATGCAAATAGAGAAACACTGCAAACACTCACAACACATGCAAATAGAGAAACACTGCAAACACTCACAACACATGCAAATAGAGAAACACTGCAAACACTCACAACTCATGCAAATAGAGAAACACATGCAAACACTCACAACACATGCAAATAGAGAAACACTGCAAATATTCACAACACGTGCAAATAGAGAAACACTGCAAACACTCACAACACGTGCAAATAGAGAAACACTGCAAATATTCACAACACGTGCAAATAGAGAAACACTGCAAATATTCACAACACATGCAAATAGAGAAACACTGTAAATATTCACAACACATGCAAATAGAGAAACACTGCAAACACTCACAGCACATGCAAATAGAGAAACACTGCAAATACTAACAACACATGCAAATAGAGAAACACTGCAAATACTCACAACACATGCAAATAGAGAAACACTGCAAATACTAACAACACATGCAAATAGAGAAACACTTCAAACACTCACAACACATGCAAATAGAGAAACACTTCAAACACTCACAACACATGCAAATAGAGAAACACTGCAAATACTCACAACACATGCAAATAGAGAAACACTGCAAATACTAACAACACATGCAAATAGAGAAACACTGCAAATACTCACAACACATGCAAATAGAGAAACACTGCAAATACTAACAACACATGCAAATAGAGAGACACTGCAAACACGCACAACACATGCAAATAGAGAAACACTGCAAACACTCACAACTCATGCAAATAGAGAAACACTGCAAACACAACACATGCAAATAGAGAAACACTTCAAATATTCACAACACATGCAAATAGAGAAACACTGCAAACACTCACAACACATGCAAATAGAGAAACACTGCAAACACTCACAACACATGCAAATAGAAAAACACTGCAAACACTCACAACACATGCAAATAGAGAAACGCTGCAAACACTCACAACACATGCAAATAGAGAAACACTGCAAACACTCACAACACATGCAAATAGAGAAACACTGCAAATATTCACAACACATGCAAATAGAGAAACACTTAAAATATTCACAACACATGCAAATAGAGAAACACTGCAAATACTCACAACACATGCAAATAGAGAAACACTGCAAATACTAACAACACATGCAAATAGAGAAACACTGCAAATACTCACAACACATGCAAATAGAGAAACACTTCAAATATTCACAACACATGCAAATAGAGAAACACTGCAAATACTCACAACACATGCAAATAGAGAAACACTGCAAACACTCACAACTCATGCAAATAGAGAAACACTGCAAACACAACACATGCAAATAGAGAAACACTTCAAATATTCACAACACATGCAAATAGAGAAACACTGCAAACACTCACAACACATGCAAATAGAGAAACACTGCAAACACTCACAACTCATGCAAATAGAGAAACACTGCAAACACAGCACATGCAAATAGAGAAACACTTCAAATATTCACAACACATGCAAATCGAGAAACACTGCAAACACTCACAACACATGCAAATAGAGAAACACTGCAAACACTCACAACACATGCAAATAGAGAAACACTGCAAATACTCACAACTCATGCAAATAGAGAAACACTGCAAACACTCACAACACATGCAAATAGAGAAACACTGCAAACACTCACAACTCATGCAAATAGAGAAACACTGCAAACACAACACATGCAAATAGAGAAACACTTCAAATATTCACATCACATGCAAATAGAGAAACACTGCAAACACTCACAACACATGCAAATAGAGAAACACTGCAAACACTCACAACTCATGCAAATAGAGAAACACTGCAAACACAACACATGCAAATAGAGAAACACTTCAAATATTCACAACACATGCAAATAGAGAAACACATGCAAACACTCACAACACATGCAAATAGAGAAACACTGCAAACACTCACAACTCATGCAAATAGAGAAACACTGCAAACACAACACATGCAAATAGAGAAACACTGCAAACACTCACAACATATGCAAATAGAGAAACACTGCAAATACTCACAACACATGCAAATAGAGAAACACTGCAAATACTAACAACACATGCGAATAGAGAAACACTTCAAATATTCACAACACATGCAAATAGAGAAACACTGCAAACACTCACAACATATGCAAATAGAGAAACACTGCAAATACTCACAACACATGCAAATAGAGAAACACTGCAAATACTAACAACACATGCGAATAGAGAAACACTGCAAATATTCACAACACATGCAAATAGAGAAACACATGCAAACACTGCAAACACATGCAAATAGAGAAACACTGCAAACACTCACAACTCATGCAAATAGAGAAACACTGCAAACACTCACAACACATGCAAATAGAGAAACACTGCAAACACTCACAACACATGCAAATAGAGAAACACTGCAAACACTCACAACTCATGCAAATAGAGAAACACATGCAAACACTCACAACACATGCAAATAGAGAAACACTGCAAATATTCACAACACGTGCAAATAGAGAAACACTGCAAACACTCACAACACGTGCAAATAGAGAAACACTGCAAATATTCACAACACGTGCAAATAGAGAAACACTGCAAATATTCACAACACATGCAAATAGAGAAACACTGTAAATATTCACAACACATGCAAATAGAGAAACACTGCAAACACTCACAGCACATGCAAATAGAGAAACACTGCAAATACTAACAACACATGCAAATAGAGAAACACTGCAAATACTCACAACACATGCAAATAGAGAAACACTGCAAATACTAACAACACATGCAAATAGAGAAACACTTCAAACACTCACAACACATGCAAATAGAGAAACACTTCAAACACTCACAACACATGCAAATAGAGAAACACTGCAAATACTCACAACACATGCAAATAGAGAAACACTGCAAATACTAACAACACATGCAAATAGAGAAACACTGCAAATACTCACAACACATGCAAATAGAGAAACACTGCAAATACTAACAACACATGCAAATAGAGAGACACTGCAAACACGCACAACACATGCAAATAGAGAAACACTGCAAATACTCACAACACATGCAAATAGAGAAACACTGCAAATACTAACAACACATGCGAATAGAGAAACACTGCAAATATTCACAACACATGCAAATAGAGAAACACATGCAAACACTGCAAACACATGCAAATAGAGAAACACTGCAAACACTCACAACTCATGCAAATAGAGAAACACTGCAAACACTCACAACACATGCAAATAGAGAAACACTGCAAACACTCACAACACATGCAAACAGAGAAACACTGCAAACACTCACAACTCATGCAAATAGAGAAACACATGCAAACACTCACAACACATGCAAATAGAGAAACACTGCAAACACTCACAACTCATGCAAATAGAGAAACACTGCAAACACAACACATGCAAATAGAGAAACACTGCAAACACTCACAGCACATGCAAATAGAGAAACACTGCAAATACTAACAACACATGCAAATAGAGAAACACTGCAAATACTCACAACACATGCAAATAGAGAAACACTGCAAATACTAACAACACATGCAAATAGAGAAACACTTCAAACACTCACAACACATGCAAATAGAGAAACACTTCAAACACTCACAACACATGCAAATAGAGAAACACTGCAAATACTAACAACACATGCAAATAGAGAAACACTGCAAATACTCACAACACATGCAAATAGAGAAACACTGCAAATACTAACAACACATGCAAATAGAGAAACACTGCAAATACTAACAACACATGCAAATAGAGAGACACTGCAAACACTCACAACACATGCAAATAGAGAAACACTGCAAATACTCACAACACATGCAAATAGAGAAACACTGCAAATACTAACAACACATGCGAATAGAGAAACACTGCAAATATTCACAACACATGCAAATAGAGAAACACATGCAAACACTGCAAACACATGCAAATAGAGAAACACTGCAAACACTCACAACTCAAGCAAATAGAGAAACACTGCATACACTCACAACACATGCAAATAGAGAAACACTGCAAACACTCACAACTCATGCAAATAGAGAAACACTGCAAACACTCACAACACATGCAAATAGAGAAACACTGCAAATACTCACAACACATGCAAATAGAGAAACACTGCAAATACTCACAACACATGCAAATAGAGAAACACTGCAAATACGCACAACACATGCAAATAGAGAAACACTGCAAATACTAACAACACATGCAAATAGAGAAACACTGCAAACACTAACAACACAGGCAAATAGAGAAACACTGCAAACACTGGCAACACATGCAAATAGAGAAACACTGCAAATATTCACAACACATGCAAATAGAGAAACACATGCAAACACTCACAACACATGCAAATAGAGAAACACTGCAAACACTCACAACTCATGCAAATAGAGAAACACTGCAAACACAACACATGCAAATAGAGAAACACTGCAAATACTAACAACACATGCAAATAGAGAAACACTGCAAATACTAACAACACATGCAAATAGAGAAACACTGCAAACACGCACAACACATGCAAATAGAGAAACACTGCAAATACTCACAACACATGCAAATAGAGAAACACTGCAAATACTAACAACACATGCGAATAGAGACACACTGCAAATACTCACAACACATGCAAATAGAGAAACACTGCAAATACTAACAACACATGCAAATAGAGAAACACTGCAAACACGCACAACACATGCAAATAGAGAAACACTGCAAATACTCACAACACATGCAAATAGAGAAACACTGCAAATACTAACAACACATGCGAATAGAGACACACTGCAAACACTCACAACACATGCAAATAGAGAAACACTGCAAATACTAACAACACATGCAAATAGAGAAACACTGCAAATACTAACAACACATGCAAAAAGAGAAACACTGCAAATACTAACAACACATGCAAATAGAGAAACACTGCAAATACTAACAACACATGCAAATAGAGAAACACTGCAAACACTAACAACACAGGCAAATAGAGAAACACTGCAAACACTGGCAACACATGCAAATAGAGAAACACTGCAAATATTCAAAACACATGCAAATAGAGAAACACATGCAAACACTCACAACACATGCAAATAGAGAAACACTGCAAACACACATCTCATGCAAATAGAGAAACACTGCAAATACTCACAACACGTGCAAATAGAGAAACACTGCAAATACTAACAACACATGCAAATAGAGAAACACTGCAAATACTAACAACACATGCAAATAGAGAAACACTGCAAACACTAACAACACAGGCAAATAGAGAAACACTGCAAACACTGGCAACACATGCAAATAGAAAAACACTGCAAACACTCACAACATATGCAAATAGAGAAACACTGCAAACACACATCTCATGCAAATAGAGAAACACTGCAAATACTCACAACACGTGCAAATAGAGAAACACTGCAAATACTCACAACATATGCAAATAGAGAAACACTGCAAACACACATCTCATGCAAATAGAGAAACACTGCAAATACTCACAACTCATGCAAATAGAGAAACACTGCAAACACTCACAACTCATGCAAATAGAGAAACACTGCAAACACTCACAACACATGCAAATAGAGAAACACTGCAAACACT
Source organism: Romanogobio albipinnatus (assembly GCA_023566225.1). NCBI lineage: Eukaryota > Metazoa > Chordata > Actinopteri > Cypriniformes > Gobionidae > Romanogobio > Romanogobio albipinnatus. The sequence goes on from CM042239.1 coordinate 3,770,951, forward strand.
CACAACACATGCAAATAGAGAAACACTGCAAACACTCACAACTCATGCAAATAGAGAAACACATGCAAACACTCACAACACATGCAAATAGAGAAACACTGCAAACACTCACAACTCATGCAAATAGAGAAAAACTGCAAACACAACACATGCAAATAGAGAAACACTTCAAATATTCACAACACATGCAAATAGAGAAACACTGCAAACACTCACAACACATGCAAATAGAGAAACACTGCAAACACTCACAACACATGCAAATAGAGAAACACTGCAAATACTCACAGCACATGCAAATAGAGAAACACTGCAAATACTAACAACACATGCAAATAGAGAAACACTGCAAATACTCACAACACATGCAAATAGAGAAACACTGCAAATACTAACAACACATGCAAATAGAGAAACACTTCAAACACTCACAACACATGCAAATAGAGAAACACTGCAAACACTCACAACACATGCAAATAGAGAAACACTGCAAATACTCACAACACATGCAAATAGAGAAACACTGCAAACACTCACAACACGTGCAAATAGAGAAACACTGCAAATATTCACAACACATGCAAATAGAGAAACACTGTAAATATTCACAACACATGCAAATAGAGAAACACTGCAAACACTCACAACACATGCAAATAGAGAAACACTGCAAACACTCACAACTCATGCAAATAGAGAAACACATGCAAACACTCACAACACATGCAAATAGAGAAACACTGCAAACACTCACAACACATGCAAATAGAGAAACACTGCAAACACTCACAACTCATGCAAATAGAGAAACACTGCAAACACAACACATGCAAATAGAGAAACACTTCAAATATTCACAACACATGCAAATAGAGAAACACTGCAAACACTCACAACACATGCAAATAGAGAAACACTGCAAACACTCACAACACATGCAAATAGAGAAACACTGCAAATACTCACAGCACATGCAAATAGAGAAACACTGCAAATACTAACAACACATGCAAATAGAGAAACACTGCAAATACTCACAACACATGCAAATAGAGAAACACTGCAAATACTAACAACACATGCAAATAGAGAAACACTTCAAACACTCACAACACATGCAAATAGAGAAACACTGCAAATACTCACAACACATGCAAATAGAGAAACACTGCAAATACTAACAACACATGCAAATAGAGAAACACTTCAAACACTCACAACACATGCAAATAGAGAAACACTGCAAACACTCACAACACGTGCAAATAGAGAAACACTGCAACTATTCACAACACGTGCAAATAGAGAAACACTGCAAACACTCACAACACATGCAAATAGAGAAACACTGCAAACACTCACAACACATGCAAATAGAGAAACACTGCAAACACTCACAACACATGCAAATAGAGAAACGCTGCAAAACATTCACAACACATGCAAATAGAGAAACACTGCAAATATTCACAACACGTGCAAATAGAGAAACACTGCAAACACTGACAACACATGCAAATAGAGAAACACTGCAAATATTCACAACATGTGCAAATAGAGAAACACTGCAAATATTCACAACACGTGCAAATAGAGAAACACTGCAAATACTCACAACACGTGCAAATAGAGAAACACTGCAAATATTCACAACACGTGCAAATAGAGAAACACTGTAAATATTCACAACACATGCAAATAGAAAAACACTGCAAATATTCACAACACATGCAAATAGAGAAACACTGCAAACACTCACAACACATGCAAATAGAGAAACACTGCAAACACTCACAACTCATGCAAATAGAGAAACACATGCAAACACTCACAACACATGCAAATAGAGAAACACTGCAAACACTCACAACACATGCAAATAGAGAAACACTGCAAACACTCACAACTCATGCAAATAGAGAAACACTGCAAACACAACACATGCAAATAGAGAAACACTTCAAATATTCACAACACATGCAAATAGAGAAACACTGCAAACACTCACAACACATGCAAATAGAGAAACACTGCAAACACTCACAACACATGCAAATAGAGAAACACTGCAAATACTCACAGCACATGCAAATAGAGAAACACTGCAAATACTAACAACACATGCAAATAGAGAAACACTGCAAATACTCACAACACATGCAAATAGAGAAACACTGCAAATACTAACAACACATGCAAATAGAGAAACACTTCAAACACTCACAACACATGCAAATAGAGAAACACTGCAAATACTCACAACACATGCAAATAGAGAAACACTGCAAATACTAACAACACATGCAAATAGAGAAACACTTCAAACACTCACAACACATGCAAATAGAGAAACACTGCAAACACTCACAACACATGCAAATAGAAAAACACTGCAAATATTCACAACACGTGCAAATAGAGAAACACTGCAAACACTCACAACACGTGCAAATAGAGAAACACTGCAACTATTCACAACACGTGCAAATAGAGAAACACTGCAAACACTCACAACACATGCAAATAGAGAAACACTGCAAACACTCACAACACATGCAAATAGAGAAACACTGCAAACACTCACAACACATGCAAATAGAGAAACGCTGCAAAACATTCACAACACATGCAAATAGAGAAACACTGCAAATATTCACAACACGTGCAAATAGAGAAACACTGCAAACACTGACAACACATGCAAATAGAGAAACACTGCAAATATTCACAACACGTGCAAATAGAGAAACACTGCAAATATTCACAACACGTGCAAATAGAGAAACACTGCAAATACTCACAACACGTGCAAATAGAGAAACACTGCAAATATTCACAACACGTGCAAATAGAGAAACACTGTAAATATTCACAACACATGCAAATAGAAAAACACTGCAAATATTCACAACACATGCAAATAGAGAAACACATGCAAACACTCACAACACATGCAAATAGAGAAACACTGCAAACACTCACAACTCATGCAAATAGAGAAACACTGCAAACACAACACATGCAAATAGAGAAACACTGCAAACACTCACAACACATGCAAATAGAGAAACACTGCAAATACTCACAACACATGCAAATAGAGAAACACTGCAAATACTAACAACACATGCAAATAGAGAAACACTGCAAATACTCACAACACATGCAAATAGAGAAACACTGCAAATACTAACAACACACGCAAATAGAGAAACACTGCAAATACTAACAACACATGCAAATAGAGAAACACTGCAAACACGCACAACACATGCAAATAGAGAAACACTGCAAATACTCACAACACATGCAAATAGAGAAACACTGCAAATACTAACAACACATGCGAATAGAGAAACACTGCAAATACTCACAACACATGCAAATAGAGACACACAGCAAATACTAACAACACATGCAAATAGAGAAACACTGCAAATACTAACAACACATGCAAAAAGAGAAACACTGCAAATACTAACAACACATGCAAATAGAGAAACACTGCAAATACTAACAACACATGCAAATAGAGAAACACTGCAAACACTAACAACACAGGCAAATAGAGAAACACTGCAAACACTGGCAACACATGCAAATAGAGAAACACTGCAAATATTCACAACACATGCAAATAGAGAAACACATGCAAACACTCACAACACATGCAAATAGAGAAACACTGCAAACACTCACAACTCATGCAAATAGAGAAACACTGCAAACACAACACATGCAAATAGAGAAACACTGCAAATACTAACAACACATGCAAATAGAGAAACACTGCAAATACTAACAACACATGCAAATAGAGAAACACTGCAAACACGCACAACACATGCAAATAGAGAAACACTGCAAATACTCACAACACATGCAAATAGAGAAACACTGCAAATACTAACAACACATGCGAATAGAGAAACACTGCAAATACTCACAACACATGCAAATAGAGACACACTGCAAATACTAACAACACATGCAAATAGAGAAACACTGCAAATACTAACAACACATGCAAAAAGAGAAACACTGCAAATACTAACAACACATGCAAATAGAGAAACACTGCAAATACTAACAACACATGCAAATAGAGAAACACTGCAAACACTAACAACACAGGCAAATAGAGAAACACTGCAAACACTGGCAACACATGCAAATAGAGAAACACTGCAAATATTCACAACACATGCAAATAGAGAAACACATGCAAACACTCACAACACATGCAAATAGAGAAACACTGCAAACACTCACAACTCATGCAAATAGAGAAACACTGCAAACACAACACATGCAAATAGAGAAACACTTCAAATATTCACAACACATGCAAATAGAGAAACACTGCAAACACTCACAACACATGCAAATAGAGAAACACATGCAAACACTCACAACACATGCAAATAGAGAAACACTGCAAATATTCACAACACATGCAAATAGAGAAACACATGCAAACACTCACAACACATGCAAATAGAGAAACACTGCAAACACTCACAACTCATGCAAATAGAGAAACACTGCAAACACAACACATGCAAATAGAGAAACACTTCAAATATTCACAACACATGCAAATAGAGAAACACTGCAAACACTCACAACACATTCAAATAGAGAAACACTGCAAACACTCACAACACATGCAAATAGAGAAACACTGCAAATACTCACAACACATGCAAATAGAGAAACACTGCAAATACTAACAACACATGCAAATAGAGAAACACTGCAAATACTCACAACACATGCAAATAGAGAAACACTGCAAATACTAACACATGCAAATAGAGAAACACTGCAAACACTCACAACACATGCAAATAGAGAAACACTGCAAACACTCACAACACATGCAAATAGAGAAACACTGCAAATACTCACAACACATGCAAATAGAGAAACACTGCAAATACTAACAACACATGCAAATAGAGAAACACTGCAAATACTAACAACACATGCAAATAGAGAAACACTGCAAACACTCACAACACATGCAAATAGAGAAACACTGCAAACACTCACAACACATGCAAATAGAGAAACACTGCAAATATTCACAACACGTGCAAATAGAGAAACACTGCAAACACTCACAACTCATGCAAATAGAGAAACACCTCAAACACTCACAACACATGCAAATAGAAAAACACTGCAAACACTCACAACACATGCAAATAGAGAAACGCTGCAAACACTCACAACACATGCAAATAGAGAAACACTGCAAACACTCACAACACATGCAAATAGAGAAACACTGCAAATATTCACAACACATGCAAATAGAGAAACACTTCAAATATTCACAACACATGCAAATAGAGAAACACTTCAAACACTCACAATACATGCAAATAGAGAAACACTGCAAACACTCACAACTCATGCAAATAGAGAAACACTGCAAACACTCACAACTCATGCAAATAGAGAAACACTGCAAATATTCACAACACATGCAAATAGAGAAACACTGCAAATATTCACAACACATGCAAATAGAGAAACACTTCAAATATTCACAACACATGCAAATAGAGAAACACTTCAAACACTCACAATACATGCAAATAGAGAAACACTGCAAACACTCACAACTCATGCAAATAGAGAAACACTGCAAACACTCACAACACATGCAAATAGAGAAACACTGCAAACACTCACAACTCATGCAAATAGAGAAACACTGCAAACACAACACATGCAAATAGAGAAACACTTCAAATATTCACAACACATGCAAATAGAGAAACACTGCAAACACTCACAACACATGCAAATAGAAAAACACTGCAAACACTCACAACACATGCAAATAGAGAAACACTGCAAATACTCACAGCACATGCAAATAGAGAAACACTGCAAATACTAACAACACATGCAAATAGAGAAACACTGCAAATACTCAGAACACATGCAAATAGAGAAACACTGCAAATACTAACAACACATGCAAATAGAGAAACACTTCAAACACTCACAACACATGCAAATAGAGAAACACTGCAAATACTCACAACACATGCAAATAGAGAAACACTGCAAATACTAACAACACATGCAAATAGAGAAACACTTCAAACACTCACAAAACATGCAAATAGAGAAACACTGCAAACACTCACAACACATGCAAATAGAAAAACACTGCAAATATTCACAACACGTGCAAATAGAGAAACACTGCAAACACTCACAACACGTGCAAATAGAGAAACACTGCAACTATTCACAACACGTGCAAATAGAGAAACACTGCAAACACTCACAACACATGCAAATAGAGAAACACTGCAAACACTCACAACACATGCAAATAGAGAAACACTGCAAACACTCACAACACATGCAAATAGAGAAACGCTGCAAAACATTCACAACACATGCAAATAGAGAAACACTGCAAATACTCACAACACATGCAAATAGAGAAACACTGCAAATACTAACAACACATGCAAATAGAGAAACACTGCAAATACTCACAACACATGCAAATAGAGAAACACTGCAAATACTAACAACACATGCAAATAGAGAAACACTGCAAATACTAACAACACATGCAAATAGAGAAACACTGCAAACACTCACAACACATGCAAATAGAGAAACACTGCAAATACTCACAACACATGCAAATAGAGAAACATTGCAAATACTAACAACACATGCGAATAGAGAAACACTGCAAATACTCACAACACATGCAAATAGAGAAACACTGCAAATACTAACAACACATGCAAATAGAGAAACACTGCAAATACTAACAACACATGCAAATAGAGAAACACTGCAAACACTCACAACACATGCAAATAGAGAAACACTGCAAATACTAACAACACATGCAAATAGAGAAACACTGCAAATACTAACAACACATGCAAATAGAGAAACACTGCAAATACTAACAACACATGCAAATAGAGAAACACTGCAAACACTAACAACACAGGCAAATAGAGAAACACTGCAAACACTGGCAACACATGCAAATAGAGAAACACTGCAAATATTCACAACACATGCAAATAGAGAAACACATGCAAACACTCACAACACATGCAAATAGAGAAACACTGCAAACACTCACAACTCATGCAAATAGAGAAACACTGCAAATATTCACAACACATGCAAATAGAGAAACACATGCAAACACTCACAACACATGCAAATAGAGAAACACTGCAAACACTCACAACTCATGCAAATAGAGAAACACTGCAAACACAACACATGCAAATAGAGAAACGCTGCAAACACTCACAACACATGCAAATAGAGAAACACTGCAAACACTCACAACTCATGCAAATAGAGAAACACTGCAAACACAACACATGCAAATAGAGAAACACTTCAAATATTCACAACACATGCAAATAGAGAAACACTGCAAACACTCACAACACATTCAAATAGAGAAACACTGCAAACACTCACAACACATGCAAATAGAGAAACACTGCAAATACTCACAACACATGCAAATAGAGAAACACTGCAAATACTAACAACACATGCAAATAGAGAAACACTGCAAATACTCACAACACATGCAAATAGAGAAACACTGCAAATACTAACACATGCAAATAGAGAAACACTGCAAAAACTCACAACACATGCAAATAGAGAAACACTGCAAACACTCACAACACATGCAAATAGAGAAACACTGCAAATACTCACAACACATGCAAATAGAGAAACACTGCAAATACTAACAACACATGCAAATAGAGAAACACTGCAAATACTAACAACACATGCAAATAGAGAAACACTGCAAACACTCACAACACATGCAAATAGAGAAACACTGCAAACACTCACAACACATGCAAATAGAGAAACACTGCAAATATTCACAACACGTGCAAATAGGGAAACACTGCAAACACTCACAACTCATGCAAATAGAGAAACACCTCAAACACTCACAACACATGCAAATAGAAAAACACTGCAAACACTCACAACACATGCAAATAGAGAAACACTGCAAACACTCACAACACATGCAAATAGAGAAACACTGCAAACACTCACAACTCATGCAAATAGGGAAACACTGCAAACACTCACAACTCATGCAAATAGAGAAACACCTCAAACACTCACAACACATGCAAATAGAAAAACACTGCAAGCACTCACAACACATGCAAATAGAGAAACGCTGCAAACACTCACAACACATGCAAATAGAGAAACACTGCAAACACTCACAACACATGCAAATAGAGAAACACTGCAAATATTCACAACACATGCAAATAGAGAAACGCTGCAAACACTCACAACACATGCAAATAGAGAAACACTGCAAACACTCACAACACATGCAAATAGAGAAACACTGCAAATATTCACAACACATGCAAATAGAGAAACACTTCAAATATTCACAACACATGCAAATAGAGAAACACTTCAAACACTCAAAACACATGCAAATAGAGAAACACTGCAAACACTCACAACACATGCAAATAGAGAAACGCTGCAAACACTCACAACACATGCAAATAGAGAAACACTGCAAACACTCACAACACATGCAAATAGAGAAACGCTGCAAACACTCACAACACATGCAAATAGAGAAACACTGCAAACACTCACAACACATGCAAATAGAGAAACACTTCAAATATTCACAACACATGCAAATAGAGAAACACTTCAAACACTCACAACACATGCAAATAGAGAAACACTGCAAATACTCACAACACATGCAAATAGAGAAACACTGCAAATACTAACACATGCAAATAGAGAAACACTGCAAACACTCACAACACATGCAAATAGAGAAACACTGCAAACACTCACAACACATGCAAATAGAGAAACACTGCAAATACTCACAACACATGCAAATAGAGAAACACTGCAAATACTAACAACACATGCAAATAGAGAAACACTGCAAATACTAACAACACATGCAAATAGAGAAACACTGCAAACACTCACAACACATGCAAATAGAGAAACACTGCAAACACTCACAACACATGCAAATAGAGAAACACTGCAAATATTCACAACACGTGCAAATAGAGAAACACTGCAAACACTCACAACTCATGCAAATAGAGAAACACCTCAAACACTCACAACACATGCAAATAGAAAAACACTGCAAACACTCACAACACATGCAAATAGAGAAACGCTGCAAACACTCACAACACATGCAAATAGAGAAACACTGCAAACACTCACAACACATGCAAATAGAGAAACACTGCAAATATTCACAACACATGCAAATAGAGAAACACTTCAAATATTCACAACACATGCAAATAGAGAAACACTTCAAACACTCACAATACATGCAAATAGAGAAACACTGTAAACACTCACAACTCATGCAAATAGAGAAACACTGCAAACACTCACAACTCATGCAAATAGAGAAACACTGCAAATATTCACAACACATGCAAATAGAGAAACACTGCAAATATTCACAACACATGCAAATAGAGAAACACTTCAAATATTCACAACACATGCAAATAGAGAAACACTTCAAACACTCACAATACATGCAAATAGAGAAACACTGCAAACACTCACAACTCATGCAAATAGAGAAACACTGCAAACACTCACAACACATGCAAATAGAGAAACACTGCAAACACTCACAACTCATGCAAATAGAGAAACACTGCAAACACAACACATGCAAATAGAGAAACACTTCAAATATTCACAACACATGCAAATAGAGAAACACTGCAAACACTCACAACACATGCAAATAGAGAAACACTGCAAACACTCACAACACATGCAAATAGAGAAACACTGCAAATACTCACAGCACATGCAAATAGAGAAACACTGCAAATACTAACAACACATGCAAATAGAGAAACACTGCAAATACTCAGAACACATGCAAATAGAGAAACACTGCAAATACTAACAACACATGCAAATAGAGAAACACTTCAAACACTCACAACACATGCAAATAGAGAAACACTGCAAATACTCACAACACATGCAAATAGAGAAACACTGCAAATACTAACAACACATGCAAATAGAGAAACACTTCAAACACTCACAACACATGCAAATAGAGAAACACTGCAAACACTCACAACACATGCAAATAGAGAAACACTGCAAATATTCACAACACATGCAAATAGAGAAACACTGCAAACACTCACAACACGTGCAAATAGAGAAACACTGCAACTATTCACAACACATGCAAATAGAGAAACACTGCAAACACTCACAACACATGCAAATAGAGAAACACTGCAAACACTCACAACACATGCAAATAGAGAAACACTGCAAACACTCACAACACATGCAAATAGAGAAACGCTGCAAAACATTCACAACACATGCAAATAGAGAAACACTGCAAATACTCACAACACATGCAAATAGAGAAACACTGCAAATACTAACACCACATGCAAATAGAGAAACACTGCAAATACTCACAACACATGCAAATAGAGAAACACTGCAAATACTAACAACACATGCAAATAGAGAAACACTGCAAATACTAACAACACATGCAAATAGAGAAACACTGCAAATACTAACAACACATGCAAATAGAGAAACACTGCAAATACTAACAACACATGCAAATAGAGAAACACTGCAAACACTAACAACACAGGCAAATAGAGAAACACTGCAAACACTGGCAACACATGCAAATAGAGAAACACTGCAAATATTCACAACACATGCAAATAGAGAAACACATGCAAACACTCACAACACATGCAAATAGAGAAACACTGCAAACACTCACAACTCATGCAAATAGAGAAACACTGCAAACACAACACATGCAAATAGAGAAACACTGCAAATACTAACAACACATGCAAATAGAGAAACACTGCAAATACTAACAACACATGCAAATAGAGAAACACTGCAAACACGCACAACACATGCAAATAGAGAAACACTGCAAATACTCACAACACATGCAAATAGAGAAACACTGCAAATACTAACAACACATGTGAATAGAGAAACACTGCAAATACTCACAACACATGCAAATAGAGACACACTGCAAATACTAACAACACATGCAAATAGAGAAACACTGCAAATACTAACAACACATGCAAAAAGAGAAACACTGCAAATACTAACAACACATGCAAATAGAGAAACACTGCAAATACTAACAACACATGCAAATAGAGAAACACTGCAAACACTAACAACACAGGCAAATAGAGAAACACTGCAAACACTGGCAACACATGCAAATAGAGAAACACTGCAAATATTCACAACACATGCAAATAGAGAAACACATGCAAACACTCACAACACATGCAAATAGAGAAACACTGCAAACACTCACAACTCATGCAAATAGAGAAACACTGCAAACACAACACATGCAAATAGAGAAACACTTCAAATATTCACAACACATGCAAATAGAGAAACACTGCAAACACTCACAACACATGCAAATAGAGAAACACATGCAAACACTCACAACACATGCAAATAGAGAAACACTGCAAATATTCACAACACATGCAAATAGAGAAACACATGCAAACACTCACAACACATGCAAATAGAGAAACACTGCAAACACTCACAACTCATGCAAATAGAGAAACACTGCAAACACAACACATGCAAATAGAGAAACACTTCAAATATTCACAACACATGCAAATAGAGAAACACTGCAAACACTCACAACACATTCAAATAGAGAAACACTGCAAACACTCACAACACATGCAAATAGAGAAACACTGCAAATACTCACAACACATGCAAATAGAGAAACACTGCAAATACTAACAACACATGCAAATAGAGAAACACTGCAAATACTCACAACACATGCAAATAGAGAAACACTGCAAATACTAACACATGCAAATAGAGAAACACTGCAAACACTCACAACACATGCAAATAGAGAAACACTGCAAACACTCACAACACATGCAAATAGAGAAACACTGCAAATACTCACAACACATGCAAATAGAGAAACACTGCAAATACTAACAACACATGCAAATAGAGAAACACTGCAAATACTAACAACACATGCAAATAGAGAAACACTGCAAACACTCACAACACATGCAAATAGAGAAACACTGCAAACACTCACAACACATGCAAATAGAGAAACACTGCAAATATTCACAACACGTGCAAATAGAGAAACACTGCAAACACTCACAACTCATGCAAATAGAGAAACACCTCAAACACTCACAACACATGCAAATAGAAAAACACTGCAAACACTCACAACACATGCAAATAGAGAAACGCTGCAAACACTCACAACACATGCAAATAGAGAAACACTGCAAACACTCACAACACATGCAAATAGAGAAACACTGCAAATATTCACAACACATGCAAATAGAGAAACACTTCAAATATTCACAACACATGCAAATAGAGAAACACTTCAAACACTCACAATACATGCAAATAGAGAAACACTGCAAACACTCACAACTCATGCAAATAGAGAAACACTGCAAACACTCACAACTCATGCAAATAGAGAAACACTGCAAATATTCACAACACATGCAAATAGAGAAACACTGCAAATATTCACAACACATGCAAATAGAGAAACACTTCAAATATTCACAACACATGCAAATAGAGAAACACTTCAAACACTCACAATACATGCAAATAGAGAAACACTGCAAACACTCACAACTCATGCAAATAGAGAAACACTGCAAACACTCACAACACATGCAAATAGAGAAACACTGCAAACACTCACAACTCATGCAAATAGAGAAACACTGCAAACACAACACATGCAAATAGAGAAACACTTCAAATATTCACAACACATGCAAATAGAGAAACACTGCAAACACTCACAACACATGCAAATAGAGAAACACTGCAAACACTCACAACACATGCAAATAGAGAAACACTGCAAATACTCACAGCACATGCAAATAGAGAAACACTGCAAATACTAACAACACATGCAAATAGAGAAACACTGCAAATACTCAGAACACATGCAAATAGAGAAACACTGCAAATACTAACAACACATGCAAATAGAGAAACACTTCAAACACTCACAACACATGCAAATAGAGAAACACTGCAAATACTCACAACACATGCAAATAGAGAAACACTGCAAATACTAACAACACATGCAAATAGAGAAACACTTCAAACACTCACAAAACATGCAAATAGAGAAACACTGCAAACACTCACAACACATGCAAATAGAAAAACACTGCAAATATTCACAACACGTGCAAATAGAGAAACACTGCAAACACTCACAACACGTGCAAATAGAGAAACACTGCAACTATTCACAACACGTGCAAATAGAGAAACACTGCAAACACTCACAACACATGCAAATAGAGAAACACTGCAAACACTCACAACACATGCAAATAGAGAAACACTGCAAACACTCACAACACATGCAAATAGAGAAACGCTGCAAAACATTCACAACACATGCAAATAGAGAAACACTGCAAATACTCACAACACATGCAAATAGAGAAACACTGCAAATACTAACAACACATGCAAATAGAGAAACACTGCAAATACTCACAACACATGCAAATAGAGAAACACTGCAAATACTAACAACACATGCAAATAGAGAAACACTGCAAATACTAACAACACATGCAAATAGAGAAACACTGCAAACACTCACAACACATGCAAATAGAGAAACACTGCAAATACTCACAACACATGCAAATAGAGAAACATTGCAAATACTAACAACACATGCGAATAGAGAAACACTGCAAATACTCACAACACATGCAAATAGAGAAACACTGCAAATACTAACAACACATGCAAATAGAGAAACACTGCAAATACTAACAACACATGCAAATAGAGAAACACTGCAAACACTCACAACACATGCAAATAGAGAAACACTGCAAATACTAACAACACATGCAAATAGAGAAACACTGCAAATACTAACAACACATGCAAATAGAGAAACACTGCAAATACTAACAACACATGCAAATAGAGAAACACTGCAAACACTAACAACACAGGCAAATAGAGAAACACTGCAAACACTGGCAACACATGCAAATAGAGAAACACTGCAAATATTCACAACACATGCAAATAGAGAAACACATGCAAACACTCACAACACATGCAAATAGAGAAACACTGCAAACACTCACAACTCATGCAAATAGAGAAACACTGCAAACACAACACATGCAAATAGAGAAACGCTGCAAACACTCACAACACATGCAAATAGAGAAACACTGCAAACACTCACAACACATGCAAATAGAGAAACACATGCAAACACTCACAACACATGCAAATAGAGAAACACTGCAAATATTCACAACACATGCAAATAGAGAAACACTGCAAACACTAACAACACAGGCAAATAGAGAAACACTGCAAACACTCACAACTCATGCAAATAGAGAAACACTGCAAACACTCACAACTCATGCAAATAGAGAAACACTGCAAACACAACACATGCAAATAGAGAAACACTTCAAATATTCACAACACATGCAAATAGAGAAACACTGCAAACACTCACAACACATGCAAAAAGAGAAACACATGCAAACACTCACAACACATGCAAATAGAGAAACACTGCAAATATTCACAACACATGCAAATAGAGAAACACATGCAAATAGAGAAACACTGCAAACACTCACAACTCATGCAAATAGAGAAACACTGCAAACACAACACATGCAAATAGAGAAACACTTCAAATATTCACAACACATGCAAATAGAGAAACACTGCAAACACTCACAACACATTCAAATAGAGAAACACTGCAAACACTCACAACACATGCAAATAGAGAAACACTGCAAATACTCACAACACATGCAAATAGAGAAACACTGCAAATACTAACAACACATGCAAATAGAGAAACACTGCAAATACTCACAACACATGCAAATAGAGAAACACTGCAAATACTAACACATGCAAATAGAGAAACACTGCAAAAACTCACAACACATGCAAATAGAGAAACACTGCAAACACTCACAACACATGCAAATAGAGAAACACTGCAAATACTCACAACACATGCAAATAGAGAAACACTGCAAATACTAACAACACATGCAAATAGAGAAACACTGCAAATACTAACAACACATGCAAATAGAGAAACACTGCAAACACTCACAACACATGCAAATAGAGAAACACTGCAAACACTCACAACACATGCAAATAGAGAAACACTGCAAATATTCACAACACGTGCAAATAGGGAAACACTGCAAACACTCACAACTCATGCAAATAGAGAAACACCTCAAACACTCACAACACATGCAAATAGAAAAACACTGCAAACACTCACAACACATGCAAATAGAGAAACACTGCAAACACTCACAACACATGCAAATAGAGAAACACTGCAAACACTCACAACTCATGCAAATAGGGAAACACTGCAAACACTCACAACTCATGCAAATAGAGAAACACCTCAAACACTCACAACACATGCAAATAGAAAAACACTGCAAGCACTCACAACACATGCAAATAGAGAAACGCTGCAAACACTCACAACACATGCAAATAGAGAAACACTGCAAACACTCACAACACATGCAAATAGAGAAACACTGCAAATATTCACAACACATGCAAATAGAGAAACGCTGCAAACACTCACAACACATGCAAATAGAGAAACACTGCAAACACTCACAACACATGCAAATAGAGAAACACTGCAAATATTCACAACACATGCAAATAGAGAAACACTTCAAATATTCACAACACATGCAAATAGAGAAACACTTCAAACACTCAAAACACATGCAAATAGAGAAACACTGCAAACACTCACAACACATGCAAATAGAGAAACGCTGCAAACACTCACAACACATGCAAATAGAGAAACACTGCAAACACTCACAACACATGCAAATAGAGAAACGCTGCAAACACTCACAACACATGCAAATAGAGAAACACTGCAAACACTCACAACACATGCAAATAGAGAAACACTTCAAATATTCACAACACATGCAAATAGAGAAACACTTCAAACACTCACAACACATGCAAATAGAGAAACACTGCAAATACTCACAACACATGCAAATAGAGAAACACTGCAAATACTAACACATGCAAATAGAGAAACACTGCAAACACTCACAACACATGCAAATAGAGAAACACTGCAAACACTCACAACACATGCAAATAGAGAAACACTGCAAATACTCACAACACATGCAAATAGAGAAACACTGCAAATACTAACAACACATGCAAATAGAGAAACACTGCAAATACTAACAACACATGCAAATAGAGAAACACTGCAAACACTCACAACACATGCAAATAGAGAAACACTGCAAACACTCACAACACATGCAAATAGAGAAACACTGCAAATATTCACAACACGTGCAAATAGAGAAACACTGCAAACACTCACAACTCATGCAAATAGAGAAACACCTCAAACACTCACAACACATGCAAATAGAAAAACACTGCAAACACTCACAACACATGCAAATAGAGAAACGCTGCAAACACTCACAACACATGCAAATAGAGAAACACTGCAAACACTCACAACACATGCAAATAGAGAAACACTGCAAATATTCACAACACATGCAAATAGAGAAACACTTCAAATATTCACAACACATGCAAATAGAGAAACACTTCAAACACTCACAATACATGCAAATAGAGAAACACTGCAAACACTCACAACTCATGCAAATAGAGAAACACTGCAAACACTCACAACTCATGCAAATAGAGAAACACTGCAAATATTCACAACACATGCAAATAGAGAAACACTGCAAATATTCACAACACATGCAAATAGAGAAACACTTCAAATATTCACAACACATGCAAATAGAGAAACACTTCAAACACTCACAATACATGCAAATAGAGAAACACTGCAAACACTCACAACTCATGCAAATAGAGAAACACTGCAAACACTCACAACACATGCAAATAGAGAAACACTGCAAACACTCACAACTCATGCAAATAGAGAAACACTGCAAACACAACACATGCAAATAGAGAAACACTTCAAATATTCACAACACATGCAAATAGAGAAACACTGCAAACACTCACAACACATGCAAATAGAGAAACACTGCAAACACTCACAACACATGCAAATAGAGAAACACTGCAAATACTCACAGCACATGCAAATAGAGAAACACTGCAAATACTAACAACACATGCAAATAGAGAAACACTGCAAATACTCAGAACACATGCAAATAGAGAAACACTGCAAATACTAACAACACATGCAAATAGAGAAACACTTCAAACACTCACAACACATGCAAATAGAGAAACACTGCAAATACTCACAACACATGCAAATAGAGAAACACTGCAAATACTAACAACACATGCAAATAGAGAAACACTTCAAACACTCACAACACATGCAAATAGAGAAACACTGCAAACACTCACAACACATGCAAATAGAGAAACACTGCAAATATTCACAACACATGCAAATAGAGAAACACTGCAAACACTCACAACACGTGCAAATAGAGAAACACTGCAACTATTCACAACACATGCAAATAGAGAAACACTGCAAACACTCACAACACATGCAAATAGAGAAACACTGCAAACACTCACAACACATGCAAATAGAGAAACACTGCAAACACTCACAACACATGCAAATAGAGAAACGCTGCAAAACATTCACAACACATGCAAATAGAGAAACACTGCAAATACTCACAACACATGCAAATAGAGAAACACTGCAAATACTAACACCACATGCAAATAGAGAAACACTGCAAATACTCACAACACATGCAAATAGAGAAACACTGCAAATACTAACAACACATGCAAATAGAGAAACACTGCAAATACTAACAACACATGCAAATAGAGAAACACTGCAAACACTCACAACACATGCAAATAGAGAAACACTGCAAATACTAACAACACATGCAAATAGAGAAACACTGCAAATACTAACAACACATGCAAATAGAGAAACACTGCAAATACTAACAACACATGCAAATAGAGAAACACTGCAAACACTAACAACACAGGCAAATAGAGAAACACTGCAAACACTGGCAACACATGCAAATAGAGAAACACTGCAAATATTCACAACACATGCAAATAGAGAAACACATGCAAACACTCACAACACATGCAAATAGAGAAACACTGCAAACACTCACAACTCATGCAAATAGAGAAACACTGCAAACACAACACATGCAAATAGAGAAACGCTGCAAACACTCACAACACATGCAAATAGAGAAACACTGCAAACACTCACAACACATGCAAATAGAGAAACACATGCAAACACTCACAACACATGCAAATAGAGAAACATCACATTAAATCACATGTGGTCCCTCGAAAGAATCTCGGAAGGCATTTACTGGTCTGGTCTTTTCACAGTCGGATAGATATCTGGTCAGAGAAAACGAATTAAGTGACCAGGTGTAAAAAGGCCATAACTCTCCCAGCTGTGCAGAAGTATTGCTCGCTGCTGCTGGTGGACACTAAACACTGAAATATTGCTTGATTTGAAGTCCTTTTGCCCTGTTGATTACAATAAATAGGTCTAAAAAATATGTTTATTGTGTTTGACTGGTCAGTACTGTTCATATTTACATTTAAAAAGCAGACATTAAAGTAACTTAAAAGTTACTTTCCCTAGTAACTAATTACTTTCCATATACAGTAATTGGTAAAGTAATTCAATTACTTTTAAAAGAAGTAACTAGTAACTGTAACTAATGACTAATTTTCAGTAACTTGCCCAACACTGCAAATAACTAAACAATATAACATGTCATTTACTAGAGGTTCTGACAAAATGTTACTTATAATTTTTAAAACATTTAAAGGTCGCATGGGTGTTTGAATTGAGATTGCGTTGTTTTAACGATTAATAGTGCAGCTCTAACTATACTAAGAAAAGTCAATAAAAGGACACGATGAAGGAAAAAATATGAGATGGGAGGAAAAATGATATATCAATGTTCTCTTGCAAAAGTGTTGTGTTCCTCTGTGGCACAAGCGAATGTAAAACTTCTGTGAGGGAAAAAATATATTTCAATGCTTTTTCATTCTATCACAATATTCCTTTAGGGGTTATTGTTTTGTTTATTACTGTGAATCTGCTTTGAAACAATCAGTATTGTATATAAAGTGCTATATCAATGAAGGTGACTTGATTTTACTTAAATCTAAGTCTACTAATACTGTCCATCATTCTGTGTTTCTCATTTCAAGGGTTTTTCTCAGTTCAAATCGAGGCAGATGAAAAAGAAGGTGAGATTTCATGAATTAAACACTATTACATCTTTTGTTAGCTAGTTTGTGCCGCTGTGCAGGGCCGTTTTTAGGCATAAGCGAACTAGGCGGACGCCTAGGGCACCATCAGCTGAAGGGGCGCCAATGAACGCATATCAGGTGTGTGTGTAAAGGGTGTTGCCGCCCCCACTGGTTCCCCTAACACTATTGGATCAGAGGACTGTCAATCACTGTCTGAATGTTGCATTTGGAGCGCTCAACACCGTTAGATCAGAGCTCGGTCAAAGCTTTGGCAAGGTAACGCTTTTTTTAACAACACAATAAAGCTACATTCAAAGGCCAATTAAAAAAACAGGTACAATAAAAAGTGCACAGATCTGTATTTTGTTAGGGCCGTATTTGTGGCAGTCGAGAAATCACGCTGTGAAATGGGCAGATAGTGTAATATTGCTCGGTGTGTGTTATTGATGCAAGAAGATATAGGCTAACCACACTCACTTTAGCATTTCAGGATATCATTATATTTAGATTCTATGAAGCTTTCTTCTCTTACTTGCACCTCCAAAAGGTGTTAGTTTTTGCGCTAATGCATTGTTAAAGGATCAGTGTGTAATTGTCCCATATAAAACTTCAACGGCCAATTTTAAAATAGTATAATAAAATGTGCTAATTCACAATATTTATTATCCTTTATTAAACGGTTTGTCGAATTTAATATCTCTTTACGGGTGGTGTTGAATGCTGAATCGATTCATTCAGTTCTAATAGTGTCAGGGCATTGCGTCGCGTTATTTAAAGGGGAAGTTCAAGCGTCAATGAGAAACAAAGACCGCACTGAATCAATATTTATTCTTGTTACTTTCATGTGACTGGAACAGCTTTTATACGTAGTTTCCCAATTGTATTTGTATATATTTGTTAATAAGGATTACAGTTCCGATATGGTATGTAGGGGAGAGCGGGGCACAACCTAACACTTTTTGACTTTCTCAGTTTGTGTAAATCCACTTGGGGTTCAGAGTATTTATTGTTTCCCACATTAATTGCACACATGTCTAGTACAATTATGTGGTTTTGTTTCATTAATGCAGTGTATACTTTTTTCTTCAATTACCCCGAAAGAATGGAAGTGAAATGTGACAACATGCCCCATAGGTGGGGTACATTGTAACACGACCAAATGACAGCTTAAAATGTTCTCTGATATAATCAAAAATATATACAAGACAAACTAAAATATTTTGTCAACAAAATACAATCATTAACTTTTTAAAATAAAATAATGGCATTTTTTAATCATTAAAAATATAAGCATTTTTGAGTTTGACTACAAACACATCTCTAAATACAGCTAAACAGCAGAGTTCAAAACATAATAATAATTAATAATTTATGAACATTAACTCCCAGTCATTATTCACACTTTTCTCATGGTTTCTCAAAGGAATTAATAAAAGTATAGAATATAATGGCATATTTCTAATAGGCAGTGTTAACACACACTCCATCTGCTCCACTGGGATGTAAACCGCGGCTTGTGTCTTCTGCTTTTAGATCCGCATTAAAGAACCGTCTCAACTGTTAAATAACAGATATAAGATTACAATAAGATCGGATTTGTCTTATTTTAAATAAACACAAAAAACAGAGATGAAAACTAAACTTAAGTAAGAAATTTACTTTTGCTATGGTTAAATAAATGTTCAGTAATATCTTCCAGAGATTTTTTTAATTTTGGCACTATTTTTTCTCTAAATAATGTCGATATGGCAACTGGTAAATACACTAAGTTTCGTCATTCTGGCATGTGTGGAAAGGGTTAAAACATGCGTGTTAAAACTAACCCCGCGTTAGTTTGTGCCCCACGCTCCCCTATGTATGTATGTATTTGTTAATAAGGATTAAAATTAATACCAGTAAATGTTGCTTTTTAAAGGTCCCGTTCTTCGTGTTTTTTTGAAGCTTTGATTGTGTTTACAGTGTGTAATATAACATGTGTTCATATTTCGCGTGTAAAAAAAACACAATTTACTCATCTGTACACCGCTGTTTTCACTGTCCTAAAAACGGCTGATGAGTTCCTTGTTCTATGAAGTCCCTCCTTCAGAAATACGTAACGAGTTCTGATTGTGCCAGCGGTTCCCGTGTTGGGATTTGACCGCAGCTTAGCGAACGTGTCACGGTTCCTGTGTTGTGATTCGACAGCAGCTTAGCGCACATGGAAAGGTCACGCCTCTTAACGGGAGATGTATGCGCTTAATGATCTCTACAGCGCCCCTGGGAAAGCCAAACAAAGGTGATTTGACTCCGGGATGAAAATAACAGCGTCTCGACGACATGGCGACAAACACACTCAAACACAAAACTTCCTTTCTCCACGCGACACGTCCTCTTCTCCACGTGGGACAGCAACAAGACCACGCTCTCCTTTTTGCGTATTTTTGTGGGCGGAGGTTAGTCTGTTCTACTGACGTCATTTATGAAGGAAGTACCAGGATGTAGTCCAAGCCAGCCGTTCGCTGTAGGCTTTGAAAGGGAACATCTGTTAAATAAAATATCTTGCTTGGCATTGAACTTTGAGCTTTATAATTTTACAGGTATTATTTATGCTCTAACAGCAACATTACACACTAACTAAAGTTTGAACAGTGGGATCACGAAGAACGGGACCTTTAAGATTTGACTGGGGGGTGCCAATTAGGATTTCGCCTAGGGCGTCAAAATGGCTAGAAACGGCCCTGCCACTGTGAAACATTTTTAGGGCTCTACAATTTCATCAAAACGTGTATTCATTCAGAAGGAAACACTGCTGTGTTGCTCAGAGAAACACATTAGATCTGTCCTGGCTTTAATATTTTCATCTTAATTTCAGTCTGTATGTATAGTCTCTCATCGCTGATGAACTCTCATCTCCTGGTGAATCTCTCGGAGCATCTTATTATAAAACTAGCAGCCATATCACCCTGTAGCCCAAGACTGGTTTCCCACTGAAGCTAAGCAGGGCTGAGCCTGGTCAGTACCTGGATGGGAGACCAACTGGGAAAACTAGGTTGCTGCTGGTAGAGGTGTTAGTGAGGCCAGCAGGGGGCGCTCACCCTGTGGTCTGTGTGGGTCCCAACACCCCAGTGTAGTGATGGGGACACTATAATGTAACAAGCACTGTCTTTCAGATGAGACGTTAAACCGAGGTCCTGACTCTCTGTGGTCATTAAAAATCCCAGGATGTCCTTCGATAAAGAGTAGGGGTGTAACCCCGGCATCCTGGCCAAATTTGCCCATTGGCCCCTGTCTATCATGGCCTCCTAATCATCCCCATATATATACGATTGGCATCATCCCTCAGTCTCCTCTCCACCAATCAGCTGGTGTGTGGTGGGCGTACTGGTGCAAAATGGCTGCCGTCGCATCATCCAGGTGGTGCTGCACATTGGTGGTGGTTTGAGGAGATTCCCCCCTTCTATGTAAAGCGCTTTGAGTGCCTTGAAAAGCGCTATATAAATGTAACAAAATAATAATAATAATAATAATATTATTATAAAATGTTTTCAGTAGTGTCCTACATGCCCCAAAGGACCTCAGTCTCCTCAGCAAATGGAGGCGACTTTGGCCCTTCCTATACAGAGCACTCATGTTATTTGACCAGTCCAATTTATTGTTTTTGTGAACACCCAAATACTTCACGTTCACCATCTCAATGTCCAACCCCTGAATGTTTATGTCATGGTGTGTTTGGGTTTTGTTCATGTTCATGCTTCCTGGTTGTCATGTTCATTGTCATATGATTCCATTGTGCCCTCTTGTGATCATGTCATGTGCTTCCCTAGTCTCTTGTCATGTTGTCATTAGTTGATGTGGGTTCTTAGTTCAGTTCTGTCATTGGTTCATTGTCTTGATTGTTCACAGGTGTTCCTTATTAGTCTTTGTGTATTTAAGCCCTCATGTTTGCCTTGTTCCCTGGTTGAGTATTGTTACTTGTAACCACTGTTGGTGAGTTCACTTTCAAGTCATGTCTGTTTAAGTCAAGCTAAATGATTACATGTAGGGTGAATTCAGGGTTATTGGGACACTTTTTCTCAATGGCAAAAAGTGTCCCATCACCCTGAATTCAACCTATATGTAAAACCCTCTAAACCTGTAAGTCAAGTCAGTTTCACTTGTATAGCACTTTTCACAATTCACATTTGTTTTTTCCCTTGAACATATTCCAGTGAATGCAGCAGGATGGGGCACACCCAGCCAGTCTTCGTTAGCTCACAACTGGTATCCCCAATACGCTCTGGATATGAATCCCTCCACCTGCATGCATACAGGGTTAGAAAGCAACCCGTGGTGGAAGCTGAATCTGATGAAGGTGTACACCGTGAACAGAGTGGTCATCACTAACAGACAAGACTGCTGCTCCGATGGGATAAACGGGGCAGAGATTCGGGTCGGAAACGTTTCTTCAGATGCTTTCAGCAACCCCATGTGAGTCTCTCTGATATATTCTTATTTACAGAGATTATGTCCAGTTGGCTGGTAACTTTTTTTCATTTTTACTAAGTACCTTAGATCTTAAATTTTTCTCTCTCTGTTTTAATCTTACCACAAATGTTTGAATGGTATCAATTTCCACAAAAAAGTTAAGCAGCAAAGCTGTGTTCAACATTATTATTAATAATAATAATAATAATAATAATAATAAATATAGCGAGCAGCAATTATCGGGGTTCAAGCCACTTAAGGAATTTAAGTACATTTGCATAAAAAGTTATTATGTTTTATTTAGCCATCAAATGTAACCTTTAAAATCATAGAGAGAAAATGCCATTTTCAGCTAATACGGGTATTTTACCTTTTGAAATATGCTTATTAAATGTTTAACAGTTATAGTCACACCTGTGGTTTGATCTCTATTTTAAATAATTATTTTGAATAAATTATAAAATGTAAGCATATATGTGTAGCATGAATTACCATGATATACCACATTCTAGTATGATTTACCATAGTTTATTATGATTATAGCATCATTTACCATATTTTACCATGATTTACCATAGATTACCATGATTTACTATTATTAGTATTAGCATGATTTAACAACATTGCTAGCATTGATGTGATGTGTCAGTACAAATGAAGTGGTAAACCTTAACAAAATGTGATTTTATACAATTCATCTATATTAGTGAGCAGAATGGGCCAATGAGTGGTCTTCTGCTGCACTCTGGTGGTTTTATGGTACTTGTAGGGAACATGTAATAAGCACATTTTCCATGTTAACTCCTTTAAACATGCGTACACACATACACATTTTGTTGGATAAAGATCATTTGAAATAAATGATTTTGACAAAATGTGATTGTAAACTTTTAAATAGTGAGTTTATAATGTCTAAATATGAGTTACACAACAATACTACTAAGTAGTATGACAATTAATATTTTCGCCAGCAGGTGGCAGTAGAGAACCACTCATTGGCTCATTTTAATTTTAAAAGAGCCTGTTTTTCATTTAATGGCCACATTTTCCAAGTTAATGCCTTCAAACGTGCTAACTCGCATACCTTTGGTTGCAGATATAGATATTTGATGGGTATAAAATAAATAAATGATGGGTAACAAATTGCTTATTCCAGGTTTTCCCTTTTAAAACATATTTTTCAGGTCTTATTGTACATGTAATTTAATATTTTTGTAAAAACATACCTCACATGAACAAATGAAGGGATAAATCTTGACAAAATGTGATTTTTAGCATTATTATAATTATTTTATACAGTTCAAATATGATATACATGTATAACTATATATAATGAGTGCTCTTCTGCTACCCTCTGGTGGTTTTGTAATTTTAAGGAATATATAATAGGCACATTTTAACTCATTTAAACTTTAATTTTGTTGTAGATATATTTGAAATAAATTATTTTGACAAAATGTGATTGTAAATATTGTAATAGTGACTTTATAATGTCTAAATAGGAATTATAGAACATGATAAGTAAATGGTATGACAAAATGACTATTTAAGCCCAGCAGGTGGCAGCAGAGAACCACTCATTGGCTGATTTTAATTTTAAAAGAGTCTGTTTTTCATTTAATGGCCATATTTTGCAAGTTAATGCCTTCAAATGTGCTAACTCACATGACATTTAGTTGGAGATGTAGATATTTTAAATAAATGATAGATAACAAATTGCTTATTCCAGGTTTTCCCCTTTAAAACATATTTTAAGGCATTATTTTAATTGTAATATAATAATTATTGTAAAAACATACATCAAATGAACAAATTAATTGGTAAACATTGACAAAATGTAATTTTCAATGCTTTTATAAGTTTTTTTGTAGAGTTTGTAATATGCTTAGTGTACAGAATGAACCAATGAGTGGTCTTCTGCTGCCATCTGGTGGTAATTTGAGGTATTATGGCATTTATGCATTGGCAACTTTTTTTTACAGTTATAAAGGCATCTAATGCCCGATCTCCATTAAATTGTGCATGCTTCTTTAGAGTCACATGCTGCATGTGCCCACCTATTTTCGTGAAGTTTTGAGTTTTCGTTCAGGATTAATAGGCTTTTGATCATACTGCAGTGGTTTGCTTCCTATCGGACAAAATAACTAGGTCTAGTTTGCAAAATTAGGTTTTTAACACAATTGTGAATATTTAAAAAACGATTTGATTGACAGTATTGGTTCTTGAGGCAAAGTTGTTTAGCATGAGGAGATCTATCATAATATATGCAAGTTATGTGGATGTTTTTAACCCCACCTGATTACAGAGATGGAAAATACCATTTACAGCCAATACAGGCAATTCACCATAGCTTTTTAACAGTTATAGCGCCACCTATGGTCCGATCTCCATAAAACTCTGCATGCTTCCCCTGACACATATGCTCATCAATTTTGGTGAAGTTCTGAGATAGATTTTTATTCCAACGATATAAGACACTTGATCCTGGGACAAACAGTCTAAGAGTTATGAGCAATTTTGAACTTTTGGTTGCTGTAGCGCCACCTATGGGCCATTCGGGGTCATACTCTGATAGGTTGTCCCCAAACTGAGGCCTACCATCTGGCCAGGTTTCATGTCTCTAGGCCTTACGGTTTGGCCTGCACGATGCGTTTTACGAAACCTTACAATTACAATAGGGTTTCAGCATTTCATGCTTGAACCCCTAATAAGAATGAAGGCTTTTTGCCAGTTATAGCGCCACCTATGGTCCGATCTCCATGAAACTCTGCATGCTTCCTCACCATGTTCTGACACACATGCTCATCAATTTTGGTGGAGTTCTGAGTTTTCATTTGGGATTTATAGGCTTTTTAGTGTATTTTGCCACACCCCTTTTCTAAATAACCCTGTTACAGCCACCCAAATGCAAAAGTTCAACTTTTTGTTGATAATTATTGATCTAGAGAGTCCAGAGAATTGTCCTAGATTGGTTTGGTTCCGATCGGGCAAAAAACCAGAGACTAGTTTGCAAAAGTAGGTTTTGGACAGAATTAGACATTTACAATTACAATTACAATAGGGTTTCAGCATTTCATGCTTGAACCCCTAAAAATCAGCACAATTACAATAGGGTTTCAGCACTTCGTGCTTGAACCCCTAATAATACATGTTTCTTGAGCAGAATGATTTCTGAAGGCTCATGTGACACAGTAATGATTTTGAAAATTCAACTTTATTACAAGAAAAATTACTTTATTATTATTATTATTATTAATAATATTATTCACAAAGAAAACATTTATTTTAAATTGTAGTAATATTTCACAATTTTACTGTTTTTGCTGTATTTTATTAAATAAATGCAGCCTCAAGGCCAATTTATACTTCTGCATCGAGTGTACGCCGTAGGCTACGCGCGTAGCCGACGCCGTCGTGAGCATTTATACTTCTGCGCTGTTGTCTGCGTCAATGTGCAGTTACACATGCAGACGCTAGGAGGCAGTGTCCTCGGGCATGTTGGTGTAATCAAGAGAACAGCCGAAGAAGAAGCAGCTTCGTGTGGAGAATCTGTACATTCATGTCGGAGTATCAGCAGCAGTGAGAGAGCGGCTTTTCTTGCAGCTTGAGTTGTTGTATCTAAAGCAAATTAAGCATCTCTAGTTGATTAGTAAAGTTAAATAAGGCGATCTGGCGCTGGAATGTGTTTGTGAAATCATGCGGAGCTCGTGGCCGCTGTTTTCAGCAGCGGTGGCTCGAGCAATCGATTGCTGTTGCGGAGACTTCATTCACGAAATATACCCTAATGTGTCCCTGTTCTTGATATACAATTACTGATTAACATCTTTGGTTTTAATGAGAAAATAAATAAACTATACTCAGCGGATCTATGTATTTATTTACTACCATAAAGAATCGCTGGACTGCAAATGAACTATCATCCAATTTCTGGACACACACACACACACACACTCCTATCGCAGATTTTTTATTTATTTATTGACCTGAGGGAAGGGTTCTGGCAGACCAATCACAGCGCTTGCGGTCCGCGTAGAATTGACACGTTGTTACATTTTTGGAGTGGTGCGCGTCAGGGTACGTCGTAGGGTACGGCGTATCCAACGCGTCTATGCGTAGGGTACGCCGTACCCTCTGCGTGCACTCGACGCAGAAGTATAAATTGGCCTTTAGTGAGCATACGTCTTCTTTGAAAAACATAAAAAATTATAATGTTTCCAAACTTTTGACACTTACTGTGATGCATAGTATTTGGGTTAATAACAAGCTTTCTCATTGGTCATTATGTATGTGAACGTACGTATGAGGAAGTGTTCAGTAAACAGTCAGAAAATGCATGCAAGTCTAGCGTGGTTCAGGACATGGTGTTAGAAGCAGGATATTAGCTCAGTGACCAGTGTCAAATGGATGGCATATTGCCTCGTTGAGTGAAGAGCTATGCTGTCGAGGACCATGCTCAAAAACAAAGAAACAAAGATTCATGTGCTATAGAACAGCCACCAAACTATCATTAGAGGATGGCGATGTGCAGGTCAGTGCTCTCATTTACTCCATGGGGAAGGATGTAGAGAATATATTCAGATCATTCACGTTTGACAACGATGATGACAGAGATAACTACGAAGTGATGATTCAGTCAAGTCAACTTTATTTATATAGCGCTTTTAACAATGCAGATTGTTTCAAAGCAGCTTTACAGTGTTAAACAGGAAATTAATGCAGCATAATTTTATTCAGTCGTACAGCCGTTCTGGAGAAAACGGTGATGTCATCAGTTCATTTAAATTATCATACAGTGGCAGTGTGGGCTTTAGATCAGTAATTAGATCAGTAATTTAGTTTATATGGATAATTTAGTTTAATAATTAGATTTATTTTGATATTTAGTTGAAAAATGTCTAGATGAAAAATTTCTCTCCCTGAAGAAATGTGATGTATGAACGTGTCCACTTTCATCAGCGGTGTCAGCATGATGGAGAGACAGTGGAGGCGTTTGTAAGGTGATTGTACGAGCTCTCAGAACACTGCGATATTGGTGAACTAAAAGACGGATATATCGGAGACAGGATTGTCTCAGAAATCTCTGTCAGAAAAGCTGCAGCTTCAAGGAACACTGACCCTCATTAAAAACCAAAATGCTGAGCAAAGTGAAAGAAAATTGGAGGAGGTTAAATCCTCCCAATAAAATGGGAGAGAGGCAGAGGAAGGAACATTTGTTCTGATAGACAAATGTTACAGGGATGGTATACGCCAACCTGGATAAACCCAATAGGGGCAGTAGACCCGCTCAAGTGGTTAAATTAAATGAAAACGGCTCGGGTTATGTATATAACCCTTGTTCCCTTTCGAGGGAACTCTCACTGCGTCGGAACGACACTTTGGGGATGCTCCCTAAGCATCAGCGTGTGTGAATGAAAACTAAACCAATCCGATTGGCGTGCGTGATGACGTAACTGTGACGGCATACCCGGAAGTATAAAAGGGGAGCCGGCGCATAGAAACGTCAGCTATTGCTCTGAAGCATGCGCTCCAGGTGTGCCGAGGTGTGGTGATGCGACGCAGTGCTCGTTCCCTTCTCAGGGAACAAGGGTTATATACATAACCCGAGCCGTTCCCTTTCGAGGGAACTCTCACTCGTCAGAACGACACTTTGGGGAACGAGTACCCACTAGCCCACACAGAGGGTAGTGCCTGCCCTAGTGTGAAGCCGGAGCCCGGGCACAACTAGGACTGGAGCACCCTAGCGCCAGGCGCCGTAGGGAGATGCAGGTTATAGAACCTGATAAAGGTGTGTGGGGTAGCCCACCCAGCCGCCTCGCAGATATCCTGCATGGGGACCCCAGAAAGGAGGGCCACCGAAGAGGCCATGCCTCTGGTGGAATGAGCCCTCACAGCCATAGGTGAAGGCAAATTGTGCACCTGATAAGCCATGGTTATTGCCTGGACAATCCAGTTACTGATTGTCTGGGTAGACGCAGGCAACCCTTTCTTTGGTGAACCAAAACACACCAAAAGCTGTTGAGATCTCCACTGCGCAGACTTCTCCAAATACACTCTAAGAGCCCTAACCGGGCAGAGCAGGTGAAGTCTCCCTTCTTCCGCCGTCACGTGAGGCGGAGAATGAAATGCCTGAAGAACCAAAGACCTGGCCACCCTTGATGGAACCTTGGGCACATAGCCCGGCCTAGGGTGTAAGATGGCTTTAACTCCCCCAGGGGCAAACTCCAGACAAGTCTGCGTTACCGCCAAGGCCTGGAGGTCCCCCACTCTTTTCAGAGATGTAATAGCCAGGAGAAATGCCACCTTCAGGGTCAGGTTCTTTGGTTCAGCCGACTCCAATGGCTCAAAGGGGGCCTCAGCCAGCCCTTCGAGAACCTGGGAAACTGTTGTCCCCCTCAGGGGCCAGACCCAAAGGTTCCAAACCTCCAGCCGGGGGTGAAATATTGTGCCCCCCGCCTGAGATAGTAGATCCGTCCTCAGAGGAATCTGCCATGGATGACCTGCCAGCAGAGCTATGATATCCGAGAACCAAACTCGAGTCGGCCAACGGGGTGCTACCAGAAGTAGGCTGACCCCCTGTTGACGGACCCTCTCCAGGACTCCCGGGAGCAGAGCAATCGGAGGAAATGCGTACAGACGCAGCCTCGGCCACGTCTGAACCATGGGGAGAACCACAGTGGACAGTGGGACGTCTCTCGAGACGCAAACAGGTCCACTTCCATTGGGCCGAACCTCTCGCATATGGCCTCCACCACCATATGGCCTGGGTGGAGTCGCCACTCCCCGGGCCTCAGCCCCTGCCTCGACAGGATGTCTGCTCCCTGATTTTGGACCCTCGGGACATACATTGCCCTGATGGACAACAGTTTCCCTTGGGACCACAGGAGGATTTGATGCGCCAGTCTGCATAGAGGGCGCGACCTCAAACCCCCTGATGATTGAGGTACGATATTGAGGTCGTATTGTCTGTCCGTACCAGGACATGTTGGCCGCAGAGGTCCGGGAAAAAGCTCCTGAGAGCTTTGTAGATCGCCATCATCTCCAGGCAGTTTATGTGCCAGGAGGAATTATGGCCCTCCCACGGGCCCCTCGCAAAGAGGCCGTCCATGACCGCGCCCCAACCAGTGACGGAGGCATCTGTTGAAACGGATTTCCGGCAACAGGACGCTCCCAACACTGGCCCCTGGGACAGAAACCAAGGTTTCTTCCATATGACTAGGGAAAGAAGGCATCTGCACGTTACCCTGATCATACGGAACGGATTCCCTCTGGGGGAAAACCCCTTGGTTTTCAGCCACCACTGTAGGGGTCTCATGTGCAGCAGGCCAAAATGTATCACGTTGGATGCTGCTGCCTTGTGCCCCAGCACTCTCTGAAAGTGCTTCACAGTGATGCTGTGGCCTAGCCTTATTCCTGAGACCATCGCCAGTATGGTCCCGACTCGCGCGGGAGACAATTGTGCCCGCATCGTCGTCGAGTCCCATACGATCCCCAGGAACGTAGTCCTCTGGGACGGTGTCAACACACTTTTCTTTGTGTTGAGTCTCAGCCCCAAGCACTTTATGTGAGCCAGAACGACATCTCGATGCCGAACTGCCATCTCGTACGACTGGGCCAATAAGAGCCAGTCGTCGATATAATTCAGCACACGGATGCCCTGAAGTCTCAATGGAGCCAGAGCTGCTCGCCCCCGAAAGCGAACCTCAAGAACTTCCTGTGACATGGAAGGATGGAGATATGGAAGTATGCGTCCTTTAGATCTATCGTGACGAACCGGTCCTCGGGCTGGATCTGACTCACGATGATGGGAACAGTGCGCATTTTGAATCTGAACCTCCTCAGAGACTGATTAAAATACCTCAGGCCTATAATCGGACGCAACCCTCCATCCTTTTTAAGTACCGGCTGTAGAACCCGGACTCCCTCTCCGGCAAAGGAGGAGAACTTGGAGGAGGGTGACCGAACTGCAGTCTGTAACCATTTTCTACAGTACGCAGGACCCATGTAGAAATATTCGGAAGGCATTTCCATGCGGCGAGATAATCTACTAAGGGAACCAGCCTCTCGAGGCTGGCGTCGCGTGTTATACGAGCCTCGTCCCCAACCCCCTGAAGCGGATGACCGGCAGGAAGTGGTTGGGAACGATTCTCTGTGTGCGGACCCAACCCCCTGAAGCGGATGACCGGCAGGAAGTGGTTGGGAACGATTCTCTGTGTGCGGACGCGCAAGCTGCCCAGCCGCAGGTCTTTCCAGAGGTGGCTGGAGCAGCATGCGTTCGCGGGAAATCGATGTGGCCAGAAGCGTCATAGACGGCGGGATTACCACATCGATTTCCCCAGAGCGCCGCAGAGGGAGCAACCTCGGATGCCCCTCTACGGGGGGGACCGCTCTTAGAAGTCCAGCCGGGAGCTAGGACTTCTTCCCAGCAGCCTTCCGTGCCTGGAGTACGTTCCTCAGATCGCCTCTAGGAGCGGAAGACTGCTGGTGCGAACGCCGCATCTGTTGCCAAGATCCCGTAGGAGGGGCTCTAGAGGCAATGCTCTCCTTCTGCACCTGCCGGTGCGAGGAGCTGGCAGACGGCTGAGGCTGCCCCCTAGGGGCTGCCTTCCCAGGCATTGAGCGGCGAGGGAGGTACAGGTGGAAGGCTGCTGACTGCTTCTTCGCCTCCTGGTATCTGGCGATGACGGTCTCAACCGCGTCACCAAACAAGCCAGAAGGCGAAATCGGGGAGTCTAGGAGGAAGGATTTATCCTTCTCCTTAATCCCCGACAGATTCAGCCAGAGATGTCTCTCCACAGTCACCATTGAAGCCATGGAGCGGCCGATGGCACGGGCCGTCTCCTTGGTGATGCGGAGAGACAAATCTGCAGCCTTCCGGAGCTCCAGCACATCCTCCGGAGAGGGACCCTCGCCCTCATCAAGCTCTTCCAGGTCAGCCTGGTAGGCCTGCAAGATGGATAACGTGTGCAGGGAACTACCAGCCGCCATATAAGCCTTGCCCACCAAAGATGAGGTGTCCCGACAGGGTTTGGTGGGCAGCGCTGGGGCTTTCAGGGACGACGCAGAATCGGGCGAAAGATAGCTCGCGAGAGCTTCCTCCACCCGAGGTATCGTCCCATAGCCCGCCTCGCGTGCCCGCAGAACATTGGAATAATCCAAAACTGGAGGATTGGACACACGCGAGGAATAGGGCTTCTTCCAAGACCGCGGGCCCAGAACCATGGGGCTCATGAGGCTGGCCGGCCTCATCGAACACGGCCAGCCGAGAGCGGAGCAGCCTGAGTGTGAGCAGCTCACAATGCTGACAGGCTCCCTCGAGACCCGCCCGAGCATGCTCATCACCCAGACACTGCACACAAAGCAGGTGTGTATCTGAGCCCGATATGTAATGGGGACACGGATGCACACACTGCTTAAACTCTCTCACATTCTCCATCATTCACACACTTTTGCAACTGGACAAACAACAGTAAATAGACATACAAAAACAGGGCGCGCTATGCTGAAGAGCAATAACTGCCGTTTCTATGCGCCGGCTCCCCTTTTATACTTCCGGGTATGCCGTCACAGTTACGTCATCACGCATGCCAATCAGATTGGTTTAGTTTTCATTCAGACTTCAGATACGCTGATGCTTAGGGAGCATCCCCAAAGTGTCGTTCCGACGCAGTGAGAGTTCCCTCGAAAGGCAACATGGCCTCTGGACAGTACATGGTCTTTATCTCTTTAAAATAAAAATAAAAAAACAATTCTTAAACCTGTATAGAATCCAATATATCAGGGGTCTCAAACTCATTTTACCTGGGGGCCGCTGGAGGTAGACTCTGGGTCAGACTGGGCCGCATCAAGTATTCCACATAAAAAGTGTTTCAAGTATTCAAAAAAAAAAGTAGCACAACTGATCCAATCTTCTCAATCTTTATTATTAACAGTTCTTCAACATGAATGTTTCTTCTGAACATGAACTGTTCCTCTGAATTTGAACTAAATTATATAGCCTATAGAAATTAAATGTAATATGAAATAATGATTGATTTTAATTTTATTTTAAATAATACTACTTATAATAATACTAAGACTAATTCACAGCAAGGCCGTAACCAGGTCAAACAGAACAGTGAACGAAATTCTAGGTCTAATTCTAGGACTATTTGTAAACAATATTTGCATTAATTTGTGTCACATATATTATTAGTCCCGATATTCTTTGCTTGAGTGAGTGAATAAATACATAGATCAACAAAAACCTTTGGAATTCTCTAGTGGTCTGGTCGTAGAATTTTTGTCAACCGTGTCAAAGGTTCCGGGTTCTAATCCGCCCTCATGTAGTTTTTCTTCATTAAAATCAAAGATGTACATCAATGATTGTATAATAAGACCATGGACACATTTGCATTTTGTTTTGTGATTTCACCGGAAAGAATAGAGTCTCTCTCAGCAACGGCATTAAAGGGTTAGTTCACCCAAAAATGAAAATTCTGTCAGTAATTACTCACCCTCATGTTGTTCCAACCATGTAGACCTTCGTTCATCTTCGGAACATAATTTAGTATATTTTTGATGAAATCTGAGAGCTGTCTCACTCCTCCATAGGCTTTCAGAGGGACTGAAACTTGATGGCCCAGAATAGTAAGTAAAAACGTCATTTAAGGAGTCCAAATGACTACAGTGGCTCTGTATTAAGTCTATCATGCGACGAAAATACTTTTTGAGTGGAAAAACAACAAAAATAACGACTTTATTCCACCTTTATTGTTGTTCAATTTGAGCCTCTGACGAGAGTTCACGGGAGTGCCACGACGCATGCGCGAGAACTGAGATTACGGCGTTCTTCTTCTACTACTACTTGTTACTGGCTGCTCACTCTTTCGGAGTAGTACCGCCATCTACTGTACGAGATGATGTCTCGACATTGCCGGAAGCGCAACAAGGTCTGTTTACAAGCAGAGGAAGACGCGCGCTGTATGCAAAAGTGCGTTCGTCAATATGTCCGCTGATTTCAATGTAGATGAAGATGAAGACTTGGATTTTTTTTAACCAACCATACTTATTTGAACCAGAATACACAGACATATATATATATATATATATATATATATATATATATATATATATACATACATACATACATACATACATACATACATACATACATACATACATACATACATACATACATACATACATACATACATACATACATACATACATATATTTCCCTTTCGAGGGAACTTCACACTGCGTCCACTAGGGACAGCTTTGTGATAGCGTCTGATGCACGTATGTCAACTCAGCCAATGGCGAGAGTGAGCGTCACGGGCGGGTGACGTCACGTCCAGGAAAGGATAAATATACATCCGGTCCGATCGCACTTCAGCTTTTCTGCCTCAGCTAAGCGATCTGTGTGAAAACTGTATCTGTCTATTTATTGTTGTACGTCAAAAGCACAATAAATCTCAGTTTAAATATGGCGAATGCATCAGTATTCAAACAGTGTATTCCTCCGTGTCCCCGTTTCCTTACGGGTGGAGATACACATGATTTGTGTGTGATGTGTTTGGGAGTGGAGCATGCTCTGTCAGCCTTCGAGGGGGCTGAATGTGAACATTGTGAGAAGCTGCCGCTTCGCATGCTCCGCTCCCGCCTGTCACTCTTCGAGAAGGGTGATCAGGATCGCGTTCCCTCTGGTTCTGGACCCGCTGCTGCCGAGGCACAGCGGAGAAGGACATCATGGGGTTCGCAGATGGATCTCTCGGCGGGGTTTGAGACGAGCGCGAGCGCTCTTTCTCTGCCTTCACCCGGGAGATCTGTCGCTCAAT
Source organism: Romanogobio albipinnatus (assembly GCA_023566225.1). Classification (NCBI taxonomy): domain Eukaryota; kingdom Metazoa; phylum Chordata; class Actinopteri; order Cypriniformes; family Gobionidae; genus Romanogobio; species Romanogobio albipinnatus. Next base: position 3,806,743 of record CM042239.1, read on the forward strand.
CTCTGGTGTCGGAAGCCCGTGCTGCGGCTTCTTCCGCCCAGAGTGAGAGCCCGTCGCTTCAACACTCCAGCTCTGAGGAGGTGGATGTGTTGAGCGTCGGATTGGGGGAAGATGATTCGCCATCTCTTTCCCCCGCACACGAAGAGCTGGTGGAGGTGATTACTCGCGCTGTGGCGAAGTTAAATATTGATTGGCCAGCCGAGAAACAAGGCGCTCATCCGAAAAGCAAATTAGACGAGCGCTTTTTGACGTCAAATGTGTCACCTTCACCACGGGGTCTTCCTTTCTTTCCTGATTTACACAGTGAGCTGTGTAGATCATGGAAGAAACCATATTCATCACGTCTTTTCAGCCCTCAAGTAAAAACATACAGTGATATAAGGGGGCTGAAAGAATATGGTTATGGGGCGATGCCTAAAGTGGATCAGACGCTTGCTAGTTATCTGTCCCCTGCGTCAGCATCGTCCCTGAAGGCCCCCACGCTCCCCACTAAACCATTAAAAACAACATCAGGGCTAGTGGGGAAAGCGTACACGGCAGCAGGGCAGGCTGGTGCATGTTTGCATACAATGAGTATTTTGCAAGCGTACCAGGCTGAACTGCTGGGGGATTTGGATGGCGGCGAAACAGTGAGCCCTGAGGCAGTGCGCGAACTGCGTCGGGCCACAGATTTATCTCTGAGAGCCACCAAGGAGACCGCTAGAGCTATTGGGCGGTCTATGGCAGCCTTGGTGGCGACAGAGAGACATCTGTGGCTCAATTTATCTGATATTAAGGATAAAGACAGGGCTTTTCTCCTTGATGCGCCAGTTGAACCCGCTGGTCTGTTCGGCGACGCTGTAAATACAGTCGTCGACAGATTTCAGGAGAATAAAAAGCAAGCGGAGGCTTTTAAAAAATATCTCCCGCGCCGCCACCAACCCTCTGGGGCTGCTGGGCGTGAGCAGCCCCAGCCGTCTAGCTCTTCGTACAGGCAGCAGCAAAAAGAGAGTGTCGCATCTCGTGCTCCACCTCAGAGATACGGTGGGCCAGGTCGGCACTCTCAGCCGAAGCCTTCTAAGCCGAAGACCGACCTGAGGGTCGTGCTTCAGGCGAAGAAGGCTTCAGGCCAAAAGAGGTCCTGACGCCAGCAGCGTCAGGTCTCCGAGGGCGCCCCCCCGCGGGGTGGATTGGTGTTCACCTCAGTATACGGTGCCCACTCCACTTCGTTGCCCTCAGGGGACCGTTCTGCCAACCCCGCCACCCTTGGTGCTTCAGGGCGCAGCGGTTTCCAGCGAGCTCGTGACTCGGCGTCCACAGGACAAGGTGTCACACTCGCAGCCTCCAAGGAGGTTAGAAACGCAGCCAGATCGGTTAGGTGCTGCCAGTATGCTTCAGGCCGCCGAGATGGTTGCAGTGGAAATATCAGAGACCAGCTTCGAGAGGCTGGTTCCCTTAGTAGATTTTCTGGCAGAATGGAAACGTCTACCAAATATATCGCTATGGGTCCTGCAGACGGTAGAAAAGGGGTACAGAATTCAGTTTGGGTTCCACCCACCTCGTTTCAATGGAGTGCTGGTAACATCAGTACGTCCCGAGCAGGCTCTGATAATGGAACAGGAAGTAGAAACCTTGTTAAAAAAGGAGGCTATAGAACAGGTCCCTGTACAGAACAGAGAGTCGGGTTTTTACAGCCGGTACTTCTTAGTTCCAAAAAAGGATGGAGGGTTGCGCCCCATATTAGATCTTCGTCGTCTGAATTGTACGGTCAGGAAACTAAAATTCAAGATGCTGACGCTAAGTCAGATTGTGACCCAAATCAGATCCGAGGATTGGTTTGTCACAATAGATCTGAAGGACACATACTTCCATGTCTCCATCCTTCCACAACACAGGAAGTTCCTGAGGTTCGCTTTCGGGGGCAAAGCGTACCAGTATCGGGTTCTTCCATTTGGTCTAGCTCTCTCACCCCGCACGTTCACGAAATGCGTAGATGCAGCTCTGGCCCCGCTCAGGCTGCAGGGCATACGCGTTCTGAACTATATAGACGACTGGCTGATTCTGGCACAGTCGCAGGAGATGGCGGTTCGGCATCGAGATGTCGTCCTCGCGCATATTCAAAAGTTGGGGTTGAGGTTGAACGCGAAGAAGAGTGTGCTTTCTCCAGTACAGAGGACCACTTTCCTAGGCGTGGTTTGGGATTCCGTAGCAATGCGGGCAGTGCTTTCACCCACGCGCATTGCTGCGATTCTGTCAGCTATAAAGAGAGTCAAACTAGGCCAGTCATTCACTGTCAAGCAGTTTCAAAAGTTGCTGGGGTTATTGGCAGCGGCGTCCAACGTGATTCCTTTTGGCCTGCTGTACATGAGGCCCTTACAGTGGTGGCTCAGGACCAGAGGGTTTTCCCCGAAGGGGAACCCTTTTCGTATGATCACGATCACGCGGCGGTGTCTCCGCGCCTTGGTCATATGGAAGAAAGCCTGGTTCCTGTCCCAGGGTCCGGTGCTGGGGGCACTATGTCGTCGAGTCACCCTGACGACAGATGCCTCTCTCACGGGCTGGGGAGCGGTAATGGAAGGCCGCTCAGCTCAGGGTCTGTGGGGGGACTATCATCTTTCGTGGCACATCAACTGCCTGGAGATGATGGCAGTCTTCAATGCTTTGAAGTTCTTCTTCCCGGACCTGAGGGGCCATCATGTGTTGGTCCGTACGGACAACACATCGGTGGTTTCCTATGTAAATCGTCAGGGGGGTCTGCGTTCGCGCCCACTGTGCAAACTAGCGCACCAGATCCTCCTGTGGTCTCTGGGGAAGTTACTCTCCTTGAGAGCAATCTTTATCCCGGGGGCCCAGAATATTGGAGCGGACATCCTGTCGAGACAGGGGCTGAGGCCAGGGGAATGGAGACTTCACCCCGAGGTGGTGAAGCTCATTTGGGAGATTTACGGCCAGGCGGAAGTGGATCTGTTTGCGTCTCAGAATACGACGCACTGTCCACTCTGGTTCTCTTTGACTCATCCAGCTCCTCTGGGACTGGATGCCATGGTACAGACGTGGCCGAGGCGGCGTCTGTACGCATTTCCCCCAGTTGTTCTGCTCCAGGGAGTTCTGGAGAAAGTTCGCCGGGAGGGGATAAGTCTACTGCTAGTAGCTCCTTACTGGCCGAGCCGGATTTGGTTCTCGAACCTTGTAACACTGCTCGATGGCTCACCTTGGAAGATTCCGATAAGGAGGGATCTTCTATCTCAGGCGGAGGGCTCAATATTTCACCCCCGCCCAGAAATGTGGAACCTATGGGTTTGGCCGCTGAGGGGGCTGAGCTCATAGAGTCTGGTCTCTCTACCGAGGTAGTGGAGACCATTCTTAGCTCCAGAGCTCCATCCACGAGGAGACTATATGCCCTGAAGTGGAAGTTGTTCACTTCTTGGTGTCAAGAACGACATTTAGATCCAGTCATCTGCCCTGTTGGTTCAGTGCTAGATTTTTTACAAGAGCGATTCTCTTCTGGGTTGACCCCTGCTACACTAAAGGTGTATGTTTCATCTATTTCTGCTTACCATGCCCATGTGGATGGTATTACTGTGGGTAGAGACCCGTTGGTAACTCGTTTCCTTCGTGGCACTAAGAGGCTGAGGCCTGCGGTGCGCACTAGAGTTCCTACTTGGGATTTGGCTATAGTGTTGGAAGGTTTATCTGCGGCTCCGTTCGAGCCACTTGACATCATCTCAGAAAAGTTTCTGACTCTGAAAACCATCTTCCTTCTTGCCATCTCTTCTATTAAGAGAGTAGGAGACCTTCAGGCCTTATCAATATCCCCTTCGTGCTTGGAGTTTGCACCAGGGATGGTTAAAGCTTTCCTTTACCCTAGATTAGGGTATGTTCCGAAGGTGTTAACCAATGTTCCACAGCCTATAGTGTTGCAGGCTCTCTGTCCTCCTCCATTTGTTAATCCAGACCAGGAAAGATTGAACCTTATATGTCCAGTGCGAGCACTGGATGCTTATGTCCACAGAGCTGCCCTGTGGAGGAAAGCGGATCAATTGTTTGTTTGTTTTGGACCTCAGAACAGGGGTCTCCCTGCGTCCAAACATACAATGAGCAAGTGGATAGTCGAGGCTATCTCACTGGCTTATGGGTCTTCTGATCAGCAGTGTCCCTTAGCTGTCAAAGCCCACTCTACTAGGAGTATGGCGGCCTCTAAGGCCTTGGTATCGGGGGTTTCCCTCAAAGAAGTCTGCGATGCGGCCGGTTGGTCCTCGCCTCTTACGTTTGTAAGATACTATGATCTTGACCTGGAATGTGCTCCAGGTTCTTCAGTGCTCCTGTCTTGAATGTGCCACAGTTTCACACGACAGGCATTTGGTCTTATGGCGTTTTGGTATTTCGTTCCCAAAGCTGTCCCTAGTGGACGCAGTGTGAAGTTCCCTCGAAAGGGAACGTCTCAGGTTATGACTATAACCATAGTTCCCTGAGAAGGGAACGAAACACTGCGTCCCTTTGCCATACTCCCTGCATCCCTGTGATCCCTTGCTTCGGCAGTTTAGCTGAAGTGCGATCGGACCGGATGTATATTTATCCTTTCCTGGACGTGACGTCACCCGCCCGTGACGCTCACTCTCGCCATTGGCTGAGTTGACATACGTGCATCAGACGTGCATATATATATATACATACATAAATACATACATACATACATACATATACATATATATATATATATATATATATATATATACATACATACATACATACATACATACGTATATATGTATATATATATATATATACATACATACATACATACATACATACATACATACATATATATACATACATGTATGTATGTATAATATGTATGTAATATATATATAATTAGCCACATGCAAATAAAATCAAATAATTAAAATCATGTATCGTTACTTTAACAACCACTACATGCCGATTCCACTTATTACCTTGTTGTGTAGAAACAAGTTGGGCACAGCTGTTGGTTTCAGTAATCGTCTTGTGTTTTGTTGAACTGGTTTGAAGTCGTCTGTTGAAAAATGTTCACTGCACAAGCTCATGTTCTTAACGACTTTAAGCGGTAAATTAACATCCCGCTGCACTGCCAGCAGCCATAGCTTCATTCGCTCACGATCATTTATTGGGAAAGTGTGTAAGGTAAGCCGTTTATTTTGCAGAATTGGTAAGGCACTCTTACGTTTTCTTTTCTTTTTCTCACGATTCTTACATCCAGGAAATGCACACTTTTTAACCATTGTAAAAATCTAAATCGAGACCTAAATCACAATCAGTGTCGAATTCAATAGCTTGCATACAGCGCGCGTCTTCTTCTGCTTGTAAACAGACCTTGTTGCGCTGCCGGCAATGTCGAGACATCATCTCGTACAGTAGATGGCGGTACTACTCCAAAAGAGTGAGCAGCCAGTAACAAGTAGTAGTAGAAGAAGAACGCCGTAATCTCAGCATGCGTCGTGGCGCTCCCGCGAACTCTCGTCAGAGGCTCAAATTGAACAACAATAATAGTGGGATAAAGTCGTTATTTTTGTTGTTTTTCCGCTCAAAAAGTATTTTCGTCGCATGATAGACTTAATACAGAGCCACTGTAGTCATTTGGACTCCTTAAATGACGTTTTTACTTACTATTCTGGGCCATCAAGTTTCAGTCCCTCTGAAAGCCTATGGAGGAGTGAGACAGCTCTCAGATTTCATCAAAAATATACTAAATTATGTTCCGAAGATGAACGAAGGTCTTACATGGTTGGAACAACATGAGGGTGAGTAATTACTGACAGAATTTTCAATTTTGGGTGAACTAACCCTTTAAGCGATAGATTGCTCGTCCGTGTATGAAGACTGTGCAATGTGCACGAGCCAAAAGAGAACCTAAACCCCGCCTACTTTGATTTGATTGGCCATCTCAATCATTTTGACATTGACGAGCGCTGTTAGACCACATTCGTTTCAACTGTCTGATCAGCTTCGTTCATCTGTTCCTGTCAATCACGCGGTGTCAACCAATTATACTGCACGAGGGAGGGGCGAGCCTACCCTCTCTCTCTCGCACACACACAAAGTAGGCTGCAAGCGTGGCAAGCGCTGCTCACACAACGATTCAGCAACAAGGTGCTTTTCAGAGCAAAGCACGGGCCGCACTTACACTAAACTTTGATGTCAAGAAGGGGGCCACAAAATATCCTCCTGCGGGCCGCAAGTGGCCCTCGGGCCGCGAGTTTGAGACCCCTGCAATATATAAACAAAACAAAAGCTAGACATGACCAACGCATGACCCTGAAGTGTCTGCAGAGACCGTGTTAATTAGACTCCCCCTGTAAATGCCTCATCGACACGGCATCCTCAATAAACCCATCTCTGGCGTGATGATTCCGAGTCTTCGAATATTCCAATCTAATATGACTTCTGACCTGTAATGTTGCCAGAATCATAATCAAATGATTATGGTGATGTCCCACAGTTTCTGTGAGATCTTCTCTCAAGATTAGTGACTTTTATTGTTCTATTGTTGGGGCTTTGGATCTCAGCTTTTTTCTTAGCAGCAAAATCAAGCCTTACACTGGTTTCTCCCAAGGTTTTTTCTCCATTATGTCTCCTGATGGAGTTTTGGTTCCTTGCCACCGTCGCCTCTGTCACCTTTGGCTTTGGCTTGCTCTGTTGGGGACACTAAATATTCAACTATATTACTGATCAGCTCATTTCAATTATCATAAAGCCATAATTATTAGATAAAAAGTCAAAAATATGACATGCTAAGTCATTGTGAGATTAAATAAAAAAAATGCAACTGTTCAAGTCAAAATTATAACTTAAAAATCTAAATTATGATTAGAAGTCCTAATTATGAGTCAAAAAGCTGAAATTAGATTTAAAAAAGCATCTGTTTAGCAGCACGAGAGTCCCACAGGAAACTCCCTCAATGATCACAGAATTAATTTGGCCACCTTTAATAAAATACAACACTAACATTGTTTCAGAATAAAGAAATACTCTACATTCCCTGCGTTGTATTACATTACAATATAATAATCTAAAGATCAAACACTGAGACGATACTGATCAACTGCTAACATGAATAATGGAGCCAATATTGGTGGTTTCCTTGGTTACAAGACTGCTTGTACTGTTTTGCTCTGAATCGTCACCCATGCATTTCATTTTCTGTGTATAACGACCTCAAATAGCATGGCAAATAATTACATGTTTCAATTGAATTTTCAGCTTAGCTACAAACAAAGAAAAAATAGTCATACTGATAATGAACAAAAGCAACTCACTCTATTGTCTCTCTCCAGATGTGCTGTAATTTCTAGTATCCCAGCAGGAGCTTCCTACAGCTACTCGTGTGATATGATGGAGGGACGATATGTATTTGTGGTTATTCCTGGAACTTCGAAGTATGTTGTTTTCTGTGAGGTGGAAGTCTATGTGATTTATCCAGGTAATTCATAACAACCTGCTCTAAAGTCTGACTTTTTGAAGCCATTCTCATTGCATTCAAGTGGTTTATATAGTTAAAGAGTGATGTTCTAGTCTAGAACCAGACAGATCTGGTAGACAAACATTGGTCAAATAAAATATTTCTTGATACTGTTATTTTACAGGTAATTTGGCAATAGGAAGAAGCGTCACACAGTCATCAACCTATTACAGCTCGATCGCTGACAAGGCCATTGATTTCAATCCAGGGTTTTTCCCACAATCATCATTAGTGTGCTCGTCAACCGCTAGTCAGACTAACCCATGGTGGAGGCTGGATCTGGGTCATATTTACAGAGTTAGTAGAGTGGTCGTCACTAACAGACGAGACTGCTGTCCGGAACGAATAAACGGAGCAGAGATTCGCATCGGAAACTCTTTGGATAACAATGGCAACAACAATCTTGTGTGAGACCCTCTTTCAGTGGCTTAATATCCATAGAAATCCCTGATTCCTCAAGGCTGAAAACACAAGTGCAGAAAGAATAAAGTCTAAATGAAGTTTTCTCTGTCTCTCTGTAGATGTGCTGTGATTTCTAGTATTCCAGCTGGTGTTTCGTCCACCTACACTTGTAACGATATGGAGGGTCGATATGTGAATCTGATCATTCCTGGAGATTCAAAGGTTGTCAGTCTGTGTGAGGTGGAGGTCTATGGAGAAGGTCTGAACAAACACACAATGTTGAAATATGTCCATTTATTATTGATTTCTTTATTGATTATACTACTCTCAGCAGTCAATAAAACACACACGTGGTCGACACTAAACCATGTTCATCCTCACTGCAAGTGAACATGTATTTAATGTTGTCTGGGTCATATTTTGTTTTACTTTGTGTAGTTTTGTTGATTATTGTTTTAGGATCTGTCCGAGTTGCATATGTTTAATCTTAAGTTAATTTTCACCAGAATACTGTAGATATTTTAGACACACAACCTTTGGTGCCAAAAGCAAAAGTCATGTCAACTTTATTTTTATAGTGCTTTTTACAATGCAGATTGTTGCAAAGCAGCTTCACAGTGTTAAACAGGAAAATAATGCAACAGAATTTGATTCGGCCGTACAGCCGCCCTGGAGAAAACGGTGATGTCATCAGCTCATTTCAATTATCATACAGTGACAATGTGGACATTAGATTAGTAACTAGATCAGTAATTTAGTTGATGTATTTAATCTAGTTTAATAATTAAATTTATTTGGATATTTAGTTGAAAATTTTGCGTCAGCCGATCGTGCTGTATCTCTCTATTGGTGTTACTCGATCTTAGCGCTGCATTTGATACTATTGACCACAACATTCTTTTGAATAGACTCGAAAATTATGTAGGTATTAGTGTAATTGCTTTATCATGGTTTAAATCATACTTATGTGACCGTTATCAGTTTGTAGCAGTAAATGAAGAGATGTCACACCGATCACAAGTTCAGTATGGAGTACCACAAGGCTCAGTGCTAGGACCACTGCTCTTCACTCTGTACATGCTACCACTGGGAGATATTATTAGGAAGCATGGCGTTAGTTTTCACTGTTATGCTGACGATACTCAGCTCTATATTTCTTCACGCCTTAGTTTTCATTGTTATGAAAGATGCAATGATGTGTTTGTGTATGATCCTTAACATGCATGATTATATGCATTTATCTTTGTTTTCCACTGCTGTCTGTGACCCATCAGAACCACTGATCTAAACGATAGAGAGTAATATGTGTGTGTGTGTGTGTGTGTGTGTGTGTGTGTGTGTGTGTGTGTGTGTGTGTGTGTGTGTGTGTGTGTGTGTGTGTGTGTGTGTGTGTGTGTGTGTGTGTGTGTGTGTGTGTGTGTGTGTGTGTGTGTGTGTGTGTGTGTGTGTGTGTGTGTGTGTGTGTGTGTGTGTGTGTTTTTCAGGTCCTTGTTTAAAGCAAACGTTTGTGAAGCTCAAACTGAAGTCCAGCTCGAGTCTGTCTGATGAAGCAGTGAGAGCCCAGCTCCTGACACAGGTGAGAGAGAGAGAGAGAGAGAGAGAGAGAGAGAGAGAGAGAGAGAGAGAGAGAGAGAGAGAGAGAGAGAGAGAGAGAGAGAGAGAGAGAGAGAGAGAAACAGAAATCTGAGCTGAGGTTTTAAGAGATGTGCTTGTTTCAGTTGGAATCTGTTCTGGTGGGAAGAGGGTTTTCGAATGTGACTTTGCGCTGGACTCAACTGCCCGAACAGGAAGTGATGCGGAATGAAGCTGCACCCGGTGAGTGTGTTGGAACTGAACAAGAATGTCAATTAATTGAATTGAATACGTACACTATAAATAAAAATGGAAACTACATGTTTATGATGTAATGAACCTTTCATTTACAGCTCAATGCGCTCAAAGAAAGAAGTGATGACGGGAAAACTTTTGGATCAGTTCTTCAGTTACATTACTTGTATGTTCTCTGTTCCTCAATGATCACCATAAAGTTGTGTGTGTGTGAGATTACAGATTCCTGAAAATGCTCAAACTCTGAAGTTGCTTTAAAGAAATTTGCATTGCATAAAGTGATATTATTAAACTTGATTAGTCAATTTTATTGTCATTGATACTTTTATAGTTAACATTAACATTTTTTATCATTTTATTATTTCTCTGAATAGTTTTTATTAATTTAAAAAACTGCCTTTTATGAATTGTCAGACTATTGTGCAGAAATAAATACAATTAATTTACACATTGTTTAAACAAATGACAATATTTCTAACTGCAGTAGCATCTTTACGATCTACATATGCAGTCTGTTACCCTTTAAAAGTTATATTAAAAAAAATAAGTTTAACAACAGTTTGGTCACTAATGATGAAATATTACATGGACACTGCAAAAAAGAATAATAATCTAACCAATTTCAACTTGTGTTGTACAGCCAATTTGAATTTGAATCGGTAGCAAACATTTTTTTTATTTAAGTCTACAAGGAGAGATTGAGAGCATTGATTGTTGTCATGAAAGAATGTAATCGTCCATTAAAGAAGCCCAAATATCTAAATGAATTCACAATAATCAGAGTTTAGAGAGATTAAGAAGAGAAACTGGTACAAAATGAAATGTAATCATGCAGTCTAGCAGCAAAAGTTAAACTGGTTGGTGGTGGTTGGGTCGTTATTTTAATCCTTGTTGTCATGTATGATGATGTACATGTTGTAATGTAATGTAGTGAATGCTGTTAGGCACTAGTGCGTCACCATCTTTATTATAGGCAGACACAAGTAAAAGCCAGTTCTGTTCAACCACATGTGGTCTCCTGTCATCAATACCTTACATGGTGTCTGACGTTATTAATATGATAAACGATGGATCAGCTGAAGCCCCGGGAGCTCTGAGCTTGGAAGGAAACCTAGCCGAGAACTGGATCTTGTCACGAGCAGAATCTCTGAGAAGTCTGATAATAAAGTGTGCCCAGGGCTGTTTGAAGGAATTTGGGGGCCCCAAGCAAAATGGACATGGAGGCCCCCCCAATACCAACCGACACGCACGCAAAGCCTACAGGAACCACAGCATAGCCATACAGTATAAGTTCACCCACACTTTAAAAAATCAAAAAATCAAAAATCAAATCACTTTATTGTCACTCTACCATATGCACAAGTGCAACAGTAGGTGAAATTCTTAGGTGCAGTTCCGAGCAACATTTAAGCAACAACAGATTACACATCTGATGCGCACACAATTACTCACAGCACAGTATACACTACAATAAACAATAAATAATTTACACAATGTGAGTGTAGTTCTCACAGCTTTAAACAATATACACATACTTACAATATACATATACTTTAAACAATATACACTAAACATACATTAAACAATAACAATATACATTAAGCTATAGTAATAATATACAATGTACAGTATACAATATGTTCACAAATAGAAATCCGATGTACAATAGATGCTGTATGATAAATAAATGTGTATATAATGTGTGTGTATCTCCAGTGGTTTGTGCTGAGTGATATTCTGTCCAGTGTGTGTTATGATCCTGATGGATCAAGAGTTAAGTAGTCTGATTGCTTGTGGGAAGAAGCTGTTCTGGAGTCGGCTGGTGCGTGTTCTGATGCTGCGGTACCGTCTGCCTGATGGCAGCAGTGAGAGCAGCCCATGGTTCGGGTGGCTAGAGTCTCTGATGATCCTCTGAGCTCTCTTCACACACCGCCTGGCGTAAATGTCCTGGAGGGAGGGAAGCTCACCTCCGATGATGCAGCTGGCCGTGCGCACTACCCTTTGCAGGGCCTTGTGGTTGCGGGCGGTACTGTTGCCGTACCAGGTGGTGATGCAGCCAGTCAGCAGACTCTCTATGGTGCAGGTGTAGAAGCGTGTGAGGATGTGGCAGCTCATTCCAAACCTCCTCAGCCGTCGCAGGAAGAAAAGGCGCTGATGAGCCTTCTTCACAACGGCCTCAGAGTGGACGGACCATGAGAGTTCCTCTGTGATGTGGACACCGAGGAACTTGAAGCTGCTGACTCTCTCCACCGGTGCTCCATTGATGGTGATGGGGCGGTGTTCTCTCTCATTCCTCCTGAAGTCGACCACCAGCTCCTTGGTCTTGCTGACGTTGAGGGAGAGGTTGTGCTCCTGACACCACCGTGTCAGAGTGTGCACCTCCTCTCTGTAGGCCGTTTCATCATTGTCAGTGATGAGACCTACCACCGTCGTATCGTCAGCAAACTTGATGATGGTGTTGGAGCTGTGGGTTGCCACACAGTCATGTGTGTACAAGGAGTACAGGAGTGGGCTGAGAACACAAACCTGAGGGGCTCCAGTGTTGAGAGTCAGTGATGAGGAGATACTGCCCATTCTGACCACCTGGCGTCTGTTTGACAGGAAGTCCAGGATCCAGCTGCATAGCAAGCTGTTTAAGCCTAGAGCCCGGAGTTTCCCGTCAAGTATGGAGGGCACAATGGTGTTGAATGCTGAGTTGTATGAAATGGCATCATCAGTGGAGCGGTTTGTGCGGTATGCAAACTGCAGTGGGTCCAGTGAGGGGGGGAGAACAGAGCAGATGTGGTTTCTGACTAGTCTCTCAAAGCATTTGCTGATGATGGGGGTCAGAGCAACAGGACGGCAGTCGTTTAAGCAGGTGGTTTTTGACTGCTTAGGTACAGGAACAATGGTGGACGTTTTGAAGCATGTGGGGACCATGGACAGGGAGAGGGACAGGTTAAAAATGTCCGTGAAAACTCCAGCCAGTTGGTGCGCGCACGCTCTGATCACGCGGCCCGGAATGCCGTCTGGACCCGCGGCTTTACGGATGTTCACCCGCCGGAAGGATCGGGTTACATCCGCTACAGATACGGAGAGTGAACTAACCTCTGTATCTTCAGCCACGAGCTCTCTCTCCGCGAGGGCGGTGTTAGTTCCCTCAAAGCGAGCATAAAAGGTGTTGAGCTCGTCCGGGAGAGAGGCAGCAGTATTTGCTTGTTTATGCTCCTCCGCATTACCGGAGTTAAAAGTGAAGGTCCGCGCATTGAGTGCCGCGCGAACATCCCCATTTAGCCACGGCTTCTGGTTTGGGTACAGCCGAATTGTTTTGGTCGGAACAACGTCTTCTACGCACTTCCTGATGAAACATGTTACGCTATCAGCGTAGACCTCGATGTCGTCATCAGAGGCCGACCGGAACATCTCCCAGTCCGCGTGATCGAAACAGTCCTGTAGCATAGAGTCTGATTTGTCCGACCAGCACTGGATGGTTCTGAGGGCGGGTGCTTCCTGTTTCAGCCTCTGCCTATAAGCGGGCAAAAGTAGAATGGAAGCGTGATCTGATTTGCCGAATGGTGGGCGCAGGAGGGACTTGTAACCATCCTTGAAGGGAGAGTAGCAGTGGTCTAAGACACGGTTCCCTCGCGTGTTGATGCTAACATGTTGGTGGTATTTAGGTGCAATGTGTTTGAAGTTGGCTTTGTTAAAGTCCCCGGTCACAATAAACGCAGCCTCAGGATGCGCGGTTTCCTGCTCACTAACTGTCCTATACAGTTCCTTTAGTGCCCGGTCTGTGTCGGCTTGTGGGGGAATATACACAGCTGTGATGATGACCGCTGTGAATTCCCTCGGTAGCCAGAATGGTCGGCACAGAACCATGAGAAGTTCCAGAACAGGAGATCAGGAGAACAGAAAGACTTGATAGAATGTACGTTCCTCTGATCACACCAGGATCTGTTGTTACAGTTCGGCTCGTAACTGCAACAAAAAGGGCGATCACAACATAAATAAGGTTGCAAAGATATAAATTTATTACATAATTCTAGGGGAAACTTAATGAAATTAAATAAGAAAGAAGACATTCAAACGCCGACTGGTCCAATCATGACTCCCAGGTAGACGGGACAAACGAGGATCTTATTGTGATAGAGGTGTTCGAATCCCAAGGCACCTGCCACGAGCCCATACCTGCGAGATGCAAGACAAGATCAAAATCACGAACAACCCCCACCCCTCTAGTCAGTGAACAGGCATATTAAATACCCACAGCCCATCCAGCCCAGGTGTTCACAATCTCAAAAATCACAGACAGACAGTGATAAACAACAATCAGAAAACAAAACAAAACACGGTAAGACCGTGACAATAAAACATACACCCCCGCCTTTGCTTTTCCCTGAGAGTTCTTTTTCTCTGTCCATTCGGTGCACGGAGAACCCCGCGGTTTCGATGGCCGAATCTGGAATCTCAGCAGACATCCATCTCAGCAGACATCCATCCAATGGAGTCAATCGGACTCCATTGGAACTACCGGCCGTCAGTTCCACACCATCATCGCCACCTAATGGAGTGATAGTGAGGAGAGGAAAAGCAAACCAAGAAACAAAAGACATACAAAGGACAGAAAAATAGAAACATGAGGAATCGGGAATAGAATAAAACAAAACAAAATGCCCCCAACCCATAATATGTTCCCGCATACTATGTGTGTAACTTACGTCTATGTGTACGTATTTAAAATGGACCCCATACATCTAAGAAAGGAAAATTTAATAAATTCTTCGCCAGTACCTGAACTCATTCGGTACCTGAATTCCTTCAGTTCCTGGCTAAAATAACAAACTAACATAAACGTTGATGTTAAAGAATCCTATCCCTTGGGGTTGTAAATCAGTTAGCGGGTGTTGATTGTTTGTGGGGTCGTGTTTTGTAAGTGGTGCAATGTGTACAAAATATCCTATTTTACTCTGTATTTTCCATTTTCGGCTTTATCCATATAGTTAGAAATAACCAATTTGACAGGTTTAGTACCTTTCCTTCTAGTAACACATATGATGATGTGTAATACTACCATAAACACAAGAACTCCTACCATAGTTAAAACTATCCAGTCTGACCATGATACATTTCCTGGAATTTGTGCTAATTTCCTTTCGGACATTAATTTGGCTACTCCATTTGCAACGACAACATGTCCCATTGCTTGAATTCCCTCCTCTTGAGCTTATTTTACACTTTCCTAAATGAAGAGGATAGAGAATTTCAACGCAAACCATTGTCGTTGTGAATTGAGAATAACTTGCAACCATCTCTAATCAATGTCAATGGAATTGATTCCTGAAATGGAAGCAGAGAAATCATTAACACCACTCCTTGTTACCCAGTCTTTAAAAATAACTGGTGAACATTGCTCATTTTCAGGCCATAAGCTATCGCTATCATTTTGTTCATTCACTAAACAAGGTTTAACTTGTGACCAATGATACCATCTATCTGTCCCTACACCCTTCCCTTTGAGGCAAACACTCGTATCTGTAGTTAAGAGTATCTCATATGGTCCTTCCCATCTATGCTCTAAACCTTTCCTAGCAATTTGTTTGACCATAACAAAACTGCCTAACTCGGGAATGTGTGGAATGTCAGTAGTGGTGTGTTTTTCATCCCACTGCTGCTGAGCTTCTCGCACTTTCTGGTTGTTTCCTTTGGTAGCTCTGTCCAGCATAGTGAGATAACGTTTTAACTTTTCTTGGAACAGAGTGGAATCTCCTCCTGTTCCCGCAGGGGGCGGAGCATCAGGAGGTAGAACCATTGCTCTTCCAGTCATCAGTTCAAAAGGGGTTAGTCCTGTTACTCTGTTTGGAGTTGCTCTTAAATTCCACAAAATGGCAGGTAATAATCTGTGCCAACCTTGGCCAGTCTGCAGAATGGCTTTAGTAAGGGACGTCTTTAACGACCTGTTCATTCGTTCAACCATACCTGACGATTGAGGCCTATAGGGAATGTGAAACTTTTGTTTAATCCCAATCAATTTCATTGCTTCCTTCATCAATTTTCCAGTGAAGTGAGTTCCATTGTCAGAATCAATTTCATATGGAAGGCACCAGCGAGGAAAAACGTCTTCCACCATTACTCGTGCTGCAGCTTCAGCAGTGCAAGTTTTTGTCGGAAATGCTTCCACCCATCTAGTAAATCGATCTATGACTACTAGAATGTATTGGTATCCTCCACTGGGTGACAATGGTCCTGTGAAATCAATTTGGAGATGTGTCCATGGCCCTGTGGGTCTGGGTGCATGTGACATTCTCACCTTCACAGGTTTTCCTACATTTGCTTTTAAGCAGATCAAACATCTCCTACAATAATCATCAATGTCTCTCATCATTCGCGGCCACCACCAAGTCTTGCTGATTTGAGCTTTCATCGCTTTTGCTCCAGCATGCACTTTTCCATGATACAGCTGCATTAGTTCTTTCCTTGTTCCAATAGGCATTACCACTTGTCCTGTTGGAATTCTCCAGATACCTTGATCATCTTCTTTTGCGCCTGCTTTTTCCCATTGTTCTTTCTCTTCTTCTGTCTCTGTGTGATATGACAGAAGATGCAGCTCAGGATTATCTTTTCTGTTTTCTTGAACCAAGGTAACAGGAGTAGGGGAAAGTAAAGCCGCTTCTCTGGCTGCCGCATCAGCTGCAGAATTTCCTTTGCTTTCCTTGGACTTGTCAGATTGATGTGCTTTTACTTTGACCACGGCTGCTTCTTGTGGTAATTGACATGCTGCAATCAAGCGACGAATTATGGAAGCATGTTGTATTACGCTCCCACTGCTGGTGATGAGTCCACGTCTTTTCCATAAGGCAAGGTAGTCATGGACTACTCCGAAAGCATAACGACTATCTGTATAAATGTTGACTCGACCTCCTTCCGATAGCTCAAGAGCTTCCGTAAGCGCTATGAGCTCAGCTACTTGTGCTGAAAATTGCCCAGGAAGAGCTCCTTGCTTCACAACGGTTCCATCAGCCTTTACTACAGCCCATCCAGTATGTCGTTCTCCATCAATGTAGTAACTGGATCCGTCGACCCATAACTCATTATCTGGATTTTCAAGAGGGATTGGATTAACTGGACCAAGGCTTTCTTCTTCTACCTGTTTTTCACACTCATGTGGTATTCCCTCATGTGGTTCCAGCATCATTGTTGCTGGGTTAAGTGAAGTGTCTCTGATGATTTCCATTCTCAAGTCCTTGTTCAGCAAAGTTGCTTCCCATTTTGCTCTCCTCGCATCAGTGATAGTCTTGATGTTTGTGTTGTTCAACAGCGTTACTATTCTGTGTGGAGTGTGCAGTGTGATAGTTTGTGCACCAATCAGATTTTCCACAGCATTCACTGCCCACGTGGCACCATCAAGGGCTTGTATACATCGTGGTTGACCTATCATGGTGACAGGAATCTTTGTGGAAAAGTATCCAACTGGTTTGTATCGATCACCTGGTTTTTGACACAGTACTGCTGAGTAGGTCTCATCTCCCACCCTGGTCCACAAATGAAATGGCAAACAACCATCAGGAAGTCCCAAGGCTGGGGCTGAAATCAGTTTCTTTTTCATAGAAGTAAACGCTTCCTCAGCTTCTGGTGTCCATTCTAGCTGTTCCACTCCAGGCTTTCCCCCTTTATACAGATCAATGAGAGGACTAGTGATGCTGGCAAAATCAGGGATATATTGACGACAATAATTAAAAAGTCCCATCACCTTCCGCATCCCTGTAACTGTCAGAAGTTTTGGAAGTTGCTGCAATGCCTCTACACGCTCTGTTGTCATTCTTCTTCCCTCCGCAGATATTTCTTGGCCTAAATATATAACTTTAGCTTTGGCCAGCTGTGCTTTGTCGGGGTTAACTTTAAATCCACCTTTTCTTAGAGCTTGCAGAGTAATATTTAGAGCAGATACATGGCTTTTTTCGTCTGGGCTTGCAATCAACAAGTCATCAACATATTGGAGGCAAACACTTCCTGAACTCTCAATTTCAGCTTTTCGCTCAGTTAAGAATTGGTCCAGGGCTCTATGAAATACAACTGGAGAAAGATTAAGACCTTGCTGAAGTCTGTTCCAAACATATTGGTTTGCGCCGACAGTGAAGGCCAATTTCTCTTGAGATTTTTCATCAATAGGTATAGACCAGAAAGCTGACAGCACATCCAAGACAGTGAAGATTCTTGCATTCCCTGGAATATCATTCAAAATGGTAGCAGGGTTAGCCACAATAGGGTGTGGTTTTGGCGTTACACTGTTAAGTCTTGTATAGTCTATGGTTAAACGCCATGAATTGTCAGACTTTTTTTTGACAGGCCAGACAGGACTGTTTGTAGTAGAAGAAGTTCGTCGAACAATTCCTTCAGCTTCCAAGTCTGCCACAATCTCAAAAACAGCTTGTCTTGCTTCTGGTCGAATGGGGTATTGTTTATGAGGGGGATGTATCGGTCCCTCAATAATAACAGGGTCAATGTTGGCTTTACCACAATCCATTTTGTGCTTAGCCCAAACATCTGGATATAAGCTACACATAAGACCCCACACACCTTCTTTTCCCCAGTCTCTGGTAATTGGTTTTGCTATACCAACAGAACTTATATTACATGTGCGATCTTCATGTGGTATTATTCCAGCAGTTGTAGTAATTTGACGACTGTCTGTAAATATGATCATGTTTAACAATGGTAAAATGTCCATACCTATAAGGATTCCTTGTGAATTCGGCCCCACCCAGAAAGGTGTCCATAGAACTTCATCTTCATGTATTTGCAGAGGAACTGGTATACTTTTGCGAAATATCATGATATCTCCTCCAACTCCTTCAACTTCTATGGTTTCATGTGTTGTAGGTAGGTTCAAGTCAGTTATGGAGAGTGAGGCTCCTGTATCGATTAGACAGTCACATTGATGGCCCCCTATCAAAGCAGGGATAAAAAGTCGATTGTCTCTTTTGTTACTCTTACAGGGGGCCGCTAATTCCTATTGCGGACACATAATTCCCTCAATGAGCTGACGAACTTGAGCTTCAGTCCACGTCTTTCCTCGAGAGGTTTTATCATTGTTTTTGGCATTTACCTGTTTAAAGGATGGGCCTTTACCTTCTGCTCCACCTCCTTTAGCCCAGCAGTCTTTTATGTTGTGGCCAGTTTTTCCACAATTGTGGCAGACCTTCAACATCCTATCTGCGTCGATGTTGGATTGAGCGAATGCCACTCCTCTTCGATTTGGTTTGTTTCCTTCATCCTTGTTTGATCTAATAGCCATCTCTAGATGACCAGCCCATTGCATAATTTGGTCAAACGTTTCTCCTGGATTGACTCCAAGTAATAAGGCTTGTTGGTATTTTGTGCTAAAACCATCCACAAGTGTGTCAGTAAACTGTACATCATCTCTGTCTGGATCTTTTTTAGCACAGCGAGCCCATCTTTCATAAGCATTCCATTTACGCAAGGCATATTCATCTGGAGATTCATCATCTTTTTGCTTAATAAATGTTACTGATGTGAAAGGAATCTTACCACTGCCCAGGATCTCTTGGATTTCTTTTCAGAACACATCTAAGGCTTGCCAAAGACCAAGGGGTCGTCCCTGGCCATCAACCCACAAGTCCATCCATTGGGCTGTTGTTATTGACGCTGGCAAGCGTTCCCATCTGTCTCTTGGGATTTTAGCTTTTACAATGGTGTGTATGTCTCTTAGGTGACATTTGATGTGCTTCAACCAAGGAATCTAATTCTCGCCAAAACTCTGTGTTTGGGTCTTGTCTCTTCAGAGGAGGCAAGGCTGTGAGAATGGCTTGACGTTCTCCTGGTGTGAATGGTCTTTCCTCCATCATCATTTCAGATTGTACTTCTTCCCTTTTAATAGCAGGTGAAGATAATTCAGGACCAACCTTATCAATTGTTATCATGTCGTCTTCTCTTGTCTCATCGCCCCAATCAGAGGCAGGTGCTGGTATACCTCGCAGCATGTCTCTGTTTGGCTGGGTTGATTTGGATCTGGTTATTACTGGAGAGGCCTGTGCAGATGCAATAAATATTTTGTCAACTGGCCCTCCATTTGGCTTACAAGAACTTTTACATTGTTCAGGTAAAGTTGGATAAATTGGGTTGTATGGAGGAGGCATTACAGTCTTTGCTAAATTTACTGGTGCTTGCAAAAATTTACTTTCAGCCTCGGCTATTATATTTGTCCAATCTGGATCAAATGAATCATCAATGATTGTTGTATCTTTTTCTGAACATGTAATAGACATGATTTTATTCAACTTGTTATATGCTTCAATCTGTGGCTTCATTGCTTCAACAAGTGGAACTGGACTTCCATCCGTACTGCAACAAATTTCACCTTGTTTCACAATCCAGTGGGCTGCCAGGATCGGAAAGGCTTTCAGTTTAACAGTCTTTTTGGATCATGAACCATCTAAACTGTTCATCCAAAGAGGCATCAACATCCAGTCCTTTCTTCAAAAACTTGGCTTGTTTTTTGTTCTTCTTTTCTAAGTACCAAGCAGATATTGTTCTGCTATTATAAACACTCTCTGCCATTTTGCAGATGGTCTGTGTCTCTGTGCTTCTCAGCAGCAGGGCTATGTATAGCTTTGTGTGTGCGTGTAAGAGTGTGTGTCTGTGTGTGTGTGTGACTGCTGAAGGGAAGGGTCCTGCCCTGCCCTCTCTCCCTCTCTCTCTTTCCCTAGCTGACAACTCAGAAACAAAGGAAGAAGAGAAAGAAAACAAAAGTTAAATCCTAAATATTCTTATAATTCTTAAAAGTTTACAGTTGAACTCAGATCAGTCTCCTTCCAAAATATTGAACAGCTTTACAGTCAAAATCAGAAGGCCAACGATTCTAGCCACTTTAATTCATAAGGCACCTTATACTTTGAGCGTGTTTAAACGTTTTAGGGCTTTTTCTTTTTCTGCACTACTTTTAGCGCAGACCCGCCACTTTAAACCGCTTTAATCTCACAGCTCGTTGCACTTCCCCGTACTTCTTCTAAGCACGGCTCTTTGGTGTGAAGGAATACTTTAGAGATTTTACCTGCCTAAAAATAAATAAAAAAAAATAAAATAAAACAAAAACTGCTGTCTCGCCGTGTTCCAACCACCTAAGTCACAACGAACTAATTGCTAAATCGCATTACGGATTAATCTCCCAAAAATTTACTAAATGGTCTTTTGCACAAAAGATCCACTTTTACCCAGCTTCATTCAATATTTTGGAGATCCACTGATCAGAATAACTCAAACAAATCACATCAAATTAAATCACTTAAAATGTAACTATGTCTGACACATTTATTGGCAACACAACTGGTATTTCAAAATAACACAGTTCTTTTTAGCAGTTTCAGTCACTGTCTCAACAATATATATATCATCAGGCAGACTTAGAATCTTTAATAAAAAGAAAATGTCCTGATGAATTGATTGAGACAAATGTCTGAAATGCAAATCCTGTTTGTGTGACGCCAAGTTGTTGATCTGAAAATTCAGCTTTGTCCCCGTTATGATTGAATCACAGGACCGGATACCAGTTGCCTTGCCAAAAAACTCTTTATTGTCATATGTATTAGACATAGGAGAGAAAATTGTTGTCTTCGTGCCAGCTGTATATGTTCCTCTGGGGTGGTGCATTAACAGTAAGCATTATATACCACTGACTAGAGGATTTGCAATTCCTTACAAGGTAAAGAAACATGTTGGTTTGTTTAAAATAGAATGTATACTTCATGCTTACATCAGTTGATATTATAAGCTACTTTTACATAATTGGAAACAGGTGCTACATATACAATAAGGTCCTTCATACAGTCCTTCATGTACACACATTCTTGTATGACCAAAATTATCCCCCTGTGTCCCTCTGCCTACCATATGACTGTTATATGTCATGCAAACTTCAGCTCATGCAGTATATATATCTTTCTCATGCACTTAAACTTCACAAATACATTATAAATTCAATTATGAATATAAATAATATTAAAATAACAAATTTCAGATCTACACACATGTTGGCCACCAGACTGGGTGCTAAGATCTCTTACTGTAGGAGCATGAGATCTCTCCTCAATCAAAACTACACCCTCCTCTGAATCCTCTGACACCATTTCACTATGGGACTTTTCCTCTTGTGCCTTTGGCATTCTCCTGGGGGCAGGAGTAGGATGATTCACACAGGGCCTGATGTCAACTCTGTTAACTCTCTTTGCAGGCCCTCCTTCCAACGGCTCCACTGTGTAGGTGTTATTCACAATCCCTACTACCCGATATATGGTTGGCCCCCAGGCATCCTGGATTTTGTGACGGCCTATTGGCCTGTTCCTCAGGTACACCAGTGCCCTGACCTCAATCCTCGGGCAATGGACTCTATCCTTGTCCAAAGAAATGCGCTCAGCAGCCTTTTGTTCAGAATATTCCCTTGCCCGGGCATTTGCATCATTCAGATGCTTTTGATGGACCAACAGCCAGTTGTGTTTCTGGTTTAAAACTTGCTCTTGTCCGAGTAGGGAATCCACTGACAGATAAGGGTCAACTCCAAACAATAAATAATATGGAGAATAGCCAGTAGTCGCATGAGGTGTCACATTATATGCATAAACCAACTCTGGTAGGTATTCGGGCCACCGGCGTTTCTTTTCAGGTGGCAGCATCCTCAACAGGTCATGTAGCATCCTGTTGAACCTCTCGCACTGAGCGTTGCCGGAGGGGTGGTGCGGCTCTTTTTCACTCCATGAAGCTTACAAAGTTCAGCCACCACCTCACTCTCAAAATTACAGCCCTGATTGGAAATGCAGACGTGTCGGAATACCATACTTCATGAACCACTCTTTAACCCTCTCGAGTCGGCGGTCGTGCCGGCGCGATCAGCTCGCTTTTTTTCTTATCAGTGCCAAAGAGACTCAAATGACTCTGTCGATTTTTATCATTCAGGCAAGTGTTATACATCATTATAATCTGTTAAGTTTCTTTTTTTTTTTGTACAGTCACAATAAAAACAAATTGTTGTGCTTTTTGCAAAATAATGAAATCAAACATGATGCGCAATCTGCAGCCGCTCTCTCAAAGACATTCATTCAGATAGTCTTCAGAAAATGACCTCTAGTTTAGTGAATACTTGTCTCACACACATGAGACATATGTCTAAAGAAACACTGAAATGTCAGGTTTTAAACACTGTAAACCAAATCAAAAACAATTCTGTGTTTATGTAATCCGTTTGAAAGCAGAGAGATGTTAGTCGTTCCAGAGCGGCTCAATATACACTAATGCGACCATGCCCACGAAGCGCAGGCTCTATTGAGATTCAAATACTGAGGCTCCGGAGGCGACGCCTACACACACATCACACATCAGCTCAAACAAACACATAAAGTACTGCATTCCTACTTCAACTACATCGTTTTGCGATGCGTTTAATAATCCTGGAATAATTCTCCATGAAAAGCTGCTCATTTCTGGAAGTAACGATCCCCCGCTGTGTGTAAGTAGGCTAAGTTTACTCTGTAAGCATCTGTGAATATTAAACGCAAAAACCTGCGCGAGGACGCACTGAAGCTTTCTTTGTTTAAATCAGCTCAAAATTACTGTCAGATGTAAGTAATTACCTTGACAAACTTTACATAATGTAAAAGATCTAAGACTCAAGCTTCCATTTTTTACCTCTGTTTTATTCTCAAAGTCATATAGTGACCGTAATTTGTTAATATGTGTCAGGAGTTATGAATATGAAATCCGCATCGGGACCTTATAAAGATTGTAATATGAGCGTCAGCCGCTCTCATTCATAAAAAACTCTTCATACTGGCAGCCGGAGGGCGCTCCATGGACATGTAGTCCATATATAGCACACATGAAGAAGATACCATGTGACAGCTTCCAGAGATCGTAATAACATGCAGATAGAAACGTTTGAAGATAATAAACACACAATCGCGACAATATATGGCTTATATGTGTTATTTATACCATGTTGGGTGTTTTCATAATAGATTATATTTATAATGCAATGCTACTCGAGCTTTTATAATTATAGAATATAGCAGAATATTGTAAAATATATTAGATTTTTTTGAGCCAAAGCCAAATGAGATCACATAAGGTTATTTAAAACATTTAACTTGTGATATAAAGTAAGTTTCGAGTAAAAACATGGTTTTAATCTCATCAATTGTTGTGTTTTAATGAATTGGTGTAATAAATCATAAATTATAGTTTAATAAATCATAAATTGTTGTGGCAGATAATATAGATTGTTTTAAGTTATCTGGTGTACCTTTATGAAGCAACTCTGCACTGTGCCCTAACTAAGCAAAAACTCACTTCATTTTGATTTTCCCCCCAGAAATTTTTACTTATTTAGTAAATTAATCTTGATTTAAGAATTTTAAATATTTGGACTGGAAACAAGAAAAAAATACCAAATAAGAAGAGCATTTTTTGCAGTGTAGTCAAATCTTCTGATCATTTAAAATATAATAGGCCTTTGTTGATAACATTCCAAATAAAATAAACTACAAAAAATATATTTCCTTTGTACTGTTGCTCTCTGTCACATAGGCCTACCTGAAGCTCATTCATTATGCAGCTCATTAATGCGGGCTATTATGTTCTTTTGTTATCTCATCATTATTCATTAGATATCACGCCTCCTCACATATTGGCTTTGTGAAGAGAAACTGTCTTACAAATTGTAAATGAATATATTGTTTTATGTGAATGATTCTCACATCAGTTTAAAAAAAAAACTCTATACAAATACAGGCTGGAGTCAAAAGTCTTGTGAACACATATCTATTGTGTGTTTTGAGGCCTTAATTTTAAAACAAATGTTTTAGTTTTTTCAAAAATCGTGCATAAACATTTTTCTCTCAAAAATACAAGCATGTACATACATGTTGCTCACATATTATGGTAGCCCAGTTTGTGCTGAATACAGTGTAATTACACTTTTGCCATTAATGTGTTTATAAGCAACTGAAAAAAACACAAATGTAAGAACATGTCAACTTCTAAAGGGCCCCAAAAGAGCTCAGACTCCAGAGGGTTAAGCAGCACCTTGGCGGTGGTGTCTGCTTTTTGATCTTGGGTCGGGAAGGCCTGAGTGAACTTTGTAAAGATGTCGGTGATTACGAGAACATTTTCCCGACCGTTGGACGCAGGTTCCAGGACCGTGAAGTCCACGGCAATTACCTCAAGAGGTCTAGAAGCCAGGAACAATTTCATGGGAGGGTGGACCCTCGGCTGTGGCAGCTTAGAGATCACACATCGCTGACAATATTTTATCCACTCGTCTGCATCATTGTGCATAAGTAGCACACCCGTCGTATGACTGGCGGTGCTGCAGTTAATTTTCTGTTAGAACAAACAAAGAGTCAGACAAAGTTGTGCTGCTTTCCATAACAGAGTCGCTCTCGTAATGATTTATTACAAAAAGTCAAAGATGTCTAATTCACAATGTCACCTTACATGTGACTCATTTAAACCAAGCACCAATAAACATGTTAATTACTCTTGTAAGCATCTTTTGTCTTATTCTCAAGTAGTATACTTCATGTAACTCAATACTTTTTACCATAAACATACACCACATCTCACCATCTCTGTTGTATGTTCAAATGTGTATCACTAAACACTGCAGAAATGAACAACTAGATACAGCAGTTTAACTTATATAGAAGAAATATCATTAAAACAGACTGTAATATACAAATATCAACCATTTGATAGTATATAATATTCAAACTCTCTTTCTCTCTCTCTCTCTCTCTCTCTCTCTCTCTCTCTCTCTCTCTCTCTCTCACTTCCGGTGTGACTGTTGGGAGTGTTGGTGTGGAGACTGATTGCGGCTCTGAGAGCGTTTGTGAAAAGCCTTAATTTATCTTAAGCCTATGTTTCTTTTCTTTTTGCCTTACCCCTCGTTATTGTTTTTTTAATTTAAATTAAGGATAGTTTTTCATCGTGTGCCCGTGGAATTTTAGACGCCGGGATGGCGTCAATTCCCGGGCAAACGTCACCTAATCTATCACTCAGAAATGGGTGCAGGTGTGTACCAGAGCCCGGTGTGACAATAGAGGAATTACTTGTAGTTGTTGGAGAAAAAGTAGGTTTTGAAAATATAGTTTCAGCTTCACGCATGAACAAAGCCGTTGTTGTTTTTTTGAGTTCTGAAACGCTAATAAATCAGCTGACTGTGAGTGGAATATGCGTAAAGGAAATGTTTGTCCCGATTAATCCACTATCCGCTCCAGCAACAAAAATAACGATTTCGAATGTCCCACCTTTTATTAGTAATGATGCCATAACGAAAGAGTTGCTAAGATTCGGAAAAATAGCAAGTCTAGTGAGAATGATTCCTTTAGGCTGTAAAAACATCGCGCTGAAACACGTCACATCTTTTCGCCGCCAAGTTTTTATGTTTCTGACTTCGCCGGAGCGTACTTTGGAAGTTTCGTTAATCAAGGAGAGAACTCGTACATGATTTATGCAAGCACTGAAAATCTGAAGTGCTTTGACTGTGGTGACCTAGGACACAAACGTTTTACATGCCCACACAAAGACGATCAGAGGCCATCTACATCACGTGGAGATGTTAATAATGCGAAACAATATCAGCAGGACACAGAACAGAGAATGGAGACACAGGTGAAAGCAGCCTCAGAAGCGGTGAGGGATGTTCATTTAAATACTGGTGGTATGGATCAGCTGGCTTTTTCCCAGATCTTGAAAAGTTTATTGCCTCTGTTGTATGGGCAAGGAAAACATATAGCATTGAGGAACTTTAACAGCAAAAGAGGTTTCGGTTAAAAAAGCACATAACTGTTATTAGACAAGGAAAACAAACAGGGAAGGAACGTATAACGAGGGGAAAGGCAAAAGCAAAACGCAATAATAATGAGGACTGCTAAATCCTTTTTTCTCTGTACTTTTTCTTTCTTTCTCTCTCTCTTTCTCATGGACGTTTTGCAGGTGGGATCTCTAAATGTTAATCGGATGAGAGATGGTAGAAAGAATAGGTTACTTTCAGAGAGTATACGTTTGAAAGATATAGGTGTGGTTTTGTTACAGGAGACTCACAGTGATCAAAGTAATGAGGCTGAATGGGGCCTATGGTGGGAAGGAGAGAAAGTTCTTAGTCATGGGTCCAATTTGAGTGCTGGAGTGGCAGTACTTTTTTCCCCTATAGTTAAAGTGAAAATCTTGTCAAAAAATGAAGTTGTTCCAGGGAGATTGCTGATTGTGAGGGCAGAAATTAGTAATCTTATTTTTCTTTTTGTGAATATTTATGCTCCAAATATAGGTGCAGAGAGAATACAATTGTTCAATAAATTAGAGGTTTTTTTAAGACAACAACATGAAGGAGATCTCATTATTTTAGGGGGAGATTTCAATTGTACATTGGATTTTACAAAGGACAGGAACGGTGAGGAACCTCATTTAAGGAGTGCATTGTGCTTAGCCAATGTGATTAAAAATCTTAACCTATCTGATGGAGAGAGTATAATATGTTAACGCGTCAGTATACATGGGTGAAGATTAGTAATGAGACGATTTCTGCTGCACGGTTGGATAGACTTGGATATACGTCACGTAACATGAGGAATAGAGTTACAAATGCAACTATTTTTCCCACTTCAGTGTCTGTTCATAAATTCGTTACTATGGAGTGTACTTTATTTAAAAAAATGCATAAAAGTTATTATTGGCATTTTAATAATAAATTATTAGAAGATGCTTTTTTTTGGACAATTTTAAGTCTTTTTGGGAGTCTTGGAAGAGTGAGAAGAATTGCTATGAAAATTGCATTCAATGGTGGGAAATAGGGAAGGTACAAATAAGGAATTTTTGTCAACAATATTTATCACATTCTTCATCTTGTATAAAAAAGTCTTTGGAATGTCTTGAAAAATAAATTATTGGTATTGAGCAAAGTATGATTACAAATGACTCTGTAAACCTGAAAGATATGTGGACTGAAAAGAATAACCTGTTGAGCTCAATTTTGAATGAAAGAGTGAAGGGTGCTCTTGTAAGGAGTCGTTTTGCAACAACAAGAGATATGGACGCTCCTACTTCTTTTTTTTTCAATCTAGAGCGTAAAAAAGGACAATAGAAATTGATGTACTGTTTAAAAGACTGTAATGGTCAAGATATTTCTGATCAAACAGAGAAATTGCTGTGAATTTCTATTCAAGTTTATACACCTCTGAGGAATCAGAAGAACAATGTAGAAAATAACTGCTTTTTGACCTTCCGGTTTTAACCCCGAAGCATAACATTTTTTTAGAGACTGAACTCACCTATGAAGAAGTCAAGGCTGCTGTTATGGGGCTCTCTGTAGGTCATGCACCCGGGATAGATGGACTGTCTGCTGATTTCTATAAGGCTTTCTGGCATGTTATTGGTCATGATTACTTTGAAGTTCTGCAAAAAAGTGTCACTGAAAGAATTCTTCCGACGAGCTTTCAGCGTGCAGTGCTCACACTACTCCCTAAGAAGGGAGATCTAACACTCTTAAAGAACTGGAGGCCTGTGGCAGTTTTGTGTTCGGATTATAAAATCATTTCCAAATGTTTGGCCACAAGATTAAGTAATGTACTGCATGAAATCATACATGAAGATCAATCTTATTGCATAAAAGATAGATCTATTGTAGATAATCTACATTTAGTGAGAGATTTGTATGACTATGCTTTTGATAATAAGATTGAAATGGGATTTTTATCATTAGACCAAGAGAAAGCTTTCGATCGGGTGGATCACATTTTTCTCTTTGATGCTCTAAAGGCCTTTGGTTTTGGTGATCATTTTATTTCAATGATACAGTTATTGTACACCGAAGCCACATGTATGATAAAAATGGCTGGAGGCCTAAGTATCCCTGTGAAAGTACAGAGGGGAATTAGACAGGGTTGTCCCCTTTCGGGCCAACTTTATAGCATAATTATAGAACCGCTGTTATGTAAATTAAGGAAAGACTTAGCAGGTCTACAGATTAATTTTCAAAATTCCCAGCAATCTGTCAAGTTATCTGCATATGCAGATGATATAACAGTTTTAATTAGGGGAGATAGAGATGCTGATGTGGTAAAGCATGCTCTAGAATGTTATGGAAAGGCATCATCTGCCAAAGTAAACTGGTGTAAAAGCTATGCGGTGTGGTGTGGCCAAATTGTAAAAAGTCCACCACTTCCTGGTGGTCTACAATGGGGAAGGGCAGGTTTTAAATATCTGGGAGTTTTTGTGGGGACAATTTAATATAGAAAGCAAAATTGGGAGGGCCTGTTGGAGAAAGTATGTGCACGGTTGTCTCATTGGAAATGGTTGCTGCCCCAGCTGTCCTACAGGGGAAGGGTGCTGATATGTAACAACCTTGTAGCCTCTTCCCTTTGGCACAGAATGATGATCCTTGAACCTCCAGAAGAACTTGTGAGACAAATTCAGAGATGTCTGGTGGACTTTTTCTGGTCGGGACAGCATTGGCTGAAGGCTCCATTGTTGTCTCTGCCCAGACAGGAAGGAGGACAAGGCCTAGTGGACATCAGATCCAGACTAAAGACTTTCAGGCTTCAAGTGGCTCAGAGACTCCTCTATGGGAAGGACGTGAGCTGGGCTGGGATAGCGTGCACCCTATTGAGGAAAGCAGGGAACATGGGACTGGATCGCCACTTGTTCCTGATGGACATAAATAGGTTGGATCTTGCAGGATTAACATCGTTTTACAGATCACTCCTAAAAGCATGGACTCTTTTTAAGATTTCTCGGGAGTCAAGCAATGCACATAGTTTGTGGCAGAAAGAAGAACCATTGCTTTTTAACTCTGCATTGAATTTTGAAAGACCTATCACTCAGGAAAAGTCTGTGGGCTGCAAAAATTACAAAAATTGGACACTTAATACCTGAAGGTGAATGGATATCAGCTGAGATTTTTGCTGAAAAAATGGACATAAGATCTATTCGAGTGGCAAAGAAAATTTTGACTCGGATAGTTGAGTTTTTGCCACAGAGTTACAGACTCTCATTAGAAACGTATAATGGAGAACTGAATATATGTGATTTCCCAGAAGTAAACATTGCAGCTGATACTGGAAGCTGGGAAGAAACTGAGGGTGGACTATTAACTTTTAAGACACCTCAGTTGGGACTTTTCAGCAAAACGGATAAAAAATCATTGTACACATTGGCCCTCATTTATCAATCTTGCGTAGAAACGGGCGTATATGTTGGCGTAAGATTATGCTTACACTCCTCTCACCGCCTGATTTATGAAGCTGTGTGCACCTCTGAAATCCAGGTGTACGCAAAACCTGCCCTTGATAAATGCCGCGGCTGAAAACGATCGTCATTAGAATAACACGCCCCTATATACTCAAGTCTCTGCCTCCCCCACGCCCTCATTTTACGCCATGGACACTCGGAAGACGGCAATGAAGCGAAACTTCTCTGACGTGGAGATCGAGACCATCACCAGGGAAGTGGAAAAAAAACTAAATTGTTTTATTTGGGAGTTTAAAGAGTGGGATTAAAGGCGCCCACAAAAAGGTGTACAGTGGAAATCCAGTTTAAATAGCTTTTTGGATGAGAAATTACCTATCACAATTCATTATTTTACAGCACGTGTTTTGAAATAATATGCATTTAATTTCGTATCACATCACATGTATTGGGGTGTACAATAGTGATGATGATGTGATGTGGAGTACCATTCATTCACATTAATATAATTGCATGACAATTTGTTAGATTCTTATTATTATTATGATTTGTATTATTAATGATGCTTATTGTTATTTAGAAGAAGAATGTTGTTATTATTATTATTATTATTATTTATTTTATTATTATTTAAAAGAAGAAGAATGTCATTTTTATTATTTTGTCAGTCTGAATTATGTTCAGTCCCAGTCCGTGCGCTGCTGCCGGGCCTAACCAACGTCAGGTAAAGCGCACAGGCTCGCAACTAGAGGAATACATATCAAATGCTTTGGTAAAGTCACACAAATTAAACATTGAAGTCCATGTTGCACAAAAATAAACACTGAAGTTTATAATTACTTCCCTATTCGCACGGGATTAGTATATGTGGGGAGCTCTGGTGATTTGTAATAATCGCAGAGAATGTCTGTGATCTTAATCCCGTGCGAATCGGCCATGTCTGTATAAAGTAAAAATTCCCCCGCAAATGACCTACCATATTTCGCCAAACACCGAGGTCCTGTGATAATATTAGTCCTGTGCGAATCGGCATCTATTTGGCCGGGATTAGGCGGATCGTATATATTTTTTGCAAGGTTTTTGTGTCCTGTCTGTGCGCATTTCTATCTTTATCTTTCATGAAGAATGGAGATAGGCTGCATATAATGCACACCGTTACATTCCCGTGCGGCCGCGCGGATTATAGGCTACTACTTTCACTTTAGAATGAGCACAATTTGGGAGTAAATTGCTTGAATGGTGTGTTTAATATTATTCTTAATGAAAAACACAAAAACAGAACAGTACAATGACAACTCGCTTAAATGGGCACTTTTACATTAGCTTTGAAACTGAATCTTCCGTCGTATATTGTTATTATATTGCTCAGTTACGTTTTTAATTGCGTCTGTTCTCTAACTGAACGAAATTATTTGTATTACTATAAAAAAATCTAAATTATATCGATACGACTGTTTATAATTTCATACAGCTATATAACGAAAAAACATTTTCAAGTAACATCATAACCGGGAGATAGTCAGTAAATTCGAGTAAAATCACAGCTTATCCCGTGCGAATGCGCCGCGCAAAATTCAGATGTGGGGGAGTCATTTCTAAATCACACGAGGTCCCCAGAAAATAGCCTACTTATCCCGTGCGAATAGGGCTTTATTTGTTGTTGTTGTTGTTGTTGTTGTTGTTTTTTTCACAGTGGGTCATAATATAGCATATCTTGTCAGTGCGTTTTGTGGTGTTAGGAATAGTTTTTCTGCGCATTTTCGCACTAACTCAAAACGTGCGTACACCACCTCCTGAGCTGGCGTAGGATTTGAGCGTGCCGTACGCCAACGTCCATATTGATAAATCTCAAAGTCACCGTGGTTTTGGGTGTACGCCAGGTGTACGCTGGAAATTTGGTGTACGCACTTTTGATAAATGAGGGCCATTGTGTGTCAAGATACTGCATTTTCAGGCTCTTATAAGTTTAAAAGAGTCTAAATGGCAAGAGGTGTTTGGAGTAGGTGCCTCCCCCAAGGGCAGCTGGAGGACCTTGTACAAACCTCCCATTGAAAAACGGGCTGGAGATCTTCAGTGGAGGTTAGTGCATGGTATAATAGCTACGAACAGACACAGAGCACGTCTTGATCCACAGGTGAGGGAGGGATGTCCTTTCTGTGGGATACCAGAAACTGTTTTTAATTTATTTTTAGACTGTACTAGATTACAACAGTTGTTTCCAATAATAGAAGGGTGGTGTCAGGACTTGGGAGAAGTTTTCTCACCTATGGTTTTCATATATGGTCCGAAGTATAAAAAGAGTAAAAAAGAGGCCCATGTCTTAATGAACTTTTTATGTGGGCAAGCTAAAATGGCTATTTGGGTGTCACGGAAAGAAAAAATGAATGGTAATGAGTCTTGTGATGTTGAATCTGTCCTAAGTGGGTTAATAAGGTCATGATTAAAAATTGAGTACACTTATTATAAATTGGTTAATGACATTGAAACGTTTAAATATAAGTGGGGTGTGAATCAATGTATTTGTGATGTTGATTATGATGGAAATTTAATTTTTTGTTAGTTTTTTTTGCTGTTGTTTGTTGTTTTTGTTTTGTTTTGTTTTTTTGTGATGCCTCAGTGTCTGTATAATTGTTTAGGATAGAAGAAGGAAAAGGAAGGAAAAAATAATTTTACTTTTGTATTAAAGTGATTGTTAAAGTCAAAGTCTCTCTCTCTCTCTCTCTCTCTCTCTCTCTCTCTCTCTCTCTCATATATATATATATATATATATATATATATATATATATATATATATATATATATATATATATATATATATATATATATATATATATATATATATATTCAAAGATTATATATACTCCTGACAGTTTATCAATACATGGCTCTATATACTATAAACACAATTATAAATCTATAAATACAATAAACATGACATTAGTTGGGATATTCAGTGTGTTGGAGCCTTTTACCCTTCAGATTTTATAACATCAATACCAGGCCTAACGCGGGACATCCGCAAATGAAGCACCATTTTGGTAAACATAACACTGTCTCGTTTTGACATCTTAACTTTACTCAGGAACTGTATATCATCCTCCTCAGACAACATAAACATGTTATTTACATATTGTTTCATGTTTTAAGTCCTTGGTGATCGATTTCACCCACCTGTGACAAAGTTGTGCTGCTTTCCATATCAGAGTCGCTCTCGTAATGGCGGCTTCTTCTCCGCGACTCATAGTTACCTGCATATTCTCTGATCAACACCTTGTCTCCCCCTACTGTCCACATGAGGGTAATAAGCATCACAAATACAGAATAATGACACTAATAGAAAAAATATCATGAACACGATAAAACAATAAAATGCATAGAAAAAGGAAAAATAAATAATTATTCCTGTGACTTTACCTACAGGGTGTCACACTCTATCCGACAAAAGAAATGGCTCCAAACAACACTGACCCTTGACTTCTTATAAACAGTTTTCTCAATAACACAAACATTCTTCCCACATTGCAATACATTTTTTAAATTTCTGTGTCAAAGTGCAATGTGTAAGTGTGTTGAGTCTTGTTCACAATTGTGTCTCTGTGTCCTAACCCTGTTTCCTTTTTCTAATTATTCTAATTATCCTAATTCTCTAGTATCCACCAAAGACAGCATAAGGTGATATGGTAGGATAGGACCCTATCTGGTAAAGAAATGTAGGTGGGACGTGAGCACAAGTCACATATACTGGTCCTGATACCCCATTAGAGTAATACGGTAACGTTTGTGTCGGCATACATTGGGCAGCCGCTATCTCAGTTGGCAGTTCATAATTGGGCTGACCCATTGAGGGGTAAGTGAAGACCTGTGTAGGTTTTCTTCCCCTGCTGGATCGTCTTACATTTCGGTCTCCTGAAGCTCTTCCCATTGGATCATTTGTCTTTCTTCCTCCCCAGGTACCATCTCTCTCGGCTCATCATTCATCACTTCGGGTTCCGGTGTTGCAGGTGAGTCATTCAAGGAGCGAGAAGCCACTGGCTCAGGTAAGTATTCTTCCTCTACTCCTAGAGTTATCTCTCCATGCCTCACAGTTCTATCTTCACTATCTCTCTCTCAATCTCTCCCTCTTCCGTAAGTGTCATGTATGTTCCTCCTCTGCTCAGATCTTGGTTGTTCGGAGGACCACAACCAGTAGTAAGCTCTCGGAGTATCACTGTCATCTGAACATGAATCACTTGAATTACCTTCCTCAGACTCGCTTTCAGATTTTGACAATCTCTGTTTCCTCCCCTTAGATCTGGATGACGCATTAGCTCCAAGAGGCGGCGGGTCTACAGGTTAGTCATTAACCAGATGAAGCAGGTTCCGATGCAAGGTACGTATCATTGCTGGATTTTGGCCTCCACTGGTCTCAGGGTACACTTGATAGACTGGTCCATCTCCTATCCTTTCTTTGACCACGTGCACTGTTCTCTCCCAATACGACCTTAACTTTCCAGGCCCACCTCGTTCACTCAGGTTCCGAACCAGAACTCGATACCCTGGCTGCAGCACAACACCCCAAAGGTGCTGGTCATAGTACTTTTTGTTCCTTGCGCTTGCTTGTTTACTGTTATCCGAGGCTATTTTACATGCATCGGCCATCCGTTGTGCCCACTTCTCTGCATAATCTCGAGGTGAGTATTGGCCATCTTCTGATCTTAGACCAAACAACAAGTCGACAGGCAAGCGAGGGTGACGTCCGTACAGGAGGAAGAATGGAGAGAACCCAGTCGCCTCATGCTTGGTGCAATTGTAGGCGTGTACTATCTTCGGGAGGTGGTCTTTCCATCTGTCCTTTTC
The DNA here is from genome assembly GCA_023566225.1 of Romanogobio albipinnatus. Taxonomy (NCBI): domain Eukaryota; kingdom Metazoa; phylum Chordata; class Actinopteri; order Cypriniformes; family Gobionidae; genus Romanogobio; species Romanogobio albipinnatus. The sequence goes on from CM042239.1 coordinate 3,841,508, forward strand.
ATTCTCCTCCAGCATCCTCAACATTTGCAACAGAGTGCGGTTGAAACATTCTGCTGGGTTTGCTTGGGGGTGATAAGGTTTAATTACAGATTATGTTAAATTTACATGTCTAATTCACAGGTGTTAAATTAACACCTGTCAACTGCTGCAAAGTTGCGAAGTGCTGGTTCTCAAACTCACGTCCTTGGTTGTGATGGAGCCGGCAGGGGTAACCAAACCTTGGGATATAGTCGTTAAAAATCCTCTCAGCTGCCGTCCTTCCAGACTTGTCTCTTGCCGGGTATGCTTGGGCAAACCTAGTGAAATGGTCCACTAGCACCAGGATATATTCGTATCCACCCTGACTCCGCTCCAAGTGCAGATAATCAATGGACTCCAAGTCCAATGGGCAACTTGAGGTAAGGCTTCCCATTGGAGCCCTGATCCGCACCACAGGTTTCTTCTGCTTCACACATCGGCACTGCTGGGTGACATAGTGCTCAATCTCCTTCTTCATAAATGGCCAATAGAATCTGTTCCTAGTCCTAAGTCTAGAACACGCTCCGTTCCTACGTGACCCATGTCATTGTGTAGCTGTTTCAAAGCAATTTCAATTTTCCCCTCTGGCTCTCAGCGAAGGCGGTCACATTCTCTCTTCTCTCCGTCTCGTCTCCCTCCTCCCTCCTCTCCTGCTTGCTTCTCTCGTCTCGTCTAGTCTACTGTCTTAATCTTGAGAGACTCTCCACGCACTGCTCTCGAACTACAAATTATGGATTTGATCAGCTGGTCTCTCAACGCAATTGACACCATCTTCTCGACGAGAAGCTTGGGTTCGGGGGAACCAAACTGCCCTGCCGGAACGTTTGCTGCTGGTTACACGATGGACGCGTGGGAGAGGTGGCATGTTGTGTGTCTAGCGGCACTTTCCGTAGAGGACATTGAAGACATCTACCTATTCGGATTCATGGTAACAGGGTTTCTACTGATTGGATCAGGCATTGCCCTGGGCTATCGAATAATTCAGGAAGCGGTGACAGCTCCACAAGGCTGCCCGTCATGATTGAAGCAGTGGGCAGAGCGGTCATCTCTCAAACTGGGACTACTAACCGCAACATGGATAACATTATGGAGTTGCAACGCAAGATGGATATCATCACGGAAAAGCTCACTGCTTTGCAAAAAGATTGTTTCAGAGACCAGAACGAACTAAGAGAGCCATAAATTGTGGCTTCTCGCTCCCAGACCAAACAATTCCAATCTTATCTGCTTTCGGCTCCCTCAACCAGCACGGCCTTGGCCAAGGCCGCTGTTGAGACAACAACTCCCCCAGAAGAGCACTGCAGGAAGACGCTCTTGCATTCATCCCCCAACCACCTGCTGACTCGGACTGGGATCTGATCAAGGTTGTCTCCATAGCAACTTGCGGACTGGAGCACCGAGATTATGGTGCCAGACGTGTCTTCCCAGGCCTACACAAACATGCACATGAACTTTACAGACACACACACTATGCACACACCCTTCTCTCACCTTCGCCGCTTTGTACCCCCAGTCTGACAAGCGGGTCTGTGACCAGCGCCTGAAACGGCTGCAGGACCGGGACGCCTGGCTGTGCTGGGACACCTCAACCCCCCACTCCTCTCCCCTGTTGCAAGTCTTGTTTTCATGTTGTAATGTGTGCTCATGTTGCTGAGATGTTTTTTTACTGTTCTCAAACTGTGCTCCCGTAGGAGCACAGTCTGGGGGTTGTTTTTTTTATCATCTCCTCACCCCTGCCTACCTATCCTCATGTTATGCTGTATTTTCTGTCCAACTAAAGGAGGCGCCGCAGAATGGCGACTCGGTGTGACTCGCACAACACCAAAACAAATTCCGTGTATGTGTAAAAATGTACTTGGCAATAAAAATTCCTTGATTCCTTGATTCCTTGAAGCCAACTGCTTAAACTTTGCTGGTAGAACAAGTTGAGCAGCCCCTCTTCTAGATCCAGTTTTCTCCACTCATACAACAGTCTCTTGAGGCCTCCCTTAGCAGTTTTCATCATTTCAGGTGACAGTTCTCCCCCATTTTCTTTCAATTCTATCAGCTTACCAACGACAGAATCCTCTCTCTGTGCAGCTTTCAACTAAGAGAGGTCAAGTGCCATGAGTCTATTTTCAAACTGGTGGTCGACATCCTCTTGACGTGCATTAAGAGCCAGGCAACATCATTCTCTTGGTCAACATCATCCCAGGCAACATCATTCTCTTGGTCAACACGACTTCCTTCCCATGTAGCCTGGATCACCTCCTCTGTGAGAACTTCAGTACATCCAGCCATAAACGTATTGATATCAAGGGGACAACGAGAGAGCATCTCGGCATCTGAGTTCGCTTTGCCTGGTCTGTAGCGAATGTCAAACCTGAAGTCTGCTAATTATCCCACCCACCTATGTCCAACTGCATTGAGCTTGGCTGTCCTGAGAACATACGTCAATGGGTTGTTGTCAGTGTAGATTGTAAAGTGGGGCGCATAGAACAAGTAATCGCGGAACTTCTCGCAGACCGCCCATTTAAGTGCTAGGAACTCCAGTTTTCCAGAGTGAAGTCTATAACTTCTCTCAGCGGGAGTCAATGTCCTGGAGCCATATCCAATGACTCTGAGTCTGCCCTCTTGATGTTGGTATAGTACAGCCCCGAGCCCCTGTTCGGATGCGTCTGTATGGAGCACAAAGGGAAGCTTAAAGTTTGGATAAGCTAGTATTGGGGGGGTATTAAGAGCCCCAATGAGTCTCTCCAATACACCTTGGTGTACACTCGTCCACTCTATTTTCACACGGGATGGTAACTGGTTACCTATTTTCTCAGCTTTACCAGACTTAATCTGCTCCCCACCGGCTACCACTCTCCGAGACTGGAGGAGCTCGTACAGTGGCTTAGCGATCCGTGAAAAGTCCTGGATGAAGGTGCGGTAGTAACTCAGGAATCCCAACAACCGCCGCAACTCTCCAACAGTAGTGGGCTTTTGCTCTTTCAAGGAGAGGACTGCTGCTAGGTCTTTTGGGTCGATGCGGACACCATCCTCCGAAACTAGTCTTCCCACATATCTGACCTCCCTCTTGAAGAGTTCGCATTTTGCCGGCCTCAACTTTACTCCATGATCCCGCAGTACTCTGAGGACTCTTCTTAGCCCCTGGACATGGTCATTGAACGTTTTGCCAAAGCAAAGTATGTCGTCGAGATACAGTATGCATAATTCATCTCTCAGCGAGTCCAGCATCCCCTCCATACTCCCCTGGAATGCCGCTGGTGCGTTTGCCAACCCAAAGGGTATGCGTACCCACTCGTATAGTCCCCAAGGGGTCGTGAATGCAGTAAGGTGCCGAGATCTCTCCGCCATGAATCCCTGATGATAGGCCTTTCCCTGATCTAGGATTGAAAACCAACGGTAGCCTCCAAGGGTGTCGATGAAGTCCTGGATCCGGGGAAGTGGATGTCGGTCTGGGACTGTCTTCTGGTTTAGCAAACCTGTAATCTATACACAGTCTCAATGTGCCATCTTTCTTCCGGATGCACACCACTGGGGCTGCATATGGAGACTTCGACTTGATTACCCAACCTCAAGCTAGTAAGTTCCTTATACAGGGGTTTTGGAATGGAGGTATAAGCACGCTGAACAGGGATGTCAACCTTCAGGTTAATCGTCATCTGTAAGCTCGGGATACACCCGATATCATCATCTCCACAAGCGAACACATTGGATTCTTCATAAAGCATATCTTTGACTAATTTCTGATGTTCTTCTTCCAGGTGGCTTAAATCAACAGGCGGATGCCACAAGTTGTCTGCCCTGTGGTCGTTCTCTTGCTCGTGAAAACCTAGTCCTTCCCCCCAACTCACAGGTATGTCACTACTGTTTACCAAATGTTTTTGCTCCGTTTCGATAACACCAGCTATGGGCTGTATACTTCCTCGTCTGAGGTGTATGTCGTCTGATAGTGACTTCACAAGCTGTAGGATTGCCCAGGGGAATCCTGACATAGGGCCGGTCTGTCCCCTCTACTTCCATCAGACCTTCTCCAATGTCTAGTTGAGTCAACAATGCACTCTCCTCGAACAGTACTACTGCCTCAGAGCATTCTAAGTTAAGTGGAACTTCACACTTTACATGAGTCACCTGACCTGGTGGTACGACAACATCTCTAGGGCTGACTGTAGCTTCTGAGTGGTCTCTTCAAAGATATCTGATCCTCTCCCCCGAAACCAGGTGTTTGTATTGCAAATATTTACAACCTTTTTGTTCTAGTTGGAGTATTTAAGGGAGGGTAACAGAACTTAAAGGGGGGGAACTTCTGTAGCCAGAACCCCCCATGTGGTGCTGTGTCAGTGTCTTTGAGGCACTCACACATCCTGCATGTAATGTGCCAGACGATGACTCTTTGAAATTATTTTCATATTGCTTTGCGATTGTGTTTATGTTTTTAAGCTGATCAGTTGTGTACCATGGATTCTTGTTTACTTACTTACTTTTCCTGTCTTGACAAAATAAATGTTAATCTTGATTTATCTTGTATTATTCTGAAATCATTTTTCTGGTATGGATCGATGTAGACTCCTTTATTACCGCAAAATTGGTAAAAAGTGTTATGATAGATCAAACTGATGACGGCACGACTGAAGCATGGAGCGCAGAGTGCACGATTTTCAGATTTCTGTCTGTCGCTGAATTAGCAAGTTGTAGTTCGTGGATATACTAAAATTACACTTTTTGCTGAGTGAGCATGAATTATTAATGGAGTCAGATTTAAAATGAGATCTCAATAAATTAAGAGAACTTCACCAAAATGCTGAAAAGGCTTACACACAGAATTCCTTTTGACCAAGCCGTTAGTATCCGTTTTTGGGCTAATGGATGGAAGTTTACAAGGCCTCCTGCCAATCAGCCCACCACAGGATCCGCCCAGCCTTTTCCGAATCCTGCCGACACCGCCAATTATGTCACAAGTGTCCCCTCAGTTCAGTCAGTGAAGAAGAAAATCTCTCAGAAGCGAAGTTCCAGGTCTCAGAAGGTAAACTGTATTGCCAGAACAACAAAGTGAGATGCCAGCTGATCATCTGAATCTCTTCACTTGTAGCTCACACTTTTATACAGTTTGACCAGTGATCTTATCTGCAGGTGCTGTTCTCCCTCTCATTTCTTAGCGTCTATCAAGTACTCCAACATTTTCATCAGTCAAACCATTCATAAGCTATCTCTTTGTAATAGTGGCCAACTGGACATTTTTTGGATTGTCCCAAAAAGTGATTTTTTGCCTCATTATTTTTATCAAGAGAAGAACACATCAAAGGCCACGTGAACCAAAAGAGCAACTTACTATCAATGCAGAAGGCAACTGCAAGCAACTTCAGATAAAATCCTATCCTTTCCCATAAGACTTTTCTCAGTCATGAAGGCCATGAGGCCTCTAAACACTTGTACGCCAATTTATTCTGCAATTTTTTTTATAGGATAAATAAAATACTTCTGAAGGAATTGAAAATAATCAAAGATATTTGAAATCCAACAAAGAAATTTGCTTTACTGTTGTCACCCCCCATCTGCGAAGACAATAGAGAGGCCTGAGAACTGAGTGCCAGTGAGCTCCCAAGTACAGTGTTTGACATACTGAAACGCAACTTCAGTGAGTTATCTTACTCTAACATGCCAATGGCTGACTTCTATAACACTGTCCCAAGAGCAGATGAAAGTCCCATGGATTACTGGATACGGCTTAACAAGGCCATAGATGTAGCTGATGAGTGCTTGCGCAGACGTAATAAGAGTGTCGAGGATCCCGCCGCTGAAGCTGTCATGATGCTTATTTCACATTGCCCAGACCCGAGTCTTGCTATGTCTTTTCAGTTTAAGCCTGCTGAGAAGTGGAGCGCCGCTGAGGTCCAGGAGCGATTGGATGGTCATCAGAGAGATCTAAAGAGAGTCTCTTTGAGGATGCAGCACACAATGTCCACGTCAGCTTGAAACCGGTGCACTGTTATGACTTGCCCTGGTTCAGTGTCCAGTTCTCCTCAGTAGCCTGTTTCCATGCTAGCCCAGTCACAGCGTCCTGTAAGTCATCTTAATCCTAATGCTGTCCCTTTCTCTCTAGACACCAGCCTTCAGCACATAGTTGACATGATGGATAGAGTCCTGTCATTGTGCACTGCCTCTTTAACTTCCAGTCAGGTTCATGCAGGCAAAGCTTCAGATTTCAAAATCAACTTAAACTCTGCATGTAGGGTCTGTAGATCCAAGGAACACACAACATACTCACATTGTAGACGTCAGAGGCTATGTCGTCACTATCTCAGTCCTGGCCACTTTAAGAATGACTATCCTAAAGCAGCAAGCCCTGCGACTCCCTCAGATACTGCTCAGTTAAACTGAAGAGCCCATGCGACGAGAGGGGTAGCATGGGCAATTTTACCGAAACCTCCCTCACAGATGAAGCAGATGTGCAAAACATCTGTTGTATGTGGGGTCTCAGAGAGTTGATGGGGCAAGTGAGTTGTTTTATGCTCCTGTGACAGTTTGTGACCATTACACATTAAAGGGGTTACTGGATTCTGGTAGTATGTCCTGCACGCTTTGTGAAGAGCGTGAGTCCAAGCTGCAAGTTGATGGTCTTCTTCCACATCCTCAAGCAATTCCCAGAAACGTGATCCTGGTTGGCTGTGGTGGCCTTACAATTCAGCCAAAGTGTACTTACGACTTGGAGACTGAAGTCTATGGATTTAAGTTTGTTGTTCCCACTCTTGTGGTGCCTGGACAAAGAAAAGAGTTCATTATTGGAAGCAATGTGATTAAATGTGTTTTGCAGACGATAAAATCGCATGACAAGTACTGGGAGCTTGTTTCCTGCAATAACAGTGATCCTGAGTGTGAGCAATTCCTTGAAATTCTGAGCTGCATCTCCCGATGGTCTGGGCCTCAACAGCCTGATAAACTTGGTTCTGTGAAACTCTGCCAGGCAATCACTCTACTTCCCAAACGTGAGTATCTTGTTTGGGGCAAATTGCCTGCTAGTGTTCCCGTTTTCCCAGGAAGCACTGTAATTGTTGAGCCGACCACTGTACGTTCAGTGCCTAAAAACATTCTTGTCGGACGAGTAATAACACCAATGTGGAGTGATCGATGGGTGCCAATGGAGATACTGAACCCTAACCCAATCTCAGTGACACTTCGCCATAATACTAAACTGGTTGATGTTTCAAAGATGGCGCCTGTGTTGGCTTGCCGTCTGCTGTCTTCTATGTCTCTGCCTCTGGCATTTGTTATTATTTTAATTATCTCCCTTTTAATCTCAAATTGTAATTACACCTTGGTTTAGGAACACCTTACACTGCTTAACATCCGTAGTGTGGTGGTTGACTTTACCAAGAGTGATGTTAGTAGACCTTGTCTACTCCCCCCGCCATTTTCAACCTACCTCCCTGTGCACCTGTGCAAGTGTCCTATGGATAGACCAAGAAGAAAGTGATGGAGGAGGCGCGGTCAACGGGGAGGCTTTGCTGTACGACTGAGAACGAGATCAACATGGGAGACCGGTTAGGGCTGTCAAAATGTCTGAAAAGCTAAATTCGAAATTCATTCATAAATATTAGCAAAATTCGAATTATATTCGAATTCTAAAGGCAATATTTAAATGTTAGATGGAAAATGTACTGTATTGTCTCCTATGGCCACAAGAGGGCGCAAGCGAGCGCAACAAGCAAATGTAAACCAAATCAAGCATTGCATATTTTATTGAAATGACATTCACTTTTTTACAGTGCATTAAATGTTTTTTTTTATTGTTATTAAATAAAATATAATTTCATTAATGAGCAAGTAAGGAAAATTAGGTAACAAAAGTGCATAAAACTGCAAGTGCATCAGTAACCTGAGAAATCGCGCTTCAACATACAACGTAATGTGGACACAAAAGAGCAAACGGACATTCAGAAAAAATCAATTTCCACTCACTAAACATCTACATATTGTTGGGGAAAAACACCAAACAGTCAACTTGACCTGCAGCGAGTGCTGAGCGTTTTTTGGTGAGTTATGATCAAGTATGTCTTTGCCAGCTGCGCAATATGTGGATAGGCAAGGCAAGGCAAGGCAAGTTTATTTGTATAGCACATTTCATACACAGTGGCAATTCAAAAAGCTTTACACAGAAATTAAGTTAAAATATTCGTTAGTGAATTAAATAAAAATATATATAGTATAACAATTATAATAGGAATTAAAAGAAATAAAAAATAAAGATGAAATCCCTATCTGGGGTGGAAGAAAATGGAGAGTCAGGTTTACTTTAAAAATATTTGTCAGGTAACTGTGCGTTTAGACAGTACATATATACCGCATTGTTTTTGCCACCAACTGAGAGGATTTTCGTCAGCAGGTAATGTTAGTGTATCTTCTCTTTCATTTATATCCATCCCATGATCCTAAGCCCTGATTGCCGCCTTCTGCACTGCTCTGTAAATTTGACGAATATTCGAAATTCAAAAAAACATTTGACAGCCCTAAGACCAGTACACAGCATCTGTCGTCTCCGTGGGGAGTTCAGCGGGTCCACGATCTCAGTGCAGAAAGGTGTTTTCCTGAGGCTGGAGTCCAGTTGCCTTTCACAATTATCCCCATTTCATCTTTCATTTATCGTCCTGCGATGAATCCTCGTATCCACTGTGGCGGAGCTAATCTTCATAACCTCCGACCGCTGTGTTGAGAAACAGCTGGTAAGCGAGTCATCTGTAGCCCTAAAAATGCCGCTCCTCAACGCGTGCTCCCTGGTAAATAAAACCTTCATTTTAAACAACTTTTTCACCACGCAAGCCCTGGACTTACTTTGCATTACAGAATCATGGATTAAGCCTGGCGAATTATGCGCGCTTGCTGAACTGGTACCACAAGGATGTAATTTTTTTAACACACCGCACTTGTCTGGTTGCGGTAGGGGTCTAGTGATGATTTTTAAAAACACCTTTCCTTGTCGATCACTTTGCACAGTTTCATATCGCAGTTTTGAGGTGCAACTATCTCAAATACTGCTAGAAAGCACTGTGTCGTGGCAAAATTTAAACTATCGCCGCATTACTGAATAAGAGACAAAACCTTGCCCGATTGTCTTTATAAAGATTTAATTTCTTGCAAGAAATGAGTCAGTCATACAGCCATCTTCAATGTCTGCAGAGTGCACTAACTAGACATAATAGCACTCAGCTTTTATCAGTTTCCCAAACAAAGTCACTCACATGACAAGCACTTGCTCAAATCCCAAGTGTGCTGTTCATTTAAACTCTGATCCCTACGTTTAGGCCATCCTGACCCCTGAGTGTCAAATCCCAGTCCTCATGTTTCCTGTACAAAGCATGTTTTCCATGTGTAAGTGTAGAACGTGTTCTCTATATTCTGTATATGACCTTTTACCTAGTAAGCTGGTTCTGTATGAATATATGCAAATCAATAAACATTTCATGCGCAATGTTTAATGTATAGCTATGTTTGAATTTTCCCATAACACCTGTCACTGTTGCTGCGGTGTATCGTCCTCCTAAGCAAAACTCTGACTTTCTAAATTAATTTGCTGCGTTTGTGGGGGACCTTGTTACTACTCATGATAAAATATTGCTGCTGAGGGATTTTAATATTCATGTCTGTTGTAGGTCTGAAAAATTATCAATGGAGCTTTTTAATCTTATTGATTCGCTTGACTTTGACAACTCATTTACAAGGCCATACTCTGGACTTGATTTTAACTCATGGACTATCTGTTTCGGACATTACAATCAGCATCTCTTTCTAATTTTCGGCCCATCTCAAACTTGCCTTTTATCTCTAAAATCATGGAGAAAGCTATGCTTGCCCAATTGCAATACTTCATGTCTGATGGAGGTTTTTCAATCAGGTTTGAATACCCTACATAGCACTGAATCAGATCTTTTAAGAGTCACAAATGATATATATCTCACGGCAGATTCAGGAAAATCCATGGCTCTGGTCCTTCTAGATCTAAGGGCTGCATTTGACTTAGTCGACCATAACATACTTCTGTCCCGCTTAGAGTCTTGTGTGGGACCCATGGCCTCTATTTTTGAAAAATATGGTGTCTCTTTTCATCTTTATACCGATGATACTCAAATCTACCTTCCCTTACAGCGCAATAACAAATGTTCTATTGAGCCTCTTTTTGATTGCCTAACTGAACTTAAGTTATGGCTTTCAAGCAATTTCTTACTTTTAAATGAAAATAAATCAGAGATGTTTGGCCCTAAGGAAAACAGTGATTTTGATCTTGGATTTATCACCCCGTACAATACACAGTGTGCCAGGAATCTGGGCATCCTATTTGACTCCAGTTTAAAATTTGACAAACAGATCACTGCTGTTGTCAAATTGTGCTTCTTTTAGCTACGTCTACTCAATAAAGTTAAGCCCTTTTTATCCAGGAGCAATTTTGAAATTGCAATCCATGCCTTTGTAACATCTCGGGTTGACTACTGTAACTCACTGTATTATGGTATCTCTCAGGCCTCTATCTCTCGTCTGAAGTTGGTTCAAAACGCAGCTGCTAGACTGCTCGACAGGAAACAAAAATATGATCATATAACACCTATTTTAATGTCTTTGCACTGGCTCCCTATCAAGTATAGGATTGATTTTAAAATCGTATTTGCCTATAAAGCCCTCAATGGCCTAGCACCTCGTTATTTAACTGACCTAATAATTCCATATAACTTGACAAGAAATTTGAGATCACGTGACCATGGCCTTCTGACAGTTCCCAGAGTTAGACTTAAAAATCGCGGTGATCATGTTTTCGCTACTGCTAGACCCAAACTCTGGAATAGCCTTCCTCCATATATTTAGCTTGCCCCATCACTCACTACCTTTAAATCTTATCTCAAGACATATTTATTTTCCTTGGCTTTTAACACTCCTTAGAGCGTTGTCTTGGGTTTCCTCGTTTACTGCTGATTGCTTGTTTGAATGTTTGTTTTTGCTGTTTTATTTTATTTTTTATCTTATATTTTTTCTTTCTCTCGTTTTACTGTTGTTTTCTTTTATACCTTGTAAAGCACTTTGGTCAACCTTGGTTGTGTTTAAATGTGCTCTATAAATAAACATTGCTCGGTTGGGGACACAACATTTTTCAACTAAATATCCAAATAAATCTAATTATTAAACTAAATTAACCATATAAAATAAATTACTGATCTAAAGCCCACATTGTCACTGTATGATAATTGAAATGAACTGATGACATCACCGTTTTCTCCAGAACGGCTATACAGCTGAATAAAATTCTGTTGCATTATTTTCCTGTTTAACACTGTGAAGCTACTTTGAAACAATCTGCATTGTTAAAAGCGCTATATAAATAAAGTTGACTTGACGTTTGATTGATTGATTGATTGATTGATTGATTGATTGATTGATTGATTGATTTCACTGTCATGCAGGGTCTAAGCAGAACTTATAGTGATGTTCCTGATTCAAAGCCCCTGATAACTGACTCATCCTTTAATCCTGCACAGTTGCTGAAGGATCATGGTCTTAGGGACATTGAGATTGATGGATGTGAAGTCTCTGAGATGTGGAAGGGGAAATTGGTGACTCTTCTTGGTTCCTACCATGATGTTTTCTCCAAGGTTAAGCTGGATTGTGGATCCAGGATCCATCTTTATGGTGAGCACCCATTTCATGTGCCCTATCGTCACATCCCTCCAGCCCACTATCAAAAATTGAAAGAAGTGTTTCAGAGATGGAGGAGAAAGGCATAATCACCAAGTCCATCAGTGAGTATGCATCACCCTAAGTGGTGGTCTGGGAAAAAGACGGTAATCTGAGGGCCTGCCCCGATTTTCATTGGCTCAATGCTAAAACCATGGAGGACGCCCACCCTCTACCCCATCAAGATGACTGTCTCGCATCCTTGGGTGGTAATGCCTTTTTCAGCACCATGGACTTAACGTCGGGATTTTACAACATCCCACTCCATGTGTCTGACCAACGATACACTGCCTTCACAACACCAATGGGCTTGTACGAGTATAATCGTCTTCCTACATTTACATTTATGCATTTAACAGACGCTTTTATGCAAAGCGACTTACAACTGGGGAGAACAGGAAGCGATCCGTCATGAAGAGTCAAGTAAACGCAAAAAGTGCCTGAAATAATAAGTCTGTGTACATTGCTCAATGTAGCACAGGCTAGAGTAGGGAGGGAAAAGGGGAAGAAAGAGGAAAAGAAATATAATTTTTTTCTCAAGGCCTTTGCAACAGCCCTGCGTCTTTCATGCGCTTGATGCTCAACATTTTCGGTGACCTTAAATCTTCCAGTCTTCTCTGTTATCTCGATGACTTATTGGTCTTTGCACCTTCTGAAGAGGACAGTGTTTGGAGATCATGTTTTCTCGATTGAGAGGTAGCAACCTGAAGCTAGCACGCAAAAAGTGTCACTTTCTGAGGAAATCTGTAAAGTTCCTGGGCCATGTGATAGATGATCCTGGTGTTTCAGTTGATGAGGAGAAAGTTAAAGTCATCTCTGCTTTTCCTTGATGAAGGAAAACTGAACCACACATTCACACACAAAAAAAAAATAGATTGTTCCTTGGTATGGTCCTGCACTACCAATTCTTTATTCCAAGTTGCTCACGTATTGCCAGACCCTTATTCAACTTAACAGCTGGCCGGAAAGCTCAGTGAAAACTATTGGAAGTCACAAGAGAGCAGGCACTTTTCGAGTTGACACACCAGGACTGGACCCCTGATTGTGATGTGGCATTTGAAGAGTTGAAGAGGGCCCTTGTTCACAGTGTGGTGCTGGCTCATCCTGATTTTGAGTGTCCTTTCCTTCTCTGTACTGACACCTCATTGGATGGCATAGGGGCAGTACTCTCTCAGATTCCTGTGGGTGAGAGGACAAAGCAAGAGCAATAGCGTTCGCTAGCAAGGCTTTGAGCTGCAGCCAAACAAAATATCCTGCGCACAGATTGGAATTATTGGCTCTGAAGTGGGCGGTGTGACAAGTTCAGTCACTGGCTTAAGGGACACGAGTTCACCGTATGGACAGATAATAATCCACTGACATACATTATGACCAAGATGATACATTATGGTCATTAAGGGCAGCCTCATACTCTGTCTTTAGCCCGTCAGAGGTTTTTCTGGCTTGATATGGAGCATGATGTACGGGATTACGTTAAGAAATGGCCCAGGTGTGTCCTCCGCAAAACTCTATAGCCTGCAGTGAGAGCCACGTTGGAGAGTATTAAAACCACAGCCCCACTGAAGCTTGTTTGCATCGACTTTTGGTCTGCTCAAGATAGAAACAACAAATCTGTGGATGTTTTAGTGATCACAGATCACTTCACAAAGCTGGCGCATGCATTTCCATGTCAAGACCAGACAGTGAAAAGAGTGGCTAAGAAACTCTGGGACAACTTTCTCTGCATCTATGGTTTTCCCCTACGCATCCATTCTGACCAGAGGTCTACCTTTGAGAGTGAGTTGATTGCGGAGATTCTTGAACTGGCTGGAGTTGACAAGTCGAGAACCACCCCTTACCACCCGATGGGAATGGTGGTACCAAACGTTTCAACAGGATATTAAGTAATATGCTGAGGTCTCTTCCACCAAGGCCTAAGCAGAAGTGGCTGCAGTTGTTACAGACCATGACATATGTGTACAACTGCACAGCGCACAGAACAACAAGTTTTGCTCCTTTTTACCTAATGTTCGGCAGGGCACCAAGGTTGCCATTTGACCTCATGTTCCAAAGTGTTCTGCAGGGTAAGTCAATCTTTGACTATGACAAGTATGTCAAATCTCGTCAGCGACCTTTAGTCTGCCATGACGTTAGCATAGAAGAATTCTGTTGTAGAACAAAAAAACCAGTCCAGCCAGTCCAACAAAAGAGCTAAAGGCCTACCTCTAGCCGTCAGTGACCAAGTGCTTGTGGCTAACAAGGGTTGTAGAGGGAAATGAAAACTTGCTGACAAGTGGGAGCCAGTCATGTACACTGTTGTTGCCTCAAAGCCTTCAATACACGTCTATAAGATCCGTGACAGGGCTGGGAATGAGTTAGCAGTGCATCGAAATCTTCTTCTTCAAGTGAACTTCCTCCCTCTGCCTGAAACAGAAATAGTTAGTTCTGGTCATGAGGATATAGTTACGCTTTCCTGCAGTGCACCTTCAAAGATGTCTGATGCAGCACACTGTGATGGTCTAACTGGGCAAACACACAGTGGTGAGACCTCCTATGTTACCGAGATTGAGCCTGCTAGGCATGCAGCTGATGAGCAGAATGAGGCTGAGGAACTCTCACATGCAGACTCTATCAAACATCTCAGATGTTGTTACTTGTGGGGATGAACGCATCCACCATTATCTGATTTCTGCTGAATAATGAATAATGTTTTGGACATTAATTCAATTGAATCTCTGTATCTAGTTTGTCTCTGCTAGCAGGTGCTGTAAGGGCAGAAGTTCCAAACTTAACTTTTGCATACAGCACACACGTAACAATGAGCAATTTGCAAATAAAATCATTTCATTTGTGCAATATTTAAGTTTTACATCATGTCATTTATTTTTGGTAAATTCTCTGTTGACCTGTTATGATTAAATGATTCAATGAACTGTATTTGAGTTCTACTTGTTGAGTATAAAAATCGCATAGGCCTAGATAAAAATTTACAGGAAATGTTTTGAGTTGCAAAAATATCTGACTTGCCCGCATTTTGAATATCAGGTAGGAGCACTTCTAGGCTATTGTTTAATTTAATTCAAATTTATTTCTAGCACTTCCCACAATTTTGCATGGTAGCAAAGCAACTTTACAAAACATATAGAAAGTAGTTACAAAAGTAAATAAATGTAATTTTGCCAAATAAAGAAAAAAACATAGTCAGGTTGAAATGGTGAAAGATAATTATGTACCTGATCAGAAGTTTTTTTACTTTAGTGTATTCCTGATGCACTCCAATGCACCTACTGTATACACTTTTCCCATTAATGATACTTTAATGGCTCGTTGCACTTTGAAATGTGGGCTGCAGCCCTTTGGGCTGTCAAAATATGAGTAATTATTAGACTAATTATTAAAATTATCCTGACCAGTCCTCAAAAATGTCAAAAAGTTAAACATTTCAATTGAAGTGCATTGAAAGCTGAAGCAGCAGAGAAATGTTACAGATGGTTTTATTGCATCCTCACACAATGAAACACACGCAGTTCTGCATGTTCACATTCTTCCACCAATGAACAGAACTGTCTGTGTTTTAGCGCGTGCACAAGAATAAAACTAATGTTAAGCCGGTTTATGCATCATGTCAGGTAAAAGGGAAGCAAAACATTCAGCAGGTCATATTTTTTTAGTTAAACGCACTTTTGTGTTCTATTCAGGCCGTTTTGCGTTTATTTTCATGCACTGCTTACAGCTCCAGTGAAATATGGGGAATAGAGGAGGAGAAATGTGATCATGTGACACTGACTGAAGTCACACTGGTATGTAAAGGTGAACTTCTGCATCATTCTATCATCTCTCATCTCTCTTTCTCTCTCACAGGAACAACTTTCATTCAGTGCTCAAATAAAAGCAGAAAGACTCAAGAAGTGAACATGAGGGTTTTCTTCAGGACTCTGTCGCTTCTACTGGGTAAGTGAAACATCTTTTCTAATATCTTGGGTGTTTCTGAAAGATGAGGCTGGAAACAGAATGTAGATCACTGACAGAAGAACAATAATATACAATACATCATTCTAGAGCAGTGGTTCCCAAACTTTTTGTAGCACACACCTCTTTCTAGTGTTTGACACCACCTTACTTTGGTTAAACATCACATTTTAATAGCAATAACTAAATACAAATATTCACTGTATATTAGAAAACATCAACATTTCAGTTATTATATATACATTGCAAAACTGCAATGGAAACCTGGTACGATGACACATTGCTGCCACATAGAGCCGACATATTTTTTTCCCCACTCAAGTATGTCGTCATAACAAGATATGTCACATCTTTTCTCATAATAACGAGATCTTATGTTGTTAAAACGAATATATAATTCTCCTAATAAGGACAGTGGTGTAACTTTAACCTAGTAATGACAGACCCCGGTGCAGCCAAAAATATCATAACTATCTATAGACCTACTACAAATAAGACATATATTCAAGAAAAGTATTAAAAACAGAAAGACGCTATAGTTTCAGCCTTACTCAGAGGCCAAGGAAACAGGCCAGTTATGCACGTCAATCCATTCCCGAAGATCTTGGTTTGCTTCTTATTTATTAAATATACAGGCAAATAGTTGATTCAACATTGATAAAAATCAAAATACAATTTACAAAAAACGAAATTAATTTTAAAGAAAGACTTCCTTGAAAACAGAACTCAATGAAGTGGTCAAAATCATGTCTGACCCAACTCCATGTCTCCAGACATATGCGCATCTGATTAGGTAGCCTTACTCATGCTGCTCACATTTCATAATCAACATGTGAAATAAAAAAAAAACTATATTTAAACATAGCTAACTATGAAACTATCCTACGTTTTCTTTAACCCTCTGTCCGACAAAGGCGTCTGCGCCTTCTGATGGATATTTTTCCTTTATGACAGCAGAAACAACTCACAATACTCCATCATTTTGTAGACTTAAAAATTAAGCTTTTTCCCCCGTGGTTTAATTCACAGGACCGGACACCAGTTATCTTGCCAAGAGATATATTTTATTGTTGTAAGTTAGACATAGGGAGAGGAAGACAATTTTCTGACGGATGGTCTTCATTCCAGCTTCTTCCTCTCTGTCTTCCTGGACAACCAGTTGGATTTTATAGGTTGCTTAAACAGTGAAATAATTGTTTACCAGAAAAACAGGTTATTTACGCTATACCTCGTGCTTTCACGTGGCACAATATACCCTTGAACATATGCATAGAGAAACTTGTTGTTCATTGTTCAAAATATGTCTTAAAGAGAACTTGTGACATGTCATATGCATTCGTAGGAAAACAACAACAATACTTTCTTACAGAAAACTTCAGTCACATGTGCATAATTGAAACCTTATGCTACATATTCCTTACACATGATCCCCTCTCCATGTCTCTCACACTTCATGTGCTCAGACTTACTCTGACTAGATAATAATGCAATACAAATAATAATAATTATGAATGATACAACACAAATGATAATGAATATTAGTAAATAATATTAATACAAATGCACACTAAATAATAATGATTAAAACAAATGATAGTGAGTATTAATAAAGAATAATAATAATAAAAAACATTTAATAGTAAAAAAAACATTTAATAGTAAAATTTAATCTACAATCTCCCTCCTTCTGGAACTACGGCCGTCCGTTCCACACCATCACCTGCAGGTGGCCAACCTATTGAAGTGATAGTGAGAAAGAAGAATAGCAGACGAAGAAATAAACACAAGGACAGAAGAATAGAAACAGAAAGGAATAAAACAAAACAAAGAAACAAAACAAAGAACCCCAACCCATGTTATGTCCCCGCATTCTATGTGTCGCTTAACTATGTGTATGCATTTAATATGAACCCCAGTCTTCTAAGAAAGTAAAAACGAATGAATCTTCACCAGTGCCTGAACTTGTTCGGTACCTGAACTCCTTCAGTTCCTGGTCAAAATAACAAACTAAAATAAATGTTGATGTTAAAGAATTCCTATCCCTTGGGGTTGTGAATCAGTAAGCAGGTGTTGATTGTTTGTGAGGTTGTGTTCTGTAAGTAGTGTAATGTATAAAATATCCTATTTCACTCTGTATTTCCTATTCTCGGTTTTATCCTTACGGTTAGAAATAACCAATCTGATAGGTTTGGTACTTTTCCTTCTAGTAACACATTTTATGAGTTGTATTACTAACAGGAACACAACCACTCCAACCATAATCAAAACTATCCATTCCGACCATGATAAATTCCCTGGAATTTGTGCTAATTTTCTCTCAGACATCAATTTAGCTACTCCATTTGCTACGATAACATGACCCATTGCTTGAATTCCCTCCTCTTGAGCTGCTTTAACACTTTCCTTAACTCTTTTAACCATTTCAAAGAGTTCATAATTCCTTTCCTCTACTAAATCATTATTCCACCACTGTGGTTCTACTTGCAGCAATTGCACATGTGGAACATGAATTCCACCCAATTGAAGAGGATAGAGAATCTCTACGCAAAATGGATCAGGAGGAATTAGACACAACTTCCCTCCATATATCATATTTTCACTTATTCCGTCATGTAATATACACCACTGTGCTTCCGACACCTGCCATGCACCTGTAGCTTGATCTAAAGGAACTACCTCCCAAACTGCAGATCCATTAAGGGATAGACTAAACATTGTAGAACAGGAGCAAATTACCCACTCATGTTCCTCAACACAACAGTCTGTGGTAGAAATCATTGGTGTTTCACCTTCAGCCCAATATCCATTTCTCCCTAATCTAATCACCGAATCACCTTGTCTAACACCCATTGATTGGAATTGTCTAACTGTCATTATATTGCGCTTTCCATATTGAGGCCATACCATAAATAAAGGTAATGTTCCAGAACCTGACAAAGAATCTTCATCGATAGCAATTTTGACTAATGGAATATGTTTAGCAGAAGTCAAATTAAGTTGTTTACCGAAAACCACTAACAAAGATTCCACAATTCGTTCAGGAATTTGACCCATTCGAATAACTTGAACATCCTCTACCATTTGATCCTTTAAATTCTGAGCTAAAAATAAACACGCTGCACGATGTGTCTCGAAATTAGATGATTTTACTAATGCATCTGCCAATTCCTTCGCTGCATCGTTAAGATGCTGACCCGCTGCTATAATATGTAAAGAACCTTTAAGAGCCTCGGTGAGTCCTTTTCCTGTCATTTTTCCCACCCACTGAGTGTATTCACTTAATTGATTCATTTGAGCAGTATTACTTATTGAATTGACAGAACCAAATACCCCCGCTACATCTCCCCATATACTCCGAGGTTTACGACTTCGACTATTCAATGGATCTTTAGAGGTATAATATTTTACTTCTTTTTCCAACCATTTCCTTATTTGTGTGAAATTTCCACAGTATGACTGATCATAAACGGTAAGAAGGGATATCAAATTATAATTGATACGTTGTCGCACCATATGGGCTTCATTTATCAAGACTTTGGTTTCTTTTGCTAACAAGATACCATGAGCTGGCGCAATAGTTGTAGTTGGGCATGTTTTAGCTTTGTTTGTTTTTTCAGCAGAAAGATAAAAACAACGTCCAATTTCTCCAGTTTCTAGTTCAGTCTCACAATATTCATTCTCATCTTCTGAATGCCATACTCTTACATAATTTCCCTTAAATCTTGTCGTTTTCGAGGCAGTATCCCTTAGGAATCCCTCACATGGCAACACTATGGGATAAATACACCCTAGAGCCAACGAGTCCCATATTGTAAGCATGTGAGTACGATTCAAAATTAAGTTAATTTCCACATTAGTAGAAGTTATGAGGTCTAACCCCACAATTTCACATTGTTCTCTTGAACAAATTTCTCGTCTTTGACCACTACTAGAATATCCTCCGTCTTTCACTGGCCAGATTACTCTGCTTTTGTAACATTGATGATGATAGTTACATCCACCATAGATGTCCTTACGATATTTGGCAAGATCTTTATCATTGCTTGGCACCCAATCCCATAATCCCCATTTGGAAATAAAGGGTAGAGTAAAATGTTGGCCAGATTTCAGAGTTGCATTTCTAGTGATTTCTTGAACTCGAGGAGTCCATAAGGCTTGGCTTCCTTGGTACATGCCAAGTAAAATTAAAAACAAGCATACCATCGTCGTTGTGTATCGAGAATAACTTGCAACCATCTCTAAGCAATGTCAATGGGAATGATCCCTGAAATGGAAGCAGAAAAATAATTAAACATCACTCCTTTGTTCCCAATCTTTAAAGCTAATGGATGAACATTGCTCAATTTCAGGCCATAAGTCGTCATTATCATTTTGTTCATTCACTAGACAAGGTTTAACTTGTGACCAATGATACCATCTATCTGTCCCTACACCCTTCCCTTTTAGGCAAACACTTGTATCTGTTGTTAAGAGTATCTCATATGGTCCCTCCCACCTTGGCTCTAAACCTTTCCTAGCAATACGTTTGACCATAACAAAACTGCCTAACTCGGGAATGTGTGGAATGTCATTAGTGGTGTGTTTTTCATCCCATTGCTGCTGAGCCTCTCGCACTTTTTTGTTATTGTCTTTGGTAGCTTTGTCCAGCATTGTGAGATAGCGTCGTAACTTCTCTTGGAACAAAGTGGAATCTCCTCCTGTTCCTGCAGGAGGCGGAGCATCAGGAGGTAGAACCATTGCTCTTCCAGTCATCAGTTCAAAAGGGGTCAGTCCTGTTACTCTGTTTGGAGTTGCTCTTAAGTTCCACAAGATGGCAGGCAATAACTTGTGCCAACCTTGGCCAGTCTGCAGAATGGCCTTGGTAAGAGCCGTTTTTAACGAGCGGTTCATACGTTCTACGAAACCCGAACTTTCTGGCCTGTAGGGGATATGGAACTTCTGTTTGATCCCCATCAGTTTCATTGCTTCCTTCATCAGTTTTCCAGTGAAGTGAGTTCCATTGTCCGAATCAATTTCATATGGAAGACCCCAGCGAGGAAAAACTTCTTCCACCATTACTCGTGCTGTTGCTTCAGCAGTGCAAGTTTTCGTAGGGAATGCTTCCACCCACCTAGTAAATCTGTCTATGATTACTAGAAGGTATTGGTACCCCCCACTGGGTGACAAAGGTCCTGTAAAATCAATTTGGAGATTTGTCCATGGCCCCGTGGGTCTGGGTGCATGTGACATTCGCACCTTTACAGATTTTCCCACATTTGCTTTCATGCAGATCAAGCATCTCCTGCAGTAATCATCAATGTCTCTCATCATTCGCGGCCACCACCACGTCTCGCTGATTTGAGCTTTCATTGCTTTTGCTCCAGCATGCACTTTTCCATGATACAGCTGCATTAGTTCTCTTCTTGTTCCGACAGGCATCACCACTTGTCCTGTTGGAATTCTCCAGATACCCTGATCATCTTCTTTCGCTCCCGCTTTTATCCATTGCTCTTTCTCTTCATCTGTCTCTGTTTGATATGACAAAAGATGGAGCTCAGGATTGTCTTTCCTGTTTTCTTGAACCACGATGACAGGAATAGGAGGGAGTAAAGCCGCTTCTCTTGCTGCTGCATCGGCTGCAGAATTTCCTTGGCTTTCCTTGGACTTGTCAGATTGATGTGCTTTTACTTTGACCACAGCTGCTTCTCTTGGTAAGTGGCATGCTGCAATCAAACGACGAATTATGGAAGCATGTTGTATTTCGCTCCCACTGCTAGTGATGAGTCCACGTCTTTTCCATAGGGCAAGGTAGTCATGGACCACGCCGAAAGCATAACGACTATCTGTATAGATGTTGACTCGATCTCCTTCCGATAGTTCAAGAGCTTCTGTAAGTGCTGTGAGTTCAGCTGCTTGTGCTGAAAACTGTCCAGAAAGAGCTCCTTTCTTCACAACAGTTCCATCAGCCTCCACAACAGCCCATCCAGTATGTCGCTTTCCATCAACGTAGTAACTGGATCCGTCGACCCATAATTCTTGGTCTGGATTTTCAAGAGGGATTGGATTAACTGGACCAAGGGTTTCTTCTTCTACTTGTTTTTCACACTTGTGTGGTATTCCCTCATGCGGTTCCAGCATCATTGTTGCAGGGTTAAGGGAGGTGTCTCTGATGATTTCCACTCTCAAATCCTTATTCAGCAAAGTCGCTTCCCATTTTGCTCTCCTCGCATCAGTGATAGTCTTGATGTTTGTGTTGTTCAACAGCGTCACTATACTGTGCGGTGTGTGCAATATGATAGTTTGTGCTCCTATCAGATTTTCCACAGCATCCACTGCCCATGTGGCACCATCGAGGGCTTGTATACATCGTGGTTGACCTATCATGGTGACAGGAATCTTTGTGGAAAAGTATCCGACTGGTTTGTACCGATCACCTGGTTTTTGACACAGTACTGCTGAGTAGGTCTCATCTCCCACCCTGGTCCACAAATGAAATGGCAACCGACCATCAGGAAGTCCCAAGGCTGGGGCTGAAATCAGTTTCTCTTTCATAGAAGTAAACGCTTCCTCAGCTTCTGGTGTCCAGGTTATCTGTTCCACTCCAGGCTTTCCTCCTTTGTACAGGTCAATGAGAGGGCTAGTGATGCTGGCAAAATCAGGTATATACTGACGACAATAGTTGAAAAGTCCCATCACTTTCCGCATTCCTGTAACTGTTAGAGGTTTTGGGAGTTGCCGTAATGCCTCTACTCGCTCCGTTGTCATTCTTCTTCCATCGACAGATAGTTCTTGGCCTAGGTAGATCACGTTAGTTTTGGCCAGCTGTGCTTTATCTGGGTTGACTTTGAATCCTCCTTTCCTAAGAGCTTGTAGAACAATGTTCAGAGCTGATACATGACTGTTTTCATCTGGGCTTGCAATCAACAAGTCATCAACATATTGGAGGCAAACACTTCCTGAGCTCTCAATTTCAGCTTTTCGCTCAGTTAAGAATTGGTCCAGAGCTCTATGAAATACAACTGGAGAAAGATTAAGACCTTGTGGGAGTCTATTCCAAACATACTGTTTTGCGCCCACGGTGAAGGCCAATTTCTCTTGAGATCTTTCGTCGATAGGTATAGACCAGAAAGCGGACAGCACATCTAGTACTGTGAAAATTCTTGCATTTCCTGGAATATCATTCAGAATGGTAGCAGGATTAGCCACAATAGGGTGTGGTTTTGGTGTTACACTGTTAAGTTTTGTGTAATCAATCGTTAATCGCCATGAATTATCAGATTTTTTTTTTACCGGCCAGACGGGGCTGTTGGTAGTAGATAAAGTTTGTCTGACGATCCCCTCAGCTTCCAAGTCTGCCACTATCTCTTCCACGGCTTGTCTTGCTTCAGGTCGGATGGGGTATTGTTTATGAGGGGCATGTATCGGTCCCTCAATCACAATAGGATCAATGTTGGCTTTTCCACAGTCCAATTTGTGTTTAGCCCAAACATCTGGATATAAGCTACACAGAAGACCCCACACACCTTCTTTTCCCCAGTCTCTGATGATTGGTTTTGCCACACCAACAGAACTTATATTACATGTGCGATCTTCATGTGGTATTATTCCAGCTGTTGTAGCGACTTGACGACTGTCAGTGAATATGATCATGTTCAACAATGGAAGAATATCCATGCCAATGAGGCTTCCTTGTGAATTCGGCCCCACCCAGAAAGATGTCCATAAGACTTCATCTTCATGTATTTGCAGAGGAACTGGTATACTTTTGCGAAATGTTGTGATTTCTCCTCCAACTCCTTCAACTTCCATTGTTTCATGTGTTGTAGGTAAGTTCAGGTCAGTTATCGAAATCGAAGCCCCTGTGTCTAAGAGGCAGTCACATGGGTGGCCCCCTATTTGTGCAGGAATGAAAAGTCGATTGTCACTCTTCTTACTCATACAGGGGGCCGCTGATTCCTATTGCGGACGCATAATTCCCTCAATAAGCTGACGGACTTGCTCTTCGGTCCACATCTTCCCTTGAGGGGTTTCATCCTTGTTTTTCACACTGACCTGTCTAAATGATGGACCTTTCCCTTCTGCTCCTCCTCCTTTAGCCCAACAGTCTCTTTTGAAGTGGCCAGGCTTTCCACAATTGCGGCAACCGTTAAGTTGAACTGATGCCACTCCTCTTCGATTTGACTTGTTTCCTTCATCCTTGTTTGATCTCATAGCCATCTCTAGGCGACCAGCCCATTGCATAATTTGGTCAAACGTTTCTCCTGGGTTGACTCCAAGTGATAAAGCTTGTTGGTACTTTGAGCTAAAGCCTTCCACGAGTGTGTCAGTAAACTGTACATCATCTCTGTCTGGATCTTTCTTAGCACAGAGGGCCCATCTTTCATAAGCATTCCATTTGCGCAAGGCATATTCATCTGGAGATTCATCGTCCTTTTGCTTAATCAATGTCACTGATGTGAAAGGGATTTTACCGCTGCCCAAGATCTCTTGGATTTCTTTTCGGAATCCATCTAATGCTTGCCAAAGACCCAGGGGTCGCCCCTGGCCATCTACCCACAAGTCCATCCATTGGGCTGTTGTTATCGACGCTGGCAAGCGCTCCCATCGGTCTCTTGGGATTTTAGCTTTCACAATGGTGTGTATGTCTCTTAGTGTCATTTGATGTGCTTCAATCAAGGAATCTAATTCTCGCCAAAACTCTGTGTTTGGATCTTGTCTTTTCAGAGGAGGCAAAGCTGTGAGAATGGCTTGACGTTCTCCTGGTGTGAATGGTCTCTCTTCTGTCATCATTTCAGATTGTTCCTTTTTGATAGCCAGTGGAGAAAATTCAGGACCGACTTTATCAATTGTGATCATGTCGTCATCTCTTGTCTCATCCCCCCATTCGGATCCACAAGTACGAGCGGGAGTACATCGCAGCATGTCTCTGTTGGGTTGGGTTGATTTAGATCTGGTAATAATTGGAGCTGCTTGTGCAGAAGCAATATACATTTTGTCAACCCGAACTCCATTCGAGCTTGAAGCTTGAGGCTGCATCAGAGGTTTAGAGTAACTTGTACATTGTTCAGGCAAAGTTGGATAAATTGGCTTGTAAACAGGTGGTGTTACAGTTGTTGCTGATTTTGCTGATGTTTGTGAATAATTCCTTTCCGCTTCAGCTATTATATCTGTCCAATCTGGATCAAATGAATCATCACTGGTGATGTTTTCCTTTTCTGTACATGTGATAGACATGATTTTACTCAACTTGTTATATGCTTCAACTTGTGGCTTCATTGCTTCAGCAAGTGGAACTGGACAACCATCAATACCACAACAAACTCCTCCTTGTTTCATGATCCAATTAGCTGCCATTATTGGAAATACTTTTAACTTGATAGAGTCTTTTTGAGTCTTGAACCAGTTTAACTGCTCATCCATGGATGCATTAATGTCAAGTCCTTTTTTCAAAAACTTAGTTTGCTTCTTTTTCTTCTTTTCCAGATACCATGAAGAAATTGTTTTGCAATTATAGCTACTTTCTGTCATTTTGCAAACACTGGTCACTTCTGTGTCTGTGCTCTTAAAACAGCAGGGCTTTGGTATGTCTGTGTGTGTGAGAGGATCTCCAAGGGAGGGGCTACCTCGCTCCTCTCTGTCTTTCTCTAAGCTATATGTATACTGTGTGTGTGTGTGTGTGTGTGTGTGTGTGTGTGTGTGTGTGTGTGTGTGTGTGTGTGTGTGTGTGTGTGTGTGTGTGTGTGTGTGTGTGTGAGAAGAAGAAGATATGTGTGCCTATAGGGTAAATTCTGAAGGGACGGGCTGCCCTGTTTGTCTCTCTTTCCCTCCTAATCACTGAAGGAACAAAAAGAGGTGAAGAATCAAAAATAAATGTTTCTCTTATATATTTCAGTTGTTTTTCTTCCTTTTTTTGTTTAACTCAGATAAATTTCTTATGTTTTTTTTTTTTTTTTTTTGTTTGTTTTTTTTTTTTCTTTATTAAGTTGAACTCAGATCAATTTCTCTCTCCTCAAATACTGAACAGCTTAACTGTCAAAATCAGAATGCCGCCCGCGATTTCAGCTACTTCAGCACGTTTAAACGTTTTAGGATTCTTCATAAACAGGATTCCGCTTTCGAATCCAGATCCGCCACTTTAAACTGCTTTTAATCCAAACACCACTTGACACCTTCCCCGTCTGTCTGTAACAGCACGGATCTGTGGTGTGTGAAATATTTTAGGATAAATTCTGCAATCACAATTATTGCAGATCCGCCATATTCACCACCTCGCAGCCATGTCAAGCTAATTGCTGAATCGCCTTATGGCTCATTCTATCGGAAATTTGACTAAATGGTCTTTAACCAAGATCCACTTTTACCCCAGCTTCATTCAAATATTTTTTTTTTTTTTGGAAGGTCCACTGATCTGAGCAACTTAAATAGGCCAAATCAAATTTAATTATTTAAATTACTTTTACTATGTCTGACACATATATTCATTGGCAACACAACTGGTATTCAAATAACACAGTTCTTTTCAGCAGTTTCAGTCAATGTCTCTAACCATCAGGCAGACTTAGAACTATTTAGAAAGAAAAAAGTCTTACCTGATTAGCTGAGACAAATGGCTGAAGATGCAATCCTGTTCCGTGACGCCAAATTGTAGACTTAAAAATTAAGCTTTTTCCCCCGTGGTTTAATTCACAGGACCGGACACCAGTTATCTTGCCAAGAGATATATTTTATTGTTGTAAGTTAGACATAGGGAGAGGAAGACAATTTTCTGACGGATGGTCTTCATTCCAGCTTCTTCCTCTCTGTCTTCCTGGACAACCAGTTGGATTTTATAGGTTGCTTAAACAGTGAAATAATTGTTTACCAGAAAAACAGGTTATTTACGCTATACCTCGTGCTTTCACGTGGCACAATATACCCTTGAACATATGCATAGAGAAACTTGTTGTTCATTGTTCAAAATATGTCTTAAAGAGAACTTGTGACATGTCATATGCATTCGTAGGAAAACAACAACAATACTTTCTTACAGAAAACTTCAGTCACATGTGCATAATTGAAACCTTATGCTACATATTCCTTACACATGATCCCCTCTCCATGTCTCTCACACTTCATGTGCTCAGACTTACTCTGACTAGATAATAATGCAATACAAATAATAATAATTATGAATGATACAACACAAATGATAATGAATATTAGTAAATAATATTAATACAAATGCACACTAAATAATAATGATTAAAACAAATGATAGTGAGTATTAATAAAGAATAATAATAATAAAAAACATTTAATAGTAAAAAAAACATTTAATAGTAAAATTTAATCTACAATTTTTAGCCATACAGATAAGTGCAAGATATAAAGAGTAAACTGTCTACTTTTATTTTTTTATTTTACACTCACAATATCAACAAAGGCCGTGGACTCATGGAACAGATTATTTTGCATGCACTCCACCCCAAACGCTGTCTTCATTTAAAAAATATATTTAGTTTATTAAATGCAAAGTTTTTCATTTCAAAAGTATTTCTAAATTCAGTTTATATTTTCAACAAACGAAATTCCAAGCCAAATTAACAAAGTGGTAAAAGCCTTTTAGTTATCACCATGCAAATTCAAACATTTCGCTCTTATCTCCATGTGGCAGCAATGCGTCACCATAACCTGGCCTATGTAAAAGTCGATCATTTGTTACAGATGGCGCGGTATGTTTGGACAGAAGACGAGACAGAGTTCTTTATTAAACTCAAGACAATAGAATTACAGGAATATTGGAGTCTAAACAAAGAAATGCCACAATTTATCAGGACCTTCACTGCATGAAAAAAGGTGTATCCGGACCAGGATACTCCTGTATACACTGCTGAAATTCGGAAGAATCCAGGAGTATACTGGCCGGATAGGTCAAATTCCATGGATCCGTATATGTCCGTATTCATCCGAAATGGTACCAAATCGGATGTATGTTGTGCCAGTATACTCCCATGCTACAGCCATTTGTTGCCATGGCAAATAATCCCATCAAGTTTTTCCCAGGAGACATTTTCACACCTCTAAACAGCTTTGCCTTCCACCCCCTATTGGTCCTTCATCTCAAACTGGATTGGTTGTTTTTTTTAAAAACACTCCCAAAACTCAGACTGCTATTGGAGGACAGGACGCATTGAAAACCCAGTCAAGTGACTTTATTGGTTACTTCTAAGGCTAAGGGTGGGCTAGGTTTTGTAGCATAGGGACTTGATTGGTTATAGGCCAGCTATGCAGATTTTGCTCATTAATATATAATATATATAAAATAATCCCCTCTCCCTCCCAAAAGAAAAATACACACAAAACAATTTGAGAAAGTCTGAAATATTTATTAAAAAGGTATAAAAAAATAAATAAAAAAAACATTCTTAACAGCATTATAAACAATGGTGAAACAAAAACAAGTGAACTAAATGTATTTAAAAGGGATGAAAATGTAAAGGAACAAATGTAAAAATATAAACAGTCAAAAGAACATACGTTAAATTGAATTGGTAAAGAAACAAAAAGGGAAAAAAAATTAACAAAATGCATTTAAAAGACAGAGATGTAAAGGAATAAAATACACAGTGAACATAAAAAGGAAAAGAATAAATATACAAATTAAACAATATAAAATGAGAACAATACATTTATAAGACAAAAAAAAGTGTATATAAAATACACATAAATATTCCAAGTAAACAATATAACCAAATAAAAAGAACAAAGAGCATTATAAACATACATTAAAATGAATGGGGGAAAAGATAAGTGAACAAAATGT